>CM076988.1:16373669-16433669 GCA_039105355.1 Benthosema pterotum
GTGGCCTTCAAGTGGGAGTGAACCTTCCGGGGTGGGCGTCGCTCTAAATAATGTGACGTAGAACAGCAGTGGACGGGCGCGGGAGGGGCCGGGGATGACGACACGTTTGTGGGATCAAATCAGAGCGCAGCACTTCCGCCGTGTGGATCCCACGACACCCCCGCCCCCCAAGGCCAAAATCATTGAGGGCTAGACCAGGCTAGGTTACAGGCCCACAGGTTGCATATGAATATTGTAGTTATTATGAACTCTTCTAAATCTAATGGATGTGCCTGTAGGACTGGCAGGGCGGTGCGCTGCTGTCTACAGAGAGGAGAGGACATGCTGATCACCAGTGGGAGACACCCCTTCCTTGGGAAGTACAAGGTACTGTATGCAGGGTGAGCCCAAACCAACCCAAAATGCACATCCACCACAAAATAGATTTTTATTAGTATTTAATAATCACAGAATGAGCGAAGCCTTACAGCAATGTAGCAGGCAGAAGTCAAATGGTACACGATGAGGAGAAAACATTGGTAGAAAAGCACTTTGTGTTACCAGGTGGGATACAATGACGATGGAACCATTGTGGCGGTAGACATCACTTACTACAGCAATGGAGGATGCACCCTGGATGAGTCCTCCTTCGTAAGAACATCTCTCTCACACACACACACACACACACACACACACACACACACACACACACACACACACACACACACACACACACACACACACACACACACACACGGTTAAATCTATGTGTGAGTATCTGCCTGAAGTTATGACAACCTTCAAACAATTCACACTTATTAGCAATAGAAAGACAGACAGGATGAATGCTGATTTACTGAAAGTGTCTATACAACCTAGCCACGCAAATGGTACCACGATTGTGCTATACACTAGTGCAGACTTGTACCCTTTCATGGCGACCTCTAGCCCAGGAAATACATTTCAAAACATTTTTTCCCATAGACATTTAAAGACCTTTTTAAACATCTTACAAATCCAACTCTGTTTGTGACAAATCATAATAACAAGTAGGCTTTGTCCATGGCGTAAACATCTTTATATACTGGAAAATGAATGGGGAAATCGTTTTTGGCCACTGGTCGGGGTTCTATAATGTCTGAGTGCCCTGTGTTCCAGATCATGGAGAAGGCCTTGCTGCACATGGACAACGGTTATAAGATCCCCAACCTGCGAGGCCACGGGGTAGTCTGCAGGACCCACCTGCCCTCCTACACGGCCTTCCGAGGGTTCGGGGGACCCCAGGGTGCTGCCATGATCGAGAGCGTGGTGCACGAGGTGGCCGCGTGCTGTGGCCTCCCAGCAGAGAAGGTAGAGTAGGTCACACTTAAAAAAAAAGAGTTAGTTTCATAAAATGACATGTGTGGGAAAAAATGATGTGTGTATATACCACATGAAGGCTTGGTCCAAATAATACCCAGAAAACTGAGCTCCCGTGAGGGCTGTTGCAGCCTGAAAGAGGGACAAAAGAGGGACATTTCCATTTTGTCAAAAATAGTCCTAAAAGATCATTAACATGGTGAAACACAACTTGATGGTAGAGCTGCCATTGGACTGATCCCATGAAGTGAACAGAGTTTGCAACAGCGTAATTCTGTCTATACTCAGGGCATTAATTAATTGGGCTGAGCCTTCTGGTTACCCAGAAATCTCTTGTCATTTCCTTGTCTAATTTATCCACTTGCATCCAGGTGAGAGAGGTGAACATGTATAGCGAGGAGGTATCCTACACCCACCACGGGCAGCTCTTCAGCCCCAGAGGGATGCAGCGCTGCTGGGCAGAGTGTCTGCAGAGGGCTGCCTACCAGCACAGGCTGGCATCAATCCGGGAGTTCAACCGCGCCAACCGCTGGAGGAAGAGGGGCATCTGCGCCATGCCGCTCAAGTTCGGCGTGGGATTCTCCAAGGGATTCTATAACCAGGTCAGGAGGACCTTTAGTGGGGTAGATTATGTCCTTTTGATACCAGGGCCAACTATTTATTCAGAATTTGAGTCACCGCCAGTTGAGGATATTTAAGCCCCACAGACCCAAAAACTAAAAAAATATTTTGCTTTTGTCCACAATACCAGGCTGGATTTCTGAAACAAAAAAGACAAACATACAGATGACAGATCAAAATGACAATTCTCCTACATTCTGTAATCAAGGCTAATTGATGAATATTTTAACTCTTGAGAGCATAAACTTGAAACCAAATGGACCTGCAAGGGTCCATTTGGTCTCAATTTTTACACTCTCAAGAGTTACATCTGGCTAACCAACTTTCATGTGGTTAACCAACTTAGCTGGGGACTGGTCTAATCGAACAGATCATCATTGGATGTTACCCAATTGACGGCATGTATTACCATGTTTTTTTCTTTTTCTTACTATAAATTGTGAAAGTGTTGGTTGTGTTCTCAAGGGGGCGGCGTTAGTGAACGTGTTCAAGGACGGCTCAGTGCTGTTGGCTCACGGAGGAACAGAGATGGGACAAGGAATAAACACCAAGGCCATACAGGTACACACACACACAGACATGTTTGTGCAGATAATAACAGTGTCATGAGCAGTTTTAGGAACGTCTGTGGCTCAGGAGGTAGAGCAGGTCATCCGATGATCCACGGGTCGGCTCCTTCTGTTTACATGTTGAAGTGTCCTTGGGCAAGGCACGGAACCACAAATTTCTCCTGATATGCTTGCTGGTTGATGCCTTGCTTGGCTTCCACCACAATTGGTTGGTGAATGTGATATTGCACTGTATGTAAAGCACCTTTGATAAAGGTGCTATATAAAGCAACATTTACCATTTATGAAGGTTTTTGTGTGCTACATATTTGTGTTTCTACAGATCGCCAGCAGAGTGCTGAAGGTGCCCATGTCCATCATCACCATCAAGGAGACGTGTACAGGAACCGTCCCCAACGCTACACCCTCCGCTGCCTCCTTCGGCACTGACTCTGTGGGCATGGCCGTCAAGGTAAGGCAAGCTTCCCAAAGTGTGGTGACATGAAAAGGGTAATACAAAAGACAAACTGAATATGAGCAAGGGGGGTGAAAATAGGCATTTTCAGCAGATTTGCATTTGCTGCTGTCAAAATATGATAAAAAAAAACAAAACGAATATCAACATTATTATCAAACACATAGTAATCATGTTTTCCTGAAGGATGCCTGTGAAAAACTGATGAGACGTCTGGAGCCAGTGATGAAGAAACACCCACAGTACACCTGGACCCAATGGGTAACACGTGTACCCACATGGGTACTGATTTATACACTTTACAATTTGACTTAATCAGAGTGATTTACAGTAAGCAAGCACAAAAAACATGTGTAATACTGTACATAAAATGGTCAAATAGTGTAATATCTATGTAATGAAACAATGTGTATACACTAAGGTTGCAAGGTTGCGCAATCTATTGTTATCGTAGCGTTATCGGGGTATGAACATGCGCAAAATCAGTATCGCAAAAGGCAACTGTATCACAATATGTTTCTGGATCATTTGGAGAGGCATAAGTCACACAAATGGGTAGTGGTTTGCCAGAGAATATAAGAACTGTTTGGTCAATTTATGTTTTTTTTATTGTAGATTGTTGAAGCGTACTGCCAGAAGATCAGCCTTTCAGCAACTGGATTCTTCATGTATGTCTCTGTGTTTGATTTATTAGTATTAGAACATTTACACATTTTGAAAATTGGGATTGAAAATCTGAGGTGTGTGTGTGTGTGTGTGTGTGTGTGTGTGTGTGTGTGTGTGTGTGTGTGTGTGTGTGTGTGTGTGTGTGTGTGTGTGTGTGCGTGCGTTCGTTTGTTCGTTCGTTCCAGGGGTCCCCCCACCAGCGTAGACTGGGAGAAGGGTGAAGGGGACGCTTACTACTACTTCACCTTTGGGGCGTGTTGTTCTGAAGTGGAGATAGACTGCCTTACGGGAGACCATAAGGTATACCTCACTCCCCGGACCCACCTCACCCCTGCCCACTTTAGCCTACTCGTCTCCGTAAAAATATGATCCCGCCCATCCATCTGCAGATAGGCCTACTCAAAATCAAGTGAACGGAAACTGAGCGGGATGTATGTACTATCATAACCCTTTCTCTGTCTGTCTGTCTCTTTGCAGAACATCAGGACAGACATAGTGATGGACGTGGGTAAAAGCATCAACCCAGCTCTAGATATAGGCCAGGTACGAAGCCGATTAAGTGCATTTTACTATGGTAGTTTTAAAAGATTGATTGATTGCATCTCTTATCCATGGCTCAAGATGTCCAATAAATTATGTGCCTTGATATGAAAGGAAAAAAGGTTGAAAACGACTGGTATAAAAGGCTGTACTTTCTAGTGGTATCTGACATCATTGTAATGCCATATTACCTTGGTATATTACTCACATGTATAGTATTATCATTTCTATTGCTACGGCAGTACCGGTAGTTCTATTTGCCTGTATCTCCACACTGTCTCTCCTTCTCCCTCTATTTCTCTCTATTTTTGTCTCTTTATTCCCCCTGACATGCTCAAGACAGATTCCTGAAGCCCAAACCACACCAAAGGGTTGAGATGGGACGAGACGGTTTTAAATAAAATGACTCAAGTGAATTTACTTGAAAATGTCTCTATAGATAGAAGGAGGTTTCGTCCAGGGTCTGGGCCTCTACACCATCGAGGAGCTCCAGTTCTCTGCAGAGGGGGTCCTGAGGACCAGGGGTCCGAGCCAGTACAAAGTCCCAGTGCTGTGTGACGTCCCCCCGCAGCTCAATGTTCACCTGCTGGCCGACTCCGAGAACCCCCATGCTGTCTACATGTCCAAGGTAGGAGGGAGAACCCCCATGCTGTCTACATGTCCAAGGTAGGAGGGAGAACCCCCATGCTGTCTACATGTCCAAGGTAGGAGGGAGAACCCCCATGCTGTCTACATGTCCAAGGTAGGAGGGAGAACCCCCATGCTGTCTACATGTCCAAGGTAGGAGGGAGAACCCCCATGCTGTCTACATGTCCAAGGTAGGAGGGAGAACCCCCAAACACGGGCCTACAAAGTGGACAACTTTGATGATGGAGAAGCCCAGTATAGTTCCACACTCATTCCAGAGGACCATTATAGTTCCACACTCCCTTCAGAGGACCACTATATTTCCACACTCACCCCAGAGGGACCACTATAGTTCCACACTCCCTTCAGAGGACCACAATATTTCCACACTCACTCCAGCGGGACCAGTATAGTTCCACACTCTCTCCAGATGGTCTCTGTAGTTCCACACTCACTCCAGAGGACTGCTATAGTTCCACACTCACTCCAGAGGCTCTCTATAGTTCCACACTCACTCCAGAGGGTCTCTATAGTTCCACACTCATTCCAGAGGGTTGCTATAGTTCCACACTCACTCCAGAGGGTCTCTATAGTTCCACACTCACTCCAGAGAGTCACTATAGTTCCACACTCACTCCAGAGAGTCACTATAGTTCCACACTCACTCCAGAGAGTCACTATAGTTCCACACTCACTCCAGAGAGTATTATATAGCTATTGCTATACAGTAGCTTGTTGAAAATGTGTGCACATTTTTGAATGTTTTTGAATGTTGAATATTCTTTCAGAGACATTTTCAGAAACATTTTAACTTAAATCGTTGCTTCTGGGAGGTCTGTGGAACAACATATTTTCAGATTTGGATTGGCGGCCAAATACAGTTTGTGGTCCTTGGCATGAAATAGTTTGAGAACCACTGACATAGAAACACAGATACTGTATATATATATTTTTTAAACTGGATTTAGAAGCCGTTTTGTACAGTAGAATCAGACTCATTTGTTAATTGCTTAATCAGATCATGTGTGACCGTTCTCCTCCAGGGTATAGGTGAACCCCCGGTGTCGTACGGATGCACTGTCTTCTTCGCCATAAAGCAGGCCATCTCCGCAGCGCGTAGAGACGCCGGCATGCAGGAGAGCTTTGTGCTGGACTCTCCCGCGACGGCAGAGCGGATACGCATGGCCTGCGAGGACCAGTTCACCCACATGGTACCAAATAATGCATTATATACTGTATATATTCACACATTTAGTGGTAAGAACGAGTTTCATGTATTTAGGCTCAGATTGGGGCGATTAAACAGAAAGTTGACGTCAAGGAGCTCAGTAAAAGAAATCCCATTTACTATATTGTCGCTATATGTTTTCGCTGGTATTATCAGCTGATTACTGCCGGTTCACGGAGTGAAAGTGTCTGTGTCAAGATCCACTGACTCTTTGTACAGCAGTATATTCTAATTTTCCCTTTTATTTACCTCCACTATGATTTGCTTTGCTAGTTATATTTTTCCCACCCATTTTCAACATTTCACTATGCCATTAATATACCTTAGAGATGTTGTGTAAGCATAATAATAAAAGAACTTCCCCCATTCTGTGTTTCCTAGAAATGGAGGTCTGATTTTTCTTTCCTTTTTGTGTACAAATGTACGCTCTCAAAAAAATTCCACTTTAATGTCTTGATGAACAAGGTGGCCACTATTGTTCTGAAATCTGCCAAGCCGTCATCAGTTGTGTCGCAGGGTGTACTTGACTCGTGCTGTAATTCTCCATTTCTGTTAATAAAAATCTCAATCGTTTATCGCCTAAAATTGGAGTGTGAAGAGGCCTTTAGTTCCTGCTTAGTATATGTTGCAGCAACAATAAAATGTTCACCATGTGTCATTTCATTAACAGCGATATCTCTTCTGTTTCTTTCCATCAGGCGTTGTCCATGAAGCCACTGAGCTGCTGTGCTCCCTGGAGCATCAATGTGTGATCCAACAGAAGAACACAACTCTGCATCCAGGTGTTTCCATGTCCATAAGCCAAGTTATCTTGGTCACTCGCTCACTCCAGCTGTTATGGTTAAATTGGTGACCTGTTGAAATATATCAATTGTGAACATCACATAACGTCAGGGTCTGAATGTGAATCACTGCGGTTTGTTTTAGCAAAGCCCCGATTGGGTAAGATGTGGTAGTTCATTGACTTTAAGGAATGTATACGTCCCCTGTAATAAAATGCCTCAGCGTTTAAACTGTATAACCTCTGTTTTTCCCATTTCTGTGTGTTATGGCTTAGGTCAGATTTCACCAGGTAGAATATATTAATAACATAATGAATAAACTGAAAAAATGAATACACTGTGACACTGCTCACTCTCAGAGCTTTAGGACTCCTGGTGATGTTGAGAAAGAGAAAGTGTGCGCGTGTGTGAGTTTGTGTGCGTGCACTCGTGTTGTTACTGCGCAAAAACCATGGAATGCAGCTGTGTATATTAGAAGAAAGTCCCGTTGAACTCTCCAGCAAACTACGGTAAACTCCCACACAACAAATTGTACCATCACACCTGTTATATTACTGTATATCAATGGATACTCCCAATGTGCTCATAATTGCCCGTTATCCCCTCTTCTCATGCAGTGACGTGTTTGTTTGGGGGGTGGGGGAGGGGGGTGGGGGTTGCAGGTTGTTACAGCATGAACTTTGCTCAGGCGGTCAGTAATGGAGTCTCTCGACAGAGCGGACAGACGCAAGGACACACGACAGACAGACGTGTTGTTCACCCTTCTATGGCTCTTCTTGTGTGTCCCACAATGCACCTGGGCTTCTGCAGGTAGGCCTATGTTCTTACCCGTTGTGAATAATGAACACCAAATGATGTGCAGTGTGGTTATTAAAGGGGTATTTCACTTTCAAAAAAACTTTTGGTCATTTTATGGTCTGCTCAGTCTGATGTGTGTACACGCCAGGCAGCCTGGCGTGTCCACCAATAGCAATGATGAAACCAACTGGCCTGTAATATGTGTTTGCTAGGGGGCGGTCGGAGTTTCCCATGTAAAGTTGATGAGGAAAATTTATTTTTTATTTAATGATTAATTAACACGTGGTTCATTTGAAAAAAAGGCTTTGTCAATCTCTTCATAATATTGTTGTCAACACCTGTGTGAAAAGTCAGAGCGATTGGTGCAGCTAGTGATGAGATATGCCAGTAAACACGGTATACCGGGACGCATTAGTGACATCTTGACTGTGGATAGATGACCAGAAGGCAATCCAAGATTAGTCAGACCTGGGCCAGAATATTACCTGATTTCAACCAACACAAATCCTGTCCACTACAGACGGACGTCCCTGGATGAATCAGAGAGAGTCAGATTGAGTCAGATTTCAACTGGTAAAGACATCCTGGAAATGACAAAGATCATCCCCATATGAGCTGTGATTTATTTGGCCTAGTCTTGAATGGCTGGAGTCACTGGAGGATGTTAAAATGACATCCTCTAGTGACCTATTGATGAGTGGTTTCCACCTCTCCATGTCAGTCTGTTTGACATCCAGCTCTGTGCTCCTCCTCCTCCTCCCTATGTTTTGGGGCCTTCCTCTGATTTGGGAAACAAAACAGGCAAACATACAGATCAAAATGACCATTAATCTTATACATTCTCTAGTTGTGTAGACTTGGGCTAATTCATATGAGGAATATTTTAACTCTTGTGGGTCCATTTGGTTTCATGTTTACGCTCTCAAAGAGTTACACCTGGAACCCTCTCAAGGACAACTGTTGGTCCCCGGACCGCCGGTTGAAAACCACTGCCATAGATCCATACAGTAATACAGGTCTGATTCGACATTCAACAGAGTTGAACGTTTCAAGCTTTGTGTTTAGTGACGTGTATTGAGTTTTCAAAATCTTATTCAGTATGTTGAATGTTGTCCTTGCTTTACGTATTAACAGACCCTTATGGGTCTGTAACTCTGAGAGTGTACAAAAAATTGAACCAAATGAACGGGTCACATTTGGTTCCATTGCAGGCTCCACTCCACAACAATTAAATGAACGTTCATTTTACAACATAAATTGCATGTCAAACCGGGGTATCCTTAAAATTAAACTGCTTGAGAACCCTTGCTATAAGGCCGTGAAACAATATTCTCTTATGGGGGTCCGTCCATGGCATATCTTTTCAAATGGGGGTCCGTGATGGGCTAATTAGTGTCAATTTGGGGGTCATTTCATTTACATACGTTACAACGTTTGGGAACCACAGCTGTAGTCGTTGTTTAAACCTTTCAGGCTGCAACTTCCCCAAATATTTGAGCTACCTGTCCGTCTGTCTGTCTCTCTCTGTCAGCCCCGGTCTTCCTGACCAGAGAGGGCGCCAGCAGCGTTCTCCAGCGTACACGTCGAGCTAACTACTTCCTGGAGGAGCTGAAAGCGGGAGATCTGGAGAGAGAATGTCTGGAGGAGAAATGCTCCTACGAGGAGGCCCGGGAGATCTTCAAATTCCCCAAACAACTAGTGAGGCTGTGTTCGAATCGCGGGCGTTACACTAAGATGATTTCTATTTATTATATTTATATTGGCTTGCATTTTACTGTAGAGACGGATCGGAAGTGGGGAGGAGGCTTCATTTTCCCTTAATTGCTTAGTACTTCCTTTGCTCCAGACTGTATGACAGAAGCATTTGAAAAATACGAGAAGCAACGGTCTTGGGAGGTGAGACTACTCGCATCCCTAAGGACGTGTTGTATCCTCGTAGAACAGCTAGTGAAGGAACTACGTGGACCACCAAACGTAATCCTCCTGACTGTTCAATGACATTATTCTGTTTCTTTCCCCCTTGCAGAATGAGTTTTGGAAAATATACACAGGTAAATGAAGCACTTATACATAACACATACAGTACATTGTACAGTAGATCAGGGGTTTTCAACAGGTGGTCTGGGGACCACCAGTGGTCCCTGAGAGGATTACAGGTGGTAACCAAATGGACCCTTATAGATCTGTAACTCTTCAGAGCGTTAAAATTAAACCAAATTGACCCTCACAGGTCCAGTTGGTTTCATTTTATGCTCGCAAGAGTTAAATCATATTTAAACGTCTTAAATTTTCGAATATCTCCCCAATTAGAAAATGTAGAAGCATTGTTATTTTGACCAACTCCTAATTTTGACCCCTCCTAAATTGTGGACAAAAACTTGAAAATCCTTCCTTTTGGGTCTGAGAGATTACACTCAATATCATATGGTGGTCCGTGGCTAAAATGCTGAATAAATGGTGGGCGCTGGTATGAAAAAGGTTGAAAACCACTGCAGTAGATCATTTATTCATTAGTTGTGGTTTCATGTGGTGTGCTGTGTAGTGAAGGATTATGGGTAATGTGTTTTTTTGTGACTTACAGTGCAGGACCACTGTGAATCCAAACCATGCAAGCACGGAGCCACCTGCGTGGCTCAGGTCAAAGGTTACATCTGTCACTGTCCCCCGCGTTACCACGGAAGACACTGCGAGAAAGGTGACCAAAACATAGACACTGGTAACCGTAGTGATACAAAATGCAAGCTGATGCAAGTAGTTCCCTCAAGCTATAGTCTATGGCTGTGATTACACTAGGGAGACACACACGTATATGTTTCTGTAAAACCTTGCTATACTTTTTTCAATGAAAATTGCTCAGTGTACACATGGGTTGATTGTGTTAAAAAAAAGATCAATCAACAAACTTAATGGGATGAACTTGTTATTTCCTACAGTATTTTCAACCAATACAACAATGTATCTCTGTCACTCACTCACTCACTCATGGAGAAAGCAGACTTGAAATTTCAGAGCTGAAAATTGAAGCTAAAGCTGCTAAAGTGATCGAAAAAATAATTCTGACTGGAGGCGATGCTTATGCTATGGTTCTCTCTCTCTCTCTGTCTCTCTTTCTCTCTCTCTCTAGCTGTGAGGGTGTCCTACGGCTGTCTGTTTAAAAACGGAGGATGCGAACACTTTTGCACACCTTCCCGGAAAACACCTTCCCGGAATGCGACGCACACCTGTCACTGTCACCACGGTTACAGCCTGGCTGCCGATAACACCAGCTGTCTACCTCAAGGTCCGAAATATAGTACTACTACTATACTATATCTCCCAGCATGCATTGTGTCTTTAGAACTACATCCCCCATGCAGTGCAGTGTCTTTAGATCTACATTACATCTCCCAGCATGGGCCATGTGCATTTGGGAGTAATTCTAAAAGTAGCAACATGTTGCCTTTCTATAGCACCACTTTCTATAGAACTACGCAGAATGTCTTTTAAAACTACATTCTTTCTACTAGTGTCACTTATAGAGTAATAAAAGGATAGAGACTGGAGTTCCTCAGTAGTTTCATAATGTCCAGATTACAATTTACAATGTTATTAGATTGATAAATGCCAATAGGCTTCATTATTCATTTTAAACGGTGTCTCCGGTCCAGTTCCGGTGCCATGTGGGAAGATCGTCCAGCATTTTGCACCCAGGGTGGTCAACGGATATGTGTGTCCCAAAGGACAGTGTCCCTGGCAGGTACGTATGCACGCACGCATGCACACCCCCTCTTCACATGTAACAGTTAATGCTAGTTCCACGTTACCCACCTAAACGAGATATGACAGCAATGACATCTGTCACTCATAGAGCTAGCCGTCACTCAGACAGATGTCAATCAGACTCCTGTCACCCAGACAGCTCTCACTTAGACACCAACCCGTGCTGCTTGATTTTTCCAGCCCCTCCTATATACAGGTTTAATATTTTCTCTTTCTTTCTCTCGCTCTCTCTTCTCCCACCCCCAGGCCATGCTGTCAGAGCGTGTGCGTGTCAGATCTAAACAGGGTAAGCAGCAGCTGGCAACGATCAACGCAGTGGTAGAAGAGCCACCGCTGAAGTATCTCTGTGGAGCCATCGTCATCTCCCCCCAGTGGATCCTGACGGCAGCGCACTGCGTGTGGAGGAAGCACCCCAGCACCCTGCACATCACCGTAGGTGAGACAACCACCCCCACGGGCATTTTTTAGGCAGACTAGACCTAGACTAGGCAGTTGCCCAATCTGGGGGGGGACCTCATATGGATAAATATATTATACTTGTCCTCTATAACTAGAAATGAACATTTAAAACATGTATATTATGTTCACATTTTTATCCCTAGGAGCATGATGAATGTACAATGTACATTAACAAACTTGAACCTCTTCTCTCCTGTTCAGGAGAACATGACCGGTTGGTAGACGAGCGCACAGAGCACACCCGCCGCGTCTCCTCTGTGATCGTCCATCCATCGTACAACTTCTCGACGTCGGACAGCGACCTGGCGCTGATGCGTCTGCACGCCGCCGTGCCACTGGGGCCCTACGTGGTGCCCGTGTGTCTGCCCGCCCGCACCTTCGCCCGCACGCTGGGGACGGTGCGCATGTCCACGGTGAGCGGCTGGGGCCGCGTGGCGCAGGTCGGACCGCCCGCCACCGTGCTCCAGCGCCTCGAGATCCCCAAGGTCCATGGGCAGGTATTGCATTTTTTAAATTATTGTTATTTGTTTTTAATTCTAGCGGAAGATACCTCAACATAGGTCTGGCTGTTTAACAAACAATTATTGGGGATGATAAAAACACCATGAATCTTGAAAAAATGTCAAATTAATTGTGGAGACCTTTTAAAATAAATGAAAATGAATAAAACTTTTAAGTAACGTTCACCTTGGGCTCTCAGGAAAAAGGGGTCTGAAACAAAAATCATTAACATGGTGAAATACATCTTGATGATGTCATCAGATGTATTTCACCATGTTAATGATTTTGTCAGACCTCCATTTTTTGGAAATACAGAATTGGGGGAACTTTTTTTAATCATGTCATACAACATATCTAAGGTATATTAATGACATATTAAAATGGAGTTCCCCTTTAACAAGTTAACAAACCTTTTGATAGTCTCTCTGGGGTACTATACTATGTCCCCAGGCTTTCATTTCGCAGCACAGATGTAACCTTTGAGTAATTGTACCCCCCACCCCCTAAACCCACCACACAGGAGTGCCGCGCCCACACCCAGCTGCCCATGACGAGGAACATGATGTGCGCGGGGGTCCGCCAGGGCGGCCGGGACGCCTGCCAGGGCGACAGCGGGGGTCCGCTGGTCACCCGCTACAAGAATACCTGGTTCCTGACGGGCGTGGTCAGCTGGGGGCGGGGCTGCGCACAACAGGACCTCTACGGCGTTTACGTAAAGGTCACCAACTTCCTGGGCTGGCTGGAACGGACCATGGCGTCCACGGAGGCGGGGGGAGCATAGGGGTCGCTGGGATACCCATTTTTTCCTGTTTTTTTTATAATTTAAATTTAATGTAACTGAGGGTGTGCCAAGGGCTGTTCAGACTAAATAATAGACCTCACTGTAAGCCCTGCCCCTCTCCCCAGTGTCCAACATTGGGTTGGACACTTTCCAGCCAGGCTCATTCATTCCAAGTCAATATAATGGACGTTTCACATTAAATACTGGTTCATTTTTTTTAACCAGACCTTCAAAGTCTCTTCCATATCCGGCCTGCCATATGCAGTAGAAACATGTGTGACTTTTATGTTTTAAAACAAATGTTTTATCATTTAGGAAGACTATTGGTAGAGAGGTTTGTCTATCACGCTATGCTTAGCTATGATTGGACCGTAGAAGTTTGGGGAAGGGCTTCCTGAAAGGTATATTGCATTATTTTATGATCGTAAGCGATATTAGCGGATAAATTAGATCTGAAAATAGCCAATCAACAGGGAAAATAGACGATCATTTACAAATCACGTGGTGACGCTTGTACAGTAGATTGTCAGTTTTTTTGTGGGGCATTGTTGCTAAAACTGTTGTAGGCCTAAATTGCGTGTAAGTATCAAAAAATGCTCTCACTACTCTGATATACAGGTATATTTTTTCTGGATGTATTTAGGCATTATTAAAAACGCACTCTGGAACTACTAAATAAAGGTTATGTTATAACAATGATCTGTGTTATTTAAATGGTAAAACGTGCATTCATATAGCCTTGGTCCCCAGGCGTATATCTGTGAAGAAAAAATCCTGGACACAAGCTAAGGCAGAGAGTCCATCAGCGGAAGTGACTGTCGGAACATCCATCATTGGCAGCGGAAACCATGCAAGGTACCTACAAGCACAATGGGAGCACATAGGCCATAGGGTTTAGTGTCTTGTATTGCAGCTATATGCTAATCCGGAGCAATTCACAGTAACTCCAGGCAAGGACAACAAAACAAGTTAAGATATCTACGATCATATAGGTAAACCAAGGTCGGTCTCCAAGGAAATCAATGAGTTTAACCAAGCATGGGCCCTATTTCATGGCACCCCTTACAGTTTCACTCAAACCCGCTGGTATAATGTACTTCCACTGCGCTCTGTCAGTGTGTGTGTGGGGGTGGGTGTGGGGGGGGGGGGTCAGCAACCTGCAGGTGACTGCAGATCAGACTTTGTACCGGCATCAACGCACACACATACAAACACACACACGCAAACACTCACGCACACACCCACACACACACACACAGAGGCACAGTAGCAGTCCTACAAAACACACAGACATTGCCCATCATGGCTCTGATCGTCTTCTGTCTGCTCTGCAATCTCTTCTGTTGTCTGACTGCTTCAGGTACAGTAACACAGATAACAGTGTGTGTGTGTGTGTGTGTGTGTG
Source organism: Benthosema pterotum (assembly GCA_039105355.1). Classification (NCBI taxonomy): domain Eukaryota; kingdom Metazoa; phylum Chordata; class Actinopteri; order Myctophiformes; family Myctophidae; genus Benthosema; species Benthosema pterotum. Next base: position 16,388,198 of record CM076988.1, read on the forward strand.
TGTGTGTGTGTGTGCGCGCGCGCGCACGCGTGCGCACATGTGTGTGTGCTTGTGCGCACGCGCATGTGTGTGGCACATGCATGTAAGTATAGCCTTTTCCAAGCTCTCCTCACAGGAAAAATGGCTGTTTTATGGTTTTAGAAATATATATGTATATTTATATACAAGATGAGCATGACGGTATAGGGATGTTAGTATATATGTCACATGTCATCATGTGTTAAAGCCTCCATGTTTCAACTCTGTGCTGAAAATCCTGAAATAGTTTCACATCTCTCTGCTAACACACCAGATTGTATTGTTGTCAATGAAGAGATTCGATCACTTTCCATTCTTTAAGTGGCCTGCACCTTTGATTCTTTTATGACCAAAGTTAGGCTATACATAGGTGCAGATCTATTTTGTTTACCTTTGGCAGCCTAGGACATGTACAGTACATAGGTTGGTTGTAAGAGGGTTCGAACAACTTGGGATGCCAACAAAGCAGTCAAACATCTTGCAAAATTCTGTCCAATCCCTTCTACGGTAGCTGGCAAATATAGAGAAGTCCTGTTTTTGTACCCCTGGCCTGAAGGATGTGTAGCCTACCGGTCGGTATTTGTCTGGGATTTGTTGATTGCATTCTGTACTGCACCTTGTGAATATTTGTGTACGATAGGTATTGTATCTCTTATGTGGACATAAATAAATTATTCAAATGCGTGTGTTTGTGTGTGTGTGTGTGTGTGTGTGTGTGTGTGTGTGCGTGTGTGTGTGTGTGTGTGTGTGTGTGTGTGTGTGTGCAGTGTTCCTGCGTCCAGATGAAGCCCACACGGTCCTGGTCAGAACCAAGAGGTTTAACTCAGGCTGGTTGGAGGAGCTCCAGAAAGGAAATCTGGAGAGAGAGTGTCTGGAGGAGAAGTGCTCCTACGAGGAGGCCAGGGAGGTGTTTGAACACACCGAGTCTACGGTACCAATATGATGCTGTGCACAACCAACCCATTTTTACTGTAGGACTGAGGCCGATTCTAAAAAATAATGGAGCCTTGTACCGGCACCGTGATGGATATTCACTGTCGCTCCAAGATCCATCTATGCTTTCATCCATGGCACTCCTGAATTACATTTACTTACATTTACTTTACTTACAAAAGAGCATTGAATGTCAAATAGCCTAGTCCTTGATTGTAATATGCTATGATTGTAATATGTTTTTAGTCATCAGGCCAAATAGTGTACTATAACAATATTAATGCAGTATTATAAAATTATACACTTATTATAAATGTTTACAATTACAACAAGCGTTGTGATACCTGCATACCTAGACTAGAGTCCCAACCTTTATCTAAACTGTCACCAGCCAGACTAATGTTTTAATCTGTGTCATATTTCAGGATGAATTCTGGAGGATTTACAGTCGTAAGTAGGAACACTACACAAACCTTTAATATCATTAATATTATTATATTACACTATTTTATCATGTTGGTGTGTGTGAGTGTGAGCGTGTTATCTAAGTCTATTCTACATAAAAATGTTATCTAAGATACATACGTTGAGACTTTTCATACACCTGTAAGGGGTCATGGCTAGGGCAAGTACTACTGCAAGTGCTACTGTATATGGGCTGAGATAGAGTCTGAAGAGGTGCATTTTCAGACTGCAGCGGAGGTTTGGAAGTGACGCTGCAGCTGTGATTACAAGGGGATCAAGTGCAGTTCCATAGTTTTGGAGACAAAAGGGAGAAAAGTTTGGGGCATGTGGTGCATTGTCCAGGTGTTTTTAGCGAGGGAACACTTATTATGATGAGATGAGATTATTATGCCTTGATTTTGTGAATGTAAACTAATTTGTGTCCCTGTATGCTTTCCTTTTTTTGTGTGTGGACATAAATATGTGTATGTGTGTGTGTAGGTCCAGATAGCTGTGCGTCAGCTCCGTGTTTGAACCAGGGAACGTGTATAAACCAGGAGGACTCCTTCTTGTGTCTGTGTCGGCCTCAGTTCAGCGGACAGAGCTGTGAACTGGGTCAGAATCCTCCTTTTGTCTGTCCAGAAACCTCCACCATCTTTATCGTATAAACCACTTGCCAATTGATTGATTGAATATTTTATTAGTCAAATATGCATGGAGGTAGTACTGAATGGTTATACACTTTAACAGGACTTGTTTCCATTGTGGTCATATGTACTCAGTTGAAGTTCATCAACATAACACATAAACAATTAGGGCTGCACATGATTCCCCGCAAAATTATCAAATTAATAAGCCAGTGTTGTTGTTGTTGTTTTTTGTTCAGAGTACAACGCTGTTCCAGAGACCTGTCTGCTAGACAATGGAGGCTGTGAACACTTCTGTGAGGAGGAAGCAGGAAGTCTCAACTGCTCATGTGCGGACGGCTACTTCCTGCTCCCCGATGGGAAGAACTGTGTGCCGCGAGGTAGGACAGAAACGTGAATGCTTAGTTAACAAAGTACTTTCAGTACCAGGTAGAAAGACTTTGGTTGTAGTGTGTCCATCCATGTATTTCATTGTGTTTAGTAAGCCTATATAATGCTGTGTGTCCTCTGAGCCTATAACATGTTGTGTTGTGCGTCTACAGCCCATAGCGTGTTGTTGTGTGTTCATAGCGTGCTGTGGTGTCTTTATAGGGTGTTGTGTTCTGGGTTTATTGCATTCAACCCCCCCAACTCAACCTGACAATCTACAATAGTTCAACCCCCCAACCTGATAATCTACAGTAGTTCAACCCTTTATAGCCACTATATGTTGTGTCGGCCATCTACAGAGCCCATAGCGTGCGGCATGGTCCCCATCCTCCAGGGGTCAGACACAACGAACCAGGTCGACCCTCGTTCTCGTATCGTTGGAGGAACAGTGTGTCCTAAAGGAGAGTCTCCATGGCAGGTATACCACCATGCAGTAGGCTATATGAATAGAGCAAGTCTGATGAAATGTATATTAAATATCTAAAAATACTGAATCAAACAACTTAAAAAGTGTGTGTGTGTGTGTGTGTGTGTGTGTGGTGTGTGTGTGTGTGTGTGTGTGTGTGTGTGTGTGTGTGTGTGTGCGTGTGTGTGTGGTGCGTGTGTGTCAGGTTCTGTTGATGGAAAGGGGCAAGGGGTTCTGTGGAGGGATCATCATCCATCCAACCTGGGTCCTCACCGCCTCTCACTGCCTGCTGAACACCAGGGCGGAGTCCCTCAGGGTCGTGGCAGGTACCTAGAGCTGTGCTGTTAGAGATCTTTACATGTCCGGCCACCATTGCCACTAGATTTTCAGTGCATTGTCAGCAATGTTGCCGATCCCATCCCATCACTTTACCCTTGAGCTAGTTTTAATGGCACGGTTTTAATGTGGTTATATCCATAAAAATCCTGTTTTTCGCCAGAGGAAAAATATTCGGTATAGAGGATGCAAATACTTGTTTTTTTTTCTGTGAAAAAAAACTGTTTTCTGCCAAAAAAAAAAATCCATCCCCTGAGAAAGTATGCTTTCTAATCACACAAGTCATGTTTGTAATTAGCCCTTCTCAAAACCACTGTCACTGTCCAATGCCAGTCCAAAATAGTTTAGCAGAATCATAGAAGCAGTGGAGCTATGGGCCAGAGCTAGCCCTGAGCCAACTGCTGCCCCATAATGCATTGGTCCCCTCTCTGTCTACCAACCAGGCGAACACAACACGATGGTGGACGAGAACACAGAGCAAAACATAGGGGTGGAGCAGATCATAACGCACGAGGACTACGTTACGCGCACAGCCGACAACGACATCGCCTTGCTGCGGCTGAGCGAGCCCATCGTCTACACGCCGTACGCCGTGCCCGTGTGCCTGCCCACGCGCTCCATGGCGGAGCGCGAGCTGTGGGCGGTCAGCTTGCACACGGTCAGCGGCTGGGGCCAGCGCAGCGAGAACGGACCCACCTCGCACCTGCTGCGACGGCTGAAGGTAGGCTGTAACGGCACACGGTCCATCCATCCATCCAGTAGAAAAAGGGAACCGATATGCACATCCCAAATGTATAAGCCGGTGCTGGACGCAACAAAATAACAACTGAATAGAACCAAAGAAAAGTCTGCACGCGATATTTGTCTGCCCCTCGTCTTTATTTAACCTAACAACGTTTCGACTCTCTGGCCTTGGATCACCTCGGGATCCGGGCTTTTGTAAAGCCCGGATCCCGAGGTGATCCAAGGCCAGTCGATGTAATCCCTCCATCTGGTCCTTGGTCTGCCCCGGGGTCTCTTCCCAGTGGGACGTGCCTCGAAGACCTCCCTAGGGAGACGCTCGAGAGGCAGCCTAACCAGATGACCGCCTAACCCAGGGGTCGGCAACCCAAGATGTTGAAAGAGCCATTTTCGACCCGAAATTAAATTGAAAATCTGTCTGAAGCCGCATTTTATTATTTTTTTCCTGAGAGTGTGAAAATGGAACCAAATGGACCCTGGCGGGTCCATTTGGTTCCATTTGCACACTCTCAGAAAAAAAGGTCCTCAAAGAAAAATCATTAACATGGTGAAACACAACCTTTCTTCAGAAATGGAGTTTCTAAAAAAAAAAAAGGAGTTTTACAGAACTCCATTTCTAGTCCACACAACACCTCTAAGGTACAGTATATTAATGACATAGTAAACTGAGTAAACCTTTGAAAATGGGTGGTTCAGATTGAAAGCTCCACCTCTGATAACTGCTGGGCTTTTTTGACATGGCCAAGTGCTACCGGTACTTTAACTGGCAACTGTCAGGCAGCGCAACACATTTTGGGTGACTGAAATGTTTATATTACGTTGGCGGATCACCCCGGTGTGTGTATGTAGGGCTAGGGCTGTGTTCTGGAGCCGCATGCGGCTCCTGAGCCGCAGGTTGCTGACCGCCTAACCTAACAACCTCAGTATATGCTATTCAAACGCAGTTACTGAGCAAACATAACTCTTGCAATGATTCCTATCACATTATAGAGATATTTAACACTGTTACTGAACAAACACTCCTATAACATTGTTTTTCAACCAGTGGTCCAGGAGGTTCCAGGTGGTCCACAGATAAATGATGGAGAGTTGGTAACAAAGTAAAAGGATAATAGAGGCAACTTTTTTTAGCCAAAAATCAAAATAGATATACAGTATACTGTAGCTATATTTTTTGCCACTAAGTTGCTTCTACTTTTGTGCTGCAGCTGTTTCCTTGCAGACAGACACTTGCTTCGTCCTGCAGACGATCCAGAACTTTGTTGTTGTCAGCAAATCCTGAAAACAAAATATTCAGCACTGCTCAGGAGTCCTAATTTGTGTGTGTGTGTGTGTGTGGGGTGGGCGAGGCAGCGGTCTCCAGCAGATTCGTAATGAGCCAATAGAGTGGAGGTGAGGTAGAGTTAGATTCGGTTTTTCAACGCTACAATAATTAATATCAGGCATATCACTTACCTATAACCAAACTTCATTCATGTCCTTCTAATGCCACTGACCTTCCAATGCCACTGACCACCATGCAGGTTCCCAGGATCCGAACCCAGGAGTGTGTGGAGCAGAGCGGTGTGGTTCTGACCGACAACATGTTCTGTGCGGGTTACCTGGAGGGACGACAGGACTCCTGTAAGGGGGACAGCGGGGGTCCACTGGTCACAAAGGTATGAGACTCCTATAAGGGGAACAGCAGTCCACCCAGATACTTATAAATGGGACCGCTAGAGCAGGGGTTTTCAACCTTTTTGATACCAGGGCCCACCATTTATTCACCATTTGAGCCACGGACCACCATTTGAGGACATTTTAACCCCACAGACCCCAAAACTAACAATTTGTTTTGCTTTTGTCCTATCTTCTAGTTATGTAGACTTGGTCTACTTAAAATGATGGATATTTTAACTCGTGAGAGTGTAAAAATGAAACGTAAAAAATAAATTTGGATGTAAACATCACATATCGTATCGTATCATTTTACATTGTATTATATTGACTTTCAATGGAAGGAATCGGTATTGAATCATTACTAGTACTAAGCATTTGTGCATTGTATTTATCAATTTTAAGAAGAAAAACACATCATGTGTTCAAATATATGCCAAATCACTGTTTTTATGTATTTATATCCAATTTAATACATTTTCCCTTAAAAATCCTGCACTGTCCAGATGTTTCACACGTTTCACAATGTACAGTATTTGCTAAATAGTTAACTGAATTGATTTCAAATCCTTGAATCGTATCGTATCGCCATCATAAACGAATGTCATCCATGTATCGTGTCGCCATGTACCGTGATACATATCGTATCGCTGTTAATATGTTGTTGCTGCTGGTTGTTGTCCTGCGCTGTTTGCTCCCACTGCCACCCCAGCACCACCGGTGGGGCTCTGCTCTTCCTATTCCCCTGCATGGCGGTATTGTTATTCTGCATCTATCTGCCTGCCCTGAGTGTTTATTAATGGCTCTATAATTTATCCAAGCAGGAAGAGAAATGCAGCAGGGTCAAACGCTGAGAAAAATATTATAACTACACTTGTTACATGGCGGCTTGGCTGAAGTGAACGGAGATGTGCTGAACATGTCAGATATTGGGATATATCGAATGATGATGATGCAAATGTCTGTGTCCGTTTTTTCCCCCTTTCTTTTCTTTTTTTCGGCAATCTTCCGGGGGCTGGGTGAACATGCTTGGCGGGCAGCCAGTTGAATAGCCCTGCCTTACTTATCTATCTTGTCTTCCAGTACAAGAAGACCAACTTCCTCCTGGGCATCGTCAGCTGGGGGAAGGGCTGCGCGCGGCCCGGCAACTACGGCATCTACACCCGCGTGTCCAACTACCTGGACTGGATCCACGACAAAATCCAACCGGCAGGACCACCCTCGTCCAATGGAACGGAGCCGACGACGAAAATGCACAACCAGACGGTCATTCACAACGACACGCTGGCTCACGTTTGACGATCTGACCAACTAGACCACATGGGGGTCATCAACCTGCCACATGTGACTCTTTAGCGCCTCCTCATGGTGACTCCCTGTAGCATTGTGGAAAAGACAAAAGTAGTTTAAGAACGTTTACTTGTGTTTGTTTTCATTTTAATTTATCGTTTGCTGTCAGTATGGGCCAACGTGACAACAAACATGCTCCTCTATGTTGTAGAAATGTGTGTAATAAATACAAATATTCAACGTTTATGTGAACAAAAATTTGCCAGAGCCTGCGACACATTTAACAATATTTAGTGGCTCGTGTAGCACTATTTTGACTCATGTCAGCAACTGCACTAACTACCAAGGAAAATAACCAACAAAATGAGATTTTCCTTTTAAACTCTGGACAGGACAGGATTTTTTTCTGTGGCAGGATTTGGAAGGAAATTACGTTGATGCTTTAAAAATCAGTTTACATTTTCCATGAATGAAACAAGTGCTGTGAATTGTCAGGAAAATATCGTATCCAGGTGAAATACATCGGACCGATGTTCCTGGCGGACACTGACAATGACAGCGCCTCTGCCTTAGATTGTGGCCAGGCTTTTCTCTTTCTCTGCAGATAAGAAAGCCTTTGGCCAAGGCTATAGGTCCAGCAGGGACCCTCTGGGTTGTAACAGTCCAACTAGTACTACTAGAGCTACAGCTCTTTGTGTGTGTCTGGCAAATTGGCAATGTTATTCTCTCGTGTTTCCGTATCAAAATTACCATGTTCCACTACAAGCTAAAATTTTTGGCTTCCTTCACCATAAATAATACAGTAAAAAGCCGCATTCTGGGATTTAACAGACAGGTGAAAGTGCAGGAATTCAAGCCGGGACTTTGAGTAAAGAATCAATGCATTCGACCAGTGACAAAGTTCAATTGATTCCACAGCATGATCCTGTACATTTCTGCCAGCCTCAGCACACACACGGGTCAAACTAACGGTGCTTTTGTTTTGACCTTTGACCCGGCCGTTCCGTAGCGCAGTTAAACAGCTATAGAGGCTGCTGGGTTGTTGTTCCACATTGATGTTTATTAAGCTCTAACTTACGGAGCGTTACCAATGATGTTGCTGAAATCTACCTTTATCATCTGTACCTTCGTCCATCTGCTTTCTGCAGAAGGTATGTTCTGATTTCCATGCACGTTATTTCTATTTGACTTCATTTTTTAACATTGAAGAGCTACTCGTTATTCAAATGGCCTTCTAAATGCGGAAAAAAAGATTTTCTGGAACAGATGTACATGTTTTTGGTATCAAGAATCTCCCAAATCATACGTATTGCATAGGGCATATACGTTGTAGAAGAAGTAAAGAAAGATAAGTTAATATGCACTTGAAAAATCTATACAGTACATTAAAGTATTTGCAAACATTTTCATGATTGTTAAAAAAAATAGGGTAAAGTGGTTAAAATGATTGCGACATGTTGTGCTTTCCTGGTTTTAAACAGGTTTATCAAGAACATAAGAACAACCTTTTGATTTTTGGAGGAAAACAGATTCGTTCTAGAGCAGTGTTGTGAAGCAAGTCCATGCATGCCTTGGAATACTTTGATAATGTTTTGAATTTATCTATCACTTCAGTCTGACCACTGTCAGCGTCTTGAATTGCACTGTACTTGCGACTATGTTGTTGATAGCTTAAACAAGGCACTGTACAATGCTATTGTTGTCAATGTGATCTACTACACAGGGGCCAGGACGTGCTAAACGCAGCAGTGTGTGTTTATTTCAGTGTTCTTAGAGAAGCGTGATGCTAGCACGGTGCTGCACAGGAGCAGGCGAGCGAACACAGGCTTCCTGGAGGAGCTGAAGCCAGGCAACCTGGAGAGAGAATGCATCGAGGAGATCTGTGACTACGAAGAGGCTCGAGAAGTGTTCGAAAACGATGACCAAACGGTTGTTATGTATTTGTTTGTTTAAAAACACATATTTTAATTGAAATGTGAATTGAAAATGTCCTATATTGCACTTGGATAACGCTCAGACTATAACTTTGTTTTACAGTTGAAGTTCTGGAAGACATACCATGGTGAGACATTCCATTATTTATTATAAATATGCACTTTTATAGTATTTATGTAGTGCTTTTCGGAGAATTTTAGAAGTAACAAAGATTATGTGTGTTTTGGGATATTTAGGTTGATGTTTGAATGCGAAGCTGAAGATTCTAGTCCCTTAATTTATTTTGTATTTCTTTAGTCATGCTGTAGTTTTAGTCATTATTTCCCCTTTGTTTTGTTTAGTCTTCTCTAGTGATACACAAAACACATTTTTCATCACAGTTTTAGCTGATTAACAGTGCTTTTATACACTACATGTACATCATGCAGCTCGTGAGCCGTGCTTGGCGAATCCCTGCAAGAACAATGCAACCTGTATCTACACAGACAAGGGCTACACCTGTGAATGTCTGGAGGGCTATGAGGGAAAGTTCTGCCAAACAGGTACAAATACACCTCTTGGTAAGCCACGCCCAACTTTGTGCTGCTAGACCAGATTCTATAGACCAGATTCTATATTTACATATCTAACACCCCACTCTGTCATGTGACGTCTTTTTGACTGGGCGTCAATGGGACTTCAAGCTTTGTGCAGCTTGTTTTTTGCGCTGGGGCAAGCGGCTTCTTGCAAGCTGGCTCTAGCGCAAAATTCAAGCTGAGCACAAGCTTGAAGTCCCGTTGATGACCAGTCAAAAAGATGTCACGTGACAAAGTGTGTTCACGCCCTAACACATACAATACATAAGCATTCAGAAGGTCCACTTTTGCACCTGTAGATTCCATTGTCTGTACCTGAACATGAGGTGCTCATTGAAGTATCTTACTACAAGGACACAAAAGACATCTTCGGAATGTGCACAAGGAAAATGTCGAAATTTCTGGTCCATAGCTCCACTGCCTCTATGATTCTGACAGTATAGCTACAGCAAAATCAGTGCCATCTCGCACTAGACGACCCGACCAGGACTCCCTTCTGCTGTGGTTTACCTGCTCACCAATATAAACACAGCCTGTATGATTAGAAATGCCCTTAGTGGAAGCACTTTGAACCTTACACCTACACCTACATATAAAATGCAATTTTGGGCATGAAAGTTATTGTTTTTGCTATCTGATATATAGATTTGTATGTAGGGCATCTGAGTCAGTAAATGACATCATTGATGCCGTAGCCCAATAGGCCTATGTAGTTTGTTTGGTTAGGTTAGGTTTATTGTATATATTCTAAATGTAGGGGGAAATAAAGATAAAATTGTTTTTTTTTTTTATTTTTTGAACATGAACATTGTTCCAGTGTTCGAGGACTCTCTGAAGTGTCTATACATGAACGGAGGATGCCAGCACTTCTGCGACGGCTCCGGTCCTCGCAGGAAGTGTTCGTGCGCTGAAGGCTTCGCCCTGGGAGAGGACGGACGAGAGTGTGTGGCACAGGGTGAGGAGAAGAACCTGTGGACAGGCCTGGAGATCAGTGTCCAGGGTTTTTTTTACGTTGAAGAGGTGGTGACCACTGAAAACTACAACATGACATCACATTGCGGTGGTCATCACTTCTCATCTCTCTGTTTTTACTAAACCACTGTTTTGGTGGTCACCTCTTCACAGGAAACTAAGCCTTACCTACAGTATATGTGATCCAGTCTAAATTTTGCTAATTTAAAGTCATCTAATCAAATCAGATATAATCTAATGTGATCTGATTTAATTTTCTGTGATCTTATCCTCATGGTAGTCCAGTATCCATGTGGTAATAGATTCCTCCAGATGATCTAATCTATTTTTCTGTGATCTTTCCCCATGGTAGTCCAGTATCCATGTGGTAATAGATTCCTCCAGATGATCTAATCTATTTTTTTGTGATCTTTCCCCATGGTAGTCCAGTTTCCATGTGGTCAGGTCCCTCCAGATGATCAGCAGAGCCAGACGGTGCAGAGCCATACCAGACTGGTGGGAGGACGCCAGTGTCCCAAAGGAGAGTGTCCCTGGCAGGTCTGTCTGTCAGTCTGTCTGATTGTATTAAACGATTGACCCTCAAACTCACAAACATTACAGCATATTGGGAAAAAAGTTAAAATCAAAAGAGTTTGTTTCGTAATAATCAGACAAATAAAGAAGAAATAAAGTGGTGCGACAGAGACACTTGGTGGTGGGAATATGCAAATAGATTCTGTGCTCGCAGGGACCCAGCCACAAACTTGTCTGTAGATAGTGGTCTAACTGCTTTATAAATACACCATAGGCGTTGACATTATGTTGAGCTACTTTTTGTCAAGACATTCCTTGCAGATTTCTTGCATAATATTTGTAAGCATTGGGGTTTGTAAGTGCTCGTTATCACTGCCTGAGTACCACCTTGAATTTGTACAGCCGGACGTTTCTTTACTGAAAGCAAACGCTTCCAAACTCCGATGGGTGTGTTTGTGTGTGTACTATAGGTTTTGGTAAAGCTCCACGGAGCAGTGCATTGTGGGGGAGTTCTGGTGGGCTCAGAGTGGGTCATCACCGCTGCTCACTGTATCCATGGCAACCACCCCGACAACATCACCGTGGTGGCAGGTAACCTGTGTGTGTGTGTGGGGGGGGGGTGCGTGTGTTTGTGTGCTTGCATCCGTATTGTCACATCCTCTCTTTGTCCTATCAGAAGGGTTATGCTTATATACACTAATTTTAGTACACATATTTTAATAGTATACTGATGTATACTCATGTATGCAGTCTTTACATGTAATCCCAGAGGTAATCTATTTCTCCTCCTCTACTCCCCTCCCTTCCTCCACTCTCCTCTCCAATCACTCAAGTTGAAACTCTTGTCATGGGGGTGCTGCCGAGGTTTTTCATGTGGTGTGTGCTGGATTATCCTGTATTGTCTGGTTCGATGTGATGTGAAAAAAAAACAAGCTTAGAGCTACTAAAATACCTGCATTAGAATAAAAGCATCCTGCGACAATTTTGTTTCCCAAATCCAGTCTGGAATTGTGGACAATAGCAAAAGAAATCTTTAGTTTTGGCGTCTGTGGGGGTGAAATGTCAACAAATGGTGGTCCCTGGCTTAAATCCCGAATAAATAGTGGGCCCTGATATGAAAAGATTGAAAACCACTTCCTTACTTGCTCACATCCTCTTGTGTTTCCAGGCGAATACGACCTGGACACCAACGAGGGCACGGAGCAGACACTGGCCGTGGTTTCAGCCACACCTTACCCCCAGTACTCGCCGGAGTCGGGCGAGGGCGACGTGGCCGTGCTGCGGCTGGCGTCCCCCGGCGTGGCGCCGGGCCGCTACGCCGTGCCCGTCTGCCTGCCCAGTGACGCCGAGTTTGTCCGCCGCGAGCTGGCGCCCGTCCGATTCCACACGGTCAGCGGCTGGGGCCGCCGCACCACGGGGGGGAACCCCGCCGCCAAGCCGGACACGGCGCCAACCTCGCCGCTGATGCGCCGGCTCTCTGTCCCCATCCTGTCCAATCAGGACTGCTCCCGGAGCAGCGGGTATGAATAAATAATCATTCTTTGGCCAAAACACAGCCATACCTCAACAACATGCCGTTTGTGGCCCAATGCCCAATGACTGTTTTTTGTGCAGAAACAATGCATGGAATGGATCTGGAATCATGATCTCTAGTTTGAGATGCCACCTGCCAAGTAAACTAGAATAAATTTTAGGTCATTTTGCCTTATTGTGCCTTTTATTGATGGAGGCCACATGGTCGCTTCTCGCCCCTTGGGGCGACTTATTATGTGTTTAACGTATATTTTCTATTTATCGGACAGGTTTAACTTCACAGACAGCATGCTGTGCGCCGGCTACCTGGAGGGGGAACAGGAGTCGTGCCGCGGAGACGACGGCAGCCCATTGGTCACCTTGTACGGCTCCGCCCACTTCCTGACGGGCGTGGTGGGGTGGGGGCGTGGCTGCGCGCACCCTGGCTACTACGGGGTGTACGCCAACATGGCACACTTCATCGACTGGGTGGCGGACACCATGAAAAACGCCCCAGTTAACCCATGAGGCGGTTCAATTCTTTAGGTCTTTTGTCTAATTGATTCCTGTGTGTGACTTCATCAACCTGACGGAAGCCACAATTAAAGCCCCGCCCAACGCAACTCTTAACCAATGAGGTGGCACCATTTACTTTTGAGTGTTTAATTAGTTGATTAAGTGGTTCACAAACTGTTTCAAGGCAAGGACACCTTACTACTATACGTTACTACTACAGACACTATTTGATCAATATCTGTTTTGTTTGACAAAATGTAGAATATATGGGTCAAAATATGCCAGGATCTTTCAAGGATAAACTAATGATTAGACTATAATGAACGTAGTTCTGGTCTGTTGTGGTTTTGTTCAGAAATAAACACTTTCAATGGATCTTGAAGTTTTTCTTTCAAGGCTTAAGGTCAAGGTTTTTACTTAAATGTACCTGTAGTCTAGTTAAATTAGTTCTTAAACATGTAACATCAATATGTGTAGTAACATTTTAGTACTTCTTCCACCAGGGGGGTGCCAACTACTAGAACTGATTCAGCAAAACAAGGTAAATTATAGTAATTTATATGAGACGTTTTGAATAACTTGCAAGATGTCTGATTGATTTATCCAATGAGGAACAAAGTGTGTCTCTTATCAGATAAGGGACAAATATTCTATTTTCCAATAAGAGGCATGGTGGGACACCATGTCAATAAGGGGCAAATATTTTACTTTCCTAATTCCTTATTTCAGGGGACGGACTGCGACCCTAAACTCCACCATCAGTGGTTCTGTAAATATTGTTTCTAGGGTTTGTGTACGTTTAACCACATGATCGACAGCCCACTTGAGTCAGCCATACGTTGAGTCAGTAGACATTTTTAGACATGTTTTCATACACCTGCCTGCTTGTTTGTCTTGCAAAATGTGGCAACACTGCAGCTGTGTTTGTTTGCTCAGTTTCTCTGAGATATTAGACAGAATGTTTTTCTTTTCTTTATTCACATTTCCATGATTTCTGTTTCTGTCAGGGAGGTAATTTGTGGTATATTGGCTCATTTTTGAATGGGTAAGAATCCATTTCAACTCGGCTCTCTTTTGTTTGTTTCTGTGAATGATCATCAGTCAGCTATCACCAAAGCTCATCACTTTGACATGCACCTCATATAAACTATTCTTTTCTCTCGTAATGGTAGCCTAGATATTTCTTCATGTCTTTGCGAGTTAAGCAGTTGTCCTTGTGGCTATAGGATTAGCATGTCTTAGTTGAGTTCTCAAAGTGGGGCCCCAGCAGAGGCAGCCTTAGGAATCCAGAGGCCTAGCTTTCAAGACCAAATTTGAGGCCCAGATATATGACATAATTATCTTGTTCATACAGTCATATTGACAATAGTTTTATATTGTGCGTTCTATCCTTTAACACCCAGCACTGCACATTTTTACCCATATAAAAAGTTGAATAATTTGGAATCTTGTTGTTCCCTGGTTGTTGATTTGTTGAATGTTGGTCACTTCAATATGGTCCAGCTGGCCTGGACAGAACTACTGCTGTGACATCTAGTGGTGATAACAAAAATAATCTCATTTAGGGCTTCTGTGTATGGAATCCTTTCGTTGGTTGGTTGGTTGATTGATTCTGGAAAGCCTGGTGACGTGAGTGTCAAAATTCCTTTACCTCCAAATACAAATCCACTGCAGACATGTTGTGATCTACTTTCTGTCCTTAAAGGTGATTCTTTTTCTAAGTGTTGCAGTTTGGAAGCGCTTGTTTTGAATTTGCACGTAACTGTTTTGAATTTGCAAACTGTTTTGAATTTGCACGTAACGCAGGAGGCAACAGGACAGTGCTTTACTTGAAAATGAATGCTTCCAAACTCTGATGGCAAGATGGCCTCAATGGACAGTTACACAAACTCCGTTCACTTCATGGGGTCAGGCCAATGCCAGCTCTTCGACTTACAGACTAACAAATAGGGACAACCGGAAGTTGCGGCTCATGCGTTGGGGTACGTGCGCACGCGAGTATTGATGAACCATGTGACCGCTGATCACGCTGTTTTCTGCCCCCTCAATATCACAACTCTTCTCCTTGATGGATCTGAGTCATACCTCCCTTTGTCTGCCCTCCCCCCCTCTCTCTCCCTCCCTCTCTCTCTCTCTATCTCTCTCTCTCTCAGGGTCATTGCCCCGTGCACTGTGCTGTTCCAGTCCTCTCCAGCGTGAACCACAGTGGTGAACATCGACGGGGCAGCAGCAATACAAAATGGAGACCACGGAGACGGCCATGTTGTGTCGTCTGTCTGTCCTGGCCTGTGTGTGTCTGTGTGCCCTCCTGCAGGTCTCCTGCGATGACACAGGTACGTATGACAGCACCCTTTACCTGCAGACAGACAGACAGGCAGGTTCGAAAGGCAGAGAGACTGGTATAGTGAGACAGACAGGATGAGACGGATAGAGACTCAGACAGGCAGAGAGGCAGGGAGGCAGAGATGTGCGTGTGTCTGTGTCTGTCTGTCTGTCTGTCTGTCTGTCTGTCTGTCTGTCTGTGTGTCTGTCTGCTATCATGGCCTTGTGGTCACAGACGGTGTCAAAGGGCAAGTTTCAATCTGCAGTCTACAGTACTATAGATAAAGTAAATAACTAATAATCAAACATCATGTGTATTTTGCACTGTGACCTTATGGTTCTTATTACTGTGTTTTTATGCTTGGTTTTATTATTGTTCTACCTTAACCGTGGCGATGTTGTTTCTCTTGAATCAGGGCAGGCTAGATTTAGATTTGGGCGCAAGCTACAGCCTTCGTACGCTTATTGAGAATACACCTTTGATTGGCAAATAGGGACACCGGAAGTTTACGGAATGCATATGGGCTTGTGCGAGTACACAAACCACGTCACCAGGCTGTGTTCCTTCCCCTTCAATGTCGTAACTCTGTCTTATTCTATGACTTTGCTTCTCATGGAACATTACTACTGTTTTGGTGCAACCACTTTCTTAGACAGCTTTGTGGCTGTCTAAAAGCTCTGTACCATCAGATAACATACAGCATATACAGTCAAATAACATATATACCATTGCTATGATGTCCGTGTCCTACAGTGTTCCTGGACAGCCCATCGGCCAATCAGCTGCTGGCTCGCCAGCGGCGCGCCAACAGCCCGTTTGAGGAGTGGCGTCAGGGAGACATGGAGAGAGAGTGTGTGGAGGAGAGGTGTGACAAAGAGGAGGCACGCGAGATCTTCGAGGACGACAAAAAGACGGTAATAACACCAGTCTGACAGATGTCTGTCTGTCTGTCTGTCTGTCTGTCTCTGCCTCTGCAAAGAGGTGCCAGGTTTAGCATCATGGCACGGCCATAGACCATAAAAATGAAGGACTCTACAGGCAGTAAAGAGTAAATGATCCCTGTTTTGCAGCGATTCATTTTCAGTATTTTTATTTCAGTAACAGTTGGATATTTACAGTACATTTCAAGCAAAACTCAATACAAAGACTGCTAACTTTGAGTGGACAACACAATAAAGCATTTCTACTTACAATTTCCACAACAGTGGCCACCATGTACATTTGATCAAGACAATTAGAGACACATATCATTTACTGCCAAAAGCAGTAAAGTAAGTAAAGGTAAAACAGAAATATAAAAAGAGGAGAAGATGGGTGGGTAAAAAAATCATATTTTATGGAGGCCAGTTTTGAGTTGCAGCTGACCTTAGGTGCCTATTGAGATTGGTTTTGAACGTGTCAAGGGATTCTGTTGTATCAAAATTCTCTCCCTCCCTTTCTCTCTCTCCCTCTCTCTATTGCAGGAAGAGTTCTGGAATAAATATTATGGTAAGTGAATGCTATAATCTTGAACGTCACTGAAGTCCTCCAGTGACGTTACGTTGATGTCCTCCAGTGACTCCAGTGACGTTCTAGACTAGGCCAAACCACCAAACCACCAGCCCATGCAGGAATGATCTTTATGTCATTTCCAGATTGTCTTCACCAGTTGAAATAATAAAGCTATAGCTAAGCTATTCTGGGCCGTCTGGCTAGCTGGTCTGGCCTCAATCTGACTCTCTCTCATTCATCCAGGGGTGTCCATCTTTAGTGGACAGTTGTGTTGGTTGAAATCAGGTCATATTCTGGGGCAGATTTGACTAGTCTTGGATTGCCTTAATCTGGACACAATCAGGACATCACTAATTCGCTGGGAGTAGTTCCTTATATGTATCAGTATCCGTATATGTACGTGTATATCACATTAACTATTTTTGCATGTATGTGATGTATTGACACCTTTTTCATTTGTTCATATACTTACGTATGTACAGTAAGTAACTCTGGAATAGTAATCTGGAAAAGTGTAGACCTGATAAATGCCTAAACTGTATGATAAAAATTGTATGTGAATGTGTGTGTGTATTCCTTTTCAGACGGGGATGCGTGCGAGTCGAACCCGTGCGCTCACGGTGGGGTGTGTAAGGACGGGATCGGTCCGTACACCTGCTTCTGCCCTGCCGGTTACCAAGGTTACAACTGCGAAATCGGTACGTTGAGAGAAACGTCTTACCTCCAGTCAAACATATACAGTAGCCTATTGTTGTAATTTAGGCTGAAATCTGAGTCTCCATTTAAGCCAGGGGTTTTCAACAGGTGGTCCGGGGGCCACCAGTGGTCCCTGGGATGTTCCAGGTGGTCCCCAGACTAAATGATGGAAAGTTGGTTAACCAGATGTAACTCTCAAGAGTTAAAATATTCACCATTTGAATTAGTCCATGTCTACACAACTCTAGAATGTAGAAGATTAATGGTCATTTTGATCTGTATGTTTGACTGTTTTGTTTCCCAAATCCAGCCTGGTATTGTGGACAAAAAAGCAAAATAAATATTTAGTTTTGGGAATCTGTGGGGCTAAAATGTTATCAAATGGTGTTCCGTGGCTCAAATGAATAAATAGTGGGCCCTGGTATCAAAAAGGTTGAAAACCACTGATCTAAACCAAGGGGTGAGTATCGTATCGTCAGAGTTGCATGTGTTGAGAACACATGCCGACATAACAACGTGATATATTACACATATAGATTACAGTAGCCTACAGTAGATCTTGGACGTCCCTAACAGATTATGTCCCTAACGGATTATAGAAACATTGATGAAGGCAGAATGAGCAGGAACAGAGCATGCATCTCCAGTCGTATCATATTGTACCCTGTACTGACTGTACCCTGTACTGATTACATTTCTGTGTGTGTGTGTGTGTGTGTGTGTGTGTGTGTGTGTGTGTGTGTGTGTGTGTGTGTGTGTGTGTGTGTGTGTGTGTGTGTGTGTGTGTGTGTGTGTGTGTGTGTGTGTGTGTGTGTGTGTGTGTGTGCGCGGGCGCATGTTAGTGATCCCTGAACTTTGTGAGAATAAGAACGGGGGGTGTGACCACTTCTGTGATGTCATCGGAGGGAACGTCAGATGTTCGTGTGCTGATGGGTATTACCTGGGGTCTGATGACAAGTCCTGCAACTCTAACCGTAAGACACACAACACATGCACAATGCACACACACACACACACACACACACACACACACACACACACACACACACACACACACACACACACACACACACACACACACACACACACACACACACACACACATACACACATACCACTATCAGTCCTATACACAACCACTTCAGCTCTACACATGTAGGAAAATTGTAAAGTACTGCCATTCTGACTATTAGAAGTCCATGTCGCAATGGTGGGAGGTTGAAATGGAAGGTGCTTCCCCTACAGGTTCACATTTCACAATGTGTCACATCCCAACCCAATGTGAGCTTGTAGATCTGCTATTTTCAAAAGACAATTATTATTTGAAAACTTGAAAGTGGTCAAATCCAATCACAAACCAACTACAGCCATAGTTCCCACTGGAGACATCTACTTCTGCACAAGTACTTTTACTTTAAATGCTGCAGTTTGATTGCAATACTTTTGTATTCTTCTTGTTTTTGAATCCTGAACTTGAAACATAGTATAGTTCTACATTTCAGTATTCATACTTTTACATTAAGTAAAACAATTCACTTTTAGTTAAGCTCCGCCTTCTCCCACTTAGACACTATTGGTGAAGAAGTTTGTCTAACCCCGAGCGCCGATCAAAAGGCGGGACTTCCACCATGTAAACTGGAAGCTGCCATTTTTCAGCCAATCACGGAAAACATTTTCTTTCTCCCTTTGTGCTCGCAAAGGCGTTTTTACCACTGGTTAGTTACGTCAAATCTTTTTTTCCCCAACTCTTCCCCAAATAGAGACGTACAAGTGCGGCGTGGTCTTTGCCAAGGGGACACGTACCGTGTTTCGCTACGAACGTCCCAACGTGACAGATGACGAGGATGATGGCGGCGCCAACGGCACGACGGGCGAGGAGCAGCAGGGCGAGGTCCCGCCGTCCGGCTTTGACGTGACGCAGCTCACCGAGCCCTTTGACCACGGCAATGCGTCCTCCTGGCCAGCAGAGGGCGACGAGGACTACATGATGGACGCCGCCGCGATGGTGGAGGAGGAGCTCCATCAATCCAGCTATGTGGCGGACACGCGCATCGTTGGCGGGGAGATGTGTCCGCCCGGGGACTGTCCCTGGCAGGTACAATATTCACATGGAAATGGACATTTAATAATTAGATTAAATTTAATAATTAAATTAAATGTCATTGAAATATATTTTAATGACGTTTAAATGATTTAGGAGACTTTCCTGGTGTGGTCTTTATGTGTCTAATAGTGGTTTTAAATAGTTTTAGACTAGGGATATCCTGATACCGCATAGGTATCAGAAAACGTATCGGACCGGCTCTTTTTTTATACTACTGTACTTGTATCGTATACTGTATTTGTATCGGTGTCAGTGTCAGCCCTTTTTTGTCATTATCGGGTCATATCGGCATTGCCAAATATACCTGTCTAGCCATAAATCAGACTCAGGGGAAAGAAGTTGACAAGGCAGTTAAATAAAATGCTGGGGCGTGTGGAATTTGCTTTGGAGTTGCCCAAGTGCAGATTTGAGTGAGTATGCCATTCTCAGTTGATGGACTTCATATAATAACTTTTTTCATCTTTTTTGTGTTATTAGATATTGTAGTCAAATTGTGGCATTGGGACATCCCTATTTTAGACCATAGAAATATAAATGCCCATTGAAAAATCACACAGTAGACAATAATGTGTTATTATGCGATTATTTTAGTAATTTAGAAACATTATTTGTTCGAGCTCTCGTCACTGAGCTCTCGTCTCTGAGCTCTCGTCGCTGAGCTCTCGTCACTAATATGAGCTCTCGTCACTGATATGAGCTCTCGTCACTGAGCTCTCGTCACTGATATGAGCTCTCATGTGTGCTCTCCAGGCTCTGCTGGTGAACGAGGAGAAACGTGGGTTCTGTGGAGGAACCATCCTGACGGAGTACATCATCATGACCGCTGCCCACTGCATCAACCAATCACGACAGATTTACATCGTCTTGGGTGAGAGACCAAGTAGCCAATCGCTGCTGCCCGCAGCCTAAATGAACACCAATCTAAATTCTGAATCGAGCAACTTATAAACATTCATACCTAGTTGATTAAAAAATAACAGATGAATCGAAGTGATTTTTATTTGGAATGGGGTGTTTTTTCCTCCAAAATACTAATTTGGAAAATCATATACCGGTATTTTAGATATTTTTAGCTTGAAAAGCATCCTACATTCACTACTACCTATAGTAGTGACCGTATAGTAGACACCCAAGGCGCTTTACCTAGTGCAATCTCTTAAGGTACCATACTGTAGCTTCTTGCTTTTAAGGACCTGTGGCATATTCTCACACGGGGCCCTGGCGAGCTGTGGGCCCACTGAGTTCCATTGTTAATCTGGGCCTGGCAAGTCTTGTTGTTCTCTGTTTCCCTGAACGCTGTGTTATTTGCAGGAGAGTTCGACGTCCAGGTGAAGGACGGCCACGAGTCGGAGCACAGCGTGGAGCGGGTTCTGATGCACGGGCGCTACAGGCCCGACACGTTCCACAACGACATCGCTTTGATCAAGCTCACGACACCTGTCAAATTCTCTAAGTACATCATCCCCGCCTGCCTCCCCGAGAAGGACTTTGCAGAGAAGGTTTGCTGCTATTCTCAGTTGTAATAAAATCAGGAATACGATTTTGCACTGGCACAGCGCAAAATCACACCACCATTTCCCCGATAATAATAGATTTTGGAACCATTTGTGGATACGCATCCGGATCCACACCCTGTATAGCAGTTCGGATCGATTTGGATTGTTTGAAAAATGTGCTTATAAACAACGTTTCATTTGATCTAATCCAGGGGTTTTCAACAGGTGGTCCGGGGACAACCAGTGGTCCCTGAGATGATTCCAGGTGATCCACAGGCTAAATGATGGAAAGTTGGTTAATCAGATGTAACTCTTTGAGAGCATAAACATGAAACCAACTGGACCCGCGTGTCATGTTTACACTATCAAGAGTTAAAATATTCACCATCTGAATTAGCCCCAAGTCTACACAACTAGAGAATGTAGAAGATTAATGATCATTTTGATCTGTATGTTTGACTGTTTTGTTTTCTCTGAAATCCAGCCTGGAATTGTGGACAAACACAAAAGAAAGATCTTTAGTTTTAGGGTCTGTGGGGCTAAAATGTCATCAAATGGTGATCTGTGGCTCAAATTCTGAATATATAGTGTTGCCCTGGTATAAAAACGGTTGAAAAACCACTGATCTGATCGCACATGACAGGTGCTGATGCGGCAGGCGGACGCCCAGGTGAGCGGCTGGGGGCGCATCGGGGAGGGCAAGGCGCCGTCGACCATCCTGCAGCGCCTCACCATGCCCTACGTGGACCGGGCCGTCTGCCAGGAGTCCAGCCAGTTCCGCATCTCCTCGCACATGTTCTGCGCCGGCTACGACAGCCTCGCAAAGGACGCATGTCAGGGCGACAGCGGTGGCCCGCACGTCACCCGATATGGCGCCACCTGGTTCGCCACGGGCGTGGTGAGCTGGGGAGAGGGCTGTGCCCGGGAGGGCAAGTACGGCGTTTACACACAGGTAAAGAACAGTGTAGACTGTTGTGTAGCTCCGGCAGGGGTGTTTTTGCCATTAGGCAGACTAGGCAGTTGCCTGGGGTGCCAAAACATGCTTCAAAAGGATCCCAGGCTAATAAGCCTCATTCACGTGGATTAATACATTATACTTGTCCTCTATAACTAGAGTTGAACATTTAAAACACATATAATATGTTCTTTAGTTTATGGCGCTTGGGGGGCGCCATTATACTGTACCTGTCATAGCCATTGACAAATCTTAAAGCTGTCATGTTTTGTTTTACCCACCAGGTAGTGGTACCTAAAACAATGTCTATACCCTTCTTCTTCTTCTTCTTCTTCTTCTTCTTCTTCTTCTTCTTCTTCTTCTTCTTCTTCTTCTTCTTCTTCTTCTTCTTCTTCTTCTTCTTCTTCTTCTTCTTCTTCTTCTTCTTCTTCTCATCATTATCATCATCATAGGTATCCAAGTATATTCCCTGGATCAGAAAGGGCATCGACAGGCTGACGCCCAAAGCTAACCCCAACGAGAGTGCCAGGAAGAGGAGAGGCACTGCCCCCTTCACAATCATCCGTATGTGAGCCTGCAAGGACCCCGGCCAGGGACCTCCATTAGGTTCCATTTGTGAACTCTGTAATGGTCATTTAGGGTTAGTTCTGGTTATGTGTCTGTCTACTTCGTTTGACAAAAATGTCCACAACAACCCAACATGGCGATCTGACCCCTAGGGGTTCAGATCGCTATCTGTAATTTCTTTTTTTACTTTATTGTCTCCACCGTAAGGCGGTGACCCCCTGTCCGTCTGTCCGTTTGCACGTCTGTCCGTCCACTGTTTTAAAAGTGAAACCCTCTCTCTCTCACACACACATGCCAGTGGCTATCCATCGGATACCCCACTGTACCATTTCTTGCCTATCTCTTATCTGATGTTTTGGATGCGTGTTATACAACTATTCTCACTTGTGTTCTATTGTTTAGTCTAATATCGTGCTGCAATCAACAAGCTTTAATAACGCGGTGCCTTTTGCAAAATGTTGAAGCCTGTAAAGACTATTATCTATCAATAAACAAATACAATATCACAGTTACTGCTTCGGGAATTGATTTTGGCATCCCTCTTTAGGATGCCACTTATTGACTGATTGATTGAGTGATTAGATACTTTATTATTCTAACATATGAACAGCACCAGGTACAGCTCAGGATATTTAATGGCCCTGAATCCTGTGTGTTTGTGAGGCAGGGAGAGGTTGATAATGATGTAGATACTCCTGATTTGTTTCTGTACGAATAAAGCCATTTTAGTATGAAAGTCTTGGGAAGATTGTGTAGCTCAGTGTGAAAATATGATTCCGATATACAAGTCTAAAGTCGGACTGAGCACATGAAGAGGTCTTCTCACATCCACCAACTGTGAACATTCTTTGTAGATTGAGTAATGCCCATCCATCTACATGTGATGTTAAAACGTACAGGTATACCGGTATTTACTTTCTACTCTGCAAACACTCCATGAATGCCAACAATTATAGCGCCACCAGGAGGCCGACATTTGTATCCAACACATTTTTGGATATTAGGCCTCCAGATCTTTGTCCCAAAATACTACAAAATGTCACACTTTAGATACACAGATCTGTCACAAGCACATGACTATAAAGTCATGTGCTCGTGAAAGATCTGTGTAATACAGCCTTTCTCACACTTTCCTACTAGGTTGAGAAATATATCCCATCCTTTTCCACATTGGCCTGTTTAACTCCACCAACAGGCGGATTTTGCAAAACACACTTTTGGAACAAAATGCCTCAAATCATCCAATTGCCATTAGAGGTATAAGAACAAATGGTACCCTTTTCACATTGGCTTATTATATCACCACCAGGAAGCCACAACCTGACCCGACCTGGTGGTCACCTGTGCCCACATCCTACTTTACCTACATTTTTCTATGTTTTAATGTCCTGATGTGATGTCCTGCAAGTTTGCCTCAACTCACAAAAACCCAAAAGTAAAACAAACAAACCCACACAGGTCCAAAGACCATCACTGTGGGTCCTGCATGCGAGGTGCGCGTACATGCGCACCTCAGTGCTTTCTCGGTGGCTGGCTTGGGGACCACCAAGCTGTCCAAAGTATATACAAGCGTACATACAGTAGGCCTTATGGTTACATTTGGGCATGAATCAGAATTACTGTCAGAATCAATTTAAGATCATTGACGGTCTCCCTACTCCCTAGCATATTCAAAAAGCATATTACGGGAAGTGTGTGTGTGTGTGTGTGTGTGTGTGTGTGTGTGTGTGTGTGTGTGTGTGTGTGTGTGTGTGCGTGTGCGAGTGTGTGTGTGTGTGTGTACACAGGATAGAGTCCACACACAAGGGCAACATCATGTTTGTTCAAACCAAAGTACCAACTCAGAAACTCTAAATATTTGTGTCATCCACGGAACACACACACACACACACACACACACACACACACACACACACACACACACACACACACACACACACACACACACACACAAACACACACACACACTATGATGCAATATTCATTTATTCTGTGCGATATTACAGCTCTCTTCTGTTAAACACTGACATATTGATTCATGATGTCCTTGTCTCTGTCTGCCTGTCTTTCTGTCTGCGTGTCTGTCCCTGTGCGCTCCCCTGTCTGCCTGCCTGTCTGTCTGTCTCTGTGCAGACAGTTACAGGGGTCAAAAGGGGCGAAGTCATTAGGTGTGCCCACGCACCTTTGAGTGTGTGTGTGCACGCACGTGTGTGTGTGTGTGTGTGTGTGTGTGTGTGTGTGTGTGTGTGTGTGTATGTGTGTGTGTGTGTGTGTGTGTGCCGCCTGTGCATGCAGACAGCAGCGTAGTGGTGGTGTGTGTTCCGTGTCTTTTGGACGGTAACAGCCATCATGGGGCCTCTCAGACAGCCGTGTCGTCGTGTCTTGTGCGTCGTGCTGCTGCTGGTGCCGTGGGGAGGCCTCCTTCAGGTCCTCAGCGAAGCTGGACAAGGTAAGATGGTCTCTGTCATCATCATCCCTTTTTTATATACTGTATATCAAGTTCTCAGTAGTCATTCTGCAGCGATTGATGCTGTACTGCCACAGGCAGCCGCCATGTTGTGTAGTCTGCAATAGCACACATGCTAATGTTTCTTTTTGAATAGTTTCAATCATCGTTGGTAGCCTATTCATATGCTGAGGTTGATTTTTGACGGTCTTTAGCTATGTATTTCAAATGTTCTTTCTCCAATTATACTGCAAATCTGCAATTATTTCACAAGTTTAGTGACTAATTGTAGTAAACAAAACCATGTGGGCCTGCCGCCTACGTAGTCTACATATTAATGACAATATCGAGTGATGAGCTTCATGTGTTATGAAGTAACATTAATATTTCATGTACATACAGTATGCAATCGATGTATGTACAGTGTACAGTAGTTTTGTTCATTTAGAACATATACACTAACATGACCCCTGTGAAAATCTGTATGTGTGCCTGTCTGTCTGCCTGCTCTGCCTGCCTGTCTGTGTGTCTGTCTCTCTGCCCTCCTGTCTCTCAGTGCGCTCTCTGGGCCGTCAGGCCAGCAGTGTGTTCCTGCGCTCTAAGAGAGCCAACAGCTTCTTTATCGAGGAGATGCTTCAGGGGAATCTGGAGAGAGAGTGTTATGAGGAGCGCTGCAGCTACGAGGAGGCTCGAGAGTACTTCGAGAACACCCCAAGAACGGTACGCTTTGAAATACACTCCAGAACGGTGATACACCCCCGGAATGGTGATACACCCCAGGAACGGTGATACACCCCCGGAACGGTGTTACACCCCCGGAACGGTGATACACCCCCGGAACGGTGTTACACCCCCGGAACGGTGATACACCCCCGGAGCGGTGATACACCCCCAGAATGGCTATATACCCCTTAACGGTACACTTTAAAATTATAACCCGAGAACAGTAAAATACACCCCCCAAGCTTATCCCGTAACTTCTTTGCCTTTTAAAACTATTTTTTAAAAATCATTTTTTTAATTTTTCATTAACATGGCCAGTCTACAAGCTCAAAAGGTGTCAATAGATTGTCACATTGAACCATTCCAAAACGTTTTTCAAAATGGAGCCCTAGTCCATACACGTACGTAGTCCATAAAGATGGTATTCATTATAGTCCAACTGTAGTATTATTATTAAGCTATTGCATATGGTGTGTTTCATTAGCTAATAATAAATCTCTTTCCTAACAGGATGCCTTCTGGACAAAATACTATGGTGAGTTGACTGAACCAAACAAACATTAGCATACTTTTGTTATCATCCATCCATCCATCCATCCGTGTGTGTGTGTGTGTGTGTGTGTGTGTGTGTGTGTGTGTGTGTGTGTGTGTGTGTGTGTGTGTATGCGTGCAGACGGGGACCAGTGTGATCCCAGCCCATGCCTCAATGGTGCGTCCTGCACCGACAGAATTGGGGGATACACCTGCAACTGCAGCTTTCCTTTCTATGGAGACAACTGTCAGCTGAATGCAGAGAAAGCCAGCAGCCCCCCTGTTGAGGAGCTCGTTATTGACATTCAAGGTATAAATGATGGCAGTGTGAATACTCTTTTTGACCATTAAAAAAGGCCATAACTCTGACATCCCATTACTCTGACTACGTTGCTTACTTGCTTTGCATAGATGCACTCTGACGAGGTTCCAACTTTTGCACAAATACTGCTACTAACTAACGTCTATTACAACTGCTTTCCTAAATCCTTTTTGGCCTGTTATTGACCTCATACCAACGTACTTGTGTGTGTAACAGAGTGCCCTAAGTCGGGACCGACAGCGTGCGAACAGTTCTGCACCATGATGTACGACACCTTCACATGCTCCTGCTCACCAGGATACACGCTGCACGAAGACCTGCGCTCCTGTTCTCCTCAAGGTCACCTCAATAGAATAGACCAGTGGTTTTCAACCCTTTTGATACCAGGGCCCACTATTTATTCAGCATTTTAGCCAAAGACCACCATGTGAACATTTTAGCGGCATAGACCTCCAAAACTAAAGATTTGTTTTTGCTTTTGTCCACAATACCAGGCTAGATTTGGGAAACAAAACAGTCAAACATACAGATAAAAATTACCATTCATTAATTATGGAAATGGTAATTACCATTACCATTTCTACATTCTCTAGTTGTGTAGACTTGGGCTAATTCACATGATGAATCTTTTAACTCTTGAGAGTGTAAACATGAGTGTAGAGCGTAAACATGAAACCAAATGGAACCGCAAAGGTCCATTTGGTCCCTGGCGGGTCCATTTGGTTTCATGTTTACGCTCTATGCGAACTGGTTGGAATGGAATTAAGTGTTCTATTGACGTGCTGTGTGTGTGTGTGTGTGTGTGTGTGTGTGTGTGTGTGTGTGTGTGTGTGTGTGTGTGTGTGTGTGTGTGTGTGTGTGTGTGTGTGTGTGTGTGTGCGTGTGTGTGTGTGTGTGTGTGCATACAGTGAAGCATCCGTGTGGCAGAGTGTCTCCATCTAAACCAGAAGGACGGAGCATTGAGGATAACGGTGGCGTGTACAACTGTCCACATGGACACTGTCCATGGCAGGTACTCAGCATCTACACCAGTGGTTTTCAACCTTTTTGATACCAGGGCCCAGTATTTATTCAGCACTTGAGCCACGGACCACCATTTGATGATATTTTAGCGCCTCAGACCCGAAAAGTTGATTTATTTTGTTTTCAGTGACAATTCCAGGCAGGATTTCGCAAACAAAATAGGCAAACATCAAAATGACCATTAATCTTCCACATTCTTTAATTGTGTACACTTCTTAATTAAGTGTGTTAATTCAGATGATGAATATTTTAACTCTTGACAACGTAAAAATTAAACCAAATGGACCCGCAAGGGTCCATTTGGTTTCATTTTTACGTTGTCAAGAGTTACATCTGGTTAACCACTTTCCATCATTTAGCTGGGGACCACCTCTCTAGAACCACTGGTGGTTCCCGGACCACTGTTTGAAAACCACTGATCTGCACCACCAGGGTCTTTCAAAGTGCAGGGTGCCTCAACGCAAGTCCAGGGGCACCAGACCTGAGTTCATGAAAGCAAATGTGTCGCTATATGTGTATATATACTCGTATGTACCATAGGTGTCCCTGATGGACAGTCGAGGGGAGGAGCTATGTGGAGGGGCGGTGCTCAGCAGGCGCTCCGTCCTGACCTCTGCCCAGTGCCTGTTCCTGGGGAAAGGACCCTCCCTTAAACCATCCAACCTCTTCGTCCGATCTGGTTAGTTAGTTCTATACTGCACCCAGACCATCCAAACGAACACTCTGCCTCCAAGCCCTACCGGTACATCTGATTTGTTTAGTAGCAGTGTGGCTGTAGCCGTTTCTTTTCAGACAATAACCAGATCAAAGAATTGACACAACACATACCAGGACATCTCGGCAGTTTACCAGCCTGCTGCAGTCGAAATTCCTCATCAGTGTCTTCATCCTTATGCTAGCATGCTGTCATTATAATATGTCAATTCCACATATGTGGTATATTTCATTTCCAAAGTGTTCAAATTATGTTGTGCACTGGCAGTGTCTGCGGGTTTGACTCCCGATCCCAGAGGCCTTTACTGCATGTCACCCCTCCAATCTCTCTCCATTTTCTGTCTGTCCCTCTGTAAAAAATACAATAACCACGAAAGCCTAAAAATAAAAAAATACATAAATGATAGTAGGCCTACCATTTCAGGATATTTTTTCCTAATTAAATACATTGTTTCTGTACTTTGGTGTAAACATTCAACTTCATGTGATGTTACGGTACCTCTACAAACAACTATCGTCTCTCAATTCAATGAAATGTAACTGAAGGTGATGGAAAAGAAAACATGGCAAGTTGGAAAACCAGCAAGTTCTCCGGATACCAAATTAAAATGCTGTTTTTCTTCGGTCAAGCATATCAAACTAACATTCTGTCTCTGTCTCTCTCCAGCCAATCACATCAAACGAACACTCTGCCTCTGTCTCTCTTCGGCCAATCAGATCAAACTAACACTCGGTCTCGGTCTCTCTCCAGCAAAACAGCTATCGCCGGTCCAAGCCTTCTACATCCACAGCCGCTACCGGCACGGTCACCATGATGACGACCTGGTCCTCCTCCAATTGGCCAGGCCACTGGTGTTAGGCCACTCCCTCTTCCCGCTGTGCCTGCCCACCAAGGACTTCAGCGAGAACGTCCTGATGCGTACCGGCAGGGCGGGGCTCACCGGGCGGAGTCCCGAGCGCCTGGCATATATGCCGCTGAGCCAATGCCGCGCCCAGCCCAACGTCTCCCATCCAATCACCAACAAGATGTTCTGCATGAGGCGGACCCCTCTGGGTGAGTGCTACGTCTTAACTGACCGACTGTCACAGTCCCTGTTACTTTCACAGAATTGTCAGTCCCTGTCACAGTCACAGTCAGTGTTACATGAATGTCCCCCCATACCCCATTAAACCTAAACCGAACCCCTTAGAGGTGGGGCTTCCAGAGGTACCTCAAACTAAGCAGTACCTCAAAATGTCAGCCTGGCAAAAATGAAGGGACACCCAAGGTATTATTCCTGGGAAGTATGTAAGCTAATCATTATTACAACAACCAGTTTAATGTGAAATATGTCATTTGGAAATGTATGAGATTTATTTCAAAAAGTTATAATGCTACACAAATCAAATAAAGCTTACCTTTGAAGTGGGTTAAGGGGCCTAGACATTTGGAGTACAAAAAAGGCTGAGAAACAAAGAACAAGAAATATGTTTTTCCTTATTATCCTATTGTAATTTAATCACTCTAGTGAACTACAACAATAACATGGGACCAGGAAGACCAGAGAGAGGGCGCCAGAGCCATGGTCTGCAGGCGCTGCCCAGTGACGAGCAGCTTCCCAAGGCCCGGAACGTGGACAACGGCATCGCCGTGCGTGGTGCGAACGTCACGGCCACAAACACTGTGACGCCGAACGCGGCAAACACCTCAGTGAACGCGACAGACTCGCCGAGCCAGCGGCCAACAGCAACAACACGTGACAGCCGGCCGTGGTTACTTCCCGGGACGCCCATGGCCACGGAGGAGCAGGGCACCGTGTTCCTGACGGGGCTGTTGCTGTCTGCGCCGGGGGATGGGGCGCCCCCTGGTGGTTCAGGAGGACAGGAGGTGCCGGTGTTCACCAAACTGTCTCGCTACCTGGCCTGGATCAGGCAGAGGGTGAAGCTGGTGGAAGAGGAGGAGGAGGAGCAGGAGGCCATGACAGAACAGCAGGACGGGTTCCCCGCCGAACGCTAGACCAACGCAGTTCCCAAACTGAGGGGTCCTTCACACCTCGCTACACAGCCTGGCCATGGTCCTATTTAACTCAATATTGTCCTATTCCATTTACAGGCAACTTATATGTACAAAATGTGACAATCTGCCCCATCTTGGTGCTATAACAGGCCAAACCATCTTGGGGCAGACGTTCGCCGTTGGCATCCAGGGAATGTGTGTGCAAAGTTTGGCATCAACCGGGTTAACGGTGCCGGAGTTTAGTTGGTTAACAGACGGACAGACACACGGACGGACAGATGGACACAGATGGATGGACACATGGATGCAGGGCAAAACATATGGGGGTAGAGTATGTAAAACGTTCTTGACAAGAGCTTTTACTTTTATCGTTATTACTTTTTGGGGGTTATTTTTGTCTTGTATTTTACCCTACTGCAAAGTTAATTAAGGGAGAAAAAAGAAGATCTCAGATAAATAGCAGAAAGTAATCCCAGCTTGTCGCCCCGTCTATTTTCACTATTCCAATACATACCAGTGTTCTTTTTATTACATTTTGATGCCACTACTGCAATGCATTGATATATGAAAGGATCAATTTTAGGGTAAGCTACTTGAGTATTTCTTGAGTTTGTCCACCACTACTTAAAATGCACTATGTGGTTATTTATGAAAAAATAAAAACGTCTGTGTTTTGCTTCTGAATGAAAGTTGCATTTTATTTCATTTTATTTTAATGTAGGATTTTTAGGAAGCTGTCATTGGTGTCATTATAGGGCAAGGATGTTAGAGAACATCAGTGAGACATTTGCTTTAATTGGTTTATCTATTATATTTACCATTCAGAGAGGCATAGATTCATAGACAGATTAAGAAATTATGGGCCCCTGGGCCAACACCAGCCAAAGGCCTGGTGTTGGCCTACACAGGAGCATTTTTCTTCCTGGTGCGGCGCAACGGCATTTCAGCAGGATTTACAGCATGGGATTGCTTGAAAATAATAAACACAAAAATAACTAAGCCAAATACAGTAAATGAAAATGTTACAGTAATGCCTTTTAGGTTATTTTAGTGACACAAAATGAATAAACCCTTTGTCACTAGTGTTAATAACAGTGACAAGGGCCAAGTGTACCACTGTTATAGCTGTTACTCTTTTTTGGGGGGACCTGAGCTTGAGACTCTTAGCGATCACAAGGACACTCGAGCTCAGGACCCCCCTAGCTCAGGGGCCCCTGGGCCTGGGCCCAACGTGCCCATTGGATAATCCTTCCCTGCATAGCTTAGAACTGATTGAGCCATGGATTTCTGGACGATTCTAGGCCTACTTGTAGTTATTCGTTTTGTCCACATGAGGGCAATGAGGACATAAGCTAATAGAACCAGATGTTTCAATCCCTTGCCCCGTAGACTGTAGCCTACTTGATTGGCGTATTAAGAATCCTAAGTAAGCAAATAAGCGTTTTTTATGAATTAAATAGCCTAGAGCAATGGAAAGCTACACGGATTTTTTTCTTTCTGCTGTGCTTTTAGAGTAGGCCTACATCAATGCTGTACAGTTCCTTCCTATAGATATGGACCACTGAAGAGCTAATTTCTGTCTATTTCTACTCAGTCAGTGAGTCAGTCAGTCAGTCAGTCAGTCAGTCAGTCAGTCAGTCAGTCAGTCAGTCAGTCAGTCAGTCAGTCACTCAGTCAGTCAGTCAGTCAGTCAATTTAAAGTTGAGCAATAACTGTTCGCAATCGTAACCGCGCCCGCACCTACACACTAGTGTCACAACAGAGCATCTTATGAGGGGGGCAAGGATGCGTAACATGATATGACTTCATACATAGGGTGCATTTTTATCTATTTAAAAGGCGGATACCCTTCCAAGATCAAAATGATGGTAGAAACTATTATCACGTAAAGTTGTACAGATATTGCTTTTTAAAAGTATGTATAACCTGTGGTAAATCACAATTAATGTGCATTGATGTTTCATGTTGAAAATATGTCTTGATTAACACTTAAATTTATGGTATAAAATTACCCGATGTTTCTCCCACACTCTGCCTGGAGCAGGAACTGCGTCATGTCAGACAACATGTGCAACGACACGGGAGAAGCGGATGTGAGTAGATTTTAAACAAAATAAAACATTTCTTGTATCAGTGGTTTTCAAGCAGTGGTCAGGAGATAGGAGAGCAGTCCAGTCAGTGGTGTTTTTTGAGGGGGTTCCAGCCTCCAGGTAGTCCCCACTCCCAGGCAGATACATTATGAGGCCGTAATGTAAACATCTGCTCCCAAAATGAAAGAAAATGGACCCTTGCGGGTCTGAATTAGCCCAAGTCTTCACGATCAGAGAATGTGGAAGATTAAAGGTCATTTTTGGTCTACGTTTACCTGTTTTGTTTCCCAAATAAAGCCTGCCTGTATTGGGGACAAAAGCAAAAGAAATCTTTAGTTTTGTGGTGTGTGGGGCTAAAATGTCCTCAAATCGTGGTCCGTGGCTCAAATGCTGAAGAAATAGGGCCTAGGTGCCAAAAAGGTTCTATATGGCTCATAGTCTGGACCAGAGCCTTCTGCTCTGGACAATAATGGTGTCGTTTTATTGTGAAGTGCATCCGGCGGTATGCACACGGGGAGTGTGTTGACGCATCAATGACGCTGTCATCAGAATAGGATACAGCGAAACATCCACTGAGTGAAACTCCTCTACAACTACAACTAGTAAACTACCTACTATACTATCTGTCTGGTAGTATCTAAACTACCTAATAGTATCTATTAATACCATAACTAACTGACTGACTTCTGGAGAGACGCGTTTAATGGGAGTACAACCAGAGAACTACAAACCCACACAAACGGAACGCCGTTTGTTTACTTTGCTGATGTAGGACAGTACACAGGGTGTGTGTGTGGGAGTGTCCGTGCGTGCGTGCGTGTTTGTGTGTTTGCAAAACAAGCAGGAACAATACTTATGTCAGTGCAACAACAACACTACAACAGACCATGAAGGTAAGAAAGAATGGTTAGCTTTCTCATGTGAAGAATGTGTGTGTGTGTGTGTGTGTGTGTGTGTGTGTGTGTGTGTGTGTGTGTGTGTGTGTGTGTGTGTGTGTGTGTGTGTGTGTGTGTGTGTGTGTGTGTGTGTGTGTGCGCGCGTGTGTGTGTGTGTGTCTGTGTGTTTCTTTTTTTATAGCTAGCATTGATAAGAGAGAGGGGGGCTACACAGAGAGAGGAGAGAAACTATTCAATTTAATTGAATAGTTATTGAATAGATATAATTGAATTATATCTATTCTACACAAAATGTGCATATTTTTAATGTCATTTGTGTAATTCCATTGTAAATGAGGTCTAAACTATGTTGTTTTATTAGCCCGCAATGCCACTCTAGATTTTTTTTTTATAATGGAATGAATCTAGTCAATGACAAAACATTTCATCTCTGATCCGCTTCTTAAACTCATCAATATTCTATCTGCAAAGCTTTAGTGTCATAAAAATCCCCCTAGGCATGTTATGAGCTACTTTTGGTCAATAAATTCTCTACAGGTGTGTCTTTCTCGAAGTGCTGTGGAAGCGCTCATCATTAGTCACCAAACAGGCCTGAGTACCACCTTGTTGTAGAATGTGCACATAATGCAGGAGGCACCATCCGGAGCTGTTAATATAAACGAGCGCCTCCAAAGTCCAGCACTTTTATTTACTGACAGAAAGTAGCTCCTAACATGTCTATGGTGTTTTTTTTAAAAATGTTTGCTACCAAAATAACATATTCAGAGATTTGCAGCACATCTTCACATTTTTTCAAAAATAGCAGAACAACAAGCTTGTGTCGCGCCACTCGGTGGCGCGACATGAGCTTGTTGATCTGCTATTTTTCAACAGATAAAATACCAAAACGCGTTCAGGACACAATGGGTTAATCAAACAAATGCTTTGCAGATAGAAAGAGGATAATTCAACCTCTCCATACAGCTGCAATGTTGGTGAGTTTGATGCCACTTAATACAAGCAGATCATAGATGGAAATTTTCCTCATTGGGAGTTAATGGAGAGTTTTGCAACTCTAGATTCATCCCATTATTTAAAAAAAATAGAGACCAATGTGGCTAATTTTATTAGCATGTTCATACAACCCCCTCCAATGATTTTAATTTCTTTTAAAACCAAAACACACACACACACACACACACACACACACACACACACACACACACACACACACACACACACATACACACACACACAGTGCCAATGTTGCTCCTGGTACAATATAGACATAGAGTACACTCCAATTTAAGGATTTAAGGCGTGATCATTTCTAAAAGACAATTCTGACAAAAATAACAGAAGGAAATGATACTAACCAGGCAGTTTGATACCTCACATGACAGGATACGTGTGTAGGGGGGGGGGGGGGGGGGGGGTGGTGGCTGGAGGTGGGGTTGTTGGTGGTGGGGGGGGAGCACTTCCTATAGGTCAAAGATGTAAAAATGCCGGATAACCAGATTTTTCCTCTTGGAGCAGCCTACACACACACACACACACACACACACACACACACACACACACACACACACACACACACACACACACACACACACACACACACACTTTGTACAGTATCAGCATTCTGTGCCCTTGTAAGCTACAGTCAACAAGGCCTGTAATTCAAACATGAGGGTAGAACAATGTTTTTGTTAATTAATAGTGTCTGTTTATTTAGGCCAGTCAATCTAAGATAAACAGTAAAAAGCGTGTGACCCAGTTATTGCAATAGTACAAACATTTTTTTTAATTATGGTATCATGGTAGATTCAGGGTTGGAACGGTGGGATGCCGTTGAAAACAGTTTATGGGGGCTGCTGTGGCTCAGGAGGTAGAGCAGGTCGCCCACTGACCCGGGGTCGACAGTTAGGTGATGCAATATAATTAAATGATTTGAAATCGATACAGTATCTACTATCTATTTAGTAAATCTATTAAATATGTGTGTGTATATATCTTGTCCTTAATATTCCTGTCAAGGACCCCCAAAATCATCTGTATACGGCTACAGCATGCACGCATGAGTGTGTGTGGTTGCCTGCGTCTTTTCAAGTCACCTTAAGCAAACAAATCAGTGCTGTAACATTGGGTTACAACATTATCATGTTTCCAAACACTGTTATTCATGATGGTGAATTCTTTCCAAGTATTAGTTTTGCACAAAAAAAAAAAACAGTCATTGAGCTAAAAACGGCCGTAGCCACTAACCTGCCCAAAATGTGTCCACATGTTGTGACCTTATGACATTTGTGAAGCTCATAATCAAGAGCCAGGATATGTAGAAGGAAGTCAGGAGGAATTCAGTCTAGCTTAAATACCACGCCCAATTGTCCAGATGATTGCCAATTTGCCACATCAGCGTATACTGTAACATATGGGGTTTGTAAACACTGAATAAGCCCTTCGAGTACTGCGGCCGCGAGCTGCATATGATTTAAACTTAAGAGGTAGCAGGCTACTTTAATCCATTTTGATCCATCCATTCTGATTCTACAATTGTCTTCTAAATCTTGACAGTTTTCTGATTTTTCTATGTCAGTGGTCCTTAATATTTCCTATCAAGGGAATATTGTGTGTGTTTGGTTGCCTGCGTCTTTTCAAGTCACCTTAAGAAAACAACAGAATCAGCCCTGCAACATTGAGTTACAACATTATCATGTTTCCAAACACTGTTATGAATCACACACACACACACACACACACACACACACACACACACACACACACACACACACACACACACACACACACACACACACACACACACACACACACACACACACACACACAGGCCAATGTTTGTTGAAAAATACTGTAAGGTAATTCAGATGCACAGATTATTATGTAGATACAGATAGCATGTGTAATTTGTGTATGCTCATTCTTTACTTTGTGTGTTACTTTTTGCCATACTACATTCGTTTGATGTACCATATGTATTTACCCTAACCATTGTAAGTCACTTTCAATAAGAACAAAATACCTACTGTGTGTGTGTGTGTGTGTGTGTGTGTGTGTGTGTGTGTGTGTGTGTGTGTGTGTGTGTGTGTGTGTGTGTGTGTGTGTGTGCGTGTGTGCGTGTGTGCGTGTGTGTGTGCGTGTGTGTGTGCGTGTGTCAGGCGCTGGTGTTGTACGACTTCACGGCAGAGCCAGGCAACAACGAGCTGACAGTGAGAGAGGGAGAAACTGTTACACTGCTGAACCAGGTAAAACACACACACACACACACACACACACACACACACACACACACACACACACACACACACACATCCACACATACAGAAACCCAACACACAACCCAACCATGGAACACAGTTCACTGGCCTCAAGACAAGTATAGCCGCACCACTAGCATATTAGTATGAGATTAAGAAAAGATTAGTCCTATGTGTTTTGTCTTGGTTTATAAGTAATGTTTATAGGGGAACTCCACCCATTTTCAACATTTTAATATGTCACTAATATACCTTAGAGACGTTGTGTGGACATGATAAAGAAGTTCCCCCAATTCTGTATTTCCTAAAAATGGAGGTCTGAAAAAATCATTAACATGGTGAAATACATCTGATGACATCATCAAGATGTATTTCACCATGTTAATGATTTTTCTTTCAGACCCCCTTTTCCTGAGAGGGTACAAATGGAACCAAATGGACCCATTTGGTTCACATTTTGTACCCTCTCAGGGAAATTTTGAAAATGGGTGGAATTCCCCTTTAAGAATAGTTAAACATGCAGAGTGTAGTGTTTTTGTTTCATTAGCGTAAGCATATCAAAACAGGCTACAGCTTGTTGTTGTTACTGTACACTTCTGCTGCTTGCTGAAAACACATTAACAGTAAAGATACAATCTTTAGTATCTTTATATTTTGGAAATTCTGGTGAGAGTAAGGAAAATCTGCGATCCCCTTCTTGTGTACCAGTGCCTGCTGGACTTGCTGATCTATTGACTTACTTAAATGACCAGAGCTACCGCAGCCACAGGCCTCAGGCAATCAATTGAAACCCTTTAAACCGCTAAAGCCTGCAGCTTTAAGCCCTCAAATCCGAAAGAACACTTTAATGTGCTTTAAAGTGTCGACCACCTGGTACCCTTGAGGTGTTTGAAGGTGTCATGATGTGCATGATTCCTACTTTGAATGTTATTTCAATGTTAACAAATGCATGGACGCGCGCACGCACACACACACACACACACACACACACACACACACACACACACACACACACACACACACACACACACACACACACACACACACACACACACACACACACACACACACACACACACACACACACAGGAATTATGTGTTTGTGTTCACACTGATAACTGGAGAGAGATTGTCATTTCATTTGTATTGTATTTGTAATCGTGATTCGAGTCATTTAGAGCAGGGGTTTTCAACCTTTTTCACACCAGGGACCACCATTTATTCAGCATTTGAGCCACGGACCACCATTTGATGACAATTTCACCCCAAAGACCTAAAACTAGATAATTAATTTGGTTTTCCAGGCTGGATTTTGGAACAAAACAGTGTAGACTTACTAATTAAATAGTGCTAATTCAGATGAACCAAATGGACCCACAATGCGGGTCCATTTGGTTTCATTTTTACATTCTCAAGAGTTACATCTGGTTAACCAACTTTACATCATTTAGCCTGGGGACCACCTGGAACCCTCTCAAGGACCACTGGTGGTCCCCGGACCACCTGTTGAAAACCCCTGATTTAGAGAGTAATGTGGCACTGGAAACAATGTGTCAGTGAAACTGACCTGTAAAAACTGAAAAATCCCTGCTATATTTTCCCGTTTTTCTAAACATGACTGTTGATTTTATTTTTGATCAAAGGGTGACAGCTGGGGCAGTGTCTTGAGGGTACAGGGTTTAATGAGGGCCGTAGCAGGTAAGACCAGGCCTGGCTGGACTAATAGCTGGAGTTCGAGTGGGCAGGTATCATTCAATAAGGAGACATCGTAGAGATATATGCGGATCTAGGTGATCAGCTTCTTCATGTGCCCAGGGTTTGATGAGGTCAGTGTCATGATCTTCATATATGAAAATGGCCATATTTGGAGTCAGTTCATTTGCACAATGAACTGACTGATTGAGGGGGTATATGGTGGCGTGACGGCTCATGAGGCGTGACATGTCACAACTCACAAGGCGTAATGTCACAAGCAGCGATGGACTGACGGCCATATATGGTGGCATGACTGACCGAGCAACAGGTTTGCGATCTATTGCTACGACCTAGGTTATGATCTCTAGACTGCCTTCCCCTGGGAAAGGAGCTTCTTGGGTTGCAATAGCTTGTTCCTTCCACGCACAACGTCCAAACAGGGAACCCCTCCCCCCATCGGCCTGAGGAGAAGTGGCTTCCTTTGACTCCTCATGCATTGAAGGAAGCAGGGTGAATGAATTCCAGTTCATCAGTCATGACCCTCGAAACATTACCAGCACAGTCAGTGTGTGCCAGTAAGCATTCACCACCAACCATACTGTGTTCAGTTTACAGTCATGTCTTTGTATTCTAAAGTAATTCATGAACCTTTTCTGTAATTTGAATGCTCTATTATACCCTTCACCCCCGTTCTTTAACCAGTCCAATGTCTCTGTATAGTCACAAGAGACCCATGTGACTGAGTCTGTCTGTCAGTCTGTTTGTCTGTCTGTCGGACAGCTGAATTTTTACTGTTAAAGGTGTCAAATATATGGGACAAAATGTTTAAAACATACGTGTGCGTGTGCGCGTGCGCGTGCGCGTGTGTGTGTGTGTGTGTGTGTGTGGTGTGTGTGTGTGTGTGTGTGTGTGTGTGTGTGTGTGTGTGTGTGTGTGTGTGTGTGTGTGTGTGTGTGTGTGTGTGTGTGTGTGTGTGTGTGTGTGTGTGTGTGTGTGTGTGTGTGTGTGTGTGTGTGTGCATGTGCGTGCAGGCCATAGGAGGAGGATGGATTGAAGCTCAGAACAGCAGAGGAGAGTCAGGACTGGTCCCTGAAGATTACCTGCAGGTAAACTGTGTGTGTGTGTGTGTGTGTGTGTGTGTGTGTGTGTGTGTGTGTGTGTGTGTGTGTGTGTGTGTGTGTGTGTGTGTGTGTGAGAAAGTACAATAAAAAATGACAAAATCATCACAAAATCAATTGATGTTTCATGCTCAAAAGAGTAGTTCACCTCAAAATGGACATATTTTCTATCAATCCCATTATTCCAGATAGCCTTGATGAATTTATTTAGGTTTCTCTAGCTTTTCCCACAGTCTAATAATTTGATGACCGACAGAGACGTACTACAGGAAAGTAGCTAAGCACCTTCACTGTAATTACTTACCTGACACTGGGTACAGATGGTGGGCAGCCTCGTTTTAAGGCAGGGGTGTCCAAAATGTGTCCGTGGGACAAATGCAGCACTGAGACGAATCTTACACGGCCCGCAGCTTCATACCTGAATTGGGGGTATGCGCATGCATAAATCAAGTGCCAAAGTGAGTTGCAAAGGGAGTTTAATGTCATTTAGTGCAATCGAATACTGTAGATTTTTTCTGTTTGTATGTATGTGCTGTCAAGGCTGTCAAGAGATAAATTACAGTTTGTGCAAAGTGTGCACGCACACAGGGGCCCTGAGCTAATGGAGGCTCTTGGATTCAGAAGCCACATTTCCAACAAGCTTTGAACTGAACAGACTGGACTTTCCATTCCAGAAGTAATGGCCAAACACCTTGAAAACGGGCGTTTTGAACACATCCACACCTATTCAGTCAGCCTTTCCATTAGGCTGTTAGAGACGTCCCTGGTCAAGTCCATGAAGTATTTTCTTATTTTTCTTTTTTTGCCTCTCAGTAGACATTGTCACATGTATCTAAATCGAGAAAGCATGCATGACTCCAATTCGTCTCAATCTCGCTGAGAATTTTATGGCCAGGAAAGAAATTTTAAACAAGAGAATAGCAGCACTTATAGAAATGTCCTTTAAGGTATGCTGAAAAACAGACAGCACAACTGCTTACGTTATATAGTTATAGTTATATAGTACTGTGTTAATGCGGGTATATTTACCAGAGTAGAATTGCAGTTAGGGCATTTTATCAGATATTTCACCAATCTGGGTGAGAACTAAATTTCTTCACCAATGTGTTTCTAATTGTGTCTAATAACAAGATTGAAGTTCAACTCCCAAGTCAAGGGAGCACATTTGTGATGATGGGTATGGCTGCTTTTAACCCAAGGAGTGTTGTCTGGAGGAAAAAACTAATGCTTGGAACTTAGCATCAAACCCCCCTAGACACATCACATGCTACAAGCTATAAAGCATGCTATCAAGTCATCATGACCTGTTTTTATGAGGTTTCCCACAAGAGTTAAATTTTTATCACGTGTTATTAATTGCATGGTGAATATCTGGTTTGGTCAGGGCTTTACAGGTTCATAGCAAACCATGTATGCAATTATTAATATTTTTGTTGTCATTATTTTGTGCAGGTCAACAATACACCAACAAGCTATCCTGATGCCTTCAGCTCTGCTGCAAGCAACAACCACACACAGGTAACATGTACGCACGCACGCACACACACACACACACACACACACACACACACACACACACACACACACACACACACACACACACACACACACACACACACACAACCACAAGCCAATCTTGTTGGTCTACTGCACATGCTGGGAGCCTACTGAAAATGACAAGACTCCTCATACCCTAACCTAAACATGCAAACACGTAGCAGCATGGACCCAACCTTAATCCATATCGAACTGAGAACTAATATGGGAGCCTTGTCCAATAGGCGCGTCACTAGCGGTCACACTGAAAGTAGAGACTTGGCATGCATCAATTCTTACCCATTAAGATGCAGATAGGATGATGAAAATTCTTGGTCTAAATAATCAATCATTTCGGTAGCAAGAGCTTCAAAATGTCTCCAATCTAGCCAGCCAAACCCAAGGTTACGTTATGCACTGTACAAATGTGCATGACATTATTTACATAAACTAGAAATACAAGTTATGCAGGAACGCCTATACAGAGTGGCAAATAAACTACTTTCTAGCCCATAATTTCAACGTTAAACTCACTTTGCTGTTCACTTCATGCATGCACATACCCACTTCACTCCTCATCAAGGTAAGAGTGTGTTAATCTGATGTGCTCACTATTATAAATGAATACCCTGGCATAGTGAATAAGTTATGAAAACCCAAAGGGGCCGCTAACATAGCTACATACATACATCTGTTTCTAAATATGTCAGACAAATGTATATCTATAATCTATAATGTGGATACAACCAACAATAGATGGTTTGACAGATTTAATGTATAGTAATTGTATTGTTGATTCTCCCACATGGGGATCTAATAAACACATCAAACTACACAATTAAACAATGGTTTATGTGTTTGACAAATGTTGAGCACATACATATTTTATGTGAGGTTTGACTATTTGAATGTAGTATACACACACACACACGCACACATTTTCCCTCTTATGCACGCATGAGAGGGAGATTCTCTCTCTCTCTCTCTCTCTCTCTCTCTCTCTCTCTCTCTCTCTCTCTCTCTCTCTCTCTCTCTCTCTCTCTCTCTCTGTGGACAAAGGTCCAGTGATTTTTGGAGTCAGCATGTGTCTGTCTCAGGCTGCATGGTTGTTCTATATTATGTTAGTTAGACTGTGGTGCTGGTCAACCCAAAGCTTTTGATATGAAAGAATGAATGAATGCACTTTTTCGTTTTTATTTTATGTATTTATTCATTCATTTTTTTCACAATACCCAGCCATATTTCTCATGGTATTATAACACCAAAAACGTGAAATGAACATCGTATCACAATTGTGTGCTTGTGACTGTGTGTGGAGTCCGTGTATGTGTGAAGAACTATATTTGTTCATGCAAAAGGTAGTTCCAACTGCGCCTCAGGCCTTTCTCGGGCTGATCTGGTGCATTTCAGAGGCAGGGCAGGTAGCAAGAGGAAGGAAGGCACTGGAGCAACTCAAGACGTTTTAAGCCTTTAATTTATTCACAGGGTGCAAGTAAAAACTAAAAACGTTTTGATCTATCGGTCACATCTTCGGCATCTTCATAGCCTGCTACCTGCACCGTGCTCATATGGTTACTGAATGATACAGTACAGTATTTGGGCATGCCTGACACAGAATTCCATTGGGGATAAAAGGAACAGAGACAAATGGAGCACGCCCTCTGACATGAGAACTTCCATTGCCAAATCTGTGCGCTACAGCTGGGCACCGGTCTGGAGCAAATAAAAGTCAGATCAAATAACAGCAGATTTCAAATATGCAAAACATTTATGGGAACAAGAGTGTAATCAAGCTCCTGTACGCATGAATGCATGTGCACGCGCACACACACACACACACACACACACACACACACACACACACACACACACACACACACACACACACACACACACACACACACACACACACACACACACACACACACACACACACTCCCAGGAGTATGTGTGTGCGTTTGTGTGTGAATTGAGTGGGACAATGCCTAATGTGTTTTAAGTACCAAAATAACTCTTAATGGACAAGGTTGTGTGTGTGGGTGCGTGCGCGTGTGTTTATTTATGTCTGTGTGTCTGTGCGTGCGTCCGTGCATGTTTAATTGCCAAGGCGTGCAGACATCTGACCTTGCGTCAGCAGAGTGAAATCTCTGTGACAACAACATCCATTTCCTGTTTCTAAGACTCATCTGCTAAATGTGTGTATGTGCGTTTGCCTGCACCGTTGCACGTGCACGCCCGTGCGCGTGTGTCACTGCGTGCCGACAGCGACATCACGGCTTCCTAACTGCTGCAGAGTTAAGAAAACTGACTGAGCCCTGTTCATGCATTGTTTTCAAAGGGGAATGTGCAAATATCACCAACTTTAGTCAAGTGTATAAGATAAGTGTTTTTAAGATAAGTATTGTAGTGCGACAAATTGACAATGACATTCCTTACAGTCTGTAATGTTAATGTTGTACTATTACTAAAAAAAAGAAGATAAATTAATATCACTAAAGCTGAGCTGTTGCCTGAGTCCAGTGCATTCTGTTTGCTATGCTCTTCCAAAAGTCTATGTAGAAGAGCCTACATTAGACCACACTCCATAGAAAACCAAAACACAACTTCTGAATAGAACTACTGTATAGTCTATCAAATCAAATCAAACTTCATTTTGGAGCAGCGCCCCTGTTCTATTTTTAAGGAGCTACTGTTTTTCCATTCAAGGTAAAAATGCATTGGTACAAAACAGGTGGATTTAAAAGTAAGGGAGAACAGAATAAATTAGATGGATGGTTTTTAGTAAGGGTTTTAAAAAGACTCATTATAACCGGATTGTCTGGATTTTTTTTTATTGTGATTCCGAAAACCTCAAACGTAAATGGTGCATTTACATAGCCAATCCAAAGCACTTTTCACCCATTCATACAGTACAAGTTACAACCATTCTACCCCAATGTTAGGCAGGCAGGCAGGCAGGCAGGACAGACAGACAGACAGACAGACAGACAGACAGACAGACAGACAGACAGACAGACAGACAGACAGACAGACAGACAGACAGACTCATTCAGCTGCCAAACATGTGTTTTCCAGGTGGCCAATGGCAATGACCCGTGGACAGCGGGCGGGGCTTATCCCACGGAAGTAGCAGGGGGTCAAGGATACACACATACACAGCAAGGTAACCTGCACACACGCACACAGACATATGCTTAAAGGCATATTTCACTTTCAAAAAAACGTTTGGTCATTTTATTGTCTACTGCAGCTCATATGAACACCACAGACAGTTTTTTTTAAGTTATCTATCATGGTTAAATTGGAGTTTTAAGTTATTATGGGTACTTAGGAACTGTCTGGGGTGTTCACATGAGGCTGAGTGGATGATAAAAATGATGGAAAATGTTTCTTTGAAAGTGAAATATCCCTTTAAAGACTTTTTGGAAACCTCTTCTTATTCATAATTTATCAATGGCTTGCTGGTCAAGTGGGCTTGTAA
The DNA here is from genome assembly GCA_039105355.1 of Benthosema pterotum. Classification (NCBI taxonomy): domain Eukaryota; kingdom Metazoa; phylum Chordata; class Actinopteri; order Myctophiformes; family Myctophidae; genus Benthosema; species Benthosema pterotum. Next base: position 16,432,578 of record CM076988.1, read on the forward strand.
ATTTGCTCTACAACCCCAACCCCCTAACCTCTTTGTTTAGCTCTAGTATGCCAAATTGACTCCCCTCCTTCATGTCTATGGCCACCTGCACGAACATGCAACACACACACATACACATACACAAACACACAACACACACACATACACATAGACATGCTCACACACTCTGCCTCTGCCTACAGCATCGCCTGAGTACGATGACGACGGTGAATGGGATGAAGACTGGGACGACCAGTCGTCGGGGGGTTACCATGGCGACACGCCCGGCCACGACGAGGAGGGCGGGGCTGCTGGACCGCGCAACACGCACACGATGAAGATGGCTCTCAACAAGTAACGCACTCACGGGCACATGATGCGTGCAAAAACTCATACACACACACGCACACAGGCCCTTTTTTCCACCAAAATAACTTTGGTTCTAGTCGCTTTGTTTGGTGCCTTGAATGAGTGGCCATTTTTTGGTTTCCGTTCCAAAGGTAAAGGGTAATTGGAGAAATTGAGCATTACATGGACAAATTGATTCACCGATGCTGGAACAATTAGGCGTTCAGAGTCTTGCTCAAGGACACTAACACTGGGTGAGCCCCAGGATCGAACCGGGAACCTTGTGGTTGCCATCCGACCACTCTACCCCCCTCGCCTGGACTAGCCAGCGGGATTTTTAGTCTAGCTATTAGGTGGGGAAAACATCCCAAATTCAACCTCCCAAATTCATATCTTGACATGTAACGGCATTATTTATTTCATTTAGACATGTTTTGAAAGCTTCCCCAGAAAATACTTGTTTACTTTACTTGTTTCACGCAGGTTTCATTTCTCCAAGGCGTCCAACCCAGAGACCTACCTGCTGGCTAAACTTCCACCCAAAGGAAAAGACCGCATCCCTGTTTATGTGAGTCAAACAACACGTTGTTGTTGTTGGGAACCTATTTTGGTGGTTAAATATTATGTTATACGATGTAGCTATTATGTTCTACTTTAGGTATTATTTCACTGTAACACCACCATGTTGGAGCAACTGATTGAGTATTGGATTTTTTTTATATATTATTATGTTCTTTCAGCCCGGTGAAGTGGGCCCTGTGTGGC
>CM076988.1:16443669-16461169 GCA_039105355.1 Benthosema pterotum
AGAATCAGACTCAGGTTCTAATGGGTTTAAGGCCCTCGAACGAGTTCCAATTATGAACCTAACATCCGTCTAACAGTGGAATGCATATCTATACAATGAAACTACTCTATGCGTTGCGTATATATCTAAATGACATGAGTTGAGCCCTTTGCATACCCCTGTAAGGATTTCAAGGCTAGTGCAAGTGCTAATGGAGTCTGAAGATGTGAGTTTTCAGACTGCGGTAGAAGTTTGGGAGTGAGTCTGCGGCTTTGGTCGCAATGGGAAGTGCATTCCATAGTTGTGAGTGTCAGAAGGGAGAAGAGTTTGGGACGCGTGGACTAGCATTGTCCCAGCTGTCCCGTCACACTCTGCAGTGAAAAATGTTTTTGTCCTTTGTGTTAAAAATAACAGTGATTTACTTTAGTTATCTTGGCCTTGAGCTTGAGGCCGATAAATGAAGCTTAAAACAAGCTTGAAATGTTACTACTTGGCATACACGTATCATATAAGAAGTTACTGTACATTACATTTTGTGTCTTAAAGTTTGACACTTGGGAGATTTTCGACTGCAGTATTTTCAGGTCAAAAGTTTCAGCGTTAAAGTGTATTATGAACAGACGGTATTACTGAACTAACATAATACAGCACATAGTTTGTCCTAGTAAACAGTAAATACTGTTTACTTCGCCTAATACCTAAGTAATGAAGACATTTTTTTATTATTATTATTTTGTTTTTGTTTTTTTTACGTTTCGGTAACCGAAGCAGGGAATGATACCTCTAAATTGATAATAGAAATTAACATGAATTGAACATGTTATTAACAACCAAAAACATACGTATACGGCACACACACACACACACACACACACACACACACACACACACACACACACACACCACACACACACACACACACACACACACACACACACACACACACACACACACACACACACACACACACAGAAGAGAGATTGTGCTGTCAAATGAATCTATGAAGCCATCAAACCTGAATACAGTACAATCTAGTCTCTAAACTCAACAGCCAACAGACATAAAACCAGGTCCAGGGACTCCTCAGGGTTCCTTGAGGGGGTTATCCATTAAGCCTTAATAACTAGGAACTGTACATGAAGCTGGTCTGGCGTAATGCTGCTGCGCATTCACACCGGGAACAGGCAAGCCGTAGGCAGTAGATGGCAAACAGCACCACCTACTGGAAGGCAGGCAGTTTCAATATTCCGTCCACTAAAATGACTTCCGGTTTGCTGTCTTCCATTGGCATAATCCCATGCGAATGCAGCATTAAAAGGATCCCTAGGTAATAAGACAAATATTCATTCAAACATTTTACTTGCCCTCTAACTCAAATAAATTGTATTTCTTACATAACTAGAGATTTTTTTTTACTCAATTGGAGCTACTATATGCCTATTATTGTCAAGCACTATGGAATGGAATATATGGAATGCATATATTAATAAAAACAGTGTTGTGCTTATGAATAATATGAGCATCAAATTGACCACACTTGGACATATGACATCATCAACTTGCGACAACTTGAGTGAAAGATTCTCCATTTATGAAATAAAGGACATATGACATCAACTAATAAAAACTTGAGTGAAAGATTCTCCATTTATGAAATAATTACAATATTTAAAGTGTTTATTTTTAGTTATAGAGGGCAAGAATACTGTTTTAAGGCACATTGGACTTATTAGCCAGGGATCCCTTTAAGAAGATATAAAAGGGAAACACAGTGTATGTCAATAGATGGATGATGTGTGATGTATTGTTGTTTTGTTCGTACAGTAGTATGTTCATAATATGTCCTCTGCCTTGGGTGAGTTGATGTGTTGTTATTTGCTATGAACACGTATGTCAAAGTGCTTTTGAAACGACTCACAAAATGTACCTTATTATACGTTATTGCATGTACAACACAAGTTACCTTAGTATGTGATGTACCACCAAACTATAACATTAACCACACACACACACACACTGAGTATGTTACGCGTGTATGGAGATGTTAATACAATATTCTTTTTATTAATGTTACAAGATGTACAATATTCAATGTTGTTAATATAAGATCTGTCTGGGTTCATTTCCTTTTTTTTCTTCTATTTTTTATCCCTACATAATTTCACTTCTGGCCTTTGAGAGAGAGAAAGAGGAATGTCTTCTCCTTTTCACTTTCCATCCACCCCTTTGAAGCCAAATTCACATTATGTCACACAAACGGCGCACATAACCGATCTACAAGCTCTACGGCACACCAGCACAGATGCTATGTTCGGTGATTCGACAGCACTGTGTGAGGTAGCATGAGTTGTGATAGTACTCGTGTTCACTGTGTTCATTTCACACAAGTCTCCATATGTCTCTCCTCGGCTCTTGAAAAAAACTCAAGGTACATGTTGTTCAGGTCAATTTTATCCAATGAGGTGGCAAAAATGATCTTGGAAAGGAACTGAAACTGGAATAATGAAGCTGTAATTTATTTATGTTTAATACAAATAGCTTAGAGAGTCATGGAGACCACAATACCGAAATACTATAGAGGGTCTACTCTTTACTCTGTAATTTCTGTCCTCGACAGCCCATACTGTACATCCAAATAGAAAAGTCCTATCTGACTGCATTAAACCACATTCAAATTGACAACATTACAGCTGTATGTGAAGCTTGGATTATCTGCAAAGTTTCTTGTTTCATAAAAATCCACCACAGAAACGCTTGTCTGAGTTTGGAAGCGCTCGTTATCAGTGCAGCAACCTCCTGCTGCCTCCTGCATGATGTGCAAATTCAAAACAGGTGATACATATGGGCTGTTGAGCACTTCCAAACTCCAGAGGAAAAATCATCTGCAAGGAATTTCTTGGAAGGGTGTAGATCAATAATATGTCTATTGTCTACAGTAGATTGTTTATTAAACACATGGCACGTAGAAAGAGGATAATTCAAGCTTTCCGTACAGCTGCAATGATGGTGAGTTTGCTGTTGTTTAATACAATTAGATAAAACCTTTCAGTTGGGATGAATGGGCTGTCTATGGCAAGTTGCCACTCAGTCTAGGTGAGGGGAGCGTGTCCTGGTGGGAGATTAATGCATGTTCAAGGATTATTATCACAATGCATATTATTTTCATTCATTATTCATTATTATTTTCATTCTATTATTCTTTCATAAGAATAGTAGCCGGGCATTTAATTATATGTAAAATCGATTTGGACCCCACTAGGCTTCTATTTGCAGTTTTGCACTGGCCTGCAACAGGCCTTTATTTAGGTTATAGTTGCTTTTTAATGCAAAATTATAAGGTAGGCTATACCTTTTAATATTCACATTCCTTGGTCCCATGTGCCTTCTGTTCCGTGTGTGTGTGTGCGTGTGCGTGCGTGCGTGCGAGAGAGAGAGAGACATCATCCCGATTGTGCCTTCCCATTGATTAATCTATGCACCCCTTTATTATTTTTTTAACTATATCCTATGCATTTCAGTTTCATTGCAATATTATTACTTTATGTATGTGTTTTGTCCCCACAAGTTTAGTAAAATGTGAGAAATAGACATTTTGTGAGCTCCTTGCAGGGAGAAATTATTGTTGTATCATCTATAAAGTATTGCTACATTTAGAGAGGCTTACAGTTCTAGGTTGGGGTTATGGATTAGACAGATAGATGTTAGGTTTATGCCTCATGTATATTTATTTATGCGCCATGTCGCCACACATTGGGAGCTTGTAGATCGGCTGTTTCCTGTGTGTGTGTGTGTGTGTGTGTGTGTGTGTGTGTGTGTGTGTGTGTGTGCGTGTGTGTGTGTGTGTGTGTGTGTGTGTGTGTGTGTGTGTGTGTGTGTGTGTGTGTGTGTGTCTGCGTTCAGAAACATTTCACTGTTTCTCTGTTGTGATATTCATTTTTGTTTTTCTTTTTCTTATAAATCACACTTGTGAAGTTGTGTATATGAACATAACTGTAACTGTTTTTAACACTATGATTAAAATGACACATTTATGATCAGCTGCTATATTTATTTCTTATCTTCCTATACTTGTAATTGATTGTCACCAATGCTCATCATTATAAAGATGACTCCATGTCTTCTCACACTGTGTCTCAGAGGATGGCTGTGTGGGCAGTTCAGAAACCAGGTTGGTCATCTCAACCAAGATTTCAAACTTTAACTTGGGTTAATGCAAGAACTATTTCATCTTTTTTCCCCATCTTTTCTCTTTCTCCATAGCTTGGTATCCCGATTGGTGAAATCACTGCTGACAGGTTTCTGAACTGTCCACAGCCCTGCTCCGAGACCCAGCATCAATAGACAGGTGTGTGTGTGGGGGGTGACATCTGCTGGTGCAAAAAAAATATCCTTGAACTGTATACACTGTATTGTAATTCGTTGCTTTAGTATCTGAAAGTAATGCATTACTTTATATTAGTTCAATTACAGTATCAGTAAGTAAAGAGGACATTCTGTCATTTGTTTTTCCTTCTCAAAAACAAAGTGAGTTGTCAATATAATACCAGAAACACATACAGCGCTAGGCCCTGAATGATCTTCACAGGTTTGTGTTCGCCATATACTGTAATATACTGTGTACTATACTGTGTTATAAATAACAAAATGAGACAAACACAATTCAGTCTTTCAGTGTAAAAGGTAGTGTTCAGGACTAGTGTAACTGGGCCGAGACCCGAAGTTTAAAATATAACAGGTTCTGTATTACCATGCGACCGAAAGGAAGGACTGCGACAAGGATTTCCCCCAAGATTACAATGTTTATTTACGTCAATATAGTCAATAAAACGCTTTATTGCATCAGCGTTCGTTAAAATAGCATATAACCATAAAAAGAATAACAACTAGGATAGTATTAAAACCTACAGGGAAGTCGAGGGGAGCATGCAGGGTAGGGAGGAACACAGTACCAAGGGTGTGTGTGTGTGTGTGTGTGGGGGGGGGGGGGGGGGGGGGGGGGGGGGGGGGGGGGGGGGGGGGGGGCTCCTCTGTGTGAGCCCAACCACCAGGCCTCTACACCTAGCCTGAGTAGAAAGAGAAGGAGAAGGTTACAAGTCATTCGGAGAACCAGACAGTTAACGTACACTCAAAGCATAACAGAAAAACAAAACAAAACAGCAGTGGCAGTCAGGTCTATGAAAGGAAACAAATATTTCATATTAATTAATAGCCTACTAGTACGACCTCCTAGATACATTAAAACAACCCTAATCCCAATTACCTCTCTGTATGGACATTTCATACAGGTTCAACACAGGGGAAGGTCACCTTGTAGGTCATGGAACAAAGCCTAGGGTAAGCAAACAGAACATCTCACCACCACTTTGCATTATACAGGTAAATATGTCACATACCCACAAATTGGCTGTAAGGCTTATGCCTGGAGGGACGCACGGATGATGGATCAAGGCAAGAGGGAAAACCTAAGTGTGGCTTTTATAGTGGGACAAACAATTTAGGAAGCAGGAAAGGGGGGGGCTCTGGCTGTATCTCAACAGTGGCTCAGGAGGGACATTTCCCACCGGCTACACTAGCGTTTACAATGAAACCAAACCTCACAGATATCTGACCCTCTCAACCCAGAACAGCCCACCCGCAGGTCAAATGTCTATCGGCATACAAGAGGAACAGCCCTGTGTTCTTGAACAGTGTTTGTTGCTAAGTATCAAGTTTGTGTAACCCACTAACCAGTTCAGTGGCCTTTTGGTTTTAGTGTCTGACTGGGAGTTCGGGGGTTCGATCCCTGCCTGGGTCACACCGAACAATATGAAACATGCAACACGTGCTGCTTGGCACCCAGCGTCAAGGGTTGTATTGGGGCAAGACATACTAGTGTCATGTTCAGGAACTTCAGGTACTGTCCATATACAGCCCCTATGGGGGGACTCATGCAACGCCTACTAATCTATCTGAATTATATTGTAATGTACAAGAAGTCTACACTAGTCTATTATAATATGTGCAGTATAACAATTGTTATTTTGCCTGTTTGCCTGGTATCTTTCAATTTTATGTGGCCACAACAATTATGTGTATTTTATTGACGATGAAATCTGCAGGCCATACAGTATTTTGAAACTTCTGGGAAATTGTGGAAACTTAGTTCAAAGCATTAAAGGTAGGGGAAGTGATTTGAAATTCATGGTGTAGTACCAGCCTGGTGCACTAGGGGCCCCCAACAGTAGCTACACTATGTGAACCTGCTGCTCGCTCCTGATTGGAGGAGAATTGTGGTGACCTGGGGAACTTTTATTAGCTCCTCTGCTAACGTGGGGGAGGGGGAAACTCCATATGTGGTTTCCACACCTTATAATAGAGCATTTTAACAGAAAAAAAATATTTTTGGGTGATATCTGACAAAAGTGAAATCACTTCCCCTACCTTTAAGTATTCATTTTACCTTATGTAAGTGTACTTAGTTACTTAGTTTCCACCACTGTGGCTACTTAAGTATTACGTATTTGATTTCTATATTTAGTCAACCACTTATCCTTGACAAGACTTGATGTTGTTTACTCTCACAGCACTTTGAAACACGCGTATGTGCGTGCGTGTGTGTGTGTGTGTGTGTGTGTGTGTGCGTGGGTTTATCTGTGAATGGCAGAAGAACGGACGGAGAGTCGAAGGTCATGGAGCAGCTTTAATGGACTTCACAGAGCCATGCAGAAAGCATTTAGGTACGATGATGTTCTGATGATGTCTTTTCTTCTTCACGTCACTCTGCAGTCACTGGTCTGGAACGTGGAGAGAGGATAAGGTTTTGTTATTTCATTTATCATTTAGGAAGAGACGGCACATAATTATGGACAAGAAAACCTTCAAAATGTTTAGTGCAGTGGGGCCTAAAGTGGGGTCATGGGGCCTCCACAACCATGACTTATTGGTTGTTCAGTTTGGCTCACCAGTTTAGGAGATAAGGCTTTTAGACTTAGACTAATGTCTTACAGAACACAGCGAGTTGAGAAAACAGGCTTGAAAGGTCCACTTCTGTGACATTACACCTATAGCTACATGTTTAAACATGTATTTCATGTTTATATGACGAATTCAGCCCTGATACTTATTTCAGACGCCCTAGTATCTGAAGAGACTGGCTGGGTGGCTCATATTGCACAAAAATAAAATCATTTTTCTCCTGTCCTCAGTGTCCTGAACAGTTAGTCTTGCCCCAGTGACTCAAACTCAGCTACAGTACAAGCGGTCACATCTGTCCATGTACGGAAATAATTGATGACCCCTGCATGGCCAAGTGGAAATCAAATCGAGTGTGATGGGGAAAAAATGAGATTGTCGACACAGTAATAGGAGAGGTTGACTTTTAGCATTGGTTCACAGATCGGGGTATAACTAACGGCATAATCCCAGCGGGGCGTCCACGTCGCTGGATGAGGCACTGACCCAACAATGGAGCCGCTTAAGGACAGGTGTAACCACACACCACCGGTCGCCGGTTTGATTCCCTGCGCTTCCTGCATCTGACGACATGTCACCTGCACGTTAATCCCTTACCAATCTGGCATGACATTTCACACTATAATGGATGCCAGGTGTGTTTGCATGTGTGCGTGCAGTCTGTGCATTTGCATGTGTGTTACTATATCTGTGTGAGGGACCATTTTTCTTAAGTATAGCAGAATAGTATAGCAGAATTTGATAAATTGATTGATTGATGGAAGAATGTATTAACCGATTGGAGAATTACCGTACATTTCGCTCTTATGACTACAAAATGTGTCAAAAATATCGCTCTTATGATTACAAAATGTGTAACACCCTACCAACAGACAGTCGATAACACATGCAAATCCCTTGACTCCTTCAAAATCACTCTCAGGGCACCTACAGATGGCTACAATTCGGAACTGGCCTCCATAAAAAAATATGATTCCCATTCTTTTGGAAAAATATTGTTTTAATATCAATCTTGTATTGATATTTTGTAACCCCAAAAGTCAATGCAAAAATGCAGGCAAGATAACCGCCATGCTGGAGTTTATGCGTGGTAATTGATGTAGATCATGAGCATGTATCCTGGCACAATGTATGGTCAGAGATAAAGAAAATTCTAAATGACATACCTAAAACTATAATGTACTTAAACAATCTGACTCAGGATACCATACAAAAAGAAGATCTATATCTGGTATTGCAGTATTATTGGCAGCTCGTAAAAAGGCAATTACCAGACTATGGTGCTCAAGCCAGAACCTCCGGTTTGTGAACAAATATATCAATATATAAATAAAAATATAAAATATACAGTATATGATTCCCCCACCCAAGTATATTTTTCATCTCCCTTTTACTTCCACTATAATTTTTCTTCTGGCTTTACAGAAGTACATATTTTGTATGTACTGTATCTAAATGTATTGATGAAATGTACCGTACATGGTAGCCACTACAGTATTGTAAACTAGTGTAATGCTTAACTAGTCTGTCCACTCACAGTTATCGGTTTTGTTGGACGTTGTAGTTGTACTTGACTTGTACTGTAAATCTCGAGAAGAGAAAATGGGATGAGGGTGACTTCAATTTTCAGTTACAGGACTTTTATTAGGCAACATCAATAATAACATCAGTTGTTGTTGAAGTTGCAACAGACACGCAGCATGCATAAAGCTAAAGGTCTGACTCAGACAGTTTTCTGTTTTCAATGATGAAATGCTGTTGGTTTAGTGGTGCCACAACTGTAGTTAGTTAGTAGCAGTAGTAGTGTTTCAAATCATTTTAAATATAAGCACTTTGGCATTTTAAATATCTTGGGTTGTTTTGTATGCCATCATGTTTGGTGGGGCAGACTAGGCATTTAGGGGGGCATTCCCCCCATGCCCATGCATAGATCCGCCCCTGTCCTGAATGGTCCTCACAAGATAAAATTGTAAGTACGGTTTGAGGTTAGGATCAGGCATATACTGTATTTAGAGGCCATGGTTTAGGGCAGGGGTCATATGTAGCCTTCTAACGGGTGTAATAATTTAACCTTTGGGGTGTGTTTGTGTGTGTGTGTGCGTGTGTGTGTGTGTGTGTGTGTGTGTGTGCGTGCGCGCGTGTGTGCGTGCATGCGTGGTCTCTTGCGTCACTCAGGTGTGTCACAGTCCGCTATAAAACTGGGAGCCATGAACCCACTCAACACACACACATTCCCATTCACAGAACACACACCCACACTCACAACACTGACTACAACACACAGCCGGACCGACGGAGAGAGACGAGACAGAGGAGAGAAGGATTCAGGAGGAGGACAGGTAATATTTAACAATTATTTCATTTCCATTTCTTTCTTGTTTTTATTTCTGTTGATTTTAAGTTAATTTACTGGTGGGGGTTTCCCCCTCCACTCTTTCTGAAAGACTCAGTTTAATTTAGCTTTACTGTGAGTTCAATTTAGTTTTTACTTAGTTAAATGTAAGGTTTAATCCGGCAGACAGATTTCTACTTGCAAAAAAAAGTGTAAAAACTGTATATACACACATTTTTCAAATGTTTTTTTCCGAATAAAAAAAAACACATACACCCATCACCTTTCGATAAAAACATATATATAATACAGTACAAATTTAAAATGTAAGGTTTACCAGCAGTGTTAGGCATATTACTGTACTTTGTTTTTCTAATATATCACATATTAATTATTACCTCAAATTTAAAGTATATATTCATATTACATATTACCGTCTGAGCAAGTGTAATATGTTAATATTGTTATTACATATTACATAAAAATATGTTTTTTTAAAATATATAATTAAATATTTAATAGCATTATGAATTAAATATCGCATAGACCAGCGGCATACCTACAATAAAGCAAGGCCACTTGGCTGCCCAGCCAAATTCAGTTGAAACCACGACTGAGGAATAAAATAGAGCAAACACCAGACCTGAGAACTAGTGGACAACAAATTTACCTTCAATCACTTACTGGAATGCAAGTGCATGCCTTTCAGCCTTTGTATCTACTCATCTGGCAGGCTGGACGACGCATCTTGTCATCCAGAACGTCACTCCTGAAAACACTATTTAACTTATGCAGATAATGTTGCTTGAACACTTACAGATTTTTTGTGAGTATATTACACATTACTGCATTTTGGTAATATATTACGCAATATATTAAGTTACATAGTGCGCATTACCCAACACTGTTTACCAGTAATTAGTTTAGGAACAAATTATGTGTTCTCTATTATACACAGTACACACCGTGGAATTCCTGCGAATGAATGTGTGTGGTAACAGAGTATTTGGTTTGGAACAGACCCAGCTTGTCTTTCTGTCATAATGACATTGTCCTGCATCAGATTATGTGTCCCTATCCAAATCAGCTCCTCCTATAGCCTCTTCTGTTTATTGTTGTCTTTTTCTATTGTTTAGTGTTATTTTGCCAGCCATTTCTTTGCATGTATTGAACTGAGAGTACGCGGTAATAATGCCAGTCATCCTACGTGTCTACCCGTCTCTCTCCAGCCCTTTTAGGAAGCCGAAATGAGAAATTCACTATAACAATTTCATCCAATAAGTATAGAGATCGCTTATACAGAGTCGATGACAAAACAAGTGTAATTGAAACAGGAAAAAAAAATAGAAAATGAGAAGGAAAGTAGTGTGGATTTGGAACATTGATTTCTTGCTTGGTGAAATAGTGAATCTATGTATCCCACATGGAAATGCATTGTTTCTTATAGAGCTAGAGAGATGTTGGAGACCAATGTAACACTTTAATATAAGCACCATTCATCATTCAGCCATGGAAAATTTGATACGTACTATATATGCCATATATGTGAACTCTTGAAAGTGCCACCTTTCGTACAATCCTCATATAAAAGAACAAAGTTAATATAAGATCCATAGTATTTATTTTTTTATAAGAATTATATGACATCCAAAACATAATGGCAAATATAAGGTAAAAGGGCAGGGTATGATGTACGATGTGTTGGTTGTCACCTTGCATGGCTTTTGCTGCAATCAATGTATAATTTATATTCAATGGTCTGTGCCACAACCTGCACAGCCCTAGACCAACCACTAGAGGACAGTGATGACACACATATAAAGTAGATAATAATAATGATTCCTTTCGTCCTGATTGGCAGACAGATCATGTGTCCTGCGTGGTTATTGGTTGTGGCTGTGGTGGGCGTGGCCAGAGGAACTGCCAGTCAATGTTGGGAGCATCCTTCATGTCAAGACCTGAGCTCTGAGAGCAACATGATGGTAACGTACACACACACACACACACACACACACACACACACACACACACACACACACACACACACACACACGCACACACACACAGTCTTATTGATTTAGCCTTCAAATAACCACAACATGTATATTGTATCTTTGTATCTTATTTCATACTGAGGCATGGCTCAAAAGCTTTCAGCTTTCAGGGGGAAACGAACAATATACAGTACAGGGTTTCTATCAACTCCATAGACTCATAGAATCACCTGGGACCTTTTTAGGCAAGGGTGCCAACATTGGCTGAGAATTAAAACGCTGAATGCCATCGCAGCTGGTTCTCGCCAACCAAACCCAGCTGATGACCGAAAGACTTAAGAGGGGGGCAGCGATTGGCTTCGCCCTCGATCTAAATTTCTGATTCACAGCAAATTGTGATTTGACCCCCCTGCTTCAAAACCCCTCTTATGAAATTGAGAATGCAACCAGCGAGGGACAACGGCATGGCCATCACAGTAACATAACCCCCCCCCCTTATGAGCAAGACAAATTCCAATTCAACTTGTTGAAATGGCTAATAAAAGAAACCTTGAACATTGACGTATATGTATGAGAGGGGATTCTTCCTTTTAAATAATCATGAATTGGGATCTTTCCAATTCATATGAATCCTGCACACAATTCTACATTCATTCAAACTTAATTCTCACCGGGGAGATGTAATTGTCCTAATGATGATTGCCATGTCCTGATGTGAAAGAAAACAGTCCAGAATAATGTAGACACTGACAGGGCACACCGAGTATCAAGAAAATGAAAATATGGCACTTCATTTCCAAAAGGTTGCCAACCCCTGTATTCGACAGACTAATATTAACTCTACAGACTCCTACAAAACACCTGGGTATCTATTAGTGTAATTATTCCATAGAATAACAAAACACCTGGGAGTGTATTAGAGTAATGTTAATTCCATAGACTCATACAAAACAACTGGGGGTCTGTTGGAGTAATGTTAATTCCATAGACTCCTACAAAACACCTTGGGGTCTATTTAGAGTAATGTCACAGACACAGAAAAAGTCCATAAACTACGGCGCTCCATCATTTTAAATGTTCTCCCTCTCCTCCTCAGGACTGTCTCCATCTCTGCCGCTCTGACCTCCTGACAGAGGAGTCTCCCGTCTTCCCCGGTGAAGCCCACCTCCTACAGACCCCTATATCTTCTTCCTCGGACCCCGCAGACGCCGACTCCTCTCTCATCCTGCCCCCCGCCGCCTCGTCTCCCTCGGATCCCCAGCAGCAGGGCCAGCAGCCGCAGGTTCAAGTCCCGGCACGCCGCTCCTACTCCATGGAGCACTTCCGCTGGGGCAAGCCAGTGGGCCGCAAGCGCAGACCCATCAAGGTAGGGGTGGGTGAGAGATCACTTCAAAAGCAAGGGTTCAAACACCCAACGTGTGGTCGATAAGCTCAATAAGCTTGTTATCAGATTTTTGGGGGTATCGATTATCGAGCTCCATCCATCCATCCCTCTTCTCTTCTCTTCTCTTCTCTTCTCTTCTCTTCTCTTCTCTTCTCTTCTCTTCTCTTCTCTTCTCTTCTCTTCTCTTCTCTTCTCTTCTCTTCTCTTCTCTTCTCTTCTCCTGTACCTCTCCTCTCCTCTCCTGTGACTCTCCACTCCTCCTTCCGCTCACTTCCTGCAGACCCCTTCATCATCATCATCATCATCTTCATCCTCCTCTTCCCCGGACCCCGCAGACCCCCTCTCCTCTCTCCCCCTGCCCTCCTCCACCTCCTCCTCCTCCTCCCTGCTCCTCGCGGACCCCCAGCAGAGCCAGGAAGCCGGTAAAGCCCTGGCACGCCGCTCCTACCACATGGGCCACTTCCGCTGGGGCAAACCGGGGGGCCGCAAGCGCACACCCAGCAAGGTAGATTGGTGGCCTGACCGTCTCCATTGAGTATCCTGCCTGCTGATCATCAAATGATCTGTCTCAGGAATGAGACAAAATAATAATAATAATAGGAACAATTCCATGAATTAATGTCATTGCTACCTTCATTTCTGTAAGTCACCTACCAATCCAAAGAGCTTAGCAACTGTTGCTATGCAGGTCAAGCTTTCTTGGTCAAGCTTTCCACTGCTAATGTGCCTATTGGACAAGGACGGATTGGGTAGGGACTTGGTGAAGTGCTAATTACATCTCCCACACTGTGATGTACAACAGGTCTACACATCAGCAGGGGGCGCTGGCGCTGCTATGGAGGCACCTGCTGACAGCTCTGAGGAGTTGGGCTTCCTCCCCAGGTTAGTCTGTCTGTTAGTCTGTCTGTCTGTTTGACAGGTGCTTGAAAAGCACCTACATTTTCACCCACCACTACTCACGACCGTAAAGATGACTTTAGTGACTGTCTGACAACCATAGAGTTAGCCTGGCATAACCTGAAATGATTTTGGCCTGGGGGGCTCATCTGCCGTTCGTTTTTTGACGGCACATGAGCTGATCTGATTTGATGTAACCGTCATCCCGGCCCCTCACATCATTAGGAGCGACGCCCACCCATTAAGCTTGACTCCCACTGACTTCTAGGCCACCCTGGCTAACAAACTAGTCCAGGCTTTCCGTTTTCACGCAACGTAGACGGAAATGAAACCCTGGGTGTCGAGGCTACCATAGAGCAAGACAGAGTTGCGACATTGAGGGGTCAGAAACTGAGCCGCTCGAGCTGCTGTTCATGTAGCCCGAGTAGGGACAAACTGAAGTTGGAAGTACATTTACAATAACAGCTATTTTAAGGCACATGTGCAACATGTCAACTGGTTTAAATCGTTGTACAGTAATTACAACAACATTACAGTCTCTGTAATGTTTATGTTGTACTATTAATAAAACAAAGGGATTTAAGATCATGAAAACTCTCCCCACCCCGCCTGCAGTGAAATGAGGCGCGAGCTGCTGACCAATGAGGTGCTGCAGGCGGAAGCGGCCCAGGATGAGGCCAACGCTGCAGCCGCCGCGGTCGCCGGCGGCCCCGCCGAGGAGAAGAGGAGGGACGGCTCCTACAAGATGAGCCACTTCCGCTGGAGCGGCCCGCCCGCCAGCAAGCGCTACGGCGGCTTCATGAAGTCCTGGGACGAGCGCGCGCAGAAGCCCCTCCTCACTCTGTTCAAGAATGTCATCCACCAGGACGGACCAGCCGCCGCGGGACAGGAGTAGGGAGAGAGAGAGAGAGGGAGAGAGAGGCAGAGACGGAGAGAGAGAGAGAGGTGGGAGAGAGAAATAGAGTGAGAAATGCCTGATTATGCCTGATATTGACCCAGTGCTCCCCCAAACATTTTTGCCCATGTGCCTCTTGTTACCTCCTGACGTAGCTGACACACATTTTTTTCCCCCCAATGTTTCTTATCCCACGTTTTTTTTTAGTTTTCGAACCCACTTTTCACCCCTGTGTCAATTATCTAATGTGATCCTCCTGGGCCTCTATACCCCCTCCACCAACCTGGAGAGAGCAGCGGGCTTGATTGAAGTCATGCTTCCTTCATGCATGAGGAGTCCAAGTTGCTCCATTACACCTGGGTGGGGGAGGGGTCCCTGGTCCCTGGTTTGGACGTAGTGTGCGGAAGGAACACGTTATTCCAACCAGTTTCTGTCCCCTCCAACAGGCATCCCGGCTGGCCAGACGGAGGCAGTCTATGACACATTTTTTTTCCACGAGAATATGGCAAATGATCACAGAAATACAGAGAGACACGCATATGCTGTATACTCCGATACCTGGTCTATACAACTCCTATCCTCCTTACATCGGTGTGTTTTAGCAGATATTGCCATTTTGGTTAAATAACACCAGTACCCTTTTCATGTCACCCGTACACCTCCCCTAGAGGGCGTTTCAAAAGGGGTGCCGAAGTCCTGACGCCAGTCATTGGCTCATCCTCTGCCGGGTCGCGGAAGTAATCTTTCTATTATACGTTAATAATTGGGGTCATCTCATCTCGTATAATTGTGCTCCAAAATTAAACAAAACGGTCACTGCGATATAATGTCTCAGGAAGTGGTCTCTGTATCGTTTTATGACAGTCATTCATAGTTGATGTTTGATCTGTTTCTGGCGAAAACTATACTTAACTTTGAGACTAGCATGGAAAAATGCAACCCAGGTAGGATATATGAATTGCGTCAGACTTCGGTGGTCATTACAAAATAGCAGGTATACAAGCTCACACCGCATTGATTGATTGATTGATTGATTGATTGATTGATTGATTGATTGATTGATTGATTGATTGATTGATTGATTGATTGATTGATTGATTGATTGATTGATTGATTGATTGAAGGATAAAAAAACGTGTTGGTGAACATGCACATCTGCTCTTTTGGGCCGGTTCATAACACCAGCAACACTTCCACCAAGTACATTTTAATTTATCAAAATATCCAGTCCAAATATCCATAATTCATCAAGTTAGTTAATCGCACACTTCACCATAATACTAAGAAAAATGTCTATCAAAAAACCTGCCCCGCTGCCCCCCTCATCTCCCCACCCCATTTGTTGAGCTTGAGCCAATAGTAACTGTACATGCTACCAAAGTGGGCGGGACAGGAAGTTCAAGCCATATTTGGTTGGTGTCTCCATTCCTTTCCCGCCCAACCCGTCTTCTGTATAAATCAGGCTGTGTTGACCTATGATATGATGGGACTGAGCCAGCGATGTAAGCTATAGCCACACTCTCATGCCATTGGCTATTGTTTTTATTTTTTTAGCTGGTGTTGTGTGGTTGGTGGGCTGTGATTGGCTGAGAAAGATAAGTGTTGATTAATGAAAAGCGCTGATGACCCCATGTGTGTTATACACCTGTACATAACTGTCAAATAAATTACACATGAAATAAAATAAATCTGAAGGAAATAAATAAATAACATGAAGGCAACTCTGTCTTGTCTGTCAATTCAATTTGGGCATTTAGCAGATGCTCTTAATCCGGAGTGAACAAGAACTAAAACATGCTGATACATCACATACATAAAGACTTGAATCATGAATCAAACCTTAGTTATGAACATAATAGTGGAATGTATCTAATATACCTATAACCTGCTCTACCTCCTGAGCCACAACCGCTTCTTGTCTGACACTTGGCTGCCACTTGGCTGCTGTAATGTAATTTCTGAATGCCAGGCGTTGTTGCCTCGTAGCAACAGTTTCAAAAGCTGTTTCTAAATCTAGTCATCCTGGCCTGCAGTAGGCTATGTAATGGACAATTACATGACATTACTTTGATAAAGTAGAAATACAAGGTAATGTTAGAGTTAGAAACGGTATCCAAATGAAAAATAGGTCTATGTAGAAGAGCCGCCATTAGAAGTGAACTGTGAAGAGAACAGAGTTGTCACAACTCCACTACAGTATATGGTTTAGCGAAGGGCTAATTAGTAATTATGTTTCATCTAATTACACATTGGCGCCCGGGTTCTCCGTTTTCTGTCTGTAGAGAGTGTCAAATAGTGTTAGCTCACTCATGCCATGTCAGCATGAGTTATTGATGTGAACTTACAGCGTCTGGGTAGAGTCGATGTTCATTACATCATCAGCCAATAATTCCATCCAACGGCACCATGCATGTATTTCAGAGAGAGAGAGAGGGAGAGAGATGAAGGAATGGATGGAAGGACTTTAATTCTAGAAACACAGAGACCCCCCTCTCTCCTGGCAGACCCGGATTATAAATGGAACTTTTCTGGAGCTTAAGCTCCATGCAGGGCCCTCGTCTGCTGTTGCTTCCATCGGAGAACGTAATAGGTCACCGATTTGAATGTTACAAGTTAGTGTTTTTTGTCCGTCCAACAGTTTCTTATTAACCATTCCGTGGGAAGAGAATGAAAAATGACAGGTCCTTTCGGAGAGCAGTGGCAATAGTGCACCTGAGTTCATTCACTGCCACTGGGCGGCAACACCATGTATGCGACGGGCCCTTTTGATTTGGTGTGGCTCCAGGGCCCTCAGAGAGATTGATCGGCACTGTGACTGCTGGTATTTGGTTGGAACATGTGATTCCACTGAACCTGTGAGTGAGCTCCAATAACGCTCAACTGGGTAGCGCTGGGTCAGTGCTCCAGCTTCCACCACTCTGCTATACGCTGGATCAGTGCTCCAGCTTCTACCACTCTGCTATACGCTGGATCAGTGGTCCCACCTGGACATCCCTGGACATCAAGGTTAGTTTTGACATTTTCATTTGGTTGTGAATTCATGTTTTCTGTCATTGATTTTCTAAGGC
>CM076988.1:16468669-16793669 GCA_039105355.1 Benthosema pterotum
TGTGTGTGTGAATGGGTGAATGTGAGGCACAATCTATGTAAAGCGCCTTGGATAAAGTCGCTATATACAGTAAATGCACCATTTACCATTAGTCTACGGTCCCCCTTTAATAGCATTTCAATCTCTAAGACCAAGTACAATTTATATTGTAGAATCAATTCATCAAATTGGACCCTAATGGGCCCACTGATTTCACTCAAATGGATTCCATAGAAGCCAGCGTGTCTGCTACGAAAAAAAGAAAGATATTCTTAAAATAACGGTATGTGTTGATGAAGAGAAACAAAGGATTGTTGTTTGGAAGATTGATAGACTGTCTGTGTGCATGTTGTAATGTTTGCATGCGTGTGCTGCAGGTCCCACAGTGTTAGAGGTGTTCAACACTCTTCTGAAACAGCTGAGACTCAGTGTGGACTACCAGCTGACACACAAAGACACACACCGCCACAGGAACCCCGACACGAGCACACACGCCACCACGTGCGAAGCAGAGGAGAGACAGCTGCAGGAGTCCGTCATCAAAACCATCGGTATGTTTTTTTTCCCCCACAAAGTGGCCACTGGTTTTGTAGCATCGTGTCATAACTGTCTTTTGGCCTTCAGTTGGTGGATTATATTGATGACGTCAGGGATTAGATTTATCAGCTCAGTGGCCTTGTGGTTAGAGTGTCCGCCCTGAGACTGGGAGGTCGGGGTTCGATTCCCGGCCGGGTCATACCAAAGACTCTAAAAATGGGACCCAATGCCTCCCTGCTTGGCACTCAGCATCAAGGGTTGGATTGGGGGTAAGTCCCTGCGATATACTAGCGTCATGTCCAGGGGGTGTACTTGTACATCAAGCTGCCTCACGCTACAGAAACAGGAGATAGGCTCCTGACCTATATGGGCCTCAATGGCTCAGCCGGGCCTCCTGACATCATGGCCTGGCAAGGCTACTTACTACTTACTTACGGATTTAGATTTAGGGGTTGCCCCTAAATCTTAATGATGTCAAGGTCCTGGGGTGACCAACCGACCAAACTAACAACTGGATTGGCAACAGGTGACTTCTGCTACGGAGGTAGAGCAGGTCGTCCAATGATCCGTGGGTTGTTGGTTCAAATCCCAGCTCCTACCAGTACACTGAACCTCAAGTTACTCCCCACGTGCCGGTTGTGCTTGGCATGGTTTCTGTCGCAATGGGTGAATGACATGTACTATGTAAAGCGCCCTGGATAAAGGTGCTATATAAATGCACCATTTAAAAAGACAACACTAATCTTTTAGGTACTTTCTCTAACAACAACCTAAGACTTTAAAAAACAAAACAAAGTTGTACGTTAAGGCATCCCGATGTCATTTATTTTGACAGGTTCCTTCGCTAGCAGACTTCCTGTGTACCAGAGGGCAGAGGTCATGCTGTTCATCATGGGAAAGATCCCTGTACCTGGAATCTACCCGGCCCTGGGTCCGCCCACTGCAGGGTGAGAGACAGTACAGTACATCTTTATACGTGACGAGGGCCGACAGCAGTCTGTTTCTGCTATTTAGACAGGGATGGAAATGAAGCTCCTTGTTATTTTGCCAATTATGTCCTATTTTGCTGTTTATGGACTAAACAGACCTGTGTGCATGTGTATGTGTGCAGGCTGGAGGGCAGCAGGATGATCCAGGTGATGTTACTGAAGTCTCTGCTACAGGTGAGAACCTCTCACTATAAATACATTATACTTGCCCTTTACGCCACGTGTGACATGCGTGCCAAGTTTTGCAACTTTTTGAGTATGTTATGAAGCTCAAAAATGCAGTTTATTCAGGGGAAAGAAAGAAATAATAAACACTGATTTCAATGAGGAAAATGCTTAACTTTAGAAACTGTTGTTGTTTTTTATTACCATATGTATTCCATTAGTCTGTAGAACTAGATCACTCACTATACCACAAAGGGCATCATTTATCTTCAAGATTATTCAGGAAAGCAAAATCAGTTTGTTTGTTTGAATGTCTGTTTAAATGTAGCAGCTCTGTTTACATGGCCATGGTCTAGATACAGTAGTACAGACAGAAGTGAAACTCACAAGAAGTGAAAGTCCTAATCCGTGACAGCTGCTGCGCTCTTCAATTGTGATTGGCCGAAATGTGATGATTATCATGACAAGGTGTGATTTATTTAATTGTTTTCCTTCTTAATAACACCTTTCAGCCAGGGGAGTTGATAGTTGATTTCTAATACTTTGTTGTGAGTGACATAACGGTGTACTGTGTCTCCCCCTGCAGGTGGCAGAGGGCTACGACAGCAGCAACATGCTGACGGCTCTGCCCAGGGCCTTCCTGTGTCCTCTGCTGTCCTTCACCCTGATGGAGGACCCCCAGGTCAGACTGCTGGTCCTCCACATCCTCACCTCTCTGATAGACAGACACCAGCACGCCACGCACTTTAATACTGTCAGGTACGTCTGTCTGTCTGTCTCATATAGACAGACACCAGCACGCCACGCACTTTAATACTGTCAGGTATGTCTGTCTGTCTGTCTGTCTGTCTGTCTGTCTGTCTGTCTGTCTGTCTGTCTGTCTGTCTGTCTGTCTGTCTGTCTGTCTGTCTGTCTGTCTGTCTGTCTGTCTCATATAGACAGACACCAGCACGCCACGCACTTTAATACTGTCAGGTACGTCTGTCTGTCTGTCTGTCTGTCTGTCTGTCTGTCTGTCTGTCTGTCTGTCTGTCTGTCTGTCTGTCTGTCTGTCTGCCTGTCTCATATAGACAGACACCAGCACGCCACGCACTTTAATACTGTCAGGTATGTCTGTCTGTCGGTCTGTCTGTCCCATATAGACAGACACAAGTAGGCCATGGCCTACTTGAACGTGAACCGATCACACTTTAAAGTGTGTGTGTGTGTGTGTGTGTGTGTGTGTGTGTGTGTGTGTGTGTGTGTGTGTGTGTGCGTGCGTGCGTGCGTGCGTGCGTGCGTGCGTGCGTGTGTGTGTGTGTGTGAACAGCATCATTCCAGACATCTCGGTTCTCAAGCTGAAGTTGGACAAATGTTCCAGACAAGACAACCTGTTCATGAGGAAGGTGAGACTGTCTGTCTGTCTGTCTGTCTGTCTGTCTGTCTGTCTGTCCGTCCGTCCGTCCGTCCGTCCGTCCGTCCGTCCGTCCGTCCGTCCGTCCGTCCGTCCGTCCGTCCGTCCGTCCGTCCGTCCGTCCGTCTGTCCGTCTGTCCGTCTGTCTGTCTGTCTGTCTGTCCAACCAAACAACCAAAAAATAAACCACAATATGTGTATTTCTTGCGTGTGTGTGTGTGTGTGTGTGTGTGTGTGTGTGTGTGTGTGTGTGTGTGTGTGTGTGTGTGTGTGTGTGCGCGCAGCATGCCCAGCATCTGTACAGCCATGTGTTCCTGGTCTGTAAGGAGGACAACAATGGGCGGAGTCACTACCTGGCCCTCTACACCCTATTGGCTCTCCTCAGCCTGGAACTGGCCAATGAGGAGGTGGTGGTGGACCTGATCCAATTGGCTCTCGCTCTGCAGGTAATGTTTGAGGCTGTATGTCAGGGCTTTCAACCAATGATCCTTGAGAGGGTTCCAGGTGGACCCTATAGAGCTGCACAGTCCCGCCCCTTTCATGATGTCGCCTGTTTTCCAGAAATGAAATCCTCATTCATTTTCCTCATGGACTTTTTGAAAATGGTTAATAAAAACACGATTGCGCAGCGGACAAAGCCAACTTGGGTCGTGACAAATCATGACAACAAACACAATATTATCATGCAATATCTAATTAGCAAGAAGTAGAAAACGGCAGGATGCAACACTTTTTGTTTCGTTTTTCATCTTAAAAATTATTGTCATCATGATTTGTCACGACCCGAGTTGGCTTTGTCTGCGGCGTAATCATCTTTATATGAATCATTTTCGAAAAGTCTATGAGAAAAATGAATGGAGAATCAGTTTCTGGAACAGGGGCGATGTCACAAGGGGGCGGGACTGCGCAGCTCTATAGCTAAATGTTGGAGAGTTGATAACCAAATGGACCTGTAGAGATCATTCTTACATTTTTACACTCTCAAGAATAACATTATTGCTAATCATCAGCATTACTTACTTTTGCAGCTGTGATGGTTTCTCAGCTCTTTGTCGTTGCTGATTGGTTGGCTTCTTTTGTAGGAGCTGGCGTTGACCAATGAGGAGGCTCTGTCTGTGTATAATCGCTGTGCGATCCACGCTCTCTGTGCCGCCTACCTCAACCTGATCTCACAGCTCACTACTGTCCCCTGCTTCTGTCAGCATGTTCTACAGGTCAGTGTGCATGCATGTGTAGTGGTGGAGTGGCAGTGGTTTTCAGCCAGTGGTCCAGGTGGTCCCCAGCTGAATGATGGAATGTTGGTTATAGCCAGATGTAACTATTGAGAGCGTCAAGATGAAACCAAATGGACCCACAAGGGTCCATTTGGTTTCATGTTTAAGTGGGTTGTTTTCCTGTTTAAGTGGGTTGGTTTCATGTTTAAGTGGGTTAATTCATCTGAATTATCTGAAGTTTCATCTGAAGTTTGTCGGTTTTGTTTTGCGAAATCCCAATGTGGAATTGTGGACAAAAACAAAATAAATCTTTAGCTTTGGGTCTGTGGGGCTAAAATATCATGAAATGGTGGTCTGTGGCTCAAATGCTGAATAAATAGTGGGCCCTGGTATCAAAAAGGTTGAAAACCACTGCTGTAGTGCGTTTGGAAACTGCAAGGTGTTTGGGTGAATGAACCTCATAATGCACAATCTATGTACAGAGCTTTGCATAAAGGCACTATATAAAAACACCACTTAGTAATCCTGCGTATATTTGCTCATCAGGTCATAGAGGTGAGACAGAGGGAGGCTCCTTATCTGCTGCCTGACCACGTCTTTGTAGACACACCCAGGTGAGTGAGACAGACAGACAGACAGACAGACAGACAGACAGACAGACAGACAGACAGACAGACAGACAGACAGACAGACAGACAGACAAGGAAGAGAGAGACCAGAGAGGAATGTGTATGTGATGTCAGACTCTGATGTGACTCTGATTGTGTTTCAATGTTGTCTACTAATCCATTTTGTCATCACTAACAAATGTGTGTGCATGTGTTCATGTGTGTGTGCATGTGTGCAACTGTGCATGCAGCCTCCCATCCTCAGCGCCTCCAGCAGGGGGAGACATGGTGTTTGTTCTGTCTGAGATCTCTGAGGCTTTAGGAGGAAGTGGATACAACACTGAGCGACTCAACACCCCATACACACCACACATATCAGGTTGGTACATGCAGGCACGCACGTCCCCCCCACACACACACATACTTCACCTTGAGAGAGAGAGGATCTTTATTTAGCTGACCATGTCCACTGTGATAACTTTGGAAATTAGCTATAGCATCTGTGGGTTGGACATACTACACTGATTTCTATTTTCACATTGTGATGATGATAAGAGTGAATACTGAATACAGGAGGAGGTTCGAATCCTCCTCCTGTGGCTGTCTAAATGTCAAAGTGTCATTGGCACTTTTGTGAGATATGGCAATAAAGTTCTTGAATCTTGCTCTGCAATGGTTTCCACCATCAGGTGTATATGGATGAATGTAACACACTAAGCAAAGCGCCCTTGGTTGATTATATGTTTGCTGTTTGCTTGTGTGTTTTGGTGACAGATGAAGACCATCCGGGGAAGAGGATGAGCGTTGTAGATGCTCTGTCCGTACAAATGGACCTGAACGCATATGGTCACACTGCCCAGGTGAGTGTGCGTGCATGCGTGCAAGAGACATCGAATGAATTGAATTGAAATCGACAATTGAATTGACTGAGGACACTGATTTAAACTGTCTGTCTGTCTTTCTCCAGAAGTCTCCAACAGAGCAGATAACATTTGAGACATTAAAAAATGCTATTTGTGAGTATTTGTATGTATTATTATAAACACATATTTGGTTATCAAACAACTTATATTTATGATGTCTTAAATTAGATAGTTACAGTAGTTAGTTCTATAACGATCACTGTTTGTCTGTGTTTTGTTTGAACAGTCCAAACTCAAAGCATCTTTATTGGCATAAACAGACATTTACATCAGCAAAGCTATTACATGTAAAACAACGCAAATAAAAACAGAAGAATGATAATGTATAATGTAGGCCTATGTAAGTATAGCTGTGTTACAATGCAACATACAAAATCAGTCTTGCCATTGAAACCTGGAAAATGTTTGTAGATCTATATAGAAAAGGTTATAGACTAACCCTAGCCTAGGCCATAACAGCATTTGAATGTTTGGCATTCATAAAACCACTGGGACAAATAGCATTAAATTGTTGGCCAATTAGATAAAATTTTTGGGGTAATGGAGGAGGCCAGCATAATTCCCACACTCACACCAGAGTCTGTTACAGATACACAGCTCCAGTAAACCGCAGCGGGCCAATGTGAGGCATCAGCATTGTTTTTGTATCCATGGTGATAACATTTCAATGCTTTGCCTCTGTTTCTGTCTCTCTCTCTAGGTGACAGTGTGGTGGTTGAGGAGGAGAAGGAGAGGAGACGGGAGCTGATGGAGAGGTTTCAGAACGCTCCATTTGAGGAGATCGCCGCTCACTGCGGAGCACGGGTCAGTCACTGCTGCGCCGCACCTTCTGTCACCTAGTGACCAGTCTAGCCAGGGTAGTAGGGATGGGACCATTCACTCACCTCCCCATTCCATATCCATGCCTAGGGTACCGATTCGATTTGTGTGTCACACTGCATATTTGAGCAGGTACTGAAGTGTATGATTGAACTTGGTTTGATGATTCCATGAACCATGAAAACTTCAATCATACATTCAGGGCAGCCAGATAATGTCAGTCAGTCTTGACTTGGGGAAAAAAAACACTAGGGAAAGAAATAGGCTACATAAAATAAATCTGAACTTGAGGATTCGATAGAGGCATTAACAGTCGCAATATATCAACAAATTGATTTTTGATAGCAGGTCTACATATAAGCTGGTTTTCATAGGAAATTAAATGACTTCTCTGTCTGTTGTCTGTCTGTCTGTCTGTCTGTCTGTCTGTCTGTCTGTCTGTCTGTCTGTGTGTGCGTTTCTCTCCCACTCTCTCTCTTGGTGTGTTATGTCTTTGTGTCTCTCTCTCAGTCGTGTATCTTGCAGAGTAAACTGGATCAGATCTTTGAGTCCACCATCAGGGCACCGCCCTCACCCTCAGGCTCCGCCTCTCTGGGACAGGCCCCGCCCCGTTCCATCCCACTCTACGAGATGAAGTTCCCTGACCTCTGTGTCTATTAGATGCACACACATGCATGTGCACGCACGCACAAATGTGACTGAATGTCTACCAATTTTGAACGCAGGCTGCGTTTGCTATGAAAACGTACATTTCCCATCAGTGAGTGAGTGACTTGGTTGGTTGGTCATACCAGACATATATGCTCATGCCTCGTGACATCACGTGGAATAAGATATTCAGGGATGGAAGTCGCTGTTATCAATATTAAACTCATATATGGCAATGCGCATATACGGTAGGGAGATCCCTCGTGCCATGAATATTGGCCAGCAACTCTACACATAACCTTGAGATCTCTATATGGAGCTGATCAGTTCTGACATTCCACATGTTCATCTGACCACATCAAACACTGCGCAATCACAGACTTAATTCCATATGTTGATCTGAAAGTTGTTAAGGATATTTGCTACTGTACCAGGGCCGGATCTAGAGGGGGGCAGGGGTGGGCAGAGCTCAACCTTATGTGCATCCTGCCCACCCAATGAAAGGTAATATCAGTGGATGAGTGGTCCCCATGGTGGTTGAGTGGTCCCCATCTAAATGGTGGAAATTTGGTTAACCAGATGTAACCCTTTGAGAGTGTAAAAATGAAACCAAATGGACCCTTGCGGGTCCATTTGGTTTCATTTTTACGCTCTCAAGAGTTAAAATATCGTCTGAATTAGTATCATCTGAATTAGTCCAAGTCTACACAACTAGAGAATGTAGAAGATTAATGGTATGTTTGTCTGTTTTGTTTCTCCAATCCAGCCTGGAATTGTTTACAAAAGCAAAAGAAGTCTTTAGTTTTGGGTTTGTGTGGCTAAAATGTCCTCAAATGGTGGTCCGTGGCTCAAATGCTGAATAAATAGTGGGCCCTGGTGTCAAAAAGGCTGAAAGCCAGTGCTTCATATGAAAAACTTTGGAGTTTCCCACCCTGCCATTCTTCCAGCCCACCCTAGTAGGGCTGGCTAAATCCGGCCCTGTACTGTACCTCTAACCTTTCACTTACCATGTGTTAAAGAACAGTTTAAGTGTAAGCCACTGTGGCAAAGTGATTAATGGTAGATAAATGGTTTAAGGCCAGGACCTTACAGGTGGATGGTGACTATGTTTGAGAGATGGTAAAGGGAAATTAATTTACTGAGAAATATTACAAATAGGCTTAGTTATTAGCAGATAACATTTTGGCCAGCAACACAAAGTTAAGAAAACTACAATTCTCAAAGGCCTAGCCCTGCCTGGGCCGTCACTGTACATTCAAGACACTGATTCCACTGCCGCCCTCACAAATCTATACTGTATATGGAGCTAACATTCCTCTGACCACATCAAATTCAGTATAATGAAGCACACGCCATACCGGTACTGTATATGGCCAACAAAGATTTCATTCCATATGTTGAGCAGCTTCATCCAGTTTTACGCCGATCGCTACATTCACATTCAAAACGTGTACATAAACATTCCGATTTCAAATATAAAGTAATCGCACATGTTTCTACTGATGTTGGACTGTCATGATAATGACGGTGTCATGTTTCAGGGCTACTGTCACCCAGGCCTATGGTCCCTTTAGGACGAGGTCGCCTTTCTTCATTTTTTCTTATTGAATTCAATGTCATTTAATTTTAACTATAATGATCTACTATTTTAATAAACATATTGCCAAAACTCTGGTAGAATACATTGGAGTCAAAGGAGCTGGATGGACAAGCACAATGAACAAACACTATTTCTGAATGATTGAGAGACCATTGTAAATAAAATAAAATAAAAATAAAATAAAAATCTGCAAAATAAAAGACATAAACACTTCATTGCCTGCTGTGTTGTGTTTCTCTCTAGTGCAGCTAAACTGTCCAGAAATAAATGATAAGGCCTGGTTATAGTCAGTTGCGAGTGAGGCTCAAACCATTAGAAATAATAAGCTTGAGGGACATATACAATATCATAAGTATTAAAAACAAATTACAGAATGTATGTTATTTGCACTTTAATGATTTGAACACAGTGCACCTTCATGTCACAACTCTGCCACTAGAGGGCTCTGGGCTACACTATATATTGTGAAAGTTCTTCCTGCTCTGTAAAATGCACTTCCTCCAGGTGATGTGATGCCTGGTGGCTGAGAACAAGCTGTGAACTAAGTGGTATGAAGAAAAATAGTACACTGAATTGTATTGTTGATCATTTCCTTAACATGAGAGCTGATGAACTCAATCTTCTTTTATTCCAAACTGAATGACTGTGATCTGAAGTAGTCCTAAAGAGAATTTAGTCAAATGTAGTGAAACCCAACCAGGCCCAAGCCTGTCACTAATGCTAACCATGCCATAACATGGTTAGCATTAGCACTTCATTTGTTTGTTGGAATCTAGATACTTACATACATGTATCTGTGTGTTTAAATACAATTTTACTTTTGTTTACTTTATTTTTATTTATTTTTTTTGTTTAGTAGTTTAGCAGAAAACCTCTGAACTTACTGCAATGTTTAGTGAGTTTTAACCCTGAAAAGTAGGTCTAAGTAAAATGCCTGCAATAAATATTTCTGCGTTCATTAAAATGTCTAGAACATGTACATCATTATTTTGAAGGACATCCCAAAAATGTTTAATTATTTTAATAATTATTATAAATCTGCAGGTTAGGCCTACCATAGATTTTATCCCGCCTCCCCGGGATAAAATCCATGGCAACCTGCTCCCACTCCCTCTTGTCTTGGCTGATTTGATTTGGCTGAGCACAATCTATAGGTCTAGGTGAGGATTATTCCCAAAAAATAAGA
This sequence comes from Benthosema pterotum, assembly GCA_039105355.1. Taxonomy (NCBI): domain Eukaryota; kingdom Metazoa; phylum Chordata; class Actinopteri; order Myctophiformes; family Myctophidae; genus Benthosema; species Benthosema pterotum. The sequence goes on from CM076988.1 coordinate 16,478,731, forward strand.
AAATGAATAAATAAAGAATAACAATATTTGAATTACATGAAATCACTTGGTATACTTTTAAAGGGTACAGCAGGCAGGTGCTCTAGCACTACCTAGTGTCTTTCTGATTGTCTTTGAACATTGAAATTCTTTGAAAGAATATGAATCTACGTCATCTGCATTATCACAGGTGTATACATCTTCTGCTATTCCAAGCTCAAAGGTTCAAATGTTTCACCTGTATATTTTATCTTTAATGTGTGTAGGAAACACAGTTCATGGACAACGTCACTCAGTGTCTTTGCTACTCCTGCGCAGACAGACAGAGCATCAGTGACCGACTGCGCAGGCGAGTCTGAACATCAACGCAGAAGCACTCCAGGCTGGTGAGTAGGCCTAGAACTCGTTTTCAAATGCATACAGTTATTTGGAAAATAATTTAAGATCTCCAAGCTCACAATGTGCTGTGACGAGACACATTGTGAGCTTGTAGATCTGATATTTCTCTATAGCCAAAGTATGAACCCACTAAGACACCCTGAGGGGGAGAAGCGGGGCGAGGCCGTGTGCACGCAGTGTTGTGAACTCTCGTAGATATGGTGGACATTTTTGTCAAGCAAATGAAAACTACCTACCAGGGGGGACTAGTGGACAATGGTTAATATAAATCATTAAATAATATTCCTGTGACTTCTCAGTTCTTATGATATATTTACATTCCTTATTTCATTCCTAATGAGCCCTTCTCAAAACCCCATCCTTTTGGTTGGGGTTTATTTAAAATAGATTAAAACTATACTAAAATGTCAACTGTTTCTGTTGACTAAAACTAGACAAATAAATGTATGGGTTTGTGGACAAACATTAGGACTAAAATTATTGACTTATAGTCAACTTAAATGTGATAAAAAAAAAAAATATATATATATATATATATATATATATATATATATATATATATATATATATATATATATATATATATATATATATATATATATATATATATATATATATATATATATATATATGATACGTTTGATTACATATTATGATAACTATCCATAATAATTCAAACTAGATTAAGAATGAGACTAAATTTAAAAGCAGCCCACAAGAACAACACTGATTTGACATTGGGTTTTCTCTAATGACACACACCAATGTATTGGTCCACATATCGGTCAGACAATATTGGTGTGGGCATTTGTAGTCTTCAAAGGTGTAGATTTAAGACATTTATTTCTTGTATTGAAGATGTATAGTTTTCCTGCCACAAAAGGAGAAAATAAAAAGAACAAAATGGTTGAATTGTATTTTAAACATCGGTATATGCCAAGAACTCCTGTGCACTCCTAGTTTTCTAATATAATTGTTTTTGTTGGGCCATGTGCAATAATATGGCTGAGGTATACTGGGCCATTCATTATATTATTGAATTGACACCAGCAGGAGTGAATGAATTTACATTATCATATTGTGTTCCACAGATCAACTTCCACCAACAACTTCTAATAACACCTTCTGATATCACCTATAGTACCACCTCCTTCTAACACCACCTCCTAACACCACCTCCTAACACCTGCTTCCCTGCTTCTTGGTGGAAGTTAATCTGCAGGAGACACGTGACTGAAAATGGGACTTTTTTGGGGGGGAATGTAAGCAAGCATTCATCTGGTGTCACATTCACTGAAATTGGAAAATATTTGATGGAATATGACCACTCTAAACTGGCTTAGACCATAATCATAACGCACAAAGCTTAGAAACGGCCCTTTTGATATTCAGAATATTTTGACACCTCAAGCTGACCTGTTTTGTACGTCTTGAGGCATCTGATATGGCTGTAACATTGCCTTGATGGAAGCCAGTAGCGGACGCGTGTTTAGCCTGTAATCACCACCACTTTCGAGGCAAACGTCAGTCATTGTGTTAACACTGGGTTACATATCGTCTTCTCTTCCCCCTGGTTGTGTAGGTTCATTTTAGATTTGCCTCATAAGAACTGTGTGAAATATCATAAATCCGGCTGTTAACACTCATATGCATATAATGAATCAACTTAGAAAACACTGATATTACTGCTGGTGAATTAGTGACATTTTCACTATGAACGACACCGAGACCGCTCCCCGACAATGATCTCAAGACAGTTTGGACCACTATTCTTATTAGATCATTATCTATATAATCTTATATAAATTCCTGAACCTACAGAATGAGTGCTCTTAACACTGTACAGTAAAGGCCTGTCACTAACTCATCATCTGGGGTGATATTCCCCGGAGATCCTTTGTCTCCCTCACTGCAGTTCCATGGACTTCATGTGTCATGGATCCCCGGCTGCCTGCATGAGTGTTACCATGGACTGTTACCATATGGTAGGCAACACCACTACACTGTATCTGATCTAAAAGGTCAATGCCACTCTAAATGTAATATAGTCTAGAGTTTTAGAATTTTCTGAAAATACCCCCCCCCCCCCCCCCCCCTCACGCCCTTAAAATGAAAAGAGGGGCGCTCAGGTACATGGTCTCTTACTGGCCATGCTCCTCTTCCCACCAACATGTGATTTTGTCAGCCGATTTGCTGCTTTAAATATGATGTAGATTTACCCTTCACTGCCAAAAGTGTGTATTGTTTTGATGTTTAATTTACGTCACGTGTTGCAGAATTAGCAGCTCTTATCAACATCCCATACTGACCAATCACAATACCAATTGCCTGTGATTGGTTAGCGGATTTTCTGGTTTACTTGACCTAAAGTTTCCCTTTATGTGGAATGCCATACTAGAGACGGCCAGAAACAAATTTTAGTGGACATTTGATCAGCATGAACTTAAAGTGGTCAATGGCAAATCTTGAGACATTTGCGGACAAAAGATATTCATACAACTTTGTATACAACTTTGTGATGTCAACTTTGTACAACTTTGTGATGTCACTATTTTCATTTTATTTTTTCAGTCCTCCTGTTGAGACAGACAGCCAGAGGAGACCTAAGTGAGATGGACATCAGAACGGCACGGAGCAAGAGTCGCCGTTGGGAGGACGGATTTCCAACGGGAGGAAATAAGTCAGTCTGAAATAAGTCTTCATTTAGCATCAGGTATCGTCAGTGTTGTTTTAGGCAGGCATTTTTTAGATTTAGTCAATCTTAGTCTTTTGGACGAAATGCCTATTCATTTTATTCACACTTTAGTCATTTGGACAAAATGTCGTCTACTTGACTCCTCCTGACACCAAGGTTATAATAGTTAACTAAAACTAACTAAAAACGAACTTAAATTCAAATAAAACATTAAAAAAAAAAAAAAAAAAAAAATATATATATATATATATATATATATATATATATATATATATATATATATATATATATATATATATATATATATATATATATATATATATATATATAAAGCTTTTAAATTCAAAATCTTTTGGTGACCAGCATAAGGAGGAGATGCTTCTAGATAAAAAAATAAACTAGCAAACTCGCACTAAAAACTAACTAAACTGACTGAATTAGAAAATAAAATGTCCAAACTAACTAAAACTAAACTAAAATGAAAAATCCATAAGTATTAATAACCCTGCCTGACACCTGCCGTTGCCAGGTTCTTTTATCTTTTAGCTGATCAATCTGCCTTGTGCTCCTTGTTCAGATCTTTCTGGGGACCCACTTCGGTGGGTGGAAACGTACAGGAATTGACGGGCGGGCGTAGTCCTGCGGGAGCTTCGGCTACCCGGGGCTCGCTACGGAAATTGAACCCCTGGGCTTGTGCTGCGCGGCCCGTCCCGACGGAGCGGCGGCCGGTCGTTAAGGCGGTTAACTTCTCAATCAGAGACCTAGTCTCTGCAGCTGGGGTGTCGTAGCATTGCTCCGTCCCCTTAAATACAGACGAGAGGGTCACCCTAGCCCATTGGCCTATGTCGGAACCGGCTCTGCACCGGGCACTATGTGTCCTGGTGGATACCGACCGACTGGGTAGGGTTTGGGTAGCGTCTTACTCTCCAGATGTCACGAGTCTTCTTTGGAAGCCGTAACAAGTTACAACATCATACCACCAGGACGGTGCGCTAATCGCCGTCCCAATAGGGACGCGGGCCGGGACGCGTGGTTGCACCCAGGGGTCTAAGGGCCCGTCGAACGGGCTGACGGGCCGCTCCACTGGTGCTCACGGCGCGGACCACTCAGGTGGTCCGTGTTCGGGGCACCGGGGAGTCTGTCTAGGATGGTGGTGAACTGGAACCTTGCCCAGAAGGGTTGCCAATGGGGTGCGGCGGCTTCCTCGTTATTCGGTCCGACGTGCCGTCCGTGGATCTTCTGCCCACTCAGGTGGGTGGGGGACCCACGTGCTTGCTCGGGGGCAGGTGCGGGGGGTCCGACCGTCCTCTCCCGTTGTCAGTTTGCCTTTCTCCGGCCGGAGGGAAGAGCACGGTGTCAATTCACTCGAAGTCCACATGTTCTGCTAGGGTTTTCGGATCACAGGTAGCGTTTGTGGCGCACCCTCTTAGAGGGCAGAGTGATGACTTAATGTTCACTGCATCCTTTAGGCTCTGCAGGGGCGCCTCACGTTCGCAACCCGGATCGGGGGAAGGTTCTTCCACTGGAAGCAGTTCCACCACCCACCTCTACCCATCTCCCCCTCCCTTTTCCCTTTCACAACCCCATACAACAACACTCACCCACTCTCACACATTGCACACTTACATACCTTCAAGACCGCCTGTTCAGGATGGCCACACTTTGAATGTTAGATAAATCCCACACATAAACCTCATGGTACTGTTAATTGTTAACTGCTTTACACATTTGATTGTTTTATCTTACATGTGTTCCTAGTAGGCCTATGAGTAATTTCACTAGGAACACGTTCCTGGTTTTAAACCTCGCCTCCACCCACCACTTCGGTATCGGTTAGGGACTCCAACTACAGCTCTCCGGAGCTCCCCTGCACAAGGTTTCCAGATAAAAGATAAATCAGATAAAAGATAAAATAAAACACCATTGCCGATGGCCGTCAATTAAACAATACCAAACAGTTTGATCGTCAGCAGTCACTCTCTTTACAGTCATATTGATTGAGTAATAACGCTACTCACCGTTGGCAATCTCTTGTTAGCTGTTGTTAATAACATAGGATCGATTGGGCATTGTGTCCATAAACAGCCATTCAGTCTGATTTAATGAGTGATTGAATTTCAAATGGTTCTTCATAATAAAACCTCATCCTTGTCCTATCACCCATCTCTTACAAAACAATTCTGCACTGCACTATTTCCAACTTTCAGCATGTACACGAGTCTTCTTTTGTGAACAGCTCAAGTAGCATGATTGAGGTACTGATGCATTTCCATTGCTCACAGGCAGCACATGCCAGCTCTGGCCTCTGGTATAGGTGTTCCATTGTGCAGAGAAGCTTGGGGTCTCTTTTGGGTAAAACAACAGTGGTGCTTGTAAGTCCAAACCTTGTGTTGGGAATTGAAGTCCCTTGTATATACGGCAGGAGCCAAGTACCAGCAGGAGTGAATTAATTCACATTATGTCTACTGAAGATCAGCTTCTACCAACTTCTACTAATACCACCTCCTTTCTAACAAACACATCCTGCTAACACCACCTCCTTCCATCTTGGTTGAAGCTGATCGACAGAAGATATATGAGCAAAACAACATCGAATGGAGTGACACAGAGCCCATGGGCCATTGATACCAACAGACATGTTGATTTAACCAGAAGAAGCTTCCTCTCTACACAGTGGAACACACATACTAACCCAGAACTGGCCTTTGCCGTGTGTCAGCAATGGAAATGTGTCAGTACTTAAGTCATTCCACTTGTTTACAAAATACATGTCTGAGGGTGAAAAAGTGCAGTATCTTATTGATTTTTTATTTGTTACACCAGTGTATGTGGAGATCTACAGGGATGAAATAGCATTTCCCACTCAGTGCCACAAGACATAGACAATAGGACTAACAGTAGAGCAGCAAGTATGACGAAGATGAAGGCAATAAATTGCTAGCTAACTGTAACACCCTAATTATAAAGTGAAGGTGTTAAAATATAATACATTAAATTGTATAAATAAAGTGACAGGTATTAACAAAACTAAACAGAAAATTGAACAGGACTGACACACTATACATACTAGAACTATACAACAACTATATTACAACTAAACTATACTATAATAAATGTAATAAAGAAAAAAAAATATATAGGCCTATATATAATTACTTAAGGTGTTGAACTCTGCGTCTTCCATGCCCTGCTCCCTTTTCTCCTGCCCTTGGCTGTGTGGGTTAATTTTCCATCAGTGTGATTGTTGTTAAAATGTACAGACTCACAGTACAGTAAGGCCTGTCACTAACTCATCATCCGGGGAGACACTCCCCGGAGATTATGTCTCCTACTCTGCAGTTCCATGGACCCCCAGCTGCCCATCAAGAGTGGACCAGGACTCTAGCATAACCATGGACTGCTAGCATAACATGGTAGGCAGCAAGGCTACACATCTACCCTGTATTTTATCCCTAGAACACTGAAGATAGTGATTTCACTGGAACGATTACCGGTATATTTTTGCATTCTCATATTTTTTTTCCTTATCGCCTGGCATCATCCCACTCTGCAGTGCCATGGACTTCATGTACTATGGACCCCCAGCTGGACCAGGCCTCTTCATAGAGCCTAGGAAGAGTGTGACTGTGGACCCGGTCACCTAACAAAGCATGACCACGGACTGCTGCTACCATATCATAGTACATCACTGCACTGTATTTTATCTGTAACACTATTATACCACTTTATTATGACCTGACATAATAGCGGAGACATGTGGCATGTGACATTATGGTGGAAATTTAAGTTCCTTTTATACGTATGTCAGTACCAGAGCCTTCTAGGGGAGAGTTGCGATATTCCCGTTCACTCCTGTGCGTCAGGGCAATGGCGGTGCTGGAGGAGCAGCAGCGCTGATGTAAAAGTCGTTTGAGTGCACTCGGAAAACCGGAAGTCGATGAATATGAATGGGACTCTATGGATTTAATCAGGGACCAGCAAAGAAGGCACGAAAACAACATGTATTGTTGGCGGTGACCTCGTAAACAAACTATCGATGCAGGCAAATTAAAGAATGCCTTCTGGAGGTTGATTTCGAATACTTTGTCACATGATTTGCAAATAGTATATCATTATATTGACGTCTTGAAAGTGTTAGTGCTGATTGAAACTGGTTTCAAAGCAGGCGATATCGCGAGAATTCACTGAAAAGCTAAGATTCTCGCGATAACAGCGGGGGGTAGGAGTATGCAGAAAGTTATTTAATCAGTTATTTAATCCAGCTTTAATGACTTTATTTTAGTTGTTCTTTAATAATACTACAACATAAACATTACAGAGACTCTAGCCGTGACTGAACAATACTTTAAAACAGTTGTCTTTTTGCATACGTACCTAAAATAGCTCTTATTGCGCCGTTTTCGTTGAAAACAATGTACTCCCAATGACAGTTAGGACTGGGACTGCACTCATAGACGAATCTCTGTAGTCTCGTGCACGGTGCTCTGCTCTGCTTTCTGACCCCTCAATATCGTAACTCTCCTACTAGAAGGCTCTGGTCAGTACTATTATGTCAGTAAAGTACCAGCCCAAGTGAATTAATTCACAGTATCATGTCTTCTATAAATGCTTTTACCAACTGCTTTTAAACCACCTCCTAATATCACTTTCTTCACCACCTACTAATGCCACCTACTAACCCCACCACCTTCCAATGTTGGTGAAAGCTGATTTGTAGAAGACATATGATGTGAATTCAATCAATTCAGTGTCAATTGAAAGTGCTTTATTGGCATAAGAATACATGCATTTACGTTGCCAACGCTCAATACAATCAGGAAAAGAAGCATGCACATTTGACTCATAATCTCCAATATGTCACTTGCTATGTACCAACATCACTCAATGCCACTTGAGATTTATGAGATCAAATGATTTTGACTCTGGCCTAGGCCCGTTTATATTGTCTCTATGCTGTTATTCATAACACATATTGCAGGATCTATCATTTATATTTCTGTCAACAGATTGACCTACTGGTCTCTGTCACTGTGTTGTAAAAGTACAGTATGTTGTGATTCAGTCTGCATACAGCTGCCCTTTACAGACTTTGTAACTGTGGATTAATGCTATGCCATAACACTAAAATTTGGTCTGTTCTGAATTCCTGAATCCTGATGGGATTTTTTTTTAAAGCAAAGTGCTCATATTGCCTGTATTTACTCTTTTGCTAATTCAATGTTTGCTCAAAAGTTAAGTGCACTATATTTCACATCTGACATATTTGATTTTCTAAAATGGTTCCTACTGTCTTAAACTGACAGTACTGTATTCTTAAACTAACTAATAATTTTATTGTTTTGTTTTTTTCATTGTGTTTTTCTGGTAGTGTTGACATACTGTATGTCCAGGTCTGATTGCTCTCCCATTTACTTAGTTGTATAGTGCCAATTATGGTACAAAATATACCACACAAAGCTTGACGTGTCTGTAAAGCTGTTCAATTGTCTCGAGCCAATTCTACTGTATTGTACTGTATTTGTTTTGCACGTCTTTGATGTTTAATACTTTGTTTTTGAATGTGGGTGGGTGATGTAAATATTGTCTTCAATAAAAAAGGGGACTATCATGTAATGATGATACAATCTAGTATATATATTGTAAATCGATTTTAAGCAAAGTACTGTATTTGAAGCCCCTAATACGGAATAGTAAGTCAGTTTTAATGCTTATTTAGATTGTATCATCATTACAGTAATGATTTTGGTTCTGTTCAGTTTGTGTCATTTCTTTCTACAACATAGCCCCCCCAAACCAAACCCTAATCCCCGACCAATTTATACGTCTTTGCATAGTTCAAATTGAACAAGTTCCCTTGCATTACAATCACCCTATTTATTTTTATATTTATTGTCTTTGTTAGATGAAGGTTGGGTTAAGGACGATACCGTTACGATGCACTTGTATGGCATGACGTGTTTGAGGTTTTGAATATTGATCTCCATTGAGCATTCACTTTTGATTATAACATGATAAAAACGTGCTAACGACTAGTGCTTGCATCAGGGTGACACTATAGTGAACTAAAGGTACTCATAAATGCAAAGAGGTGAAATATATCTGAGAGTAAATGCCTCCACCCTCCAAACCATGGACATTGGTGTCATTGGTAACATCCATATAGTTAAAATATTTATTTTAATTAAGGTTGTACATGATTACATAAGAGAAAAAAAAATGAAATGAGTTAAAATTTCCCATAGAACATTTGAGTTTTTTTTTATTTAGGTTATTCAATGAAAGAATAAATGGGGTTAATGGAAACATTAATGAAAGGCATTCAAGCCCATATGTGTATGGTAAAAAGGGCAAGCATTTTAAAATATCCTAGACTACAATACTTTTTAAGAACTTGACGGCGTAGCAATGGCAGGTGGACTATTTTTGTAACATTTCAGACTCATTGATGTAGACGGGACTTGAACACGTAAAATCACGGCTGCGTAGTTCATTTTACACTTTTGACGTAAAGGTCCGGCCATGCCTACGTGAACATTTGTTTGCTTTGTCAATGTAGACACGTATTCTCATGCCAATGCGTTTTAATACATATAAATGGGATAACAACAGTCTCCCCATAACAGTAAGAGAGACTCCCAATATCATACTTTTAAAACCAACCTCAGTTCTCTCCTGGTTCTGTCTCCCACACACTAGATGACATTTTTGACTTTTGTATGTTTTGTATTTCTATTATGCTGTAGGTGTTTTTGCATTTGTTACCATTTTTAGGAGCCTGCTCAGGAGGATGTAAATTCACTCTGGCCCTTTTCACGATTTGTAAGCTGTGTTGGTTAATGAACACTGTCTTTGTTAAATAAAGGAATAATAAAGTCTTATAGTGCACGTCTGCATGACATTTCAGTTAAATCTCCCCCAGAGACACAGGTGAGGCATTAACACAATGCCTTGAGCCTGATTCAAACTGGGGACCTTCTGCTTACCAGGCAGGCTCTCAGCCATCAATGATTTGTTCAATAAAGCTTGGTCAAATATTTACCTTTTAGAATTTAGATGAGTAGCAAAAAAGTTTAAAGTATAATTTTTACACCACATCATTCAAGTCTCTTGACACAATGCCTAGAGCCAGATTCAAACCAGGGACCTTCTGCATTCAAGGCAGCCTCTCTACCCACTCAATCACCAGTATCCTATGTATCTTCTCTGTAATGATCCCCTAACACCTTTATGATGGTTGTTGGTTCAAACTTTGTCAAAGGTTTCAATTTTCGCTGCTCATCTAAATTCTATAAGGTCAAGTATAACTCCCATGCAACTTTCTTCATGTTTCTGTAGCACAGAGAATGTGTTCATGCCTTCTATATCAGAGGTTGATGGTTCAAGACCAGCGTAGTCTTTTCTCATTTGTCTGTCACTTCCAAAAGGTCTAGTATAACCTCCCTGCAACCCTCTTCATGTGCCAGCGTGGCGCAGTCTAAAAGTCAGGGACTCAAAAACCAAAATAGCTGAAAGGTCTAGGTTCAAACCTCACTCAGGGTCAAAACTCACAAAACTCAATACAAAAACTAAAAACTCAATCAAATGAAATGACCACTAAGTGACAGCAGTGCATCAAACCACAACTGCCAATCAAGCTGAGAAAGTAAAAAAAAAAACTTTATTTAAAAGCTCCAGCTCCTTCCCTCCAGACAGTAATATGCAAATCCAACCCCACCTATGAGGTGGGCTTCTATTAAAAAAAAACTCCTCCCCTTGGAGGTGTGCCCTCTTGAACCGAAGGCGGCTCGAGGAGCTGGCCTGGCCTTCCGGGGAGGTGGCCTGGCCTTCCCGGGGAGGCGGCCGGAGCTCACCAGTTTTCTCCAAAAAAAACAAGTAAATGAAGGTCTACCCTGAGCAAGATTCAAACCCCCAACCTTCGGCTTGTGAGACCTGTGCTTTTCTCTTGCACCACTGGGCCTTTCACACTTATTAGAACTTGGAGGTAATATTTATGGTTGAAGGGGGAGGTTATGGGCCAAAAGGAGCAAATCCTCAGAAACCAGCTCTACCCCTGATGGATTGAGTGAATCTACTGATATACCCCCTGATGATCAGGGTTCATGATGACTCCACTGAGAGTTAGGAATGACAGAATGAAAAAGTAAATGTGGGTAGCTGACTAAACCATCAGTGGAAACATTTTTACTGTTACCCACATTTACTTTTTCATTGAGCAAACAAGATGTAGTTTGACTTAAGAGTTAAAAACTCTAAAAATGTTTCTGCAGATGGTTTAAGTCAGTTACCCACATTTACTTTTTCATTGGGAAAACAAGATGTTTAGTTTGATTTTGACTTAATGTAATTACTTTGCATACTGGTTATATTGTCATTCAATAGTAACAGACACATTCAAATAAACACTGTTTGACACTTTATTTAGAAAAGAAGGAACATTAAAAGGCAGATAGGATTAAATGGCATGGATGAGAAATAGACATGGTTGGAGGAAGGGAATGGGGAGGGGGGAAGTGAGACAACGCGAGGGGCATGGATGGATTGGATAGTGAGGAAGGGTAGAAAGAGGGGCAGGATGAGGATGAAGTGGTGCTACAGGGAGGGGGGGGGTCCATGGGGAGAATGATGGATGGTGGGCGGTGGGCACTGGGCACTGGGGGGGGGGGAGGACAAAGCAGGTGGGCAACAACCCAGGGGTGTTGCCAGACCCTGAGAGTATGGCTTGCAGTCTGAAGAGAGACGTCTGAGGACATACACCCAATCCAAGCCCCCCGTCTGGAACCTGAAACTAGAGAACAGAGTTAGTGCAAGTAAAGGGAGGGAGCGAGGGTCTCATCTGTAGCTATGTTTAGGACCCCACAGGTGATTCAATGTCTGATTAGGCTTTCAATTGGTCTAGTTATCCTAATCAGACATTGAATCACCTGGCAGCCACGCCTCTGGGGATAGCGAGGGTGGAGCAATGATCAGTTACCATGGCAGAAAAGTTGGAGGAGTTAACAGAGGTGGAGTTATGTGATTGTTACCTGAGGGAGTCTACAAATGGAGTAGGTTGACAGAAAATTGTGACTGGGGGGGGGGGGGGGGGGGGGGGGGGGGGGCTATGGGGGTAACAGGCGATTAAGAGGGGGGCTAATGCATATTCATTTACATAGAAGTCAGTCAATTGGGCTTGTTTGGAGGGGGGCTTAGGGGGGTGCTAAGCCTGTATCAGAGCCCCCCTTCTCCCCAGAGCCGTCCCTGTAAGTTGACAACTCCTTTCAATTAGTCTTAGTTTTAGATGACCAAAACTTAAGCACTTTCAACCAAGCAGAAATACAATTGATCTAAATATATTATTCTTCTCACTACCATACTTTACGTGTTTTTTCCAAACCTGTGCTTGTGACCATATCAATTCTTTGATTACATGATTAATTATGAGCCTATTATAGCATACACATCTGCAGGTGTAAGCAGCCAAACTAATATCATTACTAAACAGGTGATTAACCAAATATTTACTTACTGACAAATGTCTAAAGTTAACTAAGTAACAGGAGAAACCAATAAGCATTTCGTGCCTGAGCAATGCCTGGCTACTCCTGGCCTATAGGGCACTGCTTCCAGTGATTTGTACAGCAGAGGCCCATACCTGCTTTTAGTTTGGTTGTGACCCAGCAGGGGATAAAACAAAAAGTCATTAAATACAAATATACATTTGCAGTGGGCAATTCCTCCAAGGATTAGGCAATGATGTAGTTAGCAGGTTTTCACTGAAAATATTAAATTAGAAGAATAACCATACAATCATAACTCATTGATGGTTTTAATAATTTCCTGTTATACAAACCCAGTTACATTGGAGTTGGGACGTTGTGAAAAATGTAAATAAAAACAGAATGCAATCCTATATTCAGTTGAATTCACTACAAAGACAAGATATTTAATGTTCAAACGGATAAACTTTATTTTTTGTGTGTAAATATTTGCTCATTTTGAATTTGATCCCTGCAACACGTTTCAAAAAAGGTGGAAATGCCTTCTCAGAAATGCCTTCTCTGGGTACAATATAATTTGAAGTGGTTAGACACAAAGTGGAAAAGTGAGCTGTGGTCTGGTTTTGATTATATTATGGACTGTACATGATGAAATCACCAAATTCCTTCCAATTGAATGTTGAGAAACATTGTTTTTAAACCGTTGGATGATTTTCTCACACTATGTTAATATTAGAATTATATAGCAGACTTGTGTGGACAATATTTCTACTGATCCCCATATAAAACGGAATATTATTAAATAATTTTTAATATAATGCTTCTCTTTCCTGTGGACTTAAATTACTTTTTTGAGGGAAGGGTTTATTTTGTTGTGGAGTAAGTAGCCTATTGGGTTTTATTCTAAGCTGATTTAATTTGCAACTCAAACCTGTATTCTCACTGCTCTTAAAGCAATTATACCGTTTTTGAAAAGGTAAAGGTGTGCAGCCTCACTGTAACCATCAATAATAACTCATAATACCTGTGGCCACCATTGTAAAATGCACAGTTAGCAGTCTTGTATTTAGTAAGCTGTTGTTAAACATTTCAATGAAGGGCAGCTGCACCTGTACTTTTCAAGTCTTTCTTTGTGAGCACGTTCTTTATGCAAACAGCAGGTGGCGATACCGCGCCTCTGTGTATTAAACCTGCTCTCACCCACACTTCTTGTTTTACGGCCTGTTGCAAAAATCAAGATGGCGCCTGTGTGTTGTTTGTGGAGGAATACCCAGGACAGAAAGTATCTCATATTTTTCTACGGTGGATTTTTATGGCACAAAACCCTTGCAGATCGACAGAATAAGTCAAGCTATGCCTACAGCTGCAAAGTTGGTGAGTTTAACGTTGTTAATACAAGCAAATCACAGATTAAATTTGGGAAATGGGCGAGTCAATAGGGCGTAATGCAACTTTAAATTCAATTCCAATTATAAAACAATTATTTAAGTTGCAATGCGGCTAAGATTCTGTTATTTAAATGATTTGGAAGGGGCAGTTCCACGCACATTTTTCACTTGAGCATCTGTCACTCGAAATGACTAAAGACAATGTTTATGTAGCAATGCAATATTTTATGAGATAATGACTGCACAACCATCCTAACAAAGCTATGGTATTGAGGTGTTTGTGTGCAACCCATACAACAACATGCAGTGCAACAACTTACACAATAAAGAGTCCAGTCCAGTCCCAACAGGAGGAAAGCTGTGTGCAGCAGGGCAGACCCAAAACGATTAAAATACACAGGTAGAAAACAACTCAAATGTCTACACACTAACCACCCTACAATCTGAATGGATAACTCAATAAACAACAATAAACTGGTCCCTTTAGCCCTGGAACACCCAGATATATTACTTCTAGGGAAAAAAGCACTTGTGATCAACTAATTTGAAGACTAAAACTGCATTCAAATCAAACAATATGACAAAAGAACAAACATAAGATTCTAGCATGCCAGCTCCATGACTTTGAGTCAAAAGACAAGATGGCCACCACTTCTTTTTCTTGGTTAATAGCCGTTGGCATCCAGGTCCAGGTGCACTACCGCCCCCTTGTGACCCAAATCTTGGCTCAGCCAAAAATCTACCTTGAACCTGTGATATCACAGAGCACCACCCATGAAGGTACTGAAAGACCCACCTTGGACATCTACAACATTATGAACATTACAGAGATATAATTGAAAATCACTTGTACTCACCCTACTCGCACACAATCCGCTCAGCTGAGTGCAGTTCTAGATATTGATTTCAACATAACAAAGGACCAAAGGCAATAATTTAGAAGTCTGACGGTTTATTTTTTGTAAAGTCTATCACAGGTGAAAGACAACCAAAACATGTAAATATGTACAGTCATACACAGGAAACCATGAAACATAATATAAATATCGTATAGCATGAAATAATACTAATAACTAAAAAATAAAAGCATGCATGGTGAGTGGTTTCTTTATAGGAGCAAAAGTACAAACCTGCCAAAGGCCCTTCAATGGAAATATCACCATCACACCAGTGGCATTTATAAGCATATGTACAGCAGAACATCTCTTCATTTTTAACACTTTTGTCCGTCTCAAGTTACGTTGCAGCCTACAACTGTACCTACGCAGGAAAACCCTGAGCGTTAATGTAACTCTGAAAGTGTACAAATGAATGGACTCTTGTACGGGGTCACTTTGTACTTCGATTCAGAGATAAATTGACATCCTGGGTTTTACTGCGAGCATCATGTGATTAGTGGATTAGTAGAGCGAGCTTTAAGAATTCATAATCACTTTGTTATAGTGCGTTTCCACTGTAAAAAAAAAAAAAAAAAAAAAAAAAAAAAACAAGGAAAACAAAAACTTTGTATTCATTTAAGTCGGTGTAAAACTGAATTAAATTAACACTGCTTTATCTGTGGATGAACCAACGGCAAAGTATTCCATTTGCACAGCAATACTGTTGAAATAATGATATCAATGAATATCAGCTACAATTACAATTTAGCCCACAGATGCTTGTCTATAGGATGGTTTTAGGGACCCCCAATTTATACTGTAAAATCAAGGTTAATTTAACTGAGAGTGTACAAATGGAACTAAATTTTCCATTTGTACACTCTCAGAGTAACTAGACCCATAAGGGTCCATTTGGCTCCCAAACTATCACTTATCTGGGAGTCCCCGGATCTCACTTTGAGAACCAATGGCTTTACAGAGACTGTGCATTACATTCGGCCATTCACACACTCCTATAGCGGAGGAAGCCATGCAAGGCACCAACCTGCGCATTGGGATCAATTAAGGGTTCAGAGTATTTGCTCAAGGACACTTCGACAGAAACTCTGGGGAATCCCTTGTGGGTTTGAACTGGGAACCACGCGGCCACTCACTGAGTCACTGCCTGCTCCGGTGTAATGACACAATAGAAATGTGATTAGTCTACGTTGCGTTGTGGTGATTACGTCACTATATTAATTATACATTATATTATTTTCATTACTTTTGCAGCGGTACTACTGTGCACCTAAAATACTCCACACTGAAATCCACGCTGGAACAGGAACACGATAAAACGATTACCGATTGCATTTCTATTGCCACGAGGAAAGGCACAATAACAGTCGCCTTTTGATGAACCCCTCCCCATGAAAGCCAATTTTAAGTATAGCCCGCTGATATAATTAACATACAGCTCTGTCGTGTTGGTCAGGAACTTTGTTTGCATGTTTTAAAGATCTAAAACTAACAGCGCATTGTCAAAGCACACGTCTAATGCCGTCAAACATTTTTTTAAACCTTGTTCGACAAACAGAATAATTCAGGGAATGTGACAATCTAAGATCGTTTGTGTGATGTCATGCATTCACAGACTACTTTGACATGGAGGTCACGGCTTTTATATTATTATTATATTCATCACACTATACAAAAGACACAGGGAAGGAACTTCAGTCAAGCTGTACGGAGTGTACGCCTACGATACGCTCAACACTTTCACTGGACGAGACGCCGAGATCGGCATCAGCGACATTCAGTCATGGAGTGGGGTCAGCTAACCACTTCCGACCTATTTTGGACATGTCGACAATTCTTAATAATAGCAAAAAAAGAAAGAAAGAAATAGCCCATAATGTGTTGCATTGCAACACGTTATCTCTGTATTTTTGCTAGCATTTCGATTTTTTTAATACTTTGTATTTATGTTTATATAAAGTAGAGCTTTTTAAGTGGTTAAAATTGCCCAGTTTTCTCACATTTGAGAAAAAAATAAAATGTCCATGCACTGGTACAGTACGTTAACAGTCGTAGTGGATGTTGTTTCAAGGTTTGTACAGCATTACAGAGACAGAGTAATAAGGCCTGGTCTAGCATCAATTACACAACAAGCATTCCCTTCAAGACACACCCCATAAGAAATTACTCACTCCATTCCAGTCTAGTGCATTTTGGTTCTCAAACCCTTACATTTCATGGACCTCGTAATAATTCTCAAAGCGTTTGGTTCCACTTGGATGCCATCAAGAGTTACAGACCTGAAGGGTCAGTTTGGAACCCTGAGAGTCCTTAACTCCCTGGACTCCACTTTATGACCCATTGGTTTAGCCTTCTATTACATTTTGACTTTTGTCTTGTGCCATTTTGTGGCTCTAATAGAGTAGCAGAGTGGCTACAGCCTCTGCAACAATGGTATCAATGCCTGGACCTTTGGTCTAGTGGGTAAGATGTTGGACTTTGACACTGGAGACCGGATTTTGAATTTAAATTGGGTTTCCCTGTGGAGAAAGTCAAGAACGTAGCAGTGGCTACAGGTTCTGTCATGATGGCCTTAAAAGTCTAATACCTCCCCTGAACTAAAGGATGTCCATTTGATCTAGTTGTTCAGAGGTTGGACTTTCATGTGGGAAACCCTAGTTCAAATCCTGGGTGTTACAATTCCACTAGGCTGGACAATTTGAGTTATTTAAACAAACGTTACTCTAATAGTTTGGCAGACGAAGAAGAATGATGAAGAAGCAAAGAAGCAATTTCACTTGAATCTGGACTGTTTTTTGGTTGGTGCATATAGACATTTGGGACATCTGATTGAGTCTATTACACTAGGAAAGATAAGTCAATCCCAGGCTTAGCATAGTATTTAAAAAAGATTCTTGATCTTCCCGCCTATAGGAAGTGTTTGTTCGTCTCCCACGGTAACTGCAGCTAAAGCCCGTTTTCAGACCAAAGATTCACCGCAAGAAACGCAACTGAACTATTATACTTCACCGCACAACTTTGTTGCGACAACTATACAGTCTGAATTTCGCCTTGCCATCTTCTGCCACGGATACAGTACATAATATGCTGGAGTTTGTTAGGCGCAGTGATTAGAATGTGTTCTCTTATTAAGCAGCAATAACATTTTTATAGGTGCACAAAACAAATACAAAAAAAGGAAAACAAAAAGGAAAGAAAAAGACACTTATCTGTACATTGACCAGCGAGAGAGCATCTTAAAAGTAGGAATACAATGGTAAATTTACAGTGCTTCGACATGGAAAATGGACAATCCAAGTTGGATTAATGTGAGTAATTATTGCTAACTTCCAAAGACCTAGCATACTTGCCCATACTCATTCACCGTCTGTTTTGTTCCACAGGAATTGAACTACCCCCCAAAAATTGCTGGCACTTTTTTACAACATTTGTAAATAGATTCGACTTTTATGCTTCATTTCTCATTAGTCAGATTGTCGCTCTCTCTCTGTCTTAGATTTTAAGTATTGCCCATTTTGCTCTTTTGTATAAAAGCATAACACTAATATTTCACATTTTAACTCTTCAAGGACTCCTCGCCAAGTGGCTTACATTCAATTTAGGAACAATTGATTAGGATAAGGAGTTTCGTTCCAAAATAATACATGGCAAACCATTTGCCATGTAACATATTCAGTAACAAAACATATTCAGTATGTTTTAACAAAACATATTCAGTATGTTTTGTTAAATAACAAAACATATTCAGTATCACTTTGCACCAAATAGTGACTCTTTTATAGACGTATTGTCTACTGGCATTGAGAAAAGAATGATCATTATATGGTGGAGTACTATTTGGGAAATTCTACATACATGAAACACGGCATATACTGTATATGTATATATAATAAATCATTATGTTAAAGATGGAGTGCTGTAATTTTTTTCCACGCTAAAACATGTTAATCAGGTACTATCATACCTAGGAGAAAGATTGATTTACATAAAGTGTTAAAATAGTGTTTTTATGTGACCACACCCACCAGTTTAGACCCACCTGAAGTTGGGGAGGGGCTAGAGGAGGGGATGATGTTATGGTGTCACAAACGTGATAGGAGTTGTTTCGTTTGGGACTTTTGACTCAAAGGCATTCAGCTTCAAGGAAGGAAACTGAAAATACACAGGGAAGACATATTACACCTACCCACGCTTGGGGGCAATGATATACTCAAAACGAAAAAGTACAAAAAAATCACAGCACATTTCTTTAAATAATGTGGTATTTTGGAACAAAACTCGACAAATCACAGTAGTCTTGACTTGCCAGCTTGTAGATTCACACAAGCTTGTAAGACAGCAGACATCAACCCCACCCACAAACCCACCCAACCATTACCCCCCCCCCCAACCCCGTCCCTCCACACAAACAAAATCCTGAAATGTTAACTCTGGACCCCTCTAATAGGTACATTTTGTACCCTTTTGGAGACAAACGAACTCCCAGGATTCTGCTGTGTAAAAAGCACAGAGGGCTTCGATTCAGGTCCTTGTGAAAAAGGGTAATAATAATAAATAATACAGTACTGTGCATCACTGCCATCACTCAATTATGACATAGCTGCAGCTTTAGCAGGTCCCATATTCTCCACTGTAATTCAGTGGTTCTCAAACTTAAAAAAAAGAGAAGAAAAAGGACTTCTGAGTAACTTCAACTATACAAAAAATGTTACAAGATGTATAAGGTATAAGGACCCATTTACAAGTAGAAGCCCCCAGGGAACCTGAGGGTCAATAAACGGACCCCACTTTTGAGAAATTGCTGGTTTACTTGAAAGGTTACACATGCGAAATGTAACTTAACTGGGCTGCGTCTGTTTCTTTCTAGGAAACTAGTATCCGATATTTGTTCGCAAAACCTTTTAAACATTCATTTGATTCTCTGTACACAATCACTGGCCAGCCAAATGATCCTATAGTACGAAATACAGACTGTTAATCTGGGATTTCATGTTTCCTGTCCATTCAGAGGGACTTACAAAAAGGAGCGCAGAACAGTAGAATAGAAAACTCTTCTAAAAGTAAAATGTCATTCTATTGAACAGTGGAAGAACAGAGATGCTATCCTTCTGTCGATTTATAAATAGCACAGCCGCTAATAAAATAAATTAAAATAGTACAAATAATTGGAATAATCATCTACTGTCTACACGTAGTAATCTCTGCCACAGGGCCAACGGCATGAGCAAAATGCTTAGAAAGCAAAATGTGAATGAATTAAACTTTTACATAACATGGGGGAACGTTAACAGCTATTACTCTATTTCACAAGGACCTCTTACAAAACACAGCCTTCAAAACTACAGTCCCACTTTAATCTGCCCGATATGCCGTGCACACGCGCACACACACGTATACACACACACACACACGCCTAAATGCTCCTCGATTCGCCGACTGATTGGAATTCAATCCCAATGCCTTTTTAAATTGATCCTCGAGACCGTATGCAACGAGGCAGTAGTGTAAAGAGGAAATAATAATAATAATTATTATAATAATAGTAATAATAATAAAAATAATAACTGACACCCATTTTCATTCCAATGCTTTTTACATTCAATAAAATATAATGGTGGTTCTCAATTTGCAGTACAGCCTAATCTCATTTAGGTCGTCCGATCTGTGTGGGACCAATTCGCTGAACCTACAACCCCCTGGTTGATCTTGAACGCAACTAGACCTAATTTAATCACCTGCTATCAAGAGGTCAATCAGGAGAACTGCAATTTTGTCCATATGTGGTCGGAGGGAAATTGGGAACCACCACGTTGTAAGGTTCTGATGTGTCAAAGCAAGATATTGTTAAGTAGAAGAAGTTCGAGTTAAGGGACTATTATAAATGAACATAAGAGCAGAATACTGATAAACACAGGTTCAAGGGGGTTTTAAGTTACAGTAACAGCCCCTGTAGAGGAATGCAGCCTTCATCAGTAGATGAGGATGGGAGTGAGGGTGAGGAGGGGCACACACTGCACCCTCTGCCTCTGGGAAGACGCCCAATAGCCGGAGTCATACTTAAGTCGCAAGCCGGTGTTGTGTACAGAAAATAGAAGACCTCCAAGCTCAAAACGCATTGCTCTGCTGTGAGTTTGTAGAACCTCCTCTTTTTGTTGTATTTTTTGGTGCGCTACACCAGCGTGCGACTGTATAGTAATAGCACGAACGCGGCACAAGCTAAAAAGGTTATAAAGGTTTGGAGTGGCACAATTAAGGCCTGGTCTTGTATGTGATCACATCATATTGCCAAAATTGATCATCTTTGCTGCTAAGCTACTGTAATAAGTTGCTCCAACTCGTTTTGCTACGAGTTACTTTAAGCTCAAGGTTCAAGGTTACTTTACTTTGTTTCCCGAGGGAGAAAATCTGTCTTGGCCACAATGGACCCTCTTATTTCTCTCAAGATCAACGGAGCTCAGTATAATTAACCGATATAGGATGTTTTTAGTCCCATAATGGAGTTGATAACTGAGCCTTTGATGAAGGGGCCAATATGAGAGCCAGGTAGATTTTGGGTACAATGCTTGGTCCTTTCAAAAAAACACTGTCATCTCCCAACATCACTTCGGTTCCATCGTAGCTCAATGAATGAACATGATCAAATGACTTAAACTTAACTGCATGAGGAGGAGGACAAGGAGGAGGGAGGGTGAATAGCAGTTTTGGACATCTCTGGAGCGCAAAGCCTCACAGAGATCATCTGGGTGGTCGCCTCCTGAAAACCAAACCCAAAACGCGGGAGGAGTAATAATGGACTTCCTTTCTAAAGTTCTCCTTCATGCATTCCATCCAAAGTGAGACGGCAGTCTTTGAGTGGTTTCTTCATCTCCTTTGTTAAATCCACGTAGATGTACAAGATGAACTTGGGTGGTGGTGGTGGCGGACGATGACATGTGAAAGCTGAGCTGGGCGTGGAGGTATACAGGTCGTAACAGAAGGAAAAGGAAGTGGTCGAAGGTACTAAAGAACCCCAGTCTCCTCAAAAACCCCACTTATTCACCCCCCGCCACTCCTCCCCATATCACTTACTACTCTCTTCTCTATTGCAAGCCAGTGTGCAGCGGGTGGTGGTGTTTTGGTGGTTGTGAAGGTGCGTGGGGGTATATAGAAGTAGTGCACGATGAACCTAGTAGGAGGAGATGTCTGAGGAGCTGCTGCTGTTGCTGGTGGACGTCTGGGCTCTCTTGATGTACAGGTTGAGGAGCTTCATCTGGAGGAGAGGAAAATACAACGGCGGTTACAGAAGTAACCTCAGCGCCTCCTTTCTGTCCACACAGCCACAACACTAGAGGGAGTATCAATACTGCAAAATAGAAGAAAAGTAATATTCCATTGCAAGTAAATGACTGGAATCCACATTTTAAAAGCACAAAAGTATGTGCTTCAAAATACTGTATACCGAAAGTGCCAAAGGTAAAAGTGCTAATTGTGCAGAAGTTCTCAAATGCACGCTCTCGAAAATACCAAATCTACAAGCTTACAATGAGTGAGAAATGCAGGTAAAGTGTACAAAGACTTGCACACATAACAGGCGTGGATATACTGTAGGCAAGGTAAGGAAGGCCTTTGCCTTACTTAGATACTTAAGTTTTTGCCTCCCCTCAGTATTTCCCCCCTGGTGCATGCGTGAGTACTGTACCTTGCTGCCTGTGAGCTGAGCCAGGTGTGGTTTGAGGTCCTCTCCAATCACAGAGTAGATCGCCACCAGACAGAACACACTGGCCTTCCTCACACTGCTCTCTGTGTTGTCGTAACCCTGCCACACACACACACGCACACACCGAAATGTAACAACACTGTGATTTCATCTGGTGGTAAAACATGGTGGTCTTGATGCCAGAGTAGACAGGCTACACTACAGCTACACTGTCTGAGCTGAAGGGGAAGAATTTGTGAGATGTACCATTGGGCTTCAGTCCTGAGTGCCATCTCAACATGTCAACAACAATGTGTTTACAACCAAACGCGAGTCTCCAGACTTAATTGCAAAAACAGCTACACGAGCTACGTATGTTTTCATTGTTTAATCCCTGTTTTTTTTTTTTTCATCCGTTTTAATTCATACAGGCGATTTACTGAACAGCTATGGATATGAGGCGCGTGTAGATGACATCGTTGGAAAAAATGTCTGTTGTGCAGAATGCAAAGGCTTATGGGAAATTGAGTCCCTATTGTTTACAACAGGGAAGCTAGTGCTACTGTTGCAGCTGTGCTGACCGGTCTGTTGTTGAGATCACTAATGTGGACATACCACTGGGGCTACTTTCAGGAATAGCATGCATCAAAGGTGCAAATACAAAGGTGTAAGCACGGTTTAGCAGTAAAAAATAGCTAAAAAACGTGTAAATAAAATACTGCATGGCACTAATAAACAACATGTTTAGTCCCCATTACGTGTGTTACATACCTGCAGCAGTCCAGGGATGATGTCAGGCAGCAGGGAGTGCAGGGAGTCCTTGGCGATGCGTTCTATAGCGCGGGTCTGCATCTTGATGGCGGCCAGGTTGATGGGGTAGTCTGCAGTCTGGACGATGGGACACAGCACCTTGATGCACTGCTCTGGGTGGCTGGAACCAGCCAGGGTGGAGGCAGTTTCCTCTGCAGCACGCACCACCTGGAAGACACACACAGCGCCACACAGTGGTGGAACAAGTATTTGTTCCCATTGTGTCCTGTCTAGATTTCTAGTTTCTGAATAACATAATATTCAAAGATTTGCACCACGTTTTCACGATTTTTCAAAAATAGCAGAGATACAAGCTCATAGCGCGCCACTCGGTGGCGCGCTATGAGCTTGTAGATCTGCTATTTTTCAATAGTTAAAACATAATGCTTAGAACACCAAAACGCGTTCAGTACACTAAGGGTTAGCCCATAGTGCGCTAACACATCAACCCATAAGGTGGCGCCAGTGCCAAAGAAATCTGCACTTTCAAAACACAGCGTGTTTTTTTCTTTACAAAACATGTGATAGCTGTCCATATTAGTGCCAGATTCTCACCATAGGGGCACCGAGTAAAATGGTAAATGGAGCACCTTTATCCAAGTCTCTTATACAGTTAACATGCAAAGTACCAACCAGCACATGGGGAGCAGTTTGTGGTTCAGTGTCTTGGTCAAGGACACCTCGACTTGTAGACAAGAGGAGCCGGGATTCAAACCGCATTCATTTCACTTTCTTGGCTCAAAGTTTACACTAAGTTAATAATATGGTCTGCAGTGTTTAAACATGATTGAAGGTACGTGAGGTTGATTATGTTCAGATGAGGTGAGTGAAAAACACGTCCTGTGTGCAAACACAGTGGCTGGCTGATGGCCACATGTACTGTAACATGGGTCCAGGGTATCTGGCTGGAGAAGAAACCTGCTCATGGTTCACACACCTCCTTGTGAGAGTCCTTGTGGGCCTCCAGGGTCTTCATGATGGTCAGCTCTGCGTAGTTCTTGAAGCGGGCAGGCTGGTTCCTCAGGATCTCCTTCAGGACGCGCAGGGACAGAGCCCGGATGGTGTGCTGCACGCCGTGCCGGAGGAACGGTGGACGACAGAGAGAGAGATGTGTTTAGGGTGTTTTCTGCACAGCAACATCCTCTACAGTATAACATTTGAGCTTTTAAATGCTCCATACATGATGCCTGCATTCAAGTTAGAACAACGCATTTACAGACAGAAAACACACAGATTGCTTTAAATCACTGCTTCTCTCAAATATTTTTTTCAGTTAGACAGATGCCACCAGTGGACATGAGGGTATAATGGGTGGTAAAACTGTAGGGCTATTGGTGCCACCATGTGGTCATAATGTACTACCCACATAACCGTGAGAGAAGAAAAATGTGATCAGCAGTAGTATTAGCGTTTGTCCAAGTGGTAGTATTTCGCTTGTGATTTGGTCAAAATTGGAGGCCGTTTTTCCACAAAAGAATGGATTACCATAAAAAAAGAATGTGGAAAGTTAGTGTTTTGAATGAAGAAGCCGAAACTATGCAAAGCAACAAGCTGGATGTTACCCTTACGTGTCCATTTGGTTTCATTCCACGTTCTCAAGAGTTAAATTATATTTAAACATCTGAATTACCTAATTTTCAAGAATCTACACATTTAGAAAATGTAGAATAATTGTTATTTTGACCACCGTTATTTCTCCTAAATTAGTCCGAGAGACTAAACTCAACATCAAAGGGTGGTCCTCTGTGGCTAAAAGGCAGAATAAACAGTGGGCCCTGGTATGAAAATGGTTGAAAACCCACTGCTCTAGCGCATTCTAGTGCATTTTGGAAGTGCCACTAAGTGCATTTTGGATTTTGGTAGTCGGCAACACTGATTCTGGTCCAGTTCTTCTCCCCTGGTCCTTACGTCCTTGTCTCCCAGCGTCTCCAGCAGCAGCAGCAGCATGGTCTTGAAGTGTTCCTCCCAGACCACCTGGCTGTCCTCCCTGGCCACCTTCAGCAGCTCCAGCAGGGCAGCGCGCCTCTCCTCCGGCCCCCTGTCGCCCGCCTGGCCCTGGGACAGCTCCTTCAGCAGCTCCCCCACCAGCTCCAGCTGCTCCGCCGGACCCGCTGCATGGGGGTGGATGGTTGTACAGTAAACTTGATAACATAAAGCATTTCTACTTGTTTACGACAGGGCCCACCATGTTCATTTGATCATTTAGAGACGCACAAATATTCACTTCTATACAGCCAAAAGCAGGAATAATCATAGTGGAGGTAAAAGGGTAATCTGTAACCTGTACCGATTACATTTTGAATTCAATCAATCAAACAAACAGTAAGAAACTAAGAACTCACCAGGGAAGCCCTTGGGGTGAATGCTCTTGTTTTCACCTCCGTCTTGTCGGCGGCCTACAGACAAACAGTGGGATAGGGACATTGTGTGTAAAAAAAAATATTAGTACTTTTTCCATCACTGGTAATCAATAACTTTATTATAGTCCAGTGGCCAACAGACTTCTTTTGTTTGAAGTGGGATATTTGGTATATATATTTGGTCTTTTTTATTGGCCGAAAATATTGTGTGCATACATGTATTCCCAAATTCACATACTGATTGGCTGTCAGTATTGGGCAGTTTATTTTATGGAGGAATATTTTAGGGTAGTGGTTTTCAACCAGTGGTCCCTGAGAGGATTCCAGGTGGTCCCCAGCTAAATGATGGACAGTTGGTAACTAAATGGACCCCCATAGATCTGTAACTCTTGAGTGTAAAATGTACCCTTATGGGTCCATTTGGTATCATTTTACTCTCTCAAGAGTTAAATTATATTTGAATTATATCTGAATGACTTCATTTTCAAGAATGTACACATTTAGAAAATTATTATTATTTAGAAAAGGATTATTATTTTGACCATCATTTTCCCAGTTATCTCATAACTGGGAAAGAAATAGTGGGCAAAAAGAAATAGTGGGCCCTGGTATTAAAAATGGTTGAAAACCTCAGTTTTAGGTAAAGACCAAATGTCCCACCTATACACCTCGACTTCCGGACTATTTACTATCTATATGTGCGTGTGTGTGTGTGTGTGTGTGTGTGTGTGTGTGTGTGTGTGTGTGTGTGTGTGTGTGTGTGTGTGTGTGTGTGTGTGTGTGCGTGCGCGTGCGGGGTCTCACCGTCTCTGATGTGTCCCTCGTCCTCATACAGGGTCTCCTTCAGCGAAGCCTTGTCCATGGTGCTGATGCTGTCTGAGTAGTTATAAGGGTTGTAGTCGCGGAGCCGCGGCCCGGAGAAGGAGCGCGGTGACGGGGTGTTCAGCAGAGACGTCTTGTTGTCCAGAGCCATGCGGCCTCCTCCTCCTCCTCCAGGACCCTCCACCATGTCCACTCCTGAGTCCAACGATGCACCCCCGCCCAGCTGACCAAAACAGAGGAGAGGAGGAGAGCTTTAGCACAGTACCATTTGATGACATCATTAGCCCCACAGACTCCCAAAACTAAGGATATATTGTGCTTTTGTCCACAATTCAATGCTAGATTTCGGAAACAAAACAAATCAAACATAGAGATCAAAAATGTCCTTTAATCTTCTACATTCTCTAGTTGCAAAGGCTTGGGGCTAATTCACATGATGAATATTTTAACTCTTGAGAGTGTAAATATGAAACCAAATGGAGTCGCAAGGGTCCATTTGGTTTCATTTTTACGCTCTCAAAGAGTCACAACTGATTAACCAACTTTCCATCATTTACAAGAGGACCACCTGGAACTCTCTCAAGGACCACTGGTTGAAAACCACTGCTTTAGCACACTGATTCCAACTATTCACACTTTTGTGAAGGTTTCCTGAAAATGCCTGTTTTCCCTGCAGGTTTTTAGTTCGATAGTTAGAGCGAGAGTGTGTTTTAGACCAGTGGTTTTCAACGTTTGTCATACCAGGGCCCACTATTTATTCAGAATTTGAGCCAAGGAACACCATTTGAGGACATTTTAGCCACACAGACCCTCAAAACTAGAGATCTCTTTTGCTTTTGTCCACAATACCAGGCTGGATTTCGGAGAAAATAAAACAGACAAACATACAGATCAAAATGACCATTAATCTTGTACATTCTCTAGTTGTGTAGACTTAAGCTAATTCAGATGATGAATATTTTAACTCTTGATTTTAACTCTTCTGGTTAACCAACTTTGCAACATTCAACCTGGGGACCACCTAGAATCCTGGACCACCTGTTGAAAACCCCTGCTTTAGATAAAACCAACTTGTTAACCTTGCATCACCAGGCGTTACCACTTACCACCAAGGAGGACAGCCTGGCTGGTGTTCTGAAATCGCAGTATAAACTGGTAATTTACATCATGTTGTAGTCACTGATTTGTAGTCATCAGGCAGAAAACCACAAGGCGGAATAAGTACGCCGTGAGGTTTCTATGCCAGATGACAATAAATCATCGACTACACCATAATGAAATTTGCAATCTGCTCCCGACAGGAACATAAACCCTGAAATGGAATGCTGCCCAGACTACCGACTCCTGGATATGAACGTTGTCCTCCACACTACCCTATATCTAACATCAGGTTCTTGAGCTCTGCACAATCTGCAGTGTGTTTATCTATTCTGCATACTGTAGGTAGTGCACCTCTTCTTTCACCTCCCAACCTTGCCCTGGGTTTGCTCCCAGAGTCAATTCACTCACCTCAAGTTCTAGTTCTGGGTGTTTGACTCACTTGGTTTGTGTAAACCTTGCTAGGTCCTGCAGGTGTTATTCACATTCATAAAATGCCTTAAAATTACAGTATGTGTATGAATCAATCAATTAAACAATGTGAAATCTAGTTTATAGTCAGTAGTACTATTACTTTTGGTGTCAAATATATTTTGATCCTATTGAATTTCTACTTTAGTTTTTAACTTTTCCTCCTCCTGTGTTTCTCCCCTTTGGCATTCACTACTTTTATTGAAGTATGTGTGAATATCACATCATGTGAAGAAACATCTGCAGTGGCATGATCAGAAGTCCAGCAGATAGCATTATAGATCAAATCCTAAACATTGTCATTTTGTCAACATTTGAAAAGCTTCTCTTATTAATAAGAGGTTCCAAAAATTGCATCATAGCCCAAGCACAAGGCCTGGGTGATGCTTGAAGTGTTGTTATCATGGTGTTAGCATGGCTGCTCTCACTAGACGTTCATTGAGTAACCAATACCACCCCAAGACAAGGAAAGTTGCAAAGGGAGCGTTGCAGTGAAGCTATGACATTCTGTGTAACACTTTCACTTATGGTTGCTCTAAGTGGATTCAGTTTACCATCCATAATGACAGATTATATGTGTGTCTGTGGTGTTTGTGGATTAAAACCACAGATTGTGTTTCCAACAGTGAGATATAAGTGTAGAAAGTGTGGTTTTGGCAGGTTACCCACAATGCACTGCAGACGCCTACATTAGAATGCAGTGCTGTCATTGGTCTGACTTGATCGAATTGAACAATTATTTTCATTTCATTCATTTGGGTGTTTGTTCAGTAAATATACTTTGTTTGTTTTTTTTTTTTTCAGGTTGCTCTGTTGGGGATAGATTGGCTCTAGTTATAAGATTACAGGAGAGGTTTAGGGCAGGTTAGAACTTGTAAGCTGTTCCTCACTTTCATAGTTCTAAAAATGCCTTGCAGTTTGTATTCCTAATAAGTAGTAGATGGATAAAACTTAGATTATTTGTTAATACATTATCAGGCTGGTCGTTAGATCAAACCAACACCCTTTTGGACAAAACATTCTCATCGAATGGCAGTCCATAGATCAAATGCTGAATAAATAACAGGCCTGGACATGAAGAACGTTGAAAATCACAGCTCTATATTTTGTGTATTATTTGTATCTCCTCTCCTCACCGTGGTTTCTCTCTTGCCGTCTCTCCTCAGAGGTTCCATCAGATCTTCTTGGCTGCGGAAGCTGAAGTTCTGGATGGCCTCTGTGACGCCTCGCAGTGAGCTGTAGATCTCCTCTGAGTTCAGGTTCTCACTGTCGTACTCCAACAGACTGCACACACACAGAAAGACAGGCCGACATTATCTAACACAGTAGCATACGTCCGCTGCACTAGCACAGAACGATGAGAATGGAGAGATGACCACCAGCAGTGGTCCTGGATGTGATGCTCTATTCTCTCAAGCTTTTACCACTTAAACACGTTACACATTTTACAGCACAATACAGTGAACAAAACAGAGTGGCCCTGCCATGGATGGAACAATCCATGGCATGGGACATGGGACAATGGGACAAAACAGAATGCCAACCCCACATTTAAAACGTTTCACAGTGCAGTGCACATGCATGGCTGTGTGCAGCATGTCGACAAGACCCTCCCCCACAAGAAGACACGAGACGAGTGAGTCGAGGACAGACACGACCTGAATAACCTTCACGTTTTAGACAACGTCGTCCACAGATATAAACGAACAACAGAATGAAAGTACAACAAAAAAACGTGAGCAACAATCATTATCGCTCCGGCAATGCAGAGATGACAGCGGTGTGTTGGGGACCTTAAAGTTGTAGGGTTTCACAGTACAAAGTGATCTTGGTTACGGTTATGATCATTAAAATCACATAGTAGGAAAATGTGTTCCTGTTGTGATGTTCCCATCAACATACAACAGTTTGCATGGACCAATTTGTCCGTAAATTTACGGACAAATTTGTCCGTAATTGGCTTCGCCTCTAACCCGATCACTGTACTGTGATTCCTTAAACGGAGGGTAAGAAAAAAGTAGAGGGGTAAACAGAGGAAGAGGAGGTTCTGGGGGTGGGGTAGGGTTGGGCCGGGTGGGCTGGGGGTTACCTGGGAGAGTAGGCACGCCGGAGAGCTTTGAGGGAGGAAGGGGGTGTAGGGGGGGTGGGGAAGGGGATAGGAGGGTACTTAGAGATGCCGTCGGCACTCCAGCCCCACAGACGACTGTGTGAAGCATGGAGGGACGGACGTGTGGATGGATGGTAGGCAAGAGGGAGGGATAGAGAGCAAGGTGTAGTGGCAGGTTAGATGAAAAGAGATGAGAGGAGAGAAAGCAGGAGAAGGAATGAGGAGGTATGAGAGATAGAGGAGGATGGTGATGGAGGCAGGTGAAGTAAAGACAAGAGATAGAGGAGGAGGAGATTGATGGAGGGAGGTGAGGGGAAGAGGAGAGGAGAGGTCCGGGGAGAGAAGATAGAGAGAACATGAGCAACTGGTCCAAGAAAAAAGAAGTCCCTGTATGTAAGTCCCTGCATTTTTGAACAGAGTTTGTCAGCTTGGTTAAAAAACAACAACTCTAAGCTTAAAAATACATTAAATTGACACAATTAGGGATTCACAAGGATGTCAATTGCCTGCTTTCTGCATCCAAAAGCGCAATCAAATACTCAAAGGATGCAAAGGCCCACTGCATCCCCGGGTAGCAAGTTTGACTCCCTACAAGTTGTGCTGCACTTTTCCAAAAGTTATATCAAAGTTGACAACACTACAAAAAACGTATGACTCCTAACGTTGCTGAGGTGGGACTCATCCGACTCATTAGTTTGAAAACCTACTTAGATCACTGGGTTTTAGAATAAAGGGCCCTCAGGAGCCCCTTTGAGGGTCTCAAACGCAAGGGCCCCCCCTTGGCCACGACTCCACTGGCCCAATGGCTAATTTGTGCATTTGCCCCTTTAGTGTACCTGGGAGACAGACCACCGTGTGAGCAGTTGGTCGGGGAGGTCAGAGGACTGCTGCGACTGCTGGGGTGTCGGGGAGGTGTCCGGCGGTCTGCTGTGTTACTGGGAGAGGGCTGTAGGGGACGCCAAACACACACAAAGCTGTCTTTAGCACTAGTACTGTATATGTACACTATTCTGGCTGATGTTCAGTTTGGTTTATAAGTCACTCTACATGTGCTCTATAGTGCTAAAAAATAACTGTTATTTTGCACAACGTTTGACAAAAGCACATAATTAATTAAGTAAACTGGGTTGGAAAGTGATGGATTACATGTAAACGGGATTACATAATTGGATTACAAAAACAGTGGATGTAACGTCTTAACGAGTACATTTAAAGTGTGTAATCTGGTTTACAGTAACAGAGGTATTATAACAGGGGTTACATGGTAGATCATATTCTCTGAATCCCCTTATCAATTTTAGAGCTACAAATATTCATTTTGATTTAATTTAATTATCTAGTTGTACTTAAATGTAGTCCAAGAGTAACTGAATGTAATCTGTGACTTCACTTTTTAAACTGGAAAACCCAAATTACATTACTGACTACAATTCTTAGCAAGTAGATAAAATCGTATCCAATGTTGGCAAAATATTCAAGTCTTCAGTCTGAAATTCAAATTGTCATCAAATGGTTGTCTGTTGCTCGAATGCAGGAAAAATAATGGCTTGAAAAACACTCTTAATGTAGTAAAAGTAAAAATCTTCAAATTTATACCAAGCCGGTGTTGGCGCTGGCGTTCCTCAGGTGGTTGTGGAGCAGCTTGGTGGTCCCATCCTGGAAGGTCTTGGGCAGCGCTCCCAGCAGCATGGTGAACTCTGGAGTGTTCAGCTCAAACAGGGCGATCAGCACCACCTGAGCTGCCTGTACACACATGCATGCACACACAGAGATGCACACACACGCACGCACATGCAAGAACAGACACAAAGCATCACAGAAGAGGTCATATAATCTACATATACAATTCTTCACAGCGATTCATGACATTCCCACACAGCGTATACACACAGCTCATGCACAGCCCCTTCATCAGCTGCTATAAAAGAAAGAGAGAGGTTCAACTTTTAAAGGAATCTGTTGGCACGGTTAGTCGATCAGAATTAAACTGCCATTAAATTAAAAGGTTGGGTACAGCCAGCGATCCATGCAGGTATTATCAGGGTATGTTGTATACTGCCATCAGGGTATAGGAAACTGGATGTTTTACATACAGTAATAACCCTTTTCGACCTGAGAACTGCATTCAACACACTAAATCATGGCAGCTTTCAGTAGGGATGCATGATTCTTTGGTAACAGTCATTTTTAGGATTTTTCGAAAATATCAGAGCTGATATTTTTCAACAGTTAAAGATTAAAATAACGGTTAAAAGTAGTTAAAGGCTAATATACATTCCTGTCTGGAACCAGAGAAACAGGAGTAGCAGTGCCAATTAATTTAATTTTATCCACCACAAAATTTGACGGACTAGCATGCTGTAATTTCATTCCCAACCCTGCCTGCCATCACAGCTGAAAACGAACAAAAGATCACAGAAGCATCACTGAAGCATGAGCGCAGACATATTAGGAAATTGCAGTTTGGAGCATTTTTTGTTTGTTTAAACATTAGATCACATAATTACATAGACAGGCTTTATAGGCAGCAGCACACTGGGCCTTTGTTAGGTCAGCAGTCAACTCAGCAGTTAGTTCATTCCGATTACATTCATTTTCATGAATTAGGCTTTTATATGATCCTGTCCTACATGGTTCATTCAAAACAACAACAACAACAACGCACATCACATTTTGCCGTTAAAGCCGAACCCACTGAATTCACGTAGGTCACATGGGCCAAGCCGGGCGGGTTAGAGATTGAGGGTTATTATTATGCAGTAACGGTATTTTTCCCCCCATCATGCTGTTGGTTGGTTGGCTGGAGGTTCTACCTGTTTACATCTCTCCTCCAGGTTGCCCTCCCCAGGCAGGGAGGCTACAGTGCTGCTGGGGGGGCGGAGCTCTTCCCCAGCCCAGTTATGGAGGGTCTGGGAGGAGGAGGAGGAGGAAGGAGGTCCAGAAACAAAGACAAACAGGAGGACGTTGGAAAAATAATGACAAACAAACAACACAAAAAATAAAAAATAAAGAAGCTGAACACAGGATGATGCAACTCAAAAGATTATGTAAGAAATGAAGGATTTTATACAAAAAAATAAAATAAAAGGCAACAAGGTTGCACTTTGCCAAAGTTGAAGACATAATCAACATGATTTTTGTGTTTTTCCCTTTTGACATCACAAAGTTGAATGCAAGTTCGTCATGGTTTACAGCCCATGTTTCCAGATT
This sequence comes from Benthosema pterotum, assembly GCA_039105355.1. Lineage (NCBI taxonomy): Eukaryota > Metazoa > Chordata > Actinopteri > Myctophiformes > Myctophidae > Benthosema > Benthosema pterotum. Next base: position 16,512,117 of record CM076988.1, read on the forward strand.
ACAGTCATAAAAATCACAATTATTTATGTCCTCAGCTTCATCAAAAAATGATTTGGGTGCAAACTCTGCAAAGTGCCTCTTTTTTAAACAAAACTAACGGAGCTAGTGTTGATGAATGTATTGTCAATGTTTATGATGAGGGGGAACAAACAAAATGGAGCATGTATGTATTATGGAACGAATTATACATGAACGTAACCTGGAAATCAGCCCAAGCTGCCACAGAGGGAAAAAATCCCTGAGCAGATTGGGGTGTGCTACTCCTCAGTTTAAATTATTTTCCCTTGCCTCAAATTTGTGATGGGCCAATCAGAGCTGACTACTCAAAGTGATACTTTTTTCTTTTGCCGTGTGGAACTGCCCTTCGGAAATAAAACCTCAGCACAGAATTTCCAGACTAATATTAGTGATCCCTCTTTACTACCTTGATGCCATTGGCCTGTTATAATGAAAACGTCCTGTTTGAGTCTCCTTGGCTAGAGCTTAGAATGCTAAACAACAGCGCTGTTATGTGATGGACAATTAACACAAAAGTTAAATGACTGCAAACCCATAACATCATCCAAACAACATCGCTAGAGGTGCGTAATTATTCAGAGGTGTGCATTAATGGCGATTATGAACACCCTCAACAGTTAACAACAGCTGTCGTTAAAAAGAGTTGTTTAAAAATGTCTAAAGAAACTAGCTGGCCTAGCCACTGAGTCAGAACATATGACTCTCTAACTTCTGTGGCTGTTACCTTGCGCACGTCGGAGCTCTTGGGCTCGGTGGTCCAGGTGATGATCCGGGAGACGGCCAGGCGGGTCTCGCTGGAGTTGACAAAGTCCCCGGGGTCCATCTGGCGGGCCAGGGCCTCGATGTAGCGCAGGATGGCCACCTTCACCTTCAGGTTGGGCGTCTGGGTCTGGTCCACGATGAAGCGCATCAGGATGTTAAACTGCTGCTCCAACGGGAACGACTCCCTGGATGGAGAGAAGGGAGAGTTAGGAAATTAAGTAACAATTAACTTTTTATTTGCATGCAATATCCCCTGTTGCTGTGGTCTTCATTAGGCCCATGGGCTGCAAAGCTTACAACTCCCAAAAATAATACTTTTGAGTCATACACACCCTTTTAGCCTTACAAGACAAAAAACTGATAAGCAAAAAAAAAAAAACTCTTCTGGAGAGGAGAAAAAATGATTTTCTTTTTCATACAAATTGAGTTAATAGCACGGGCAGACTCTACACATACTAGAGCATGTCTGAAATAAGTATCAGAGGTCAATTCGACATCTGAACATGAAATAAATGTGACATATGACATATGTAATATGTCAATTTGATGTTATCATGCCCTGCTTTCACCTACATTACAGTATATCGTTGTGTAGGGTGACCATATTCTCAAAGGAGAAAACCAGGACACCTTAGCGGGGGGGCGGGGCGGTTTCACGAAATATTCAGATATCGAACAGGCGCTACTATCGCCTCGAACAGCTTTTTTGTGTTTTTCTGTGTCAATGTGGGATTTTAGGTCCCTTGCACCACCATTGCAGAGCGAGACATACGTGCCTGCTTTGCAAACAGTGCACAGTGCTTCACTTTTGTCTCGCCCTGGTCTGAATACAGGGATTTTTTTCTGTAACTCGTCTGTAAACGTGCACTTGGGCATGGTGGTGGAGACTGACAACCACGCTGTCTAGTGTCTACTAACTGATTGACGAAGGCTGCCTGCACTGACTCTGCTCAGGGCTGAGGTCATTGTGCGCATTGTCCTAGTGCCTGTCGATTTACTGGTCCGATGTAAGCAAAGACGTGTCGGAAAGGAACTGAATGAAAGTAATTTTACAAAAACCAGGACATTTCCTCATTTTCTAAAAATAAACCAGGACACCCAGGACAGGACGTGAAATACGGACATGTCCTGGGAAATACGGACGTATGGTCAGCCTAATTACAGTGCTGGGTGTATAAAAACGTAATTATACCATTATGGCTCAAAAGGTGTTCCATGTTACATGTCCCTACTCCCCCATTCTGTCTCTCTCCCTCTTTCTGTCTCTCTCCCTCTCTCTGTCTCTCTCTCACCTGGTGACATCCAGGGCTTTCTGCACCTTGGCCTGCACAGAGCCCAGCAGGTCAGCTCCCATCTTCTTCAGCAGCTGGGTGAGCAGCACAAACAGCCAGTCCTGGAGGTCCTCTCTGTGGAGGATGATGAAGTCCACCAGGGTCTCCAAGAACATGCTGAACACCTGCCGGGTGGGGAGGGAGAGAGAGAGAGAAAGAGAGAGAGAGGGAGAGAGATGGATATAGTGGATAATGAGGGATGGGCAAACAGAATAACATAACACAACACAACAGTACAAACAGTACAAAAGTGGGAACAGTAGACGAGTAGAACAGTAGCAACCCTCTTGGGCAAGCCTTACCCTTAAACTACATAGGATACCTGTTGGCTCATGAATTAAATCAATAAATTGGAAAGAAAACTAACAAACAAAGAAAACAGGTAGCCTATATAGTCAAATCTAGACTGACAAAACACAATATTGTGTTGTGTAATATATTACTAGCCGGAAACCCAGCCTGATTTGCTCCGTTCGACGCATCTGAAATGTCACTTTACAAATCAGTCTGGTCAGGAGCCTATCCCCATAGGTAGGCGGGGCATATGAAGGCTGAAATGCAGACGGGGATTCTGATTGGTCCGTGGTGCAGGTTGAGGAAAACAAGCAGTTTGACAGTGTATCGATGTGCACTGTGCAGCTACAGGTGTTGTCCTGCAACGTGGTGTTAATTCACTAAACTCACAGCCCACACAGCCGCCATGTTTTTGTACTGCTGAATCAGACATTGGTCGACTGAATCGTTTACATTTTGTTTTTTACTTACCGGTAAGTCATGAACAGAGCTATTTTGGTCAACAGTGAGAAGCATAGACAGGATGGTGCTGTCTGGTGACGTACCAACAACACTGTGACTACGACTACTGAAATAGTCAAGCAGCCTCTGTCCAGACCAAGTTGTGAAGTGACATTTCAGATGCATGGAACGGAGCAACTCAGGCTGGATCTCCGGACTACCATATTAGGTTACATAAACCAGTGTCTGGTGTGATCAAAGATGTTGGATTGACACTTACTCTCTGGGGTTAGAGTCCACAGCGACGGACGGACGCAGACAGACAGACATGCGATGTGACAAAAACACAAAAAGACAACGTTAGTTACTGACTGTGGTCATTCCGATTAGTTGGAATTTGGAGCCTCGATCCTCCCGTTTCTGTGAAACACTCAAGTCATCATGCAGGCAAGAGGATACAGTATGTGTGAACGCATGCAAGGTGTGTGTGTGTGTGTGTGTGTGTGTGCGCCCGCGCGCGCACGCACGTGCATGCATGTTGTGTGCGCGTGTGTGTTTGAGGAGGGGTCTTACCTTGCTATGTGGGTCTGCGAACATCCTGGTGAAGATCTCACAAAGTCGCTTTAACTCCACACGACTATGACACAAAGAGAGAGAGACAGAAGAGACAAATCCACGTTGTCATTTAAGAGGTTTGGGGTCAAAGTATGACCTTCTTTTGAACATAGACTGGTCGCAAATCAACGGCGAACAGGTGGTGACCCTCTTGCTTACTAGTCGCGTAGGTCTTCAGTTCTGTAGCTTTTAGACAAAGAGACGGATTGACAGAACTGGCGCCCGAGGGCAGGGAGGGGACGGGGGAACTTTGCCCTGCACCTCCTGGGCTCTGCGGGACGACCAGGTTGGTCAACATGCACTCCATGCTTGAGGTTATGTTTAGGCTCAGAGTCTCCCGCGACCTCCCCCCCCCTCTCTCTCTCTCTCTCTCTCACACACACACACACACACACGTACCTGAGCATCCTCTGGCTCTTGAAGAGGTTCTGCAGGCCCAGCAGGCCCTCCTTCCTCTCGGACCAGTTGGAGGAGGCGCAGTGGTTCAGGACCTCCGCCACGTCCTCCGTCTGGCGCATGTAGTGCGGCGCGCCGCTGCCGTTCCGCGAGCTGTACGAGCGCTCCGAGCAGGCGCTCGAGGCGTCGCTGTTTGCGTCGTCGTCCGAGTACATGCCCGGGGACTCGAACCGGCGCCTCACCGGCCGCCGCTGCACCGATATGAGAGAGAGAGAAAGACAGAGACAGAGAAAGAGACAAAGAGAGAGGAAACAGAATGGAAGGATTGGGAGAAAAAACATTTATTTTTTTTCATCATGGATGAAAATTGAGATCTACGTGGTGGTCTTCGACAATGGAGCATTTCGCACGACAAGCAAACATTTGTGACATACATATTAATGTCGAATATCACAAATATGTCACACAGACAAAAAAAAACACACCATCAAGTGTTGTGAGCTCACAGCAGCCATGCGTAAAATTCCTAACTAGGGAGAAGAGGGATGGATGTGAGAGAGATGGGCGTTTTAGAACATCCGTGTTGTTGTTATTGCATACCGTTCATGGTGTGTGTCAGTCAGAGTGTCATGCTTTCATAATGTCTTGTGTTAATTCAACATCTAGTACGGCTTTCCTGACATCTACAGTAGCGCAGAGCTGCATTCCAAACGGATGTTGCAGTCACACATGCATTTGATGATGCCATGCTGAGCTGGGTGATTGTATATTTAAAGCAGTTCCTGTTGCTGTGCTTTTTTTATAATTAGTATCTTTGATGACAAGTCTTTTAAAGCAGCACCCGCTGACATGGGTGGCAGAATGCCAGTCAGTCACAGATGGTTCGGATGTTAGATCAATGGCCTGCAAAGCTACACTTTGCTCAACACAAAGAAGAACGGTGCATTTTAAGTCCTACTTTGAACACAGCATACCTCTAGGAAATATTCTTCTTTGAATATTTATAAAACATAATATAATTGTGAAAATAGCTAATCTGTAAGCTCACTTGAAAGCACATCATGATACGATGCATTGTAAGTAGATGCATGAGGCGTTTTTTGAGCCATTTATCGCCTGATAAAGTACATTGGCTTAAGTTGTTAATGAAAGCTTGAGTGCAAACCATATTGGCTAACACAAATAACCATCTTGGCCAGTTCATGCCCAGTTCATGCCCAGGGTTCCTTCTATACTCAGTATAGTTATAGTCACTTTGCCATAACAAAAGCTTCTTAAACTTGATAAGACTTAAGAAGTTCCTTTTCATTTGTAAATACTTTCCCGGACTTGTGTATTAGAAACACCTGGCATTTGTGGTTATGATGTGATAATGTGGAGCAAAGGTTGTGCGTTGGTTGTTGTTGCGTGGCGATGGAACATGCTTTGCATGCAACAGAAGGAGGAATGAACTCGGATCGAGGTTATGTACCTTACTCCTGTTGTCTCCTAACAGCTGAAATTGACCCCAAGGAAGAAGAGTAGAGAGTCAATTACATCACATTCAATACATCCATGTTACAAATGACAGTAGCTTGCAGTGTTGCCACTTGGCACATTTGTCGCTATATTCAGCTTTTTTCCAGACTCCCCTTGTGTCAAAATTAGTGATTAAACAGGCGCCAGAGATAAAACCCTTGCTTTTCCATTTCTACTCCTATGATAGAGTCCTCCTTCCTTCCTAGAAAGGACCACATTGGTAACCAAATGCACCCCTATAGATCTGTAACTCTTGAGAACGTAAAAGGAAACCATTTTACGCTCAAGAGTTAAATTATATTTAAACATCTGAATACCTAATTTTCAAGAATCTACACATTTAGAAAATGTAGAAGAATTGCTATTTTGTCAGGTATTTCTCCTAGATTAGTCCGAGAGACTAAACTCAACATCAAATGGTGGTCTTCCGTGACTAAAATGCAGAATAAATAGTGGGCCCTGGTATGAAAATGGTTGGGTGCCACTAGTGCATTTTGGATTTTGGCAGTTGGCAACACTGGTAGCTTGAGGTATATTACATTGTATTACTTACCAGGGCGTCAGCCACGGCGGCCTCCACCTCGGTGCCAGTGTTGAGGATCCGCATGGCGTTGACGGAGGCAGAGATACGAGCCTGGTGGGCCAGACGGTCTGGAAGGGAACAGGGGGACACACGGAGGGAAAGGTTAGGTCAAAGGCCAGGAGGATGAGGGACTGGGGAGGGTCCCAGCAGGCAGAGAACAGAGAGACCATGCCAAGGACATCATGAAGGATGAATAAATATGACGTATTGGACGGTGCTGTGTGTGGTCATGGACATTCTGAATGGACTCAACGTTGATCTCCAGGCTGCAAGCAAAATGGGTCAAAAATGGTGCTTGGCGCACAGATGATTTGGGGGAAATACCAAGGAACACTCATCATTATCACATACACAGGAAAAAAAGAAGAAGCCAGCAATATAAAATCTTTACCTGCAAAAGAAAACATAAAATGCAAAAGAAAAGTGCAACGAACAGTGCAGAGGCAGTCAGATAACTCAGCAGTGCAGATAATTCAAAAAGACAAATTAAAAGTGCATCAATTAATTTATAATCAGCCGTCACGTTTGCACAAAGATCGCAAGGGCAAAATTAACACATAATCACAACAGGGACATAAAAAAGAATAGCATCGCAGTGAGAATCATACAGTCATTTTTGTTTTCTCTATGTCACTGAGGGATGTTGAGACAACGTAGAATCCTGGAGGACATGGGGGAAGTCCATGCAATAATGTGTTTCATGAAGCAGAACCACTCAGCTGTTAGCTAATAAAAAATTAAACCCCTTAAGATTGATAAAATGTCTCATCATCTGCCAATCCTTCCTGTACAAATATAATGTCCACTGTTTTTCTCTGTCCAATAAAAAAAAAAACTTTAATGCTTTTTATTTGCTATAATGACAAGCTTAAAAAAAAAAAAGAAAAGAAAAAATCCCCGGAACCCGGGAACCACAGTACTAAAACATACAAGTGTATTTAGTACAGGCATTGAGGGTTGAAATTCAGGGAATGGCTAATGTGACAGTCATGATGGATATCAAATTTGAAAATTGATTTAATGAAAAAGTAAAGTTACCTAGTATACCTTTAAGGTGAAAGGTCTGTGACTGACATGAAGTGTCACAATGTGTTGGAAGCCAAACAGCAACAAAAGCCAAAAGCCGAACTGATTCGCTACTATGCTTTAAAATAGCTCTTTGTTTGTAATTACTTGTGGTTTTTTGTATATATTAACTGAATCATTGCTAAACGGCCAGCAGCTGAGTAGTGGTGCGGTCTTGGTGGTGGTCACCTGAGTAACACTCTGCAGAGGACAGCGCGCTGGTGGAACGGGAGTGACGGCGCGTCACTGCAAGCAGAGGAAGTGAGGTCATCACCACGCGTTCTTTTGCCCCTTTTTGTTCCGTTTGGTTTGGCAGGTTCGTAAAGGTTACATTATGTCTTTGTCTTATTAGTGAAAATGTTTTTATTTAGCATTTATTTCACAGCGCAAAAGCCTACAGAACAGAATTTCCGATACCTACCGCTCTGTGTACTTCACTAATCACTACTGACAAACTCACTCACTCATTTATTATGGTGAGTTGAACAGAGGCAGACAACATTGAGAGGAATAAAATTGACAAGGACCGAAGTAGAATAGAGCTGAAGAAAACAAAAGATAGAAGCATACTGTAATTGTGGGATGGAGGTGGCTGATCTTATCAGTCACTCCTGGGTGCTGTGCTTTTTCATTTACTGTTTTCATTTATATTTAAAATATTGTTTTATTTGTTTGGCCGCAACCAGCGTGGCACTGAGGCAGCTACATTTTCCAAAACAGTATTTTAAGAATAAATGAAAACTGTCAAATGAAAAATAGTTCTATAGCTATGTACAAAAGTACCTAAGTATGTAATTAAAATAATGTGGACGAAACTAGAATAAAACACTGTAGTAGTATGTGATAGATCTGAGGTTCTAAGATGGGTTCCAGATCAAGATACACAGACTTTCTTCTGTAATCAAAATCTGTAACCGTGTACATCAGTACCAACTGGAACCAAATGGACAATAACAGGTCCATTTGGTTCCAATTTGTTGTTTGGTTCCAGTTGAGGAAGCTTGAAATTAAAGTTTTGAAAAAGACTGTCACAGATTATAGTACAGTAGTTCAGACAGTACAGAAGAGCACAGAGAAGAACAGAATAATAATAGAATAAACACTAAAAGGGTGACAAAAAGACGAGGCAGTTGCATGCAGGGAGTGTCCACGGCCAGCAGAGGCCAGTGTTTGGCTTCCTCAGACTGCTGGGTCAGGAGTGAGGGTGAAATCAGCCATCAACAGCTTCTTACATACTTACTATAGGGGCGAGGCTTCCCTCACTATGAGTGGCATTGGAGGAACATGGAAGCCACAAGTGTCTGACAGAATGACCAGCCTGGTAACAAGCTTTCTGACAGAACTGCCATCCAATTAAAGCATTTCTGATAGAAATACAGTGTGATAAATGTAATTGCTGACAGAAATAGCAGTCTGGCAACTGCTTTTCTGACAGAAACACGCTAAACCTAACCTTATCCTAACCTCACAGACTCCATCATGGCCTGACTTTATCTGCAAAATAAAATTTGTTTCTGAACCCAGAAGGTGTGGGTTTAAAGTATATATAAGCAATAAATCTCAGAATGGTAGTTCTTTCCTTTTCTTCTTTATCTTAGACCCTGCCATTATAAAATAATTTCCTGAAAATATCTCAAAAAGACTAATTTTTTTTGGAGATGATCTAATTAAAGGAAGACTTCATGAAAAAGACATTAAACATAAAAACAATAAAAAAAACAATGCAATTGTTATTTTAACCATAAAATTACATACAGTACATGCTTTAAAGCCAAGACACTAACCAACTATGCTACCAAGCTAACTGCTAGAATAAGTTTCCGAGTGGTATAGCATTAGCATTTTTACGAGAAGACTCATTAAAAAAATCCCTACCCAGTCCAGTTTTGCTGTTGAGTGCTGATTCCACCCTGCGGGGTGAGTGTTGGACAGACTAGAGAAGGTTGTGTTAAGAACAGATACTCACCCAGAGGAGAGAAGCCCCGAGCGGGGCTGGTGTCGCGGCTGCTCTCGCGACTGGTGTCGCGGCTACAGCCCTGGCTCATGCTGGGCCTGGGGATTCGACTCCGGCCTGGTAGTGGTAGTAGTAGTGGTAGTGGTAGTAGTAGTAGTAGTGATGATGGTGGTGGTAGTAGTAGTGGTGGTAGTGGTGGGGGGTAGTGGTGCGAGGATGGAGAGAGACAGAGTGGGGGGAAAGGGAGGGCGTAGAGACAGACAGGCAGCAGTGCGAGTGGAAGAGGAGGTTTAGCTACTGTGGCTGAGACAGCGCAGACACAGACGGTTAGTTTAGGCAGGGATTATTGGACACACTGATCACTAGGCATAAACCAGAAGAACTAGACAAGAGCAGGGGTGGGCGACATTGACGATGGCGAGGGCCACTATAGTTCCATTCTCATATAGTTTTAAGCTTGTAGATCAGCTGTCTCGGTTGTTTAAGCTCTTTATGCTGATCACTACAGCAGCTAGCATGATCAAAAGAAGAACTAGACTAGAGCATATAGGTTCTTTTCAACATCGGAGGCTCTACATTTAAAGGGGGAATTTAAACGGGGACTTTATGTTCTTGTTGCTCCCATGTGTGTTTTGTATTCCCACAAACAACCAATTTGGAACAATCAGGCCTTCATATCATATAGTAGTCTGAATATCAGCACGCCAACCACCTCAGGACATTGTGGTATGTGTATGTGTGTGTGTGTGTGTGTGTGTGGGGGGGGTGTGTGTGTGTGTGTGTGTGTGTGTGTGTGTGTGTGTGTGTGTGTGTGTGTGTGTGTGTGTGTGTGCGCGCGCGCGCGCACGCATGCACATTTATTGCATACACTATTGTATATTGTGAGGGTGCAGGTCCAGATCTTACCCAGGCCTGTCCTGCTGGGGCTGGTCTCTCTGCTGCAGCCCTGGCTGCGGGCTGAGCCTCTGGGCCTGCTCTTGTCGGCCATGCTGCCGGGGGTGCAGGTGACCGCGGCTGTGCCCATGGTGGGCCGGGGGATCCGACCGTACGTGGAGCTCAGGAGCCGGCCGGGGGAGCCGGAGCGACTGCCGGCTGAAAAAAAAAAACATGATGATGAACACAGGCTGACAGTCAGAAAGGTGTGATAAAAATCCAAAAGTGAAGCATGCACGTCTTAGAGAAAAAGTTTTGACACGTGCTGAACAAAAATATATATCGTACATACAGAAGAAGGGATGCTTATACCTTGATAAACCAGCCTGGGCACCAGGATAGTTTAGAACTTTGAGGTGTGGGTGTGACACAAAAAAGCTACTCACGTTGTGATTGGCTGACCACTTTGCCTCGGCTCCGCCCTCGGCTGTCCGTCACCACGGGGCCGTTTCCTGAACTTTGTCGTCTGGTTCTCACTCGACCTGAGAGAGAGAGAGAGAGAGAGAGAGAGAGAGAGAGAGAGAGAGAGAGAGAGAGAGAGAGAGAGAGAGAGAGAGAGAGAGAGAGAGAGAGAGAGAGAGAGAGAGGGAATGAGTAATGCCTAATAACCAAGAATGTGCATTACCCCAAAAATGGTGACTAAAACTGAGACTAGGTACAGAGAGAAAGGGTAAGAGGGATGAAGGAAACTTAGAGGACCAAAGAAATGAGAAGGTAAAAACAGTTATTAAGTAATGGTTTCCATTGTGAATATCATCATCCAAAGTGGCTGTGTTAATCTCTCTCTGCCAAACCAATTCGTTTTTGCACATCTGGGCCTTTTACAGTGCACTTTAATTTCTCTGAAACTATATATTTTTTATTTTCCAATTTGTCAACATTTGTATTATGATGAATACATTCACATACAACGTGAACAGTGCACATCATGTCTGTGATGACATTCTTTTACAAATGGGTTAATGATTGACGATGAATCGATAGATTAAATAAATTCGATGATAGATATTTGTCGACCATTTTCATATCATTTATTTGTCCGACCGCCTGTGTGTGCGTGCGTGCGTAGATGCCTGCAGTCTGTAATAGAGAAACCTGTGAACAGACATACTGCATCACAACCCAACATCTTAAATCTCAATATTCACACAGCCACAACAACAATAACCATCTCAATTGCGATCATTATGTTATCGGTGTCGTGCAGTGCTGTTGTGCCACCATATACCATTAAACCGTGACAGAAACAAGAGAGGAATCCATTCTTATCAAACACATGCAGGTATACATATAATCTACTTCCGTGCAGCTACGCGATCAAAGATTTCTGCCTGCTTTTTACATCTGTGAACAGAACATGGGGCTCAGACAGCGCATAAAATCACAAATTGATCACCCACCACCACTTTGAAAACTAATCCAGCTACCATTCTTTGGAATGGTTCAAGGATGCTGTTGTTTATTACTTAGAACGGTTTGTTTCCACCCAATTTTAGACCCAGTAGTGAATGCAGAATGTCATAGAAACAGGCTGAACTCTCTGATCGCTTGGCTGTGCTGAATGCTTTCTTCCCAGACAGAGACAGTTCATACAGGGAAACACCACATTTGACTGCGCATGACGACAGTTCCAAAACCGATCGACAGTAAACACATACACAGTGTGGAAGTGCAGGACAAAACAAAATGAACTTTCTGGCATTACCATGACGCAAGCCTTTATTTTTTCTATCAGGACGGCTCCTAGTTTAGGCGGAAAGCCACGTAGAAGAGGACCTGTGTGTGTGTGTGTGTGTGTGTGTGTGTGTGTGTGTGTGTGTGTGTGTGTGTGTGTGTGTGTGTGTGTGTGTGTGTGTGTGTGTGGTCTGAAAAAAATATCTGTATGGCGCCGCTTTCAACTTGGATCCAATGGATGGAGAGGCAAATAACTGCATTATTTGCCAGTCAATATGCCATGACATTGTCAATAGGACATTGTCAACGTAAAGATCCAGATCTAGACCATACCACTTATTAGATCACTTCTTGTTTATTGAACAATATTGAACGGAGAGGTAACATGGGCTACTGCTGATCATACAATAAGTCTGCTGTGTGTGTGTGTGTGTGTGTGTGTGTGTGTGTGTGTGTGTGTGTGTGTGTGTGTGTGTGTGTGTGTGTGTGTGTGTGTGTGTGTGTGTGTGTGTGTGTGTGTGTGCCAGCCAGACATCTCGGCCTAAATCAATGTATGTGAGTGTAGAGTCACACGATCAATATCTCTTGATCTGATCCCCCATCTGTCTGTCTGTCCATCCGCTAGCCTGTGTCAATTGTCAATAATTCCGTGAACACCCAGCGTTGCCCCTCTCACTGTTTCATGTTTGTATTTCATCTCTAATGAAACATGGAATGCAATTGCTTCTTCAATCAGTCATCATGCATTGTCTGTGTGGCCTTCTATGGCCACACCAATAAAAATAGAATTATTTTCATTGTTTTGAACAGGATTGTAGGTAGTACTGCATTGCTTGTTCCAAGAGGAAGTGATATCAAGCTTCATCATTATCAATCACACTGTTTTTGTTCATTGGGGTTTGGCCTGCTGCCTTATAGATGGAAATGTAAAATTGTAAACTTTTCAAAATAACATTTAGTTGCTGAGTGGCCCCTGGGCCATCTGAAATGGGGTAGCCCTGAACTAAATATTCCAAACCATTCCTTAAATGCATTGTTGATAGAGACTATGAAGTCCATAGTCCAACAATGTGTCAGCCAAGGTTTTGGTGCTCAAAGGTTTACAGTAATGGTCGTACAGTATAGGCGAGAATCTCTTAAGAATCTTCCTCAGAGTCAAAACACTGACTCTGAGCAAGATACTCGTTCAAAGTAACCTCCTGCAATAAACATGCAGACTTAATGGTAGGGCCCTGAGACACTGAAAGCATTGACAACTTGTGTCACCAAACTATGAAATTGTTTACCACGGCTTACACTGGAGGCACGTCAAACCAAGCCTGTCAGAAGCCCTCTTCTATTTCATAGCCACAAAAAATAAGAATAATTTGGAGCAACTGAGGAAATGTAAACACAATTCAATTCATTTCAAATGTGTTGTATTGGAGAGTTTGGTGATCAGCTTTCTAGTGTATCTGGGCCTCCTTACAGTATGTTACAGTGTCTATGAATTACCAATGTCAAAAAGACGCCTTAGCCGAGAGAGAGAGCTTTTCCGATTTTCCTACAAAGATCTATATGAAGGATCTACAAGGGTCACCACAAACACTGATAAACCCACTCTCCCTCCATACGAACAGGCGTTCCAACACAGGTGTTGCCACCCTAGAAACCGGTGAGACTTAAAAATGCAGACATTAATTAGAAAGAGTTTAAGGGATGTGACAACATGCAAAAGACAATGTCCATGCAGAGACAGCTACAGTATCACCACCACAGATGTCCACCACTCACTTATAAGGGGTCAAACAAGACACGGTCAAATAAGAGGCAGCGAGGAGGAGACTCTCCCTTTTTCCTCCACAGGTTAAGAAAGACACACATCTTACCCTCCATGTTAATGGTCGATGAGCCATCTGAAACGAGGGCCCAAAACGCAGACGGCGGAGCCCGGAAGAGATGCATACAACATACAGGGAGGTTAATACGTTAGCGGCTTCAAAGTAATGTTAGCGGGGCAGGGGAAGAGGTTACAGAAGTGGGAAGAGCTGAATGCAGTGTTCATGAGCGTCGCGCCTTGTCTTAGACAAGCGCAAAGCAAGTTCAGGTCAGGAAACTCAGGTTGCAGTTGCTGCCGGGCCTCAGCGTCATCTCTCATTCACATGATTCACTTCATCCAAACACACACTCATTCCGTCTTCATGCTGGTTGTTTAACTGAAGGTTTTGTACTGCTCATCCTGCTTGCTTGCTGCTGCACAGTGATACTACTGTGCTGTGTCTGTTGGACCCAATTTGTACTGAGGCCATAAAAAATAAAATAAAATAAATCGTCTGCATTCTGATTTTTCAGAACAACCTATGTTTATACATCAGTGATGCTCAACTAGTTCACTATTTCATTCAAGGAGCCCCAAAATGATCAATTTGACCTTCCTGGAACAATATATTTGTCCCTGGAACTAAAATGTTGTCAGTGGAAATAAAAACTTCCCTGGAACTAAAACTTTGTCCCTGAAAAAACAATGTTGTCTAACTTGTCTCTGGAACTAAACTATGTCCCTGGTACTAAAACTTTGTCCCTGAACAAAAAATTGTGTCTGGAACTAAAATGTTGTCCTAAATTGTCCCTAAAATGTGGGGCCCTGTAACATTTCCACACCATATTGAAAAATAGTAGATCTACCAGCTCATAGCGTGCCACTCGGTAGCGTGCTATGATCTTGTAGATATGCTATTTTTCAATAGCTAAAACAGCTGAAGGGGTTCCCTTCAGAATGGGATAAAACTTTGCTGCTCACCCTCTGTCGTACCAAGAGTCAAGGATCGGCTGTTTAGTTAGGACTGATATGGGACTTGATCAAAATACCACCTGAATACGTGAAAAATATGGCCAGGAGTTTGGCTCCATGGCTGAAAATGCCACGACACTAGCCTAAAAATAAATAAATAAATACATTTAATTGATTAGCTGCAGCGGTGGCTGTGTTTCTCAATTACATCACTGTGTATTAATAAGGTCAGCCTAATGCAGCCTGTTATGTTTTTAACACACCGCCATGTTTTACATCCCAAACCAGGATAACAAGGTTTCATTAACTCTTTGATGTAATGCGATTTGCTTTAAATCTGATGCATCGGGTCATGATGTTACTACTGACCCTCCTCCATGCAAAAATAATTCAATGATGATTGCATTAGTGGTGCTCGCAAGCTCTTTCCATGAAAATACACGATGAATCTGCCGTGGCAAAAGAAACACGTGGGAAACTTCCTACTGGCAAATGTTGTCATTAAGGCATGACTGTAAGCACATGGTGCTGGCCATGACCTCTGCTGAGAGAAGAACACGACTGGAAGGAAGATTTTGAAAGATTAACCGAGGTGAGGGAGGCAAAACCAAAACAACAACACACCTGTCCTTTTCATGGAAAATAAGTAGTCGTCACTGTGACTGATTAACACGTAACAGCATACCACTGTGTGCATGCGTGTGTGTGTCAGTGGCGTTTCTAAGCAATTTGGAGCCCTAGCCAAGATTTTCCCTGGAGCCCCCCTTACCAAATGGACCCTTACGGGCCCATTTGGTAAGGGGGGGCTCAAGGGAAAATCTCCTCTAAAATGGCACCCCACAAGGAGTAAAATTATGAACTATTTTTAAACTAAAGAACATATTATGTGTTTTAAATGTTCAATTCTAGGATAAGTGAGGATAAGCAGGGGTCGACATTATAATTGGCCCGATGGCCCGAAACAGGTTTGAAAACACGTGCGGACCACCAGATGGCGCCCTATACTGGCCCGATGGGGCCAGTGGTAAAATGCCCTCGTTGGCGCCTGCACCTTTGTTGTACAAACTGTTGGTGATTTTTGTATTATTATTTATATTTTGTTTATTAGCACAAAAAAATATTTTAGGCATTCTGCATTGTATATGGGTCAGCTTGCTGAACGGTCTACT
Source organism: Benthosema pterotum (assembly GCA_039105355.1). Taxonomy (NCBI): domain Eukaryota; kingdom Metazoa; phylum Chordata; class Actinopteri; order Myctophiformes; family Myctophidae; genus Benthosema; species Benthosema pterotum. The sequence goes on from CM076988.1 coordinate 16,527,640, forward strand.
GGTTTTCACCCCCATGAAAAGAGTGCTGTTAACTTGAATGCATTTAATGCATTAATAAATGGTGGTCTTTTTTTGCATACTATGGGGATCGATTACCTGGGCCAGTGGTTACAGTTGTGGGGCCAGTGATTCTTAAAAGCCACTGGCCCGAAGGGCCAGTGGCAAATTTCCCTTAATGTCTACCCCTGATAAGTATAATGTATTTACTTTCAAAGTGCCCCCTCCCCTCATGGTCGCCCCCCTCCCCTCATGGTTTCTGCCTATAATGGCAGAAATGCCCTGGTGTGTATGTACTCTCTCACCCAGTGAGGCGTAGGATCCGGGGGGCAGGGCGGCGGCGGCACTGAAGGGTGAGGAGGTGGAGTACGCGGTGGAGGTGACGGAGGTGACGGCGGGCATCCGGGTGGTGGTCCTGGCGGTGGCCGTGGCGGCAGCGTTGACGTCCACGTCGCTACGGGAACGCTGCAGGGAGGAGGGGGAGGAGCCGGGAGGCCCCGACGCCGCGGCCGACGATGACGGAGTTCTGCCGGGCTGACCGGTTTTGGCTGAGTGGGAAGAGATGGAAGGGATCATTGTCATGGACGTGTACCAGTACCAGTTGCAGTTAGGGTTGCCACCTTTGAGATCTTGAAATAAATAGTGAAATAGGTGCATTGATGTAGTGTCTTTTTACTGAAGCGTTTTAAATAGATTGTAAATCCCATTTACACACCAGGGCAGGAAGAAACCATACCAGGTACTGACATCGGGAGCAATTAGGGGTTATGTGTCTTGCTCAGGGACACATCAACACCAACTCTGAGGGAATCCGCGTTCAAACTGGTTGCCGTCCGGTAAGCGGACGGCAACCAGTTGAGATGAGATGTGATTCTCCATAGAGAAAATCATCTGTGAACCAAGGGAGGAGCAGTATTGTGTATTTTTAAATAGGGGTTTCATTCGTTTCCATATGGTTTAAGTAACTAGGGCAGGGGTGGCCAACCTGCGGCTCGCGAGCCACATGCGGCTCTTCAGGTGGTTACATGCGGCTCTTAAGGGGCTTCCACATGAAAGCGTCAAAAACGCTCGGAGTGGCGCAGTCATGCATTCCCTATACCAGTGGTTTTTAACCTTTTTTTATACCAGGGCCCACCATTTATTCAGAATTTGAGCCACGGACCACCATTTGATGACATGTTAACTCCACAGACCCCAAAGCTAAAGATTTTGTTTACTTTTGTCAACAATTCCAGGCTGGATTTCAGAGAAAACAAAACAGTCCAACATACAGATCAAAATGACCATTACTCTTCTCTAGTTGTGTAGACTTGGGCTAATTGACGTGATGCATACCGTATTTTAACTCTTGAGAGCGTAAACATGAAACCAAATGGACCCGCAAGGGTCCATTTGGTTTCATGTTTACGCTCTCAAAGAGTTACATCCGGCAAACAAGGTTTTATAACCGTTTGATGTGGCTCTTTGCAGTAACACAGTAAAAAACGCGGCTCTTAGTCTGTGACCGGTTGGCCACCCCTGAACTAGGGAGTTTTCATGTTTCTGCTTCCGTTAAGCACAAAAAACACTACTGGGAAAGAAGTGCAAACTAATGCTTGTGAATGGATTCCGAATCATGAAGAGTTTGATGTGATGATCAATTCTGCACTCCTTTGACATAATCACGTTAACATATGAATAGATCAACATATGGTCAAAAGAAAAAAAAGGGGCGTGTCCTTACGTCGAGCCATGCTTCCTCCCACGGAGCTCATCACGGCCTGGGGACGACTGTGGACACACACACACACACACACACACACGCACACGCACACGCACACGCACACACACAATATGTACTTAGTGGGGCGCACAGGAAAAAAAACGCCACGCACGGCGGTCGTTATACCCTGAGACAGATAACCGTCACAGGGATCGATACTCTCTCTACCAACACCATAGTGCTGACAGGTGGAATGGATCCACTGATAAAGTGGACGAGTAATTACTGAAGAGGAAGAATGCAGACAGAATGAAACGAAAAACCCACTCCTACACGAGTAGGAAGACAAGGACGATAAACCTGAACGACGGAGTAATATACGGTCACCCCGGACATCTGTTGTGTCCACATTATTAATTCTGCATTCCAGCCATGGACCATGCCACCATTTGATGAGATTTAGGCTTTTAGATGTTAAGATCAAGAATATGCACAAAATAATTTCCATGCTGTATTGATGTTGGCATGAGAAGAGATAATAGACAAATCAAATGGATCAAAAATAACAATTCTCCACGTTCTCTCCAACTGTGTAGATGTGTGTAGCATTTTTCCAAGTTGAAAAAATCTAGTAGCATACAAAATATTTTAGTAGCACAACAAAAGTGATCAAAGCAGGTGTTTTTCACTCCATTACGTAATCATTATCATGTCATGTTCATGTTTTATATCAGCTACTTCATTTTTATGCTGATAAACTTTCATTTATAGGTCCCCCAATTTAAAATGTAAATTCAATACTAGTAAGCTAATAAGTGATGTAGTATACAAGTGAAACACACTCTTGCAATACATGTGTACACTCAGAGAGTTACATGGTTCTAACCTATTATTATTCCCTCAAGAATTTCAATATGGGAAGCACTGCATTGCGGTGGCAGCAGTCATCTAGCAGGCTTTGATCGTTGCAAAGCGGGTGCCTAGGAGCTATAGTTCCAAACATTGGGGCTATGATTGGAACTATCCCGTTTAGACAGAATGAGCATGTGCATGTTCCACTGTCAGACTGGGAGCCAGCTTACTAGATTACTGTGTCTCTTACTAGCCTACTCTTCGCCCACCCAGAAGGTTGACCCTTTTTGCTGCAACGCGGGCAAAAATGACAGCCTGGGAATCAAGACTACTCAATAGCGGTAGGTAGGGAGGGATAGGGGTGACAGGGCAGAAGGGAAGGGGTACAAGGGACTGGACGGGTGTCTTACTTGAGGCTCTCCTGTGAGGAGGAGGAGGAGCGGTCGGAGGCAGGCAGCGACATGAGGCTGTCTCCGCTCCTCAGGTGGGCCTGCAGGGCCTTCTGATAGGACGACTCCAGGCTCTGGAACAGCTGCTCCGCCTCGCGGCTGAAGTGACCGTGGAACGCCCAGTAACACCTGGTGGGACAGCAGAGCAGCAGAGGGGTCAAAGGACACACACTTTGACCCAGTTTTTGGGGGGGCAGGAAGGCCTTTTTGGTCTTCTAAGCGTCATGTCGTACTTTAGCTGTTGAAAAATAGCAGATCTACAAGCTCATAGCGCGCCACCGAGTGGCGCGCTATAAGCTTGTAGGTCTGCTATTTTGGGGGAAAATCGTGAAAATGTGGCACACATCTGTGGCACACATTCTGTCACAGTTTACACAGTGAATTCCAATATTTTGCTTCTGGAAGGTTCCTGAAAATACATTATTTTCAGAGGGGGGCTGACGGCTTAACAAGAAATATCAAGGACCAGTGACAGAAAACAGATTTGTTCTGTGTCTTTGTCCTGCGTGACACACATTTTAATATTAACACAACTTTATTAGCTGCAGTCCAACAAGAGGACATTAAAGTTATGTTGTAGTAGGCCAGTCAATCTCAGCTAAAAGGTTTTTTTATGATCCAAATAACACATTAAAAATTGCAAATGAAATACTTAGTGGATCATGGTAAATTTAGGGGATAAAAGTTGGGGATGAATAACGCTAGAAGGAACCCATGTAACATGATTCTGAACCCGTTCCAAGCATTATTTTTGCACAACAAACACTACTAACATGTCTGACAGCAACAGAGTCCGGTTTGACTTACTTTCTGGCTACAGATCGAGCCTCTGCGTCGGCGTCGTGGATCCCTTTCTTTATGGTCTCCATGAGAACCGTCCCATGTCTGAGGAGGACACAAAAAGGCGTTAGAACCGCCGCACGCCTGAGGAGGACACAAAAAGGCATTAGAACTGTCCCATGTCTGAGGAGGACACAAAAAGGCATTAGAACTGTCCCATGTCTGAGGAGGACACAAAAAGGCGTTAGAACTGTCCCATGTCTGAAGAGGACACAAAAAGGCGTTAGAACTGTCCCATGTCTGAGGAGGAGAGATCTGTCAACATTGCTACAAAGATTATTTAACATGAGTCCAAGCTGCTCCGTATTGGTGGACTTCAAAGTAAAGTAAAGTAAAGTAAAGTAAAGTAAAGTAAAGTAAAGTAAAGTAAAGTAAAGTAAAGTAAAGTAAAGTAAAGTAAAGTAAAGTAAAGTAAAGTAAAGTAAAGTAAAGTAAAGTAAAGTAAAGTAAAGTAAAGTAAAGTAAAGTAAAGTAAAGTAAAGTAAAGTAAAGTAAAGTAAAGTAAAACAAAACTACATCAGCACTTGGTAGTATGCAAACTTGCGCACTGCACACAAGTAGGCCATGGCCTACTTATGCGTGAGCGGAGCGGGCTAATACTTGTGACATTAGTTATAAAGGTCTCACATCAGCATTACGCCATCACCTAAAAAACGTCCAATCAGAGTACCCCGAGGGATCGGCCGCCGCCAAACAAACACAAACATTACAAAATATGGAATCCCTTCAAAAAAATCAAAAAGTCACTAAAAGCAGGTTAATCGATCTAAGGATCCATTAGTGGTGCATCCTCAACGTACAGTATGCGTAGACAGACACAGACACAGACACAGACACACACACACACAGGTCAGATCAATGAGAAGAGGAGAGCTCCCGTGGTGGCGGTGGGTCAGATCGGGTTTCTCTGGTGTGACCACTGGGGAAGCAGGAAGTGGTCACAGGACCGAGTCTGAGATGGCAACCCGCGGCTGTCGCCATGACAACTGCTGAGCTAGACCTCACACACACACACACACACACACACACACACACACACACACACACACACACACACACACACACACACACACACACACACACACACACACACACACACACACACACACACACACACACACACACACACACACACACACACACAGCCTCGGCTAAGCCTTGTCTCAGATTCACTGATATGTGCGTGCGTGCGCGCGTGTGTGTGTGTGTGTGTGCATAGCAGGAAGGATACTGTAGCAGAATTTAAACACACGGTTTTGTAGTATAAAAGCACAGATACAGGTAAAATGTCTGGAGCTGCAATTAAGTGTTAAATAGTTTTTGTATAGCCTCATTATTTTTTTTATCACAAACCTAAGCACGCACTGAGCTTGCAGATCTGGCGATGTCCTAATGTCTAAATGGTTTAAGGTGCTCTTACACCAAATGAACTATAAATCTAACATTCTTTTGTCCCTACAAAACCACTTCAAAAGCAATTCAATGTACCGTATTTTCCGGACTATAAGGCCTTTAATTTTCTCAAGAAACAATAGTGCGCCTTATAATCCAGTGCGCCTTATATATGGCTAGTTTGACTGTAGCAGCTTCTATTCTATGTTGACTGCAGTAGCTTCTATTATCCGGGGTGCCTTATATATGCACCTTATATATGAAAACAGTTCTAAAATAGGCCATTCATTGAAGGTGTGCCTTTAATCCTGTGTGCCTTATAGTGCGGAAAATACGGTAACCTGCAAGCTTCCTTGGCAAATGGTTAAATAAACAGACGACAGACACTATCCAGCAATCTATTACATTGCTGTATCAACACAACACTGTACATAATTTGGTGTTCATGTATATCAAATTATTGAGGGGTGCCCGCTCACTCACCCCTGCCATGTCCAGCTTTGTGTGTGCGCTTGAAGCCAAAAGAAATCTCATGAATGAAATTGATATTTCGGTTATCTGATCTGATGTCACTAAATGACCCCTATGGGGGACTGAAAACCGTCCTCAGGGAAATGCTTTGATTGGCTGAACTCGGAACATTATTGTATTATGATAAGAGCACCCCTCACTTCACATGAGGGTGATTTTCACGTCTCCCTCCCTGTTCTTCAGGTCTTGAGGCAAAGACACAGAGATCTCCATACAGTACACCGGCACAAAACGGACAGAGCCAATGGATGAGCATTTCTGTGACATCACATTATGACGACACTTTAGGCCCCTAAGGATACTTAGGAAGGAAACAGCATTGAACCGATCTGAAAGGTAGTTAAGTTTAAACATAATCAGTGTAATTAAGAGTTTGTCAATGGAGTCCAAAATGATGGTGAGTGGCGTTAGCCTGAAAGCTATGGCTCATGAGTTTGTGCGCCAGTATTTTACCGTGCTCCACAAGGAACCTCACAATGTGTACCAGTTCTATGGATCGGAATCCACCTATCAGTACGGAGAAATGGAAATTGTCATTGGAAAGGAAAACATCCGTGAGAAGGTCAAGTCCCTTGGATTTCACAAATGTAAGGCCAGGATCTTTTCAGTCAAGCCCATAAAAACGCTGGGTAATGGTGTGACAATACTGGTGTATGGTGAGCTGTCCAACGATGGTCACCCCATGAGGGCGTTTTCCCGAGTTTTCATCCTAGCACCCTCGGGTAAAAGGGCGATGTATGTCAGTTCGGATGTGATGACCTTCAATGACGAGGTGTTTGGAGTTTTTGCTGAGCACCACGTCGACGGAGACCTGAACGACACCGGCCGACCCGTTGAGGAGCGCGTGGACGGAGACCTGAGTGATGTTGGCCGACCCGCCGAAGAGCGCGTGGACGGAGACCTGAGTGATGTTGGCCAACCTGCGGAAGAGCGCGTGGACGGAGACCTGAGTGATGTTGGCCAACCTGCGGAAGAGCGCGTGGACGGAGACCTGAGTGATGTTGGCCAACCTGCGGAAGAGCGCGTGGACGGAGACCTGAGTGATGTTGGCCAACCTGCGGAAGAGCGCGTGGACGGAGACCTGAGTGATGTTGGCCAACCTGCGGAAGAGCGCGTGGACGGAGACCTGAGTGATGTTGGCCAACCTGCGGAAGAGCGCGTGGACGGAGACCTGAGTGATGTTGGCCAACCTGCGGAAGAGCGCGTGGACGGAGACCTGAGTGATGTTGGCCAACCTGCGGAAGAGCGCGTGGACGGAGACCTGAGTGATGTTGGCCAACCTGCGGAAGAGCGCGTGGACGGAGACCTGAGTGATGTTGGCCAACCTGCGGAAGAGCGCGTGGACGGAGACCTGAGTGATGTTGGCCAACCTGCGGAAGAGCGCGTGGACGGAGACCTGAGTGATGTTGGCCAACCTGCGGAAGAGCGCGTGGACGGAGACCTGAGTGATGTTGGCCAACCTGCGGAAGAGCGCGTGGACGGAGACCTGAGTGATGTCGGCCAACCTGCGGAAGAGCGCGTGGACGGAGACCTGAGTGATGTCGGCCAACCTGCGGAAGAGCGCGTCGACGGAGACCTGAGTGATGTCGGCCAACCTGCGGAAGAGCGCGTGGACGGAGACCTGAGTGATGTCGGCCAACCTGCGGAAAAGCGCGTGGGCGGAGACCTGAGTGATGTTGGCCAACCTGCGGAAGAGCGCGTGGACGGAGACCTGAGTGACATCGGCCAACCTGCGGAAGAGCGCGTGGACGGAGACCTGAGTGATGTTGGCCAACCTGCGGAAGAGCGCGTGGACGGAGACCTGAGTGATGTTGGCCAACCTGCGGAAGAGCGCGTGGACGGAGACCTGAGTGATGTTGGCCAACCTGCGGAAGAGCGCGTGGACGGAGACCTGAGTGATGTTGGCCAACCTGTAGAACAGCGCGTCGACAGAGACCTGAGTGACGCCGGCCGACTTGCCAAGCAGGACGTCGACGGAGACCTGAGCAGCATCGGCCAACCCGCTGAGCAGCACGTTGATGGACCTGCTGACGATTTGTCGGAGCCAACAATGAGACTGAGGAAGAACCAACTCAGGAGGCTCAAGAAAAAGAAACAGAAACAGTTGGTCAGTAAAGTGGAAACAAATGGGCTGGTTCAGGGCGATAACAAAAAGCGCGTGGGCGGAGACCTGAGCGACGCTGGCCAACCTGCGGAAGAGCGCGTGGGCGGAGACCTGAGCGACGCTGGCCAACCTGCCGAAGAGCGCGTGGGCGGAGACCTGAGCGACGCTGGCCAACCTGCCGAGGACCACGGAGACCTGAGAGACGTTGGCCAACCTGCAGAACAGCACGTCGACGGAGACCTGAATGATGTCGAAACCACGGAAGACTCCACAGACTCATGGACGCAGGTGTGTAAAAAGAAATCCTCGTCTCAAAAAAAGGCCAGGCCAATACAGCAGATAGCTGGAGGCTCCTTACACCAGGATTCCATGAAGCATGAAGACATGAAGGGAGGTGCATCTATCCTAAGCTCAGGTGGTACGGATCCTCAAAAGGAGGTGGCACCTATTACCACACCCCCCCGATCATGGGCACAGATTGTCAGCGCGAACATCCCTTCCAGCGCAAAAGTCGTCTCGGCACAACAGAGACCTAGAGGGGACGTGACATCGACACCTCGGAGATCCGGAGCCTCACGACCTCTACATAGTGTGGAAGGAAAGAGGGAACTGTTTGTGGGAAACATCCCTCACAAAGTGGATCAAGCCGCGCTTAAGGAGATCTTCGAGAATTACGGGACAGTCCTGAAAGCCGTAATCAAGATCCGTGAAACCAAAAATAACTTTGGGTTCGTGACATTCAAGGACTGTGAAACCGCACGTGATGTACTCAGTCAAAGGCCCATAATGATTGGTGGTAGATGGCGTCTCAATGTGGAAGAAAGTAAGAGCCCAATAAGGATCCGCGCGTAGAAACCGTGAGGTGGATCCTGTTTCCATGTAGATGAAAAGCAGGCAATTCTCTGGAACCTCGACCCCCCGCAACCGGCCCAGGCAGCAGGGCTGGTGAGGTCAACCGTGCACCTTTGCCCACTTTACCCTCTGTACTCAAAAGTATTAATCACAAACTATTTTCTCAATATGTAAAAGTGTTAAAAAAGAAGAATTTGAGGAGGACTGGTCACCAAATGTATGTTATTACTCTGCCTGCACTATAATAATAATAAAAATAATATTAATAATGTAATAATAATATCTAGAAAAGGTGCCCTTCTGAGTATAGATCTAATATATATAACATGTTTTTTTTTCCCCTTTGTGTGTGTGTGTGTGTATGAACACGTTTTTTTTTTCTTTTTGTGTGTGTGAATGTGAACATGTTTTTTTTTCCCTGTGTGTGCGTGTGTGGACGCACACACACGTTCTGCAAGCACAATATTAACTATAATATTAATAATAACAACAACAATAACTAAAACTGCACTCAGAGTGCCAACTTGCGCATTGCATACAAGTTGACCACAGCCTACTTGTGCACAAGCAGAGCGAGCAGCCAGAGAGCAGGTACCCTGACAGCTCCAGGAGATAATATTCATGATAATACTCAATGGATGACAACAATATGTGAGAATAGTGCAACTTCTGAACCTCATAGTTGCCAACTTAAATGGCACTTAAAAAGGATCCCTGTCTAATGAGGCAAATATGGATAAATACGTTATACTTGCCCTCTATAACTAGAATTGAACATTTAAAACACAGTGAATAAGCTCTTTAGTTTAAAAATAGTTAATGTTTTTGTCCCATGGGGGCCACCATTTTACTCTGCCTGTCACTTGGTCCCACAGTGATGACGTCACAGAAGAGTTGTAGTATAGTGCAGCTAATGGAACGTTCCATGATTACCCAGTAATGCGACACAAAACATCGATGTATATACACTGTTCTGTTTGTTATGACAATGGCGCCCCCCACCGGTGACATAAAAGACTGTAAAACAGAGGGGATGAACTATTAGGTGGGCATAATATGTATATGTTTGATGCATTCCCATTACTTCTACTGCAGAGTGAGCTACTGTGACATCATCACTGTGAGACCATGTGACAGGCACAGTAAGATGGTGGCCCCCATGGGATAAAAACATTAACTATTTTTAAACTAAAGAGCTTATTCACTGTGTTTTAAATGTTTAATTCTAGTTATAGAGGGCAAGTATAACGTATTTAGGCATATTTGCCTCATTAGACAGGGATCCTTTTAAATGGCACCTGTTTTAACTGTATGTCCTTTTTACTTGTGTGAGTGGTGCAGGCACAAGTTAAGCGATCGGTGTGCAGTGGTGCACGGGTCAGTGGTGCACGGGTCGGTGGTCGTCGTCCCTTGGGGCTCTCCAATCGGCCGGTTGGGGGGGTGACGTAATCGTGAAGTAAAAAGAGACCTTTAGAACTAAAGTCTTGAGTATTAGCCCACTCTGCATCACGCACAAGTATACACTCTTTCAAGAGCTGATCTAGTTGTACCCTGTGCACTCCATAGACACTGTATACTATACTGTACTTTATATGAAGAGTGCTGGAAAGTAACTGAAAGGTGGACTGGTAAGCAATTGGCAGTGGGGTTGCCATCCCATAACTACATCACCCGTGTCGAAGGTGACGTAGTTATGAGATGTTTGAGTACCGAAGAATAATGTAATATTTACATGCATGTATGTCACACCTTGTGAAGTCAGGGGCCCCAGTGGCATATCCTCTGTGTTTGTGTAGCAGGTGACGTAATTATGAGATGTTTGAGTATCAAAGAATGTATGTACATGTAATTACATCAGCAACACAAACATACAGTAGACGGCACCACTTGCGGCCTGAGTCATCACATTAGTAATAATAACAATAGTAATACTAATACAGTTACTAATAATAGTGTTACCTCTCCAGAGAGTTGGTCGACCAGTCTTGCAACATCAGGTCCAGAAACTCGTAGCTCCGCCTGGGTTCACAGGGTTACAATAACAGAGACGTGATCATCAGGATCCCCACGAAAAACTGAAACCTGATCGCTCCAGCAAACTGTGCAGTTAACGGCCCTCTGGCACAGACACACACATGCTTCATCCATTTTTCAACAGGCTAATGTCGTCTAATCCATCGTGGTTATTGTGTTTGTCATCATCAATTTGTGTCTAAAGGTTTTAGTGGCCTACTTTAGTCATGCTGTCGCATCTAGGTATGGGCATGGGGGCGTAATGCCCCCCCTAAATGCCCTGACTGCCCCACCAAACATGATGTTTGACAAATGTTGTTTCAAATTAAAGTGCTTATCTTTAAAACTATTTAAAACACTGTGCTACTAATTAACTACAATTCTCGCAATACTGAACCAACACCAATTCATTATTCAAAAAGAGATTTGTTTTGGAGAGAAATCAATTTATGCATGCTTTGTGCCTGTTGCAACTTCAACGACAATTGATGTTATTATTAATGCTTACTTGCCTTGTATATAAATTGAAGAATATAGATAGAAGATTTTTTGTTGTAGATGCTGTATAACCATGCCAAAATACATAGTTATCTATTTATTCAACGTGGGGTGAAATTAGATGAAAATGGTACCATTTTCGCCTGCCCCACAAATTGGGAAAGGTTACATCTGGGCCTGCCATACATCTACAGATGAATAAGTAGAATTCTTTTACCTTCTGACCGCCACAGATTTGGAGGTGCAGTTGCTGCTGATGATGGGAATAAGACGAGGGTAGTGGGTGTGCTGGGAGAGAGAGGGGAGAGACAGAGAGGTGTAAGCATGGATAGAAATATTGCAACACAGTTCAATATACCATTTTCACAATGGGGCTCTATGGGCTTGCCAGCCCATAGATATATCATTGGTATTGATATTAAATCACATTCACCACCCTATACATCATTTGGTGTTCATATATTCTCGACGGGTAAGGTCCCAGTATTATGAAAAACACTGAATAATGCTGTGACATACTTTGAGGATGAGGCGAATGCAGGCGATGCCAGAGCTGGCCATGATCTTGGCACTGTTGGGGACCAGGTTGAGGAGGATGGGCATGATGGCCTCGGCCGCGTGGTCGAACCTGCTGCCCAGGACTAGTGACAGGTGTCTGTAGCAGAGTGGACATTAACAACACGTTGATAACGAGTTCATTAATAATGACATTAACGACAGCTGTCTGTAACAGAGTGGACGTTAATGACATCACCATTAAGACCATTAACCCATTGTGTTGTCCTGACCCTCGATTCGAGTTTCTGACACCAGATTATACAGTAGTTCCTGACACCAGATTATAGCTGCAGCAACATTCTAGCTTTTGACGCTAGATTCTACAGTAGTTTCCAACACTAGATTCTAGTTATTGACACTAAATTATAGTTTCTGATGCTAGGATCTACTAATCTTCTAATATCTGTGTTCCTGTGTCAGTGATGCTAACATATTTCAAACCAAGGACCACCAGAATTATTCATATTTGGCCATCTGAAAACCCCCAGGAGCAAAAAAAAAAAGAGTTAAAAATGTTTGCTTCCAAAATAATGTATTCAGAGATTTGCAGCACATTTTCACGAGTTTTCAAAAATAGCAGAACAACAAGCTCATATCGCGCCACTCGGTGGCGCGATATGAGCTTGTTGATCTGCTATTTTTCAACAGATAAAACACCAAAACAAGACGTACCCCAGGGTGATGCAGGCCTCGCGGACCACCTGCGAGCGGAGGTCCTTGGCAGAGAGCTTGAAGGCAGCCTCCATGAGTCTCAACTGCTGAGGGAAGCAGTCGAACTCCACCGCCCCGGCCAGGAGCAGAGAACGCACCTTCTTCAACTGGAAGAGAGAAATGGTAAAACGGAAAAATGGTGTATTTATAATAGCGCCTTTACCAAAGGAGCTTTTACATAGCTAGAAGTGCATCACGTTCACCCATACACACATTCATACACTGATAGCAGCGGAAACCATGCAAGGCACAACCAGCACATCAGGAGCCCGGGTTCGAACGGGCAACATTACGGTACCATCCGGCAAATCTACCCCTGAGCCAAGAAGAATGTGTGTGTGAATGTAATGCACTACTGTATGTTAAGGTTAAATATGGAGTGGAGTGGAGTTCTTGTTTCAGCAGACAGTTTGAGAGGTTTTGCACAAAGCACTTTTTACTACTTTACATTGGTTTCAACCAACAAAAACACAAATATAGTGTATAATATAAATAGTATAAATGTAAAGTATATTCACAAGCACTGATTTATGCGAGAGAGAGATAGAGAGAGAGAGAGATAGAGAGAGAGATAGAGAGAGAGAGAGAGAAGATCAAAACCCTCAACAATGGAGTTAGATGCTTTCCTTCCTCCCAAAAGCAACACTATACGAGATGAAAGAACTCACAGCAGCCACACGAAGCTCCCAGTCCCTCTTGTCATCCGACAGCACGTCTCTTATCTTCGTCATGGCCTCCTCTACCTCCCTGTTGGAATAGATCTGGGGAGAGAGAGAGAGAGAGAGAGGCAGTGTGTTCAGATGGTAGTCCTACTATCGTCCAAAATCCTTGATTATGTGGGGAAATGTACATGATTGTTTGCTGTGAAACTGTGGGCAGTTGTGGAGTATGCAGAAATGTGCAGGGATGTTTATGCAGTGAAATATGCAAGAAGTTGCAAATGATGTATCGTGTTTACAGAATTATGGACCCTTTTTGAGAATATCCGACCCCTGCATAATCTATACCAGAGCGGTTAGGCTCTAATAACCGCTTCCTGTAATTCAATTCAATTAAATTCAAAGGACTTTATTGTCATGAGAAAACATATGTTTACATTGCCAAAGCAAAAACAGTGAAGCAATACTAGTTTTCTAATAGTTTGTAACTGGTCTGATAAGCAGTTTGGTAAATGTTTCACACGGTATGTCTGATTGTCCGTAGTTACCTGTACGGTGGGGACGTCCTCAAAGGCACGGATGAAGTCCTCTTCATCCACCGCCCCCACGCTGGTCCCATCCCTCCCTATGAAGACAGGGTAGAGGAGAAACCATTAACACCACTAGGACACTGATCCACTGCGGACTGTACACCTGCCATATAGTTTACAATGGGACACCATTAGAGACTTTGCTCTGTGCACACTGTACACCTGTCATAGTTTACTACAGAGACCAAAGACTTTGAAAAAAGTGACCCATTGGCTCAGCCCTCACTATCAGTGGAGGGTCAAATGATTACTGGGTGTGGTACGGCTGCAGCTCACTACTCCAACAGATGGGTCAAATGCGGAGAATGACGTCTTCTTGTCTGTGTTGTTATTATTAGCACAGTCTGACTGAGACAATGGTAAACAACATGTTGTAAATGACTGAGTTGGTCAGACACAGCTTGGGGGGGTCAACATGAGACACTGATGGTCAGACACGGCCAGGGGGGAACCACATGACGTGACATTGATGGCAAGCAGTACACGCCTCTCCAAAAGATGGAACGTTTCAGCTTGAAGCTGAAGACTGACACACTAAGAAAACAATATAGAATCAGGCCCAGATGTAACATTTCCCAATTTGTGGTGCAGGCAAAAATGGTACGGGCAATGAAGTCGCACCCAAACCAATTTTTGGTTACAGGACTTATATTAGGCAAGTAAGAATCAATAATAACATCAGTTGTTGTTGAAGTTGCAAAAGGCACACGGCATGCATAAAGCTAAAGGTCTGACGCAGAGAGTTTTCTGTTTTGAATGATGAAATGGTGTTGGTTTAGTGGTGCCACAATTTTAGTTCGTAGCGGAGCCTTTTCAATTCATTTTAAATACACTGTAAGCACTTTAATGTGAAATATCCATCATGCTTGGTGGGGCAGTCAGGGCATTTAGGGGGGCATTGAAACCCCCATGCCCATGCCTAGATCCGACCCTGTAATGTGTGTGGGGGGGAACATCAATTAGCGACTTAACAACGACATTTGGGAGAAGAAGGGGGTGAATATCAGCCTCTATGACCTGCAGACTTGTTGGCGCTGGCGGCGGAGGAGGAGGGCCGTCGGAAGGAGCCCATGCTCACGCTCTTCCTCCCCGTCCCGGACGCCCCCGAGGCGGCCTTGGAGGAAGACGAGGAGCGCCCGCCGTCCACAGAGTCCTCATCGTCAAAGTTCTTATCTGGAGGAGGAGGAGGAAGAGGAGAGGAGAGGAGAGGAAGGGGAGATAGGAGAGACAAAGCGTTCCAGTCACTGGGGAGAGCAGATACGAAGAATGCACCATTCATTCATGTATCCATTAAATCGGCCATTGGTTTCACAATAATAATGTTATTAACCACTTGAATACTGTGTTCATCATTGACGGGGGACTTTTTCCTCATTGTACAACTATGGCTATCTTGTACCCCTTATCCTTAAACTTTTGCTGTCGGAGGAAATGTCAACTCAACTCAATTTTTGAAGTGATTTTTTATTTTTTTTTTTTTATTTATTTTGCATTGATCCACAAAATATTGAATACCCTTTATGTCTGTGTGTTAAGTAAATAAAAAGCCAGGTAAGGTGAAATCCGCCAGAGACCAAAGGCCTGGTGTCAACCGCGACCAGTCGCTTACTAGTCATGCCCAGGTTTGGTAAACATACCCTGTTCTGTGCTTGCAGTTACGTTTAGACTTAGGGCTCTGTGTCTGCGGTCATGTTCAGGTTTAGGGTCTCCAGCGAGCTATACACTCTGATCTAAAACCTCTCAACTCCATTGGACCCTCAAACATTTTTTGGGCAGTTAGGTGGTTTCTTCGCCAGACAGCGAAGATATAATAATAAGGAGAGCAATTTTTCTGCTCATAAGGTTTCTGCTCAGACAACAATAAGGAACAAAGTGCTTCTTCTGGCTCGGGCCGGCATGGAGGAGCACAGAGTTCATCTTTTACAAGTCCTTTAAAGTTGTCATTTTAAGACCCGCGGCCAAAGACGCTTGGCATTCTTAATCGAACAAAGACGGACATTAGCGAGTGCCGGCCGCTTTGGGACAAGAGCACAAAGAAGGCATTATGGCGGGGAGCAGCAATGCCAGCGATGTGAGAAGGCAGGAGAACTCTCCTACTCCGTAACATTGTTGTGACGATCATGCTTCCTCCGCAGCGCTGCATGTGCACACTGAGCGGATAGATGCTGTGTCAGGGTTATTACTGGTCTGGCAGAGGTGGTCCTGACCTAAACCCGCATTACTGTCATTCCAGGTTTTTTTGTTCTCATTTTTTCAGCCTTTCTTTGGAAGCATTTCAGTTTGACAAAATAATCATCTCTTCTCTTCCCCAGTGAGTCAGAGCGACCTGCTAAACAGCGACTACACCGTTCAGCCCATCTAGATGTGAGCGTGATTATGTGAAATGTCTTCTAAATCTGTGTTTTTCAACCTTTTTGAAACCAGGGACCACCATTTATTCAGCATTTGAGCCACTGACCACCATTTGGTGAAATTTTAGCCCTATACAGTCAGTTGTGCTCAACGTTTTTCATGTCAAGGACCCCCAGAATGACCTGTATTTGGCTGCGGAACACCATCTGAATGTTGTTCCATTGACATGCCAGAAGTAACTTGTTGCATTGAAAACGTTTGCTGTGTTTAATCAAAGTTATATCCAAAGATTTGAGGCCGATTTTTATGTTTTCGCTGTCTCTCTGTATCAGCGCCCAAATAATAGATACGTAATGACACTTGCCTAAAACAAAAGCTCCAATCGAAGCGACCCCGGAGGGGATACTGCCACGTTATGATTGAAAGGATGTGTTAGAGCAGACAACAGGCCACGCCATGGTGTTACCAAAATCAGTAGGTGTCATCTTGCAATGTGGCCGGAGGTCATGGTGCTACAGACTTGAAGTGAATGATCTGGCAGGACTGACTCAGTGTCGACAAACAGATGTGATCTCTTCATCTCTCTCTCTAGTCCAGTCTACACCAACGAATTTCAAACTCTTTCCATATCAACGCCCATTATTGATTTGGCATTTGAAAACTGGTCCCCCCGTAATGAGATGTGTACAGGCACACACTCTAGAAAGGGGGGAAGTGCAACGAGCCAAAGCACATGCCCCCCCACTCGATCCTGATTGGAGGAAGGCGACTCTCATCCTGGTCGGATGAAGGCTTTTCTCCCAAAGCTCCAAACTGAAACTAGGGTTTTTTGACCTCAGGGGCTCACTGGGGAGATGGAGGAACTCCTTATATGGTCAGAACACTATAGTAGAGAGGATTATCCAAAAAAAGAAAATAATATCTGAATAAAATGAACCTGCTGCTCTCTCCTGATTGGAGGAGAATTGTGGTGACCTGGGGAACTTTTATTAGCTCCTCTGCTAACGTGGGGGAGGGGGAAACTCCATATGTGGTTTCCACACCTTATAATAGAGCATTTTAACAGAAAAAAATATTTTTTGGGTGATATCTGACAAAAGTGAAATCACTTCCCCTACCTTTAACCATACCTTTAACAATAACTTAACTCTTGGGTTATAGTCAGATCTAATAAGAGATCTAACAAAGGGTTCATTTGGTTACTACCTGGGACTTTCTCAAGCACGCCCAGTGCTGGTCCCCGGACCACCGGTTTGAAAACCACTGCTCTATACCATACTGACAGAGCTATAACCTGGAGGAAGTCATTCCTATCCTGGACAATCCAAACCACGTGGGTCTGTCCCTGGAGCGCTGGAATCTGCCAAGCCAGCAATCGATCTCCATGAATTATTTGAAGGATGCGCATGCGCTACCACACACACACACACACACACACACACACACACACACACACACACGCACACACACACTATATTGTGACGTATATAAACACAAGATTGCTTAGTACACACAAGTACACAGTCTCCCTCTTTCTCTACCTCTCTTCCTCATCTCTCTCTCTCTTGGCAGAATGCCAACCACCAGGCTATCAGTCTTCAGCCATCAGCAGGCAGCCCCCCACCCACCCCCACCCCCTCTTGGTGTGCTATCAAAGCACAGAGCGACATCCCCGCTCAATATCAATGCAAGGTGACTCTGCTCTGCGTGTCTGTAGGAGTGTGTGTGTGTGTGTGAGTGTGTCGACAGCCCTGATATGACACTGTGACCTTTGCACGCACATGCACCCGCACGCACATGCACCAGCATGCACACACGCGCACACACACACACACACACACACGCACACACGCGCGCGCGCAGGCACGCACGCACGCACGCACACACACACACACACACACACACACACACACACACACACACACACACACACACACCACACACACACACACACACACACACACACACACACACACACACACACACACACACACACACACACACACACACACACACACACACACACACACACACACACACACACACACACACACACACACACACACACACACACACACACACACAGGTGTCCAAGTGGGGGGCAAGAAAAAGCGTGCATGCTTTCACCCCCTAACCAAACTAAACAGCAGTAGTGCTACTCACACTTTGTACTTAAGTAAAAGTGTCAATATTGCAATGTAGAAAATACTCTGTTACAAGTAAAAGTCCAGAATTCTAAATTTACTTGAGGAAAAGTACAAACACTACTGGTGTCAAAATGTACTTAAAGTACCAAAAGCATTTGTATTTTGAAAATAGCTGATCTGCAAACTCACAATATAATATATACCCAATACAACCATTCTAAAAATCTGCTTCCACATAGATAGTATAATAAGCTAATAAGAGTTAAAACAATCTCATTTGAACTCCTATAACAGGAGTGATTTAATAGCAGCAAGGCATTTTGGCTTGAAAACTGTAACCACTCAACCCTTCTTTATATTTAAAAATTTTCAATGATTTTCTGGGCTTTATAAGGGAGCTTAAAGTCCACACCACCTCCCCCCAATACACAGCTGAACGCTGAATTTTAAGCACTTAAACCGTAATATGCTTACTGGGGTTCCCTAGGGCTCCATCCATGGCTCCCTTCCCTTTTTCACCCTCAGCGAAAATAGCCATTCTACAAGGTCACACCGCTTTGCAATGTGCCATGCACTGTGGGCTTGTAGATCTGTCATTTTTTTGCTGAATGCTTTGCCTATCATGACCTACCACTGCACTGCATCTTTTTGGAATATCATCATTCAACAGTTCAACATGCATTAGTGCAGTGGGTTTTCATTCAACCAGTGGTCTGCGCACCACCAGTGGTCCATGAGGGGGTTCCAGGTGTGGTCCCCCAGCTAAATGATGGTGAGTTGGCAGGCAAATCGACCCTTATACTGAGCGGGGGCGGTGGTGGCTTAAGGACAGAGTGGCTGCAGGGTAAGGTAACCAGTTCGAAACCATGCTCCCCCAGAGTTAGTGTTAATGTGTCCTTGAGCAAGGCACTCAACTCTAATTGCTCCCAATGTGCTGGTTGTACCTTGCATGGATTCCGCTGCCATGCATGAGGGAGTTATATATAAACACAATTTTACAGTGTAGATCTTTAACTCTTGAGGGAGTCCTCTTCTGGTTCAATAGGAACGTTAGCAGAGGGGGAACAAGACAGGAAAGCTTGACCTGCATAGCAACTGTTGCTAAACTATTTGGATTGGCATTGGACACAATGGACAGGGGTTAGGGTAAAGGTAATGTTACAGCGCAGGGGTTTTTAACAGGTGGTCCGGGGACCACCAGTGGTCCCTGAGAGGATTCCAGGTCGTTCCCAGGCTAATTGATGGAGAGTTGGTTAACCATATGTAACGCTTTCAGAGCATAAACATGAAACCAAATTGACCCTTGCGGTTCCATTTGGTTTCATGTTTACACTCTCAAGAGTTCAAATATTCATCATGTGAATTAGCCCAAATCTACACAAATAGAGAATGTAGAAGATTAAAGGTAGGGTAAGTGATTTGAAATTCATGGTGTAGTACCAGCCTATTGCACTAGGGGCGTCCAACAGTAGCTACACTATGTGAACCTGCTGCTCGATCCTGATTGGAGGAGAATTCGCCACCACCTGGGGAACTTTTATTAGCTCCTCTGCTAACGTGGGGGAGGGGGAAACTGCATATATGGTTTCCACACCTTATAATAGAGCATTTTTTGTGGGTGATATCTGACAAAAGTGAAATCACTTCCCCTACCTTTAATGGTCATTTTTGATCTGTAGGTTTGACCGTTTTGTTTTCTCTGAAATCCAGCCTGGAATCGTGAACAAAAGCAAAAGTGTTGGGGTATGTGGGGCTAAAATGTCCTCAAATGGTGGTCTGTGGGTCAAATTCTGCATAAATAGTGGGCCCTGGTATCAAAAAGGTAGAAAACCACTGTTACAGGGCATTTCTCTGGAGGTAATTGTTTTGCCATTCAGTGGGCGTTCCCTCATCACCATGATGTCCATATGGTTGAAAACCACTGCATTAGTGCATTGAGCATCGGACCACGTCACATACTTGGACACAGCTGTTTAACGTTAACGCAAGCCGACAGGCTGAACACATTGGGACAGTGCTAGCCCCGAGTGACAGGTTTTTTTCTTTTTCTTTTTTGGGGGGCAAGTCATGCTTTAATTAACCAGATAACGGTGAATGGCAGGAGAGAGACAGGCAGATGGGGCTATGCAGAAAAGTGTCCTGAAGTCAAAGTCAAATTTCACTTCGTACAAAAACTGAAAACATTTTTCAGTCCTATTGATTTGTTATATAATCTAACTGTTTTTCATATGAGGAAAAAGAAAAGAAAACTGCAGAAAATTGTCGGAATGCACATTCGTCTGGCAATGACCTGGATCAAACAGTTTCACAGGTGTAATACCACTAGTACACATAGAATACTACTATAACAGTAAGCATACTAGCAAGGATCACACTGTATTTCTCATAATTGGTTCTAGTGAGCAGAAATAATCAATAATAAGCAGACCTGGAAACCTGACAGAAAGTAATAACAATACAGCAACAAAATCATTATTGTTCTGAATTCTGAATTGTAATTTAATTCACACATTAATCATGTTGCCAAGACTGTTTTTTTTCCACCTTAGAAACATTGTGTAAATCGGAGACAATGTGAAAAACAACTGAAAGATTACGACTTGTCCAAAATTCAGCAGTCAGTTTTAACTAAAACTATGATGAGAGAACATATTACTCCTGTTTTACTTTCACTGCATTGGCTTCCGGTTGTTGTACTTCTAATACTCTTGCTTTTAACTGATCTTTTAAATTTTATATTATTAATGTCCTCAGACTTTTTATTTTGTGTTTGCTTTACATGCTCTGTAAAGCACTTTCAGCTGGATTTCATACTGCTGGGGTTGTATCTCTCTGCCCTACAGCTTTGCAGGCAGTGTATAGGACACAAAGACACAAATGTAAAAACCCTGCAACATTAAGCTAGTTGGTATTGGTGTGCAACTGTGCATCATGCCCTTAAATCACAACTGAAACCAAATCGATGCGGTGCGACTGACATTGACACTGGCCAACAGCCAGGTCCATCAGTGTGAGAAAACCATGCCAGTACTTAAAACGCACGTGGCAGTCTCCAGGAAACATGCCTAATAGGAACACAAACACAACTTGATCTTTCAGAGAGAGACAGAAGGAGAGAAGAATGTTTACAACAAACTCCTGTCTTAATGGAGGAGAATTGATTGAATATCAACCCATATGAACACGAGAATGTGTGTCAGAGTTACTTATCAAAGGATCGGGACATGAGTCCGGTCAATAATTTCACCATGGTCAGTGATAGCAGTATCAGCATCTAAACGCACACACGCACAAATGAATGCACGCACACTCTCATGGACAACATTTGAGCTTACGACACATTGCATTCTGAGCTTGGAGATCCTATTTACGCTTTTCAGCCAAGATAGTTGGTATAGAGAGAAAAGGGCAGAAGACTATAAGTACAACAAATAGACCTATACTGAATGTACTGTAGGATTTAGTTAGACAGAACTAATGTTATAGAGGTGGAATCCAAATGCCTGGGGAAGGTATAGTTTTGGCCAAAGCGTTGCTTAAATAAAAGTGTTTCTTATTGTGTAAGTGCAGACAGTGTGTGCATAAAAGTGCATAGAAGAAATGGCTCAATACTGACAGTCAGTCAGTATGTGGATACATATTTTTAGTGCCCAGAGTTGTGAATAATTTACGTTGTTGTGTTGACAGTATTTACTCCTGACTGTAAAAGAAAATTACTAGATGCAATGAATGAAACAAAAACACTTTAGATGAAACTTATGAAAGTCTTATATATCCTCCACCACCACCAATAGTCCAGGGCTGCCATATTGCAAATCCAAACCTACTCAGGTGAAACGTGTCATTTACAAGCTCCCTCTGACATAGGTTTGTACAAGGCGGGTCGCTCCGTTGGAGCTCGACCCAGTTCCACGGTGACAGATCCAACGGACTGTGACAGGCAGCCAGGAGGTCGTCTCCATCGCGCCGCGTTCAGCTTCACACTCTGTCTGTCAGTCTGACCCGTCTGACCCAGTGAGAGACAGCAAAATCCACCAGCGACCAACGAGTTGTGTCTCCTTTTTACTGTCGCGACCACATCCTTGTGGTCATGACTAGTTTAAAGCTCGGAACACTAACTCTAAGCCTAAACATTACCTCAAGCACGGATCAGCGCATGTCCGCTAACGAGATTCACAACTAGTAAGCAACTGACCACAAACTGGTCCCTAACCCAACGCAACCAGAAGCTATAGCCCAGAAGTGGATTGCACCATTCCTGCACTCTGTTACACACAGGATAGTCAGGGCTGTAGTCCACATTCCCACTTCTTAATACAGTTTTATGAAAACCTCTGTTTCCATGTGAATCGTTCTCAAACATTTCCATGTCAAGGACCCCCAAAAATTATATAACTGATCACCAACAAAATATGTTGTTGATTTGAGTATAAAAAACGTTTGCCGTGAAAAAGAAAACATATTCAAAGATTTGCGCAACATTTTCAACATTTCTCAAAAATAGCAGATCTACAAGCTATAAGCAGTTACCGGTAAGTGCAGCACAGCATCATCTAGTATGATTGTAAAACATGATTGTAAAACAAAATGCATAAAACAGCAAAAGGGGTTCCCGACTAATTAAGTACAGAGGCAGATTATTCAGCACAACAACATTGCAAGGCACCGACCTGCTCAGCGGGAGCAGTTAGTGCACGGTTTAGTCAGTGTCTTGCTCAAGGACACTTAATTGCATGTGGACAGAAAAACGATTCCCAAAGCAGTCTCTGCCTTCTGAGCCACTAGCTGCCGCCCCACCCCCATACAGCACATCACAGGTAGTGGACTGGTACCTTATTATAATCTTTGCCATCTGGCAGCAACCTTATACAGTATTTCCCTATTTCGACTTTATTGTTGTTTTACTTCAGAATACGAGAGTGCACAAAAAAGCAGTGAAAATAGACATGGCTATTTTAACTTTTTTAATTTTTTTTAAACAATAATAAAATGAATAGTCCTCCTGTACATACAGTATATGGTTCCCACGTGACAGCAAATGATATATGATATTGTCAAGTCTACAGTGCAGCAAAAAGCAGGTCAGTAAGTTGCATTATGGCACTGCATGGCTCACATTTACATACAGTACACCTGCTTTTCTTTCCGCTTATTATTGTACAGTTACATACGAACCCCTATAGGCTCTGCATTCAGCTGCCACTCACTGCAGTCTCAAAGAATACAGTCAGGGACACTTAGAGCAAATGACATACATGTGCTGTTCATGCCCTTCATACCGGTAGGTGTGACTTCAGCAAAAGGACAACAAACAACAGCTATCCAGCTCTGTTTATAATGTACAACCTCTATGCATCTATCAACCTACTTAAAGCCAATTGTAAGAGCCAAATGAGTAGCAATGTCAACTTGGTGGTGGTGGTGGTGGTGGTGGTGGTGCTGTTTAAATAAGCGTCAAGTTCACAGTTATGGTGGGGGAGGTTGATCTGGAAAAGGCAATGGTTTTTGACCGCAGGTATGTTAAATGTAAATGGTGCATTGTGTTACATATATTGTGTATATACCAATTCATATACCGATGGCGGCAGCGAACACTACAAGGCATCCAACCACACATTGCAAGCAATTTGGGGGTTCAGTGTCTTGCTCAAGGACACTTTGACACTCTGGGATACCCCCGGGTTCATTACTGGGAACACTGCAGTTACCATGTGTTAGTCTGTTTACAGTAAATGCTGTGGAGTGAAATGTTTGTGAGTTTCAGTTATTTGTCTGAAATAATTCACTGCCTGCTTGTTCTAATATGTTTTGCTTATGAAATCACGCCGATGCTGATGTCGTGCTCATGGTGAAATAAATCTGTCTAAAGAATGAAGACCTGTCTGTGTGTAGTGTGTGTGTGTGTGTGTGTGTTAGAGCTGGGGTCGGGCCGACTTTTTTCAGCCCGACCCTACCCTCGGGTAGGTCGGGCTAGGGCCAGCCCGGCCCTAGCCCGACCATTATTATTAAAATATATGCGCAGCCCGGCCCGAAAACCCGACACCCCTTTTTCACCTAAAAAAAAAAAAACCTTTAATTATTAAAATGATAGCACACTTTTCTTCCCTTCGTTTTTCGTTTTGTTAATTATTATAATAATAATTATTATTATATCATTTATAAATAAAAACAGCTATGTTTTTAATACATTGATAATATTAAAGTTGTTAAATAAAATTAAAGTTGTAAAATAATATATATATATATATTATTCAGCCCAAGCCCGAACCCGTCCGAAAACCCGACCACCAATTAAGCAAATGAGCCCTACCCTACCCGGCCCGTCGGGTACCCGACGGGCCGGGTCGGGTTTCGGTCGGGTTTCCCACCTCTAGTGTGTGTGTGTGTGTGTGTGTGTGGGTGTGTGTGGGTGTGTGTGTGTCTGACACACAGTGAACCGCACATCATTTAGCCTATTCCCATCAACAGTGCATCAGCGCCGGGATCAATTCCCCCAGAGAGCCGTGTGTAAGACACAGGCTCTTATATGATTCAATTAACTTGCAGTGCTTGCAGTTTGTAACATTAAAACGGACGGGATAAGGGGTTTTCTTTAAGCATTTAAAAAGCTCCATGTTGTGAGAGCACAGCACTCCTTGTTAAAGTGTGTAAAATCAGTGTTTATACTGTACTGTATCTACCCAGCTTGTTATTAAACAAAATAATTGCATTTTCAGGTCGGGATGCCAATTTGGTCATGATGCAAATTAAACAGATGTTTCTAAATGATGTACAAAGAAATGAGCACACAAAATTGGAACTAGAACTCTATAAACATTAAACACTGAAGCTCATAAACAGCCACTCTCTTCTGATATGCTGAAATTTAATCAGCTACTGTACCTGAACAGAATATATATTTTCCGTTCATTAAAGAGCTGGAGACAGAGAGAGACAGGGAGACCTCTGTTACCGAACAAACATTCTATAGCAGCGGTTTTCAACCAGTGGTCCTTGAGGGAGTCCCAGGTGGTCCCCAGCTAAATGATGGAGAGTTGGGAACGAAATGGACCTTTATAGAACTTTAACTCTTGCGAGTGTAACATTTTTACATTCTCAAGAGTTATATCACCTGCATAACGGTTACCTAATTTACAACACAATTTGAGGATGCAGAAGAAGACAAACAACATATTAATATATGATTCTTTATATGTTGGGTCAATCATCAATTGGTGGTCCGTGTCTCAAAAGCCGAATAGTGACCCTTGAAAATGAAGCTGTTTGAAAACAACTGCTCTATCAGAACATACTGATTTAACCTTTTCTTAACAAAGCCTTTTACTTTAACCAAAGCATATTACTTCACCCTACTCTTCCCCATGCCCAGTGCCCACACATCCCCATGCATCCCAGATTCCTTAGCCATGCTTTTTTCCACACACCGACTCCTCTTGTTGAATTTAAGCGTGAGGGAGTTGTTCCTATAACCATGAGGGACAGCTCCGTGACACACTGCCCGGCGCTTTGTTTCTATAGACGCCCTAGCCAAAGAAAGACACTAGCACGCCGCGTCACGCCGTGTTTACATTTATGACGCTCGGTTACGACCGCAGGCATGATGGAGATCTCATCTTATTTACGGCATACTGCTGCCACGCGGTTTGTACACACCCTCTTTATCTCTCTCTCTCTCATTCATCCCTCTCTCTCTCTGCTCTTAGTCATAGAGATCTCTCTCTCTCTCTGTTACAGAGGTGACTCCCCTGGCTCGCTCTTTCTCTCCAATTTCATTCATCTCCAGACGACGCACGCGTTTGCAGCCTCGCATTAATCATTGATCACCTCCGACGTTCACCTTTTACTCTCTCTCTCTCTCTCTCTCATATATTCCACAGAAACACAGAGTTGTCTTACAGGAGCAAATGCGACGGCAGACCAGCTTCCTCAACATGCTGGCCGTCAAGAGACGCACAGGCAGGACGGACGGACGGACGGATGTACGGACGCACAGACAGACAGGTATACTGTGTGATGGACGAGACAGAACAGACAGACAGGTTGTTCCTTTCAGGCAGCCCCGCGTATAGCTCCTTTTAGGTCCTCACATCGCTGTGGCGGTGCAGGGGCGGCGGCGGCACACGCATGGCCACGGTGGTGCAACCCGGGGAGCCGGCCGGCCGGCGCAGAGAGGAGAGAGAGCCACGCAGCAGTGGAGGAGACGAGAGACGCGAGAGCAGAACAGAGGATGAGAGGAGGGAGGGAGGGGAACCGAGCCACTCTCCTGCCCCTCCCTCCCTCCCTCGACGGAGACTGGGAGCACGTGTCATATCCTCCCTCCTCCCGAGTGTGTACAACACACACACACACACGCGCACGCGCGCGCACACACACACGCACACACACACACACACACACACACACACACACACACACACACACACACACACACACACACACACACACACACACACACCTCCTATCCTTCTCCTCCTTCTCTGCAGCCTCCCTTTTTCTCATACATTTTTTTCCTCTCCTACTACCCCGTCTCTCTTAGTTAGTAGTTATTCTCCATCTCTTTCTTTCGCATTCATGCATGTGAGCACACGAGCACATGGGAGTGCACACACACACACGAGAAGAGAAGAGAAGAGAAGAGAAGAGAAGAGAAGAGAAGAGAAGAGAAGAGAAGAGAAGAGAAGAGAAGAGAAGAGAAGAGAAGAGAAGAGAAGAGAAGAGAAGAGAAGAGAAGAGAAGAGAAGAGAAGAGAAGAGAAGAGAAGAGAAGAGAAGAGAAGAGAAGAGAAGAGAAGAGAGAAGGCCGACTGTGGAGACTCTCTCCTGCATGGTTCCATTGAGAAATAAAATCCTTTTCTCATCCCACTTATCAGGAATTTATTGAAGTGCGTTTGCCCTGCACGAGGGGAAATGTGCATTACAGCAGATTCTTTTCGCACGCGATGACTTTCACTTGTCGTAAATGTCGATCATAGCGATTCACTTATCACATCCTCTTTAGGTTATTGGGGAAATACTCAAAAGGATGGCCGTTACTGCTCCTCAAATAGAAAGAAAGAGTAGCTGAGGTGGATGTTAGGGATAGAGAGAGGAGAATGAAGACAGACAGACAGACAGACAGACAGACAGACAGACAGACGGACAGAGAGACAGAATGTGGGCGGGGCATCAGGGAAAGCTGTGATGTCATCATGACTCAGGAGGAGAGATGGGAAGGGACCAGACAGCTAATCGATGTGTACAGTAGGTCTGAAGAGTACACAAATGTTTTACTTAAGTGCAAGTTTAAATAAACACTGCAATATAAAAATACTCCAGTACAAGTACAGAATTGAAGTGTACTTGCATAAAAGTGCAAAAGTATTGGCATGAACATGTAATAAAACTACCAAAAGTAAAAAGTTCTGAAAATAACCAATGCAAGCTCGCTTGCTGTGAACTTGTATTACTGCTATTTTTGAATAGTCATTGCAAAAAAAGAAAAAAGCTACTGACGTAAGATGAAATGCAGTAGATGTGTTCCCAGTGTAGAATAAGGTAGCTTGATGTTATCATAATATAAATGCACCAAGTCTCTGTCTCTATATCTGTAATCCACTTAACTCAAGAACCCGCCGAGCCCAAAGTGACCGGATTTGCTTGGTGTCATGTCCAACGCACGACTTTTTGTCCAAGCACAAAAGCCTCTGCCCAGGCTCTGGACAGGGCCCCTGTCCTAAATAAGATCCTAAAAAAGAGAGAGAGTGAGAGTGAGAGTGAGAGAGAGAGGGCCTTGTTTCCTATTCACATCTTTCTTACAACCCATATCCAATACTACATACTACAACCCAATACTACATATTACAACCCATATATTACAACTCAAGTCTTTTGTACAAGTTCCTGATCTCTTGCTGTGTTGCCAGTTTTGCGAGAAATAAGTGGCCAGGACTATGACTAATATGACTAAGCAACACAGTTAAAGCGACACATGTCAAACACGTTTGAGAATAAAATGAAATATTTTGAATATATCTGTGGACAATTGCATGGTAAGTTTGGGGTTCCACTGGTTTAGAAAGGGCAATTTAGAAACAAGCCCCCCAATAACATCAACCAGCAACTATTTGAATAAGCAGTCTCATAATAAGCAGTCATGGCAAACACTGTCTGAACAGAAGGAACAGACACAGTAGCTTAATGGGGTAAAACGTCTATACTTGGGGATGTCCAATACACTCCTAGCCCAGACCTAAAACAATGTGTGTTGCAGGAAACTTACTGTATACCCTCAAACATATACCACAGCTGGAGTGCAAAGCAGGGAGACAGCAAGCTTTTGTTTTGGGGATTCGAACCCCTGGCCTCTCATTCTCAACGTGGACACTCTAACCACAAGGCCACTGAGAAGCTTTAATTTGAGGTATTCAATTATCTCAAGACAGCAACTCAGGCCAGCACTATAACCTGTTCCTCCACTAGATGGCACTGTACACATATAGTTGTTCTTAAATGGTAACAAAACAGTGACAAATGACAGAAACTCTCTTAAACAAAATCTTTGCTCTATCACTCTAGTAAGTTGCTTGAAGCTAATTTAGGTTCCTACAAGTTCATCTCCTCGACATGATACAGGGACTTGTCGTTCTTCATATTTTCTTGTCATGCAATGTTGCATGAATCAGTCCTGTTACGGTAAGTCCATGCATTGCAAACCATGCATGAAATTACTCTATCAGTCGCCATGAAGCTGTTGTGTTTTCATTGAGTGAGTCCAATATCAAAACAGATAAAGCAGGAGGCCTTCTGTGGCATTCTGCTGACCAGCCGATTCAATTGTTATTGCTACGTGCTTTTTTTCGCTCAAAAGGGTAAGAAAAAAATGCATTCCTTGTAATGCAAGACTAAAGACTAAAACAGACTACATACAGTACATACATGTACTTCATCACAGATCCATAATAAAAAAAACATGCCTACAATACATCCTGCAGGGTCTTCCACTGAGAAATGTATGCCTTTGCCTTACAACAGGGGTTTTCAACAGGTGGTCCCTGAGAGGATTCCAGGTAGTGCCCAGGCTAAATGACAAGCGCATAAACATGATAAGAGCATAAACATGAAACCAAATGGACCCTTATGGGTCCGTTTGGTTTCATGTTTACGCTCTCAAGAGTTAACATATTCACCATCTGAATTAGCCCAAGTCTATACAACTACTAGAGAATTAAGAGATTAATGGTCAATTTGGTCTGTATGTTTGGCTGTTTTGTTTTCTCTGAAATCCAGCCTGGAATTGTGGACAAAAGCAAAAGAAATGTTTAGTGTTGGGGTCTGTGGGGCTAAAATGTCATCAAATGGTGGTCCGTGGCTGAAATTCTGAATAAATAGTGGGCCTTGGTATAAAAAAAGGTTGAAAACCACTGCGTTACAATGAACTTTAAATCCATATCATATGGTTTGCCTTCCGCAAAAAACATATGACCACATTATTGAAAACGCTGAACCCAGATCTGTGTTGAATGCCAGCCGGTCACAAGTTCTGCAGCTCTGTCTGTCTGAAGCCCAGGGCAGGTGGGAGCCTAGCGGACCCTAACGGACTCTGACAGGAGATCTCTCTGCTGCTAATTCACAAAATGACCAGGAAGGGGTTGAGGTCGTGGCGTTGCGTCATCGGGGGGCTGGTGGATGAAAGGGAAACCCCGACTACAGCAGGAGGATTTAGGGATTATGTCAGGTACAGTATGTGCCACCATGAGCTTCCCAACATGTTTTTAGAACGGCGGTGGGTTTCAAGGGGCTGACCGACTCAACGTAAGAAGCCGGAAGAAAAGGAAAACAGGAAACGGCCCACCAAAGAGGCCCTGCAGTTGCTTCGAAAGCTTGGCCGGAAACTTCGGTCGGCCAGAAAAAACTCCATATTGTCGGTGTGTGTCCTACTGTGTGGTCTGCAGGGAGCCTGTGTGGCGAGGAGGGGAACCGGAGACCACAATGTGAACATATGGGCGTGTTAGTACTACTCCCAGTTGCTTATTGTCGCTCTGGATTAAGTGCATCTGCTTAAATGTGTGAATTGTAAAGTGAAAAGCAGTGAAAAGGAGTTCTAGTGACCACATTGCCTCTATAGTGAGCACCTATAGCCATGGCAGCAACCAGTTTCTTCTTCTTCTTCTAGTGCTGCACGATTCTTGCTCAAATTTAGAATACCTGTCTGAATCTACAAACTAGATGTTGATCTATTTCCGATACAGCCTTGTCATTCACCCACAGTGGGTCATTCACCCACAGGGACGTGTTGTGCACATAGACATATTCTGTAGGCCACATACTGTACATTCATACCACCATTTGCTAAGAAATGCAAAATGGCACTATTTTTCATGCCATATAGCAGATACATGAAGGCAGCATTCAGGAGAATTACTTTTTTCCTCTGAATGCACCTGCACTTCAACACAGTTTTGGTCCAAAAGTGCCCTGTTACTGTATTTCACCCCCTGCCTCTATAAAACCCTCTGCACGTCCCTGTTCACCCAGGTTCAGAACAGTCATGGGAGGAGGGTATGGTTCTCACATAGCTCAAGCTTCCATTCACCCTTTCCTCCGCCTCCTAAGCCACATACATATCCATTCATTCATCCAGCGATGATCCAATGTACTGTAGGAGAACGTCTTCGGTTACAGGCACAGCTGCTGACTCAATACGTGAGAAAATACTCCCCCCGCGCAGCACGCCGTTAAGAAAGCGGTTTCACTGGAGCGTTTCATTGTTGTTATTATCATGGAGTGGAAAAATGCTGTTTCAGGAGGCCTTTTCTTCTCAACACTGATTTAAGAGAGAAACGAGTTCTGCACGGAGGGGAAACCACTGGGGACTGAGAGAGATAATGCATACCGCACAATGTGTATTATCATGCGTTGACTGCCATTTCAAAAGCACGCACAAAAGGTCATACCACAATTAAACGGATTAAGTTTTTTTCATCCGGCAAAACAGAATGTCCTCATAATGATTCAGCATTTTTTACCTGTCCTGGACTCTCCGTATCTTGGCCATAGTATTGTAGGGCTAAATCTAAATTTTATATAGCACCTTTATCCAAGGGGCTTTACATTACATTCACCCATTCATAATACTGCTTGTCTGTCTGTCTGTCTGCCTGGCTGTCTGTAACCAGGGGTCAGCAACCTTTAATGTCAAAAGAGCCATTCTGGTCTGGAGTCGCAAGTGTACTACTTTTCTAAAAACAAACGAAAACACTTATATTTAATATTCTCTTAGAAAACAATTAAGAACTGTTTTTGCAGAATCACCTTCAGGAGATAATATCTATGGCGTTAATTATTAAGGTCTCTTAATTACATCACCATTACGCCATCACCTAAACCGGCCAAACGGAATACTTTGAGGGACGACTGAGGAAAAATTAAAATCTGTAACCATCCCTATAAGATTGAGACACCTGAAGCACAAAGCATACTGTATATTGATCGTTGCTATTTGACCTTACTGTACAGTGTGTACACATGTACAACCATGTATCATTATCAACCTCTCCCTCCACAACTATCCTCAAACATTGAATCTGTTCCGACCAAACCTCCCCACTCCCCAGCATCGACCTGAGACAGGCTTTTGAGAAATATGGTAAAATGGTTTCATTATATAAAAGGTAGAATAATTGTTCTCTTTCCGAAATGTGGACAAAAACATGAAAATCCTTAGTTTTGGGTGCAAGAGACTAAACTCAACATCAAAAGGTGACCCTCCGTGGCTAAAAGGCACTGGTTTGAAAATGGTTGAAAGCCACTGCTTTAAAATATAAGCAATTAAATATGCAAGATAAGTACCTACATGCTTTTCTAGACACTATGTGATTTATCTACACGATTTATGTACACGGAGCAAGCCAATCAGTAGGTCTGTGTGTTTTATGTCAATGTCAATCTGGTAATTTTTTCCCCGAACTTTTGGCACCTCCCTAAAATAGCCAATGAGCAACGCAGTACGCAGTAGTGAAAAGCTCTCACTCAGTCTTTCCATTCCTGCAGAGTGTGTGTCCATTATTCAGGAGGAGGAGGAGGTGATGCTGCTGCCATGTCCTGCAACCTGGCCTAGGGCGGCCTCTCCTGTCATCCCTCACCGCCACACCGGCGCACCACAGGCCCTCCCCTCCCATGGGACCGCGTGCGTCATCTAGAACCCAGCCAGCTTATTTATTCAGACCCGGCAGCAGCTAGGGCCACACTTCCAGTTTAAAAGATCTCAGGGGTCAAGTTAAAAGACAGTGCTGTTAAAATGAAAGGCTGTCTGAATAGGTAAGTGGGTCTGCATTCTGATCTTGGTGTTAGGGTTCTGATCTTGGTGCCAGAAATCAAAATACCAAAATCTTTTTGCCTTTTTCCTCTCCACGCTGATTCTACTTTGATGCTGCAGCTGTTTCCCTGCAGACACTTGCTTCGTCCTGAAGATGGTCCAAAAACTTTTTTGTTGTCAACAAATCATGAAAACAAAACTTCATCGGGTTCAGGAAAGGCATTGCTAATGTTATGGGGGGGGTGAGGGAGCATTTTAGCCAATCACAGGACAGCAGTTGCCAGCAGTTTCATAATGAGCCAATAGAGTGGATGTGAGGTGTTACATTGTAGATTCTGATTGTAAACAAATCTGTTTACAAAGACAGTGTTTGTACACAGTAAAGTTACTCTAATACCTTTAATATTAGTGTTCTACAAACACTTACAAACTAGCTTAAAGGATCACTTGACCACTTTTTAACCTTTCTTCTCCCCCACTGATAATCATGATAAAATAGCACCATTTTCTTCTAATTAGTCTAAAAGGGGAGACTGTGGCTCAGGAGGGCAGGTCATCCCATGATCTATGAGAGGCTGACCATGTCCGTATTTCCCAGGACATGTCCGTATTTCACGTCCTGTCCTGGGTGTCCTGGTTTATTTTTAGAAAATGAGGAAATGTCCCGGTTTTTGTAAAATTACTTTCATTCAGTTCCTTTCCGACACGTCTTTGCTTACATCGGACCAGTAAATCGACAGGCACTAGGACACTGCACACGATGACCTCAGCCCTGAGCAGAGTCAGTGCAGGCAGCCTTCGTCAATCAGTTAGTAGACACTAGACAGCGTGGTTGTCAGTCTCCACCACCATGCCCAAGCGCAAGTGCACGTTTACAGACGAGTTACAGAAAAAATTCCCTGTATTCAGACCGGGGGGAGACAAAAGTGAAGCACTGTGCACTGTTTGCAAAGCAGGCACGTATGTCTCGCTCTGCAATGGTGGTGCAAGGGACCTAAAATCCCACATTGACACAGAAAAACACAAAAAAGCTGTTCGAGGCGATAGTAGCGCCTGTTCGATATCTGAATATTTCGTGAAATCCCCCCGCCCCCCCGCTAAGGTGTCCTGGTTTTCTCCTTTGAGAATATGGTCACCCTAATCTCTGAGAGCGTGGTTTCAATCCGGTCTCCTCCTGTCTACATGTCAAAGTGTTTTAAGTTAAACAAGACGCTTAACTTAAAAATCATTGCACATGAAAAACACACCAATGGGTCTAATTAAGTAGCCTACTGTCACGTACTAAGCATGTACAAAAGTCACGTCACCCCTCTTCAACCACTATTGTTGACGGACCGAAAGGTACGACGGAAAAGTACAACGTGACCCTAATTATCCAGGTTAAGATGACTACCGTTCTATCCATGAGTGACCTGCATGCATCGGCATGACGACAGACACACTCCAATCATTTACGCCCGATCAATACTGAACAATGACCCACACAGCGGTCAATTAATCAATGCACGCAGTGTGCACTCTAGAGCTCAGCAGCAGCCCCAGTGACCCAGTATCTATCTATCTGTCCACAACACGCCTGCGTCTGATAAGTACTGATCTAGTATACTGCCTTAGTGAGCGTAATCGGTTTATTACGGCATCGCATTCTTCCCAGATCGTTGCCTTGGTCAGATGCCGTTTGATTGATAATCACGAGACGAGTCAAGGCTGTCGGAGTGATCGGCACGGCAAACACAACGCGGCCCTATGTTGATCTGATCTAATACTAATCAATGTGTATGAGGCAATGGATGAGTCTGATGTCATCATTGTAAACAGGACTAAATACACACAGCCTGAAGGCCTACTGTATATTCACACCTCTATTTGAGGTGATAGCTTATCACCGCATGTGGTTCAATAAAATCTTTAAACATCAGGCGTGGGAAACGTTTATGATGGAGGGTGACTACATTTCCACACTCACTACACATCCGACGTGTTTTGTAAATGGATTTATGTAGCGCCTTTATCAAAGGCACTTTACATAGATTGTGGATCCCATTCACCCACAAATGGCTGAAGAAAACATGCCATCCAGGTACGGAGGGGTTAAGTGTCTAAGCATTTTTTATTTATTTTAGTTATCTGCCCCCCATCTCAATGAGAAAACCCCCATAATATGACCCCGTAATATGAGGATCATTTTAATCTCCATACTATTTTCTGGCTCTTCGAAAACATCAAGTCTACAAGTTCACAGTGCAACATATTTTCCAGATTTCAACAGTACATGACTGACAACATAAATCTTTCCAAAAAGGGGCGAAGGCTGCCAAACACCTATAAATTGATGAAAATGATTGAGAACCAAAGGCTTTACGGAGGGGGAGGTGGAAGGCAAAGCGAGCCTGCATAATACTGGTGTATATCCTGCAATACCATGCCGTATCTCTTAATTTACGTTCTTCTCCAGTGCCATTGGGCACACGGGGGGGACTTATAACTACCCAGAAAGCACAGACCATTGTCCCCTGAGCACCACAAATACTGACTGAACTGGAGAAGCCAATATTGCACTGCACTATAATACTGGAGGCCTTGCAGTGAGTGCACTATATTTCTTTATTTTACTACTTTCTGCAGACACGTACAGTACGCTGTGTTTCTCTTTAGTCTGTGCAGAAATATGCCGTGATGTTGCATGGCAGGCAGTTTTTGTTTATCTTTTAATAAAACATGAAAGCAGCTCTACTAGGCTACACTCACTGTGGATGTAAATTATCAGCACAGCCATCAGCAGTTGACATGCCAATAATGTAGATCTACAGCGTGGACGTGTCATTTCACGTTTTATTACCGTAGCCTTATCGCGTGTGCAAATACTATGCATAGTATTTTTTTCTGGCACATAAGTGAAGGTGCTAATTCCACTAAATAATGAATGAGCTTTGAGACATTGACGGTGACCGCGACAGTCGCAATTGGGTGCGTCACGGACGGTAGCCTCGTTCCGGTGTAATTAGCTCTGGCTATAAAAGCCAATCGATATCACAGCGACATCACAAGCGCTATTATCCCGGTGGGGACCTGTGCCCCCGGGGGGGCTCTTCTTCATCTTGTTCCTGTCCTAACGTTGTAACTGTACTCCTGCCTGTCCCACCAAGCCAAATTCCTATAACATCTTTACATGTCACGGCAATAAAGACTTCTGATTCTGAGCAACAACAACAACAAACGGAAACAAAACAGAAAAAAGAACACGATCTGTGGAGTGGAATGCCCGAGTGGTGACGCAAAGGCCTGCAGCTGTATCAAATATTAACTACCATGACCTGATACGTTTACCTGCGGCAACGACCGCTGATAAACGTAATACAAGAAGACTGAGGTTCACCTCAACTCAATTACTCAATTAGTTGAGGGCCTGAGTGAATTACTAACTGTAAACGGGGCAGAACCAACCAAAGCAAAGAAAAAAGCACACAGATTATACAAGTGTCTTCTTCCAACCACCTGTATGAGGATCACCTCACTTTCACGTTATAATGACTGCACTGTCCCTAACAGAAAGAGGATTTCTGACAACGTTCATAACTTATGTATGGACAAATACCTTCTTGTCCATTCACAGGAACAACTGCATAGAATCAGAAAGAAATATGCAACATCTATGAAGTCAGTCGAGAGAGAGAGAAGGGGGGGGTGCATTAAGTGCCTTGCATGCATAGTACATTAGTAGAAGAGACTTGCGTGTGACAAAATTGTGCAGAGTGCGAACTGCGAAGTAGTCAAAGAAAATCGATGCCTTTACCTGCAGGATCTGAGCTCAACTTCATGTAGTGCCTTTTTCTCTTGTCAACAACAACAATATAATAGCCTCTAGTTTGCTCTCATCAACAACAACAACAAATAAACAAAGCATGCACCGGTCCAAGAGCAGCGCTGCCTGGAACGAGGCGACGCTCGCACTAGAACTGAACGGAGGTATGTGCGTGTGCGTTGATGCGTTCGCCTGCAGTCACAGCAGAGAGGGGTCAGTTCTCAGCTGGACTCTGACCAGCACCAGTCTGAAGGAGCTGCAACGTTAATCGTTAATGAGCTAAAAAGAAAGAAACCCCCAAAGAGGAAAAAAGGCAGACAAGTGACAGACAGTTTACCTTCTCCTGTGGTCATGGCTGCACCGGAGCTGCGCGAACAAACCCTTCCTCACATCACACGACACCCAACACAAACACAGGCACACACAGACACATACGCACACACAGCTGACAGCTCCAGCTGAGAGGAGACGTAGTCGTCCCGTGGTGCTGTTGCCACTGACTGCAATGTCCCTGCACCTCTCCTCCCCTCCTCTCCTCCCCCCTCTCCTCCCCTCCTCTCCGCTACAACCTGGTCTTGTGACTGCACGGCCCGACAGCTGCTGTCACACCCCCTTTCCTTCTTCAAAATAAAAGCACCCCCCCCACACACACACACAGACGCACACCCACACACAGTCGTTTTGGGACTAATGGGACTGGATTTCCTCTGTTCTGTGGTTCCACTGTCAGACACTGTGTGTTCGCTTCTTGTATTCTTCTCTCTCGTGTTGCTGTTTTTTTTTTCCTTTCTCTTTCTTGCTCTCGTTCTCTCTAGCTAGCTCTCTCTATCTTTCTCTATCTCAAAGACTTTGTTTTTAACTTTTCAGCAGTGCTTCTATGAGGCTCTGACTGCGCTCCGTTGGTTGCTTTTTAATTTTGTGTTACTTATTCTAAGTTTTACAGAGGGTTTTTTGATATGGTGCCAGTTCGTTAAAAACAACGTATGTGCACTTAGACTACAGAATACAGTAATTA
This sequence comes from Benthosema pterotum, assembly GCA_039105355.1. Lineage (NCBI taxonomy): Eukaryota > Metazoa > Chordata > Actinopteri > Myctophiformes > Myctophidae > Benthosema > Benthosema pterotum. The sequence continues at coordinate 16,564,996 of CM076988.1, forward strand.
CAACACCATCGCATCACCATCTAATCCAACCAATCAATGGGAAGGGTTTTCCATCAGCTCTCCAACAACCAATGATAATACTTGCCGTTTACCACCTCTCTCTCTCCCTCTCATCTCTCTAAACTGGATTCCTTCTCCTCTCCATTCCACTGCCCAGGTCAATAATGTCTCTGGATCTGCCAGTTGTCTGGACGGTCCTCCTGACATGAATGCAGACCTTTAGGTCTGCATACATGCAGGCAGGGGTGGACTGACAGTCTGGCATACAGGGCATTTTCCATTAACGCCCCCCCCGGGGGCCGTTAATGTTGTGTTTTAATTAAAAAAATAATGAATCAAAAAAAAAAAAAATCTGCACAAAACCGGCCCACGAATCAGTGCTGGCAGCCCTCTGTCCTCTTCAAATGAGACTGCCTATTGCAGGGTTTTTATAGTTAACTAAAACTAACTAACTAATTTTAGTTATCGTTTTTTTCGTTAGTTTTAGTTAACTATAAAAACCCTGCGATACACCAGTATACTTGTGTTATGTATTTTAAAGTTTAAAAAAATATATATATCCATTAACTGAAACTAAATAAAAACTAAATAACTAAACGTAAGCACAACACAGCCCTAGCTTAAATTTACTCGGGGAGCCCGAGCCCCAGAGCCCCTTATGTCTTAAATTCTCATGGGGGCTCAGGCCCCGGAGCCCCCACAAAGATTGCACGCCTGATTGCAACGCTAATTATAAGGGTCTTCAGAGGGCCGCTCTGAGACAAAATTGCCCGGTACGTTTTGAGCTCCCAGTCCAGGCCTGCATGCAGGAGGCCTCCACACACACAGAGATACAGACACACACACACACACATATGCAAAAGCACACACACAAACGCATACTCGCGAGGTCAGGACCACTAATAGAGCACAGAGGAGTTTAAATTTTTAACACCCCTGTAGACAAACAAGCTATTAGCCCAGAGGTGAAGTTCGTTGTTAGTGGGCTGGGAGAACAGCGTCTACTCTACCAATCAAATTAACAGTAGAAAACCTCTCATTGTGCACCTAGAGTTCACAGACTGGCGCGCAGAATTAGCCCATATTAAGTTTGCCATCCAAAAAAAGCAAAGTGTCCTTTCGTCTCCTTTCTGTTTTTAATGAAGAAAGAATTTCACCCCAGAATGTTTTCTTGCCTTTATCTGTAGGTGATTTTTATTTTGTGAAAAAGTCCTTTATTGGGTATTTCCCATACCCCAAAATAAGCTTAGAATGAGACTATGGGATGTTCAAATGCACCCATTTTCATCACTCCAAAATGCATTTTTTTCTAAATACTCTCTCTCCATCAGTATAGTATATTGAAACACACATTTTCACTTTTGGTTTAGGAGTGGTTTAGCCATTAACCGTGTGCCACACTCTCACCCTTTTGAGACATCTCTCAACTACTGCTGAACCGAAAGTGAAAGTGAAAGTAGGTGTGTCAACTGTCAACACACTACTGACATGGTGGAGAGAGAATATACAAGAACAATTTACATTTTGGAGTGATTGGAATAGGTAAATTATTCAAAAATGGTAAACAGCCATAAAGTATATTTTTCACAACAACTGGGCCATGTTTTGGGAAACAAATCAACTGCAAATAAATTTAAGAAACCTTCTGGGATGGCATTCTCCTTTTAATGGTGGTGGTGGTGGTGGGGAGGGGGCCTTGGGGTGGCGGGATGAAAGCGGAGCCTTGTGAGCGCAGAAGAGATTAAGGCCCGGCGCTCAGAGAGAGGGTTGTTTGGGGATTCGAACGGACGGGGTAGAGACAGTGAACAATAGGGTGAGAGAGAGAGAGAGAGAGAGAGAGAGAGAGAGAGAGAGAGAGAGAGAGAGAGAGAGAGAGAGAGAGAGAGAGAGAGAGAGAGAGAGAGAGAGAGAGAGAGAGAGAAACTCACAGGCCTATCCTGTGTCACCTCAGCCTGGGTTTACTAACTTTCTGCACGTCACCGTGCTGCAAGTGGAGCGGACCCACCGACACACAGACCAACCACAATTATATTTCAGGGGTATTTCAATTAAAAAAAATGTTTGGTCATTTTATAGTCTACTTGGGTTCATGTGAACACTCCACTTTATATGTTGCTTGATTCAGATTTTAGATATTCGATTAGCTTAATGTAATGCTCCATTTTAACCATGACAGATTAATCAAAAACACCCACTCTCTTTTTTTTCTGCTGACTGATATTTGTCCTCCGAATACATGAGGGGTTGGTTTTCAGTTATTTTTTCACATGAAGCTGACATGAGTAGTAAAGTTGAAAAGTAGTAAAGTGAAATGTCCCTTTAACGCCTCACTGCAGTAACAACCTGATGGTCACACCTGAGGTCCAGTCTTTTCAGGAAGCATGATTTTTTGGGGTCTTATACAGTACCCCTGCCCAAAAGCCCCCCATACTGCCATACGTTGACACAACACACACAGTAGTTTTGCTCAAATTGCTCTTTGTAAAAATGTCTATTTTGCACATTAAAATATTCATGTCATGATGGTTCAACAGAACCCCCCCAAACTGTGTTTGAATCCAACTCTCAACTCATGACATAAATCATAGGTTTTCAACAGGTAGTCCGGGGCCAGATGTAACTCGACAAGAGCGTAAAAATGAAAACAATTTGGTTTAATGTTTACACTCTCAAGAGTTGAAATATTCATCATCTGAATTAGCCCAAGTCTACACAGCTAGAGAATGTAGTAGATTAATGGTCATTTATGATCTGTATGTTTTACTGTTTTGATTTCTCCGAAATCCAGTGTGGACAAAAGCAAGAAAAAAATCAGTAGTATTGGAGTCTGCGGGGCTAAAATATCATCAAATGGTGGGCTCAAATTCTGTATAAATAGTGGGCCCTGGTATGGTATGAAAAAGGATGAAAACCTCTGGCGTAGGTCACAGGACGATCGAAATGGAGCTCCAGCAACAACATCAGAGCTGGGGGACCGTAGAGAAGACGGCCAAAGACAAATGCAAGTGGAGGGCCTTGGTTAGTAAGTAAGTAAGTAAGTAAATCTCAACTCATTCATGGCACCAGATTCTGGTGAACAGTGTAATAGGGTCAACCTGGGCCAAAGGAGGTGGACAGACTCCTGTCCACCGCGCGTTGCCTTTATTCTTTTTTCTCGTGACATCATGGCAAAAAACTGGCAAGATCTACAAGCTCACAACAGGCAACACAACGTGATCAAAGTCACTTTCAAAGCTGAACATTCTAAAATGACGGCAGATTGAAGGTGTATAACAACCCTGTATGAAATACTGTACATTTGGGAAACGGCCATTAGTGTACTAATGAAATACTGCACGTCGGGGAGCGGCGGCGACTGTTTTGCACTTGTGTTTCGGCCTCCTTTCAACGCTCCCGCTGGCACAGTTGCCGCGCCGCACGGGTCATTTTTCCTGCCGGCGAGTGAGAAGGGGATGAAAGCTCATCGTCTGCCCTCTCTCCCGGAGGAGCACAACAAAGACGCGGGATCGGGTTGCGCACCCTGAGTGAAAGACGTCAAACACCCCCAGCACACACCCCCACACACCCCCTTCCCCCCGCTGTTGTGACCGGTAATGTACCAAGACCAAAGGCCCGTCGTGTAACACGGGATCCGTGCGCGTTGTTCGGAGGTATTCATCAAAACGCACCCAATACAATGGCTGCATGAGATCATAGTAGGTTCGCTTGAGGGATGGAAGCATTGCATATGTGGGATAAGTGGGGAAAATGGGTTGCTATTGCAGTTATTAAAAAAAATAATGCAAGATTCAAATATAGCAAAAATACGACAGTACATGAAATGTGGCCCCTCTGGAGCGAGTGAAACAGAAAGCCAAATATTAGGGCATTTGAACACTGGCATTTGCCAGTCACAATGTGGGACAGACAGGGCCTCAATTTGGGGGACACCTACGCAAAGAGAGACATCTGGACACCCGGGACACCCTAACAGACAGACAGACAGACAGACAGACAGACAGACAGGCAGGCCGGGTTCCAACTGACCTGAGACGGGAGACAGCACCATGTTCCCTGATCTTTGGACTTCGTCGAATTTACTGAAGATCACATTCAACCTGGGCAGGGCGAGAATGACAAAACAGTTAAATATTTTATATTTATGATATGAAGGAAGGAAAAAAAAGAATAACGCTGCAGTTATGTCACCTAAGACACAAAGCAAGCTTAGCCCAATCTTTTCTACCACATCTAGCCAAAGTGTGGAACTGGCGCCAGTCAAATACGAATCAGCATGAAGCGGATGTTTTACTCGGCGATCATCCAACAACAACAACCTGGATTATAGCTAGTTTATAGCTAGTCTTTATAGCTAGGCTATAGTCCCAAAATGCCATAATAAGCATATATGTGTCAGATCGATGTGTATGCCTGTTAAAAATACGCTCCTTGGTCTTGGGCGCTGGTCCGAAGAGATCAGTGTTTAGAAACGTAGACCCCACACTCCATTGTTATTTAATATGAGGGTTTTTGGGGGGTGAATTGATCGCTTTTTTGTTATTATTTTTATTTTACCCTCGGCGTGTGATGACCTAACATGTTGGAGAAAGAAAAATCACAATAGGATTTGTCAGAACGCCTCTGGGGTAGCGGCAGTGTTTCTGTCACATTAAACGGGTTCATTCCAGACAGCTGAGGGCTCTCAGGAGAACTATTTAATGGGTCGAGACACTGCACTCATCACCAGCAGCGTCTGTGCATCCAAAAATACACACTCATTTCCTGGACCCGTGCAGAAAAAAAGCAATAAGAAAAAACTCTGGGTCATATCACCGGAAACACACTCACTAACAAAAAAGTAAACCAAATGAACCCTAGCAGGGCTAGAAATAATTCTAGAAAGAGCCTATCAAAAAAAAAAATACGTTTTATTTAACTTCTGGCTGAATCGTATCATGTTTCACTTTCAACCTAGTAGTATTTAACCCTCGGGTTAACTTAGAGTATATCATGTTTCACTTGTACTCAACCCAGAGATAACTTGTATTGTGTTTAAAACAATGTTTATTCAACTCTGGGTGAACAATGATTGACGACCTCAGGTATTCAAATGTCAAATGATTTCACAACACAAAAACTTTCATACTGCTGTTATTTTGGAGGTTAGCACTGCTGCAGAGGTTTCATTAAAACAGATACATTTAGCCCATGGGGGTTTTGTGTGTAAAGTGTTTACTGTGCCTTTTGAGAATATATATTTGAAATATGCAATGTTTGGGACACATGCTGGGCTGGCAAAAAGGTCCAGGCACACGCAACATACAGGCGACACCTGGCAGCATGTTGTGTGTTTGAGTCCCGCTTTTGCTGAGTGATGCTATCAATAAAGCCAAAAATAAATATGAATGATTATGTATATTCATACGAGCAGGAAACATGGCAGTGGCTAAGGAATAGAGCAGTTGAATGGTAATCACAAGGTTGCCAGTTCGAACCCGGGCTTCCCCACAGTTAGTGTCGATGTGTCCCTGAGCAACACTTAACCCCTAATTGTTCCCAATGTGCTGGTCTGTACCTCACATGGCTTCCACCAACATTGGTGTGTGAATGGAATCCACAATCTACAGTATATCGGTATGGAAAGCACCTTCATTTGGGCCGTGGTAGTTCCTTTATCCTTAGTTAGAGCAAAGTCTTTTTAACAGTGGAGGTGTGATGGTTTTAAAACAAACTGACCGTGACTGAGGTAGACCTTTCTTGCCCAGGTCCATCCTTACTCTCTCTCCTACGTGTCGGTAGATCTCCACAAGGCAGTTCATGGCTCCATCTCGCACCTGCATGAGGGATGGACACACACACATGCACAGTTTGCACACACGTACACACAGATGGATAACTGTTGAAAACAATTGTTGTAACCTGGCCTTTTTTCCCTTTCTTTCTAATTATTGGTTCATGGGCCCAAAACATGTATTCATGGTTATGATTTGTGAAGTCAGCTGTAGGCTTTGTTCAAGGCTTAAATGCCTTTAAATGAATACTTTTTGAAACATCTATGGGGAGAAAAATGAATGGGGAATTGTTTCCTGGTGCCCCCGTTGTTCCTGATGAGAACACACTGGCGATTATAGGTTGATAGCATTTGAACCGGGTTGGTTGTTGTTGTTACTCACAACAGGTCTGTAGAAACAAATTGGTGACATAACGTGACACTCTCTTCGTCCATCCGTTTCTTTACTAGCACTGACTCACTAAAACCCTATAAATGTCCTCGGTCGCCTGAGTGCAGTGTGCTTGGAGTTCGCCCCCGCAGGGGCTTCCTTTCATCTATGATTTTTTTTTACTCTTTTCTTCACCACCTGGACTGGTGTTGTCACCTTTTGAACTCTGAACGAGTGCCTCCAGGTCACCTTTGTTCTTTAATATACTGTAAGTATAGTGAATGTCTGAGGTATGAAGGACTTTCTAAAAAATAAAAGTGTCTTTGTTGTTCTGCTTCGTCCTACCAGCCTTCCTAGGGGAACGCAATTTCAGTGAAGAGGGGTGGATGTTAGGGATTGTCAACCATTATTAGGACCACTTTTAGAAAAAGTGTCCCTAATAGTGGAAAATGGGCTCCAGAGATCACATATTCCCAAATTCAGCCTTTACCAGCTAGATGGTGACCAGGCACGCATTACAAGAACCATGGTATGGCAAAATCCACTAGCAACCAATAACCTGACCGCTTGCTTATTAGTCGTGACCAGGTTGGAAAACATGCTTGCAGTTATGTTTATGGTTAGAAATTCGGCACTGCTCTGTGCTTGTGGTTATGTTTAGACTTAGGGTTTCCCCCGACCTATAAAATAGTTGTGACCATAAGCAAGTAGTAACGACCAGGTTTTAACTAGCTGCTCACTAAGTCTGACCGCAAACAACTTGTTGCTACCACTAGTAGTCGTGAGCAGCGAGAAATGTCCACTGGTTGTGGACGTTGGTCGCCAGTGGATTTTGCTGTCTCTCTAAGAACCACTTCCGTTCTACTTCCTATGTTTGTTTACGCTTGTTCATTTTAGGAACTCCAATGTGTGTAAATGTTCCTACAATAGGTGTCTAATTCGAACATCATAATATACAGTATACCTTTATAATGGAAGTGGATAATAAACACCAGCAAAACAAATGCTGTCAAATTTTATATCCAACCACTACCTTTTCTGTTACCTTTTCTGTTTTCTGGTGCGTAGGGCAATAGAGCATATATTAAATAGAATATGTTTGAAAAACCAAGAAGAGGTCGCACTATCTTGATCATCTGTCCTACTAAAGAGGAACATTTTCTTTTGCAAGTGTCTGACAGTGTGCAGAAGCTCTTTTTTTGTTTTTCAAAGATACTGTTTTATTGTTAATGGTGAATTTTAGCTTGTGCCGCCCACCAAGGGGATGAAAAGGTCTATTTGGAATTTGATATCAATGGGATGCAATGAAAACACTTTTTGTCTGTTTGAATCTAAGTGTCTGTGTGTGTGTGTGTGTGTGTGTGTGTGTGTGTGTGTGTGTGTGTGTGTGTGTGTGTGTGTGTGTGTGTGTGTGTGTGTGTGTGTGTGTGTGTGTGTGTGTGTGTGTGTGTCAACAGTCTGAAAAGGGAAGTCTCTGGGCATGGTCTTATCCTGTTGTTGGACAGGAAGAGTGTGTCCGGTGATGATGGCTCCTTCCAGCTTATCACTGGACAGCACATTCATAAGCAACGTGGCCTGGCTGCAGGGTTAAAGTGGAGATGTCCTCTACGCCCGAGGTCACACGTTCGATTCCACAAATACAGCTATCAACCCATTTATAACTTCTAAATCATGTTTCTATGCTACTGGTGCTCAGCCTTTTTTCACGTCAAGGACCCCCAGAATCATCTGTATTTCGTGTCTGTCTGTCTTGTCTGAAAATACGTTGTTCCAGGGAACTCCCGGAACGAGTTGAGTTAAACCGTTTGTTGTGAAAGAATATTCAAAATAATTCTGTGTGGCATATTCACAATGTTTCAAAAAAAGATCTGGTGCTATCCGCTGGCTAGTGGTTAAGGCTCATGCCACTTATAGATCTTGGCCTGGCAGCGTGCAGCGTGTTCGAATCTCGTTCATGGCGACATTTGCTGCATGTCTCTCCCCCTCCATCATATCAAAAAAGGCAAAAAGCCTTCCCATCGTGCTGCAATAAATCCTGACCACTCCCCAAAGATCCCACCTGTCCTTATCCATCATTTATAAATTGACCCACACCAAAACGGAAATTAAAAACAAAAATGTATGCGTTGTTATCAGAACCTCATCAGCCAAGCTGCAGTTGCAGTCAAGTGTTGTACCAGCAGTTTGCCAGTAGGTGGCAGTCTATCCCCAATAATACAGTTATTAACGCCTACTTTGCAAGATCCCTGTGCAAAGCAGGGATCTGGCTAGTAAAGAACCTGAGGTTTGACCCAAAACTTTCCTCAATTTCTTCAATGGTAATGATTAAAGTTTTTTTATGATCCTTAGGGCAGTGGTTCCCAAACTTTTTCTTGTCAATGAACCCCCACATTTACACTAATTAGCTCACAGACCCGCTTTGGAATGGAGATGCCAGGGCCTGCAATAAGAGAATATTCGTATGGCTCTAGCAGTGATTCTCAGATTGTTTAATTTGAAAGACCCTCAGTTTGACATTAGTCAATCCATTTAATTATGTTTTGACAAGCAGGTGATGTGTCAAACTATAAGGGTTATTAATGATTCTGACTTAAGTGCAAGCATTAGTTCTGTAGCCACAGCCGTCGTCACAAATTGTGATGGGGTCATCACATTTGGCCAGGTGACTGAGAAGTGATGTGACACCAACCTGACTCGTAGGGTCTCCCAGGAGATTGCAGATGTGCGGCACAATTTTGCTGAGTGTCAGACTTTGAGATCCATATCTGAAAGGAAATAGGAGATGTGTTTCAGAAAGAGACATATTCCCGGATATGGTGCAAAAGGCTGAGTGTTTTTGAGATCGCAGCTCTTGCAGTTAACCTCAAACAAAGGACCAGAGCACGCAGCAACAGTTATGCTCCATCCACTGTGCTTTTGTCTTTTTATTCATATAAAATAATTTATATTAGTCAAACGTATTTAAACTATACTTTAAAATATATAACAAAAGTTGTCTTGATTGTATTGGTATAACCTACTGTTGTGTTGGCTTGGCTGGAGGAGGCTTCATTGTGAACGAGTAGAAACAACACTACCTATACACTATACCTTTAACAAAAGCCACCTAATTAGCATTTGAATATCTGATGGCCCTGTTGTACCCACCGACCATTGGCCACTTCCCCGACCCAGAAACTCGGCCCAGACGTGTGAAAACTTACAGTTACAGTACAATTGAATCCTCATGAAATCCGCAGAGTTTCCACGGCTGAATTATACAAACACCACAAGCTCTGTTGTTATGGATAATGAACTGAATCCACTGAGAGCAACCATAAGTGAAAGTGTGACACATAATGTCATAGCTTCACTCCAATGCCTCCTGCCTTAACTTTCCTTGTCTTGGGGTGATTTGGTTACTCAGTGAACGTGTAGTGAGAGCAACCATGCCAACACCATGACCAACACATAAAGCATCACCTGGACACTGTGTCTGGGCTATGGTGCAATTTTTTGGAAACTTCCATTGATGTGTCTAATATAAATCTATGCAACAAGGATTCACTGTGTGTTCACTGTTTAGTACCAAGCTACTACCACTTTTCAATGTATTTAAATGTTTGGAAAATGTATTTCTCGTGTCTCATTATCTGCAACAACTTCAAACTTTCTGACAAAACCACAAATCAGTTGACAACACTAGATTATCCAAAAGGTAGTGAACTGAGAGAAAGAAGGGTGAAGGAACTTAAATCCAAGATGGCCACTTTTGCCCAAAGACAGATGAGTTGTTTTGTTTTCACAAATTAAAGCTTTCATTTGAAGGGAGGAGACCCGCACACCACCACTTACTGGTTCAAGAGCATTTATTAAATAAATTGAGCAACGTTTCGGCCTTGCGGCCTTCTTCAGGCATTTTGTTTTCACAAATGAAAGCTTTCATTTGAAGTGCTGACCAACAGGGACAGAGGAACATTGTGTAGACTAGAGGTATGTATCTATGGTATGCTAGACATGTGTGACAATGACAGCCGTGGCTTTCAAACTCAGGTAGACAACATGTTGTTTTGACAGATAGTAGGTTTACCTGTTGGTTACCTTTGAGACACTATGACGGCGTCTTTTGCACTCTACTTATGAGACTATTTACCTTGTTGTTTGTTCACTTAAGTTTAGGGTTGCTGTCTGTCTGCAAGGTCACTCTGGATCAGCGGGTATACTAATAAATGCCTAAAATGTGAATTGCCCTCAGGACTCACGAGTAGCATGTGATCAGTGCACCAATGTGACTCTAAAGAAGATATTAAGACAAGATATATTTCTGTTGTTGGGTTTAAATTATGGACAGATAAGAATGTGTAAGCTATTTGTGAGTGTTACATTGTCATGATTGAAAAATACTGCAGTTTATTGTTGTGTCTACATGCAGGAAGAAGGAACATCCACGATGAGCTACATCAAATGAACTTGTTCACCTGCCAGAATGGTAATAATAATTATATGTTTAGTTTAGTGCGCTCTCGCTCCGGAGCAGAAGAACGTAGGTTCACGCCAAAGACAGTGAACATCAGAATCACAATGAATGAACACAGGAAAACAGGTAACCGCCCCACATACAGGTAATTCTTTTATCAAGGTGAGATTATGTAAGGTATATAAGAGAACACTTGTGCTTTAACAATAACTATCCGCTAAATAATCAGAACAATATGAGGAGCCATCATAGCACCAGCATTAAAATACAAACTACACTAACTGGCTGAGCAACCAGATTGTTATGACAGGCCTGTGCTTTAGACACATTATGCCACCTTTCAGCGAAGGACTAGATTCACAGAACTCATTCTGTCATCGTGTGAAAGATGGGAAGACAGAAAACTGCAAACGGAATCACAAGTGGAGAGTGGCGTTGCTACTTACACGTTTAACGTGGAGATGAGGCAGAGACAGAGGCCTTCTCGCGTCCTGTTGTTCTTATGCTTGAAGCCTCCCAACATTCTCTCCCACACGTACTGAGAGAGAGAGAGAGAGAGAGAGAGAGAGAGAGAGAGAGAGAGAGAGAGCGGGAGAAAGAGAGAGAGAGAGAGAGAGAGAGAGAGAGAGAGAGAGAGAGAGAGAGAGAGAGAGAGAGAGAGAGAGAGAGCGGGAGAAAGAGAGGGAGGAAGAGAGAAGGGGTGGGCAGAGAAAGACAGACACAGCAATATGTTATTAGTTGCTTGTTTGGTCTGTTCTGTTGTGTATTGTGGTTGTGGAGCAATATTTAATAAGTTACTTAATAATGTAATAATGAAATCTCTCTCTGTGTGTGTGTGTGTGTGTGTGTGTGTGTGTGTGTGTGTGTGTGTGTGTGTGTGTGTGTGTGTGTGTGTGTGTGTGTGTGTGTGTGTGTGTGTGTGTGTGTATGTACCTGTGGGTTAGCAGCCTGGTCCATAATCTTCAGCAGCAAAGCTTGGTCCTGGTCCCTGACTTGGTCCTTGGAGTCTCCCAGACGATCTAGCAGGCTGGGTAGAACTGTGGGCGTACGCACACGCGCACGCACACGCACACGCACACACACACGCACACACACACACACACACACACACGGTTCCAAAACACTTGATCAGGGGAACCCAAGATTCGTTCGCTGACTGTTTTTTTATGGGTACCAACTATTTTAATTTTCGTCTGTTTTTCCTACATGTTTTTAATTATTATTCTTGAGTGAATTAATAACAAAATTCTATACGCACACACTTATGATCCATTGTCTATTGAAAAAGAAAGAAAATAAGAAAGGAATGGGGGGAAACAACTTACCAGTTCCAACCTGTGTCCTAAACCTCTCTTGTAATCGTGTGACTAGAGCTGATAAGACATCCAATCCCAACAGAGCAACCTGAAAAACACAACACAAAAAAAAAAACATTAAATTGCATATTCAACCAGTAATGAAAAAAGTACTCAATTGTTTTGTAAAAGTATTGATACTGACGTTTTGTAAAAAAAAATAAAATAAAAACAATACAAATCTGCAAAGTAACTAGAAACTATTTTTTTTTTAAATTGCACAAAATGGAGTAAAACTACAATATTTGATTCTGAAATGTAGTGAAAAAGTGCCCTTGAATAGATTAATTGAGTAAATAATAATAATACATTATTATATCTTATTTTAATGCACTTAGTCAAGTGCATACAGCTGACATTTACCCAAAAATACCCACAGAAAAGAAAAAGAAGCAAAGGATCTGTGCGAATTCAATCATGTGACAGAGCCAGACCAATGAGAGCACTGCATTCTAATGTAGGCGCTGCAATGCATTGTGGGTAACCTGTCAAAACCACACTTTCTACACTTATATCTCACTGTGGGAAACACAATCTTTGGTTTTAATCCACAAACACCACAGACACACATATGATCTGTCACTATGGATGGTAAACTGAATCCATTTAGAGCAACCATAAGTGATAGTGTTACTCAGAATGTCATAGCTTCACTGCAACGCTACCTTTGCAACTTTCCTTGTCTTGGGGTGGTATTGGTTACTCAATGAACGTCTAGTGAGAGCAGCCATGCTAACACCATGATAACAACACTTCAAGCATCACCCAGGCCTTGTGCTTGGGCTATGATGCAATTTTTGGAACCTCTTATTAATAAGAGTCATTTAAAAAATGTCAACGGAATGTTACATAGATTGCACCACACCGCCATCTTTTGGACATATAATAGTACTGCAATTAGGCTCTAACTAAAATCTACATAGTGAAAATAGCCAAATGCATTTGCATGCATTTGCCCTTCTTCCAAATTCAGCAATTTGGCAATTAAGTTGCGGATGTGTCCCTATTTTAGACACTTTTTAAACACACAAAATCAAATCCATTTATGGACATATTTTAAAACAACCATTGCCATTGACCAATGTGCTGCACCATTAAAGGGATAGTCCTAATTTGTTGTATGAAATGCTGTCCATTAATATAGTGGTTTCAACTGTATTAATTGATTGCCAGAGTCCCGTGGTGGGAGCTCTGCTCTGGTTTTGGTCAATATTAAGTAGTTCCGGTCATTTTGTGGGGGTCCCTGCGGTCACGCAGCAAAACATCATTTGAATTGTTGTATTAGTTCTAAAATAGTAGGACCTTCTTGGTTCATTTTTGACCCTCCTATCACATGGAACTACTTTTTGGGCGTTGTGATGTGGACACAAAATACATAGTTCCCTGTGATAGAGGGGTCATGAATGAAGAAAATATGTGCTAATATTTTAGAAATAGGTCAATAACATGAAGCAAGTTAGTTTTTTTTATTCATTTACTTTCACTGCGTGGCCCCCAGTGACCCCCAAAACTCCCACCATGGGACTCTGGAAATCAATTAATACAGTTGACAGTGGCACCACTACATTAATGGCAGTATTTCACACAGCTTAATTAACAAAAATCTGGAATCCCTTTAAGTCAAGACATCATCAAGAACAAGAAACCATATTTGAAAAAAAAAAATGTCAGTGGATTTCAAAAGCTATTGAATAACAGGGTCTTTTGGCCTGGATTTCAAAGATTCAATGGAGGAGGAGGGGGTAGATCTGATAGGGAGGAGAGTGCTGAAGAGTCTAGAAGGGCAGACACAGCCTGGGGGGCAAATACGACCCCTATGGCTGACTCTGACCAGCCTGTGAAAGGATACTTGGAAATTAGAAAATAAAACATACCTTATCGGTCTGACATAAGACTAGGTTTTTTGTGTTTTTTTTTTTTGCTTTGTTTTTCAATGAAAATGTTTTAAAAAAAACAAGGTTGTATGTATTATAACCAGGGACTACACTATTTGATATTCAATAGTCTTTTCCAAATGAGTCTTGATAAATGCGGGTCGTCATAGAATGAGTCTTCTTATATTTAGTATAATACAGTACTTCCTATTTTCTATTTTTTTATCCCATTATTTGGCAATCCAACTTTTCACAGAGTGCAAATTATCTAATGTGATCCTGGGCTCTACACACCATCCACCAGAATGACCTCATGCCTCCTTCTATGCATGAGGAGTCCAAGCTGCTTCTTTTCCATAGGGACCATAGCAGGGACCATAGCACTTGCCCAAATGTGCTGACTAAGCGCATTTGTAATGACAGGTATGGCTGTTTTAGCCCAAATAGTATGCTTTGAACAAAACTAATGCTTGGAATAGATTCAGCATCATGAAACCCCCCTAGTTAGACATATCTAGAAATACAAGCTCTGCCACGCTATGAGATTGTATTTCTGTTATTTTTGAAAATAATAATGTGCCTCAAATCTTTGAAATATATATTGTTACTAAAATCTCAAAATCTTGAGCGTCACTGAAACAACATATTATCATGGTGTTTGGTGGCCAATTACATATTTTTGGGGAGGTCCTTGACATGAAATATTGGCCAAATACACTAATTCAGTACATAAATAAAGTTTTTCAGACAACCGTGAGGATTTAGAAGATTTTTTTCATATGTCAATGCCAGGCCCAAATAGGATAAAAACAGCCAGCCTTCCATAATCAGATTCACAATGATACATTAAGATACAGCTGTACGTCTTGGAGAATATGGCATGTTTGTTTACAGGATCATAAAAGAGGCGTGCCGTGCGCGCCTCTGGGGTTCCTAGGAATGCTTTACTGCTGCTGTGAGTGGGGAGGTTGGGGGGGGGGGTACTTTGCAGCTCGGCTGGACTCGTCTCGTCGTTGGTAGTAAAATAGCCTGAATTTATCTGACAGCAGCGCTGGCTGGATGCCCGCAGTTTAGCAATTAGCGTTAGCCTCAGTGTTGATACTCACAGCGTCAGACAGAAGGCAGCAATATCACTCACACAACAAATCAGGCAGGAGTACACACAAATGCCCGTGCGTACACACACGCGTGCGCACGCACACACAGACGTACACACAGTAGTGCATGTGTCTGTACTGTACTGTTGTGTGTCTTTGAGGGCGTGTCTGTGAGTGTGTGTGTGTGCGTGCATACTAGTACACACACACACACACACACACACACACACACACACACACACACACACACACACACACACACAGGAGGGCTGATGTGAACATGCTGCAGTGAATCCGCCCACTCCATGCACCTCCCACTCATGTCTCTGTGCTTGCAGTGCACGTATGTGAACATCTACCACCCCTTTATCCCTCTCTCTCTCAGAGCCTCGCACAGAAATACAGCTCCAATGGTGCCCATCCATCCATCCAGTCAGTCTACTCTCTTGCTATAAATGTAGACCAGTGGTTTTCAACCTTTCTCATCCCAGGGCCCACCATTTATTCAGAATTTGAGCCATGGACCACCATTTGGGGACACTTTAGCCCCACAGACCCCAAGACTAAAGATTTCTTTAGCTTCTCTCCATGACCATTAATCTTCTAATTGTGTAGAATTGGACTAATTCACATGATGGATATTTTAACTCTTGAGAGTGTAAAAATGAAACCAAATGGACCCGCAAGGGTCCATTTGGTTTCATTTTTACGTTCTCAAGAGTTACATCTGGTTAAACAACTAAGCTGGGGACCACCTGGAACCCTCTCAAGGACCACTGGTGGTCCCCGGACCACCGGTTGAAAACCCCTGATGTAGACCTATATAAACATGATTTGAGCAGATAAGACGCAGCAGGAATCCCCAACATTTCCACAGTAATATGTATTTAATTGTACAGTAATCAAACACATATTACTGTAAAAATATTACTTTTTCCAGCAATGGTATTATAACAATATTACTCTGCCAAAATGGGTGATATGTAATATGTAACTCCACCAAAGCACACCGCATTCCTTACTTACAATGACCTTGTTGTTGCATAATGTGAAAATAAAACAGATTTACAAGTAAGCAACGGATAACAACAGAGATGCGCAGTAGTTTGCAGATCGTAATACACCACAGCATTTTGCACACATGACCTACACTACTAGCCGTCACATGCTAGAAACAGATGTACCGTACAAGGCAAGCTATCAACACATCTCTGTTGTTACCTGCTATAGCTTGTAAATCTGTCCTAAAACAGAACTGCTAAACTGATTGATTTATTTTGCGGGCTCGAAGGAGTCCGGTGAAAAGTATCCAGTAACTACTGTACATTACCCTTGATTCCAGTAAAACGAAAAAAAAAAAGCAGTAATAATATTACTGCCCAACACTGGACAGATATACTGTTCTCTTTATTCTGAAAGGTGCTGGATGGACAACCAATGCATAAAACTTCATTTTAACATTTCAGGCTGAGAGAGATGATGATTGGAACCACGTACAGAATCTGTGGTGCCACCACGAGCCTGAGTGAATGAATGAGAGTACTGTGAACAAATAGAATTATAACCACATCAACCCCTGGCCCCTGGTATTAGATAGGAGCCTTGGGGGACACCGGTCAACTACTGTAAGTAACATAGGCTTTTTAGGAGGTCGTAACTAAGAGCTTCAGGCAAAGGAAGGGACGCAGCTGAGACCACATTCCTGTGAGCCACAGAGCCATTACCAGATAATACTGAGCAGGGACTGAGAATTTTAATTATTAGCACATCAATCAACCAGACCTCTATATAAACCTAAAAAAACACACTCGTCTGAGCCCTGAGAACAATGTATTACATTTAGTCAACATTTCGTTTGGTCCATCCATCCCACTGCGTTCCATCGCTCTTTTTCTACATCAAAGATCGCAGCTTCTTTTTACTTTGGGAACATCAAGCCTGGCAGGCAGTCAATATTGTGTCTTTGATCATTTTCATAGTGAAAGTCAGGGCAGCACTCATACCACCACTTCTAGTTTATTTTTAGGAAGACAAAAAGTAAAATATCAACTCAAGCTGTTAATGGTGCAGGGAGAGGTACTGTAATTCACAATTAAAATTGAAACGAATAACTGAAATAGGAGTGCATCTAAATGTTGCTTTACATAGAGCGTTACATTCACTCCTATGGCAGAAGAAACCATGCAACGTATGAACCAGCACATTGGGAGCAATTTGGGGTTCAGTGTCTTGCTCAAGGACACTACAGCACTGACTCTGCGGGATCCCAGATTCGGACTGGCAACCCTGCGGTTTCCATCTGGCCACTCTACCCCCGAGTCACCACCGCCTTCTCATCTATCTCAAGTCCTTTCCTAGCAGCTATTCTATCAATGACTCTTTGAATGGTTTACTCAAATAATCCACAAACATGAATGCTTACAATGTGTTGCACACAATAGTCGGCACACATTGATTAGATCGAATTGATTCACTCCATGCACCCCTAACATGCATGATTCCGGCACAAATCACACAGTACTTTGTGGGTCACCACTTCCTATATGGCAGTGTTTTTTAATCAGTGGTCCATGAGAGAGTTCCACCTAACCAGGTGGCTAACCAAAGGGGCCCTTGCGGGTCCATTTGGTTTCATGTTTACACTCTCAAGAGTTAATATATTCATCATCTGAATTAGCCCAAGTCTACTCAACTAGAGAGTGTAGAAGGCAGGGGTCGACATTATAATTGGCCCGATGGCCCGAAACAGGTTTGAAAACACGTGCGGACCACCAGATGGCGCCCTATACTGGCCCGATGGGGCCAGTGGTAAAATGCCCTCGTTGGCGCCACAAACCGTTGGTGCGCCCGCACCTTTGCTGTACAAACCTTTGTTGTATGGTCGCCATGACAACCTGTATTAGTCTTTGATCTTGGGTCAAAAAAGGTTGGGCACCCCTGATATACATATTGTATTATTATTTTTATTTCACAATATGTTGGTGTTGTTTTGTAATTGTTTAAGTTTTATTTATATTTTGTTTATTAGCACAAAAATATTTTAGGCATTCTGCATTGTATATGGGTCAGCTTGCTGAACGGTCTACTGGTTTTGACCCCCATGAAAAGAGTGCTGTTAACTTGAATGCATTTAATGCATTAATAAATGGTGGTCTTTTTTGCAGACTATGGGGATCGATTACCTGGGCCAGTGGTTACAGTTGTGGGGCCAGTGATTCTTAAAAGCCACTGGCCCGAAGGTGTGTGTGTGTGTGTGTGTGTGTGTGTGTGTGTGTGTGTGTGTAATAGTGGGACCAGAACCAGATCTGGGCTAATAGTGCCGGTAAATTAAGCTCACATCACAACTACCACCACCACCCTCTCCCTCAATCTCAGTCTCTCTCTCTCAGTCTCTCTCTCTCAGTCTCTCTCTCAGTCTCTCTCTCTCTCTCTCTCTCTCTCATCACATGGGAGCTTCGTCCCCATTACTGGGACGGTGCAGCCATCAGCAAGGCGACTAGAGATGGAGAAAAAAACGCTTCCTTATTTTTCCAGGACAGAGCAGAATGCCGTGCTGTGATTGGGTGCATCCATAATGTCTGATATGGCGTGGTGCTGTGTGCGCGTGCGTGGTGCTTGTAGGTGCGTGCAGCAGGTCTTGTGGATTGTGTCTTGTATTCCTCTTTGATGTGTGTTCACAGCACACCTGTCTCTCCCTCAAGTGATCTTGCGAAGCCCTTCGGTCGCCGTAACCATAGTAGTTTATCTGCTCATATATTCATATATTCATAAGTGCCGTGCATGCATAATGTCGCACACATTACAATGATAAAGAAGAGAAATAGTTCACAACCCCGAGAAAAGTCGAGTGCATGCTAATGATGAGGCAGATCAACTTCAGGAGCACCTCGGCAACAACAGACAGCACACTTGAGGCTGGCGTAGGAGACTGTCTGTGTAGAGATCAGAGAAATTTCCTTATTCTCTGAAATCACCTTTCAGGAAGCAGTCAGTCAGTTCCATATATGGAGATCTCAGGGGTTTGACGTTTGAGGGTGAGAAGCAGAGTTAATGGCCAAAATTGATCAGATATCGCCATATAAGGGCTTAATTGATGGCATGTGATATGGTCACAAGCCATGACCATATATGGGGAGTGACTCACTGACTTACCGAATGACTGACTGACTGACGGAGGGAAATGCACGATTTCACAGCTTTACTATGCAAGTCAGGCAGAAATGTCTGTCTGTGCAGTGTGCATGCATGCGTCACAGGGTCCATATTTGGGCATGACCGATCCATATATGGGATGAGGTAAGTGCAAGTAAGATGCGCAGTGTCTTACTGGTAGTTAACTATATCCTTGATTTTAAAGAAAATAGCGAGCTGTACATTATTGGGAAACTCTGGAAGACTGAGGCTTTTAGGACAGCTAAGAATGTGATTTAGATAGCAGGCTGTTTAGACAGACGGGATGGATGTTTACTTTGTATCCTAGTTTCTTTTAAGCACTACACATTATTCTCTCTTTGCACTCCAACGTGGTGACTATTTACCCTGTCCATCGTTTGTCAACCAGCTGTCATGATTTTAAAGTCTGATTTCGCAATCCCAAAGTCCCAGTCACTCTGTCTGGACAAACGTGTCGGTTAAAAAAGCCTAGACTTGTCAATTCACTTGTTGTTACTGCTAATTAACTGACTCTCAATAATTAGTTCCTTTCAGCCGTTCCTCTAATGCCATATCAAGTGGCCTCAATGCTGTCTGCTGTGGTGACAGGAGGTCACTGTAAAATTGTTAACTACTTGAACCCTGTATTCTCTGTTGACCAGAGAGGTGGGGAGGGTCTATTTCTGGGTCCCTCCCACAACAAACAACAAATCTCTTCCCCAGAAATAAGCCAGAAATAATCTACAAGTTCCCTTGATCTACAAGATCACTTGTAGAGCAGTTTGTGGTTGGGTCGGCTGTTTCCTCCCCCATGACAGGAACATGGTATGGGTTTCTAAAGTGGGACCCATAGGGGTACTTAAGGGAGTTACAGGGGGGTAACTAAATTAGTGCTAGTTTGTAACCAAATGTAACCTTATGGGTCTGTAACTCTGACTCTCTGAATGGAATTTGTACAACCTCACTCTCAAGTTACTCTCTCTCGAGTTAACAGTGGTTTTACAATATAAATTGAGGGTCCCAGAGATACAAATGTAATTAAATCGGGGTCTCCATAAAATTGATAGGTTTCGGAATCACTACTAGATCTGTGAAAAGGAGGATTTGTGGCCTAATAAATGTTGATTTGGCGGTCCTTGGCATGGAAAGGTTTGGGAACCAATGTGCCACGGTTCATGTGGTTACCAGAGGGAAGCTATAATGCACACGTAGATGATTCATTGCACGTCATCCCCTATATATTATGGTCATATGTTATATAAGACATGCACTGGAGTGCTGCTGTAGCTTCTCTCACAACTCTGTTCGCAAGATATTGATTAACAGGCAGCATCGCATCAGCATACATTAAACACTCACACTCACATGCGCAAACACACACGCACACACACGCCCGCTAAGATAAATAGCATTTAAATTATCCCACCCATAGCAACGACCGCAGAGGCAGGAGGCCTCCATCTATATATGCGCCGTGCTTTGCATTCAACCACCGCGGCCACTCACTCAAGACAAACCTATCAATTATGAAAAAGGCTTTTCCTGCAGGCTAAGCTCCCCTCAGGGGACAGTTTGTCCAGAGGACATGAATCAATCTAGATAAGGAACGACGGCAATCATACCACTAGAGTGATTCAACGGGGAGAGCGCTGGCCTGGCTGCAGTCAAATCCAATTGTGATGCAACTCAATTTCAATTCAAAAGAGAAAACAAATGTTTACATTGGCAAAGCAAGTGTCACTCATGCAACACAATGAAGCAGTTGAAAATTGGGAAATGATACAGACGATGGCAAGGACCACGGTAGGTCTACACTCACTCCTGAGGACCACTATAGTTTCACACTCACTGCAGAGGACCACTATAGTTCCACACTCACTCCAGAGGACGGCTATAGTTCCACACTCACTCCAGAGGGCCATTATACAGTAGTTCCACACTCACTCCAGAGGGCCATTATAGTTCCACACTCATTCCAGAGGACTGCTATAGTTCCACACTCACTCCAGAGGACTGCTATAGTTCCACACTCACTCCAGAGGCCATTATAGTTCCACACTCACTCCATAGTTCCACATCCACTATAGTTCCACACTCACTCCAGAGGACCATTATAGTTCCACACCCACTCCAGAGGACTACTAGCTCAAAATGTCTCAGTGCGACAGGTTTTAAGCTTGTAAATCAGCTATTTTTGCTATATTTGAATTGAAATCCTGAATTATTTTGGCTAATTTTGAATTGGAATCCTTAAGCGTAACCTTTTCATCTAATTTCAAAATGTACATTTAACTTTATGAACTTAAAATGCAAATACATTGGACATTAAAAAACACTAGTACAGACTAGTAAATAAGTCAAAGCCATTATGTTTGCATGTTCAGAATTGTTTGAGCTGAAAGCAATAGTAGATCGAAACATTAACTTGCAGGCTGGATTAAGTGAAGGTGGAGCTACATGTGGCTCCTGGGCAGCCAGTTGCCCATGCATTACAGTGTGACAGTGGCATGGGAGCTGCCTCCTCCGCCAGAGGGGGATTCTGCGGGGGTCATGGCTCTCAGTTCCAAATGAGAGGGAGATGTCGGCCTTAAGTTGCCGACTTATTGAAGTGATGTAATTCCAAAAGTGGTATCACTAGTGTCACTTTGGTCACCACTCGAGGGGATGAAAAGGGATAAATTAGCCTTTAGCTTTTACAAGCTCAAATACAATGAGAAAGCTTTGCTGTTGAGGCAAGAGTCATAAGACAGGGTGTCGTCGTGATGCCGAAAATAGGCAAATCTACAAGCTCTCCTCACTCGCGACGCCCCATTGCAAGCCTGCAGTGCAGATTTGACTATTATCAGCATATGACGTAGTATAAGCCACTCGTGTCTTTTTTGCTCTGGCAGCTATGTAGGGGTAATAGGAGAGAAGCAAACATCAAAGTCTATGTTGGCCTAATAAAGTGCCCTTGACCAGGAGCGCACTGTCATCTCCCTCTTGACAAGATCCTTCCTGCCAACTGGCTCTGAGCTACAGGCCCTCTGTCTGTCTGGATGAGAGAGTGTCAGGTATAAAGGGCAGAGGATAAAAGTCGAAGCGATGCAATGCTTTTTAGGGACGTGTTGTAGCCGTCATCGGGAAGCCACAGCAGCTTCGATCCACACAAACGTAAAAACGTAATCAAAACCAAAGGGTCAAACGTCAAGATGGGTTAACAGAGAGGTTCTCTGTGGCGCGCTGTCTGAAACCCACATTAATCCAGCATTATTCCAAAAAGATATATGTTATGAAACAGGAAGAAGCACATTTTAAACTTCCAATTTAAAGGAGGATGAGATGCACTCGCATCACGGTAGAAAAATACTTATGTGTGTTTGGTCAAAGAGTGCTCTTTAGTGCATCTAAAGAAACTCTTTGTCTTCTTATAAAGAAGGTATTGTTTTCTGTCCTGTCCTCCTTGTCTTGAAGGTTTTAGATCTTGTACATGTTGTCTCATGTTGTTTTGTGTTTTGATCCACTTGAACCCTCTGGCATTCTTATTCAGACTGGGAGGAGGTTGTCTACAAGCTCACAAGACCACAAGCTGTGAGCTTGTAGGTCAGAAACCTAACTTTGGGAATTACTTTCTAGACCTTAATAATACCAATTAGTATTGTATCTTATATTGTTTTTATTGTACCGTAGTTGCCTTTACAATAAGATATGGTGTGTAGAGATTGGACATTCCTGAAATGAGTAACTGTTAAACATGTGGTTCCATCCGTAAAAACATTGACAAAATGGCAAATTCATTCTGAAGATATGGGGTCATAAACAGCATAAACAAAGTCAAGAAAGTGACATGGCCTGTGCCTGGCACACACCTGTGACTGAGTGGCACACACTTGTGACTGTTGTGAGTGTCACACACCTGCCAGTACTTGACATTCAAAACAACAGTGAATGGTACAACCCACACGTTTAGCAGCGTTACTCATTCCAGGAATGTCCAATATTTACACACCATGCCTTGTTGTAAAGGCAGCTGATCAACGAAACCGATATAAGATCCAATGCAAATTGGTATTATTAAGATTAAGATGGAGGAAATAATTAGAAAGTAAGTTAGTTTTCCAAACTTATGTGGGCCAGTTTAGTGGACAGGAGTTCTTCTGGGCTACACACTATAGTGTATTTTATTTTTTGTTTTTTGTTATAGATCTTTGTCACGACCCGAGTTGGCTTTGTCCGCGGCGTAATCGCCTTTATATAAATTATTTTCGAAAAGTCTATGAGAAAAATGAATGGGGAATCAGTTTCTGGAACAGGGGCGGTGACGTCACTGCGCAGGTCTATTGTGGGGGAGAACTCCAAGTGATGTAATTCCAAACATGCATCAAACTGAAAGTCTTCCCCACAATAAGGATGCTATGGTTTAAGTGGTTTAAGTCAGTATAAATCATGTCGGCTTGAGGTGAGAATTATCCCATTTGAGCGTGGAAATACGAAGGCGATGAGAAACATTCCTGCAAACACAACCAGATTCACGCCATCGTAGTACGTAGTGTACTACACTACTAGCATGCTGTTTCCTGGAAAGTGTGCGGTATTATGTGATGCAACCCATTCAGTAGATGTCTATTTAATATGCTCTAACTGGTTAATTCACTTACAGTAAATTAAATTCCCCACGAAAGGTTGTCTGCACTTTTCCCAGAAAAAAAATCAGTCAGTTATTCACAGACAGGGAATGCACTTAACCTATTGACTTGAATCAGCCATCATACACATGTTTTAATGCGCAAAATGACAAATACCGGTAGGTAACTCTTTGGCAATTTCCTTACAATTACTCAAAATTACATTTTGACACTGTTTTTATAGGATGCCAGGAAGAGTGCCAGGAAGGAACCAGGAATCACTTTGACTTTTTTGAACATGTCAAAACACAACATTGTCAACGCATTGTGAGGTACTTGTGTGTGGGCTTGTAGATCAACTACTATCACAATTCATTACTGATTCAGTACGCAGGGGTTTGAGATACTAAGGGCTAAATTATTGTCTTGTCACACACTAAACCCTTTATCCCTAACGAAATCTAATAGTAGATTGGCTAATTGAACTATTCACATTCAGGGATTAGGGGTTGAGCATGTGAAGAAAATGGAGCCCTAAGTGTTGTCCACAGATAAATAAAACTTCCAGCAGGTAGGGTTTGCTTTCATGTTGCCTGAACATGTGCTGCTGCCGTGCTTGCGGTTATGTTTAGGCTTAGTGATTCAGCAACAATGAGCCCTCAGGTCTAATGACACGGCTCCACACACACGCACACACACACACACACCACTCCCTTTTCGTTCTCTCACCTTGAAGTTGCTGGCGTTCACCCAGCCGCTGGCCACGCCGTCCACCATCCTGTCCAGCGCTGTCTGGTCCTGCTCCAGGTCCGGCGTCCGCTCCTCGTCCACGATGCTGTCGATGAGCTCGGAGCCCGTTGCCAGCCTCTTGCCCAGGTCCTTCTGCATCACCTGCTCCAGCAACTGCTCCATGCTCACCGTCACCACCTCCGGCTCCTCCTCCATGGCCGGGCGGGGTACTCGAGGGCCACAGGAGGGGACTCCCGACGCAAAAAGCTCTGTGTGTGTCTGTGTGTGAGCAGGAGACCTTCAAGGCCTCAGTGTTTCTGCAGCTTCAGAGGTTCTCCTCCCTCCTGCCCTCTTCCAACACTCTCGAGTCGTTGGTTTATGTTCACAGGCAGCCGGTCACCCCCACGGCCTATGGAAGGTTATCCTCTCTAGGGAGGATACAGTAGGTATTCCTGTGTGCTGTGCGGAGATTTGTTTAGTTTTTACAGTTCACCTGGGCGAATAAGACCACAGATTGGACATATCCCGTGGGTGGTGATGAGGGCTGCACTTCATTCTTCAGTATGTAGTTGTATGTGCTCCTGCAAAGGCAAGGCGAGTTTATTAATATTTTGTGAAGGGCATTTCAACGACAGTAAGTCACTTCCGCCGCAATCTGAAAACGCAATGCTTCAGGCCCCATCTTAGCCCAGAGCACTTGCAGTAGTACTTGCTCTAACCTCGACCTCCTATAGGCGTACGAAAGGTTTCAACTAGCGTTTTTACGTATGTAGAATAGCCAGAAAACTGAATGGGAACAAGACAAGTGAAGACTTGTTTTGGTGAACCCATTGATTGTCTGTTTGACTGTCTGTACCTTGAACTGTTTCTGACAATACAGTAACTCATCAATCATCTGGAAGACAAGACAGAGCTTTACAGTACAAAACAGAACATTATATGGATGTACAACTGTGACAGATTTACAAAGAAGACAGTCAATGATGCATAAATACGCATAGGTTTGTATGCTTCACAATTAATGAACAATTAAGCTACGAAAACATTCCATTACTCAGGTGTGGATTGATGAAATGAACAATGGCATTAAATGGGGGGTCTGTAGATTAGACGGACTGGTGGTGGAGGTCCTTGAAATTGAGTTGGTTGAGAATCACAGTTAGAGCCTTAATGGGGGTAAAATTCCATCCATTTTCAGACCCCTTTTTTGGAACCAAACAGACCCTTAGGGGGTCCGTTTGTACACTCTCAGAAAAAGGGTTTGTGAAGGGGGGTATATTAATGGCATAGCAAGCTAAAATGTTGAAAACAGTGGAATTCTCCATGTAAACATTTTCCCTAATGGGGGGTAACAGGGAAAATCTCTTCAAATAGGGGGTCTGGGGTGGGCTAAAAAATAGGATCAGTTTGAGGGGGGTCCTTGACACAAAAAAGTTTGAAAAGCAGTGTGTTATCATACTTTTATAACAGTGGTTTTCAGCCAGTGGTCCGGGGACCACCAGGAGAGTCCCAGGTGGTCCCCAGCTAAAATGATGGAAAGTTGGTTAACCAGATGTAACTCTTTGAGAGCGTAAAAATGAAAGCGTGAAAATGTTTACACTCTCAAGAGTTAAAACATTCATCATGTGCATTAGCCCCAAGTCTACACAACTAGAGAATGTAGAAGATCTACTGTATCTTTGACTGTTTTGTTTCCCAAATCCAGCCTGGAAACATAAAATAAATATTTAGCTTTGTGGGTCTGAAATGTCATCCAATGGTGGTCCGTGTCTCAAATGCTGAATGAATAGTGGGCCCTGGTATCAAAAAGGTTGAAAACCACTGTGTTATAACATTCATTTGTATCATCACAAACCTTTACCATGTCTATGCAGGCTGGTTAGCCACTACTTCTTATAGCCTCAAGCCCATCAGCCAGTGCTAGTGTTAGCTATAGCATAGCATGCTACTATAAACACAGGTTTATTGTGTTGGGAGAGGTTTTTTAGGTACTAACCTTCTTGTATGCGGCGACTTTAGGCGTTATAACGGTAGCATTATTATTGCCGCTTGCTTTTCCCTCCCGGTGCCGCTGCTGTAAGCCTATTCACACGCACGGCACGCACACGCACACACGGGCTGAGCGTGGACGGATCGAAGCCCAGACTCTGATCGATTGATTCGCTGCTTCAAGAAGGAAAAAAGTCAAAGTGGCTCCAAAAAAAGGAGAGGAAAAAAAAACTACCGGCTGTTAAGACATGAGTCAGATTGCGCTGTATTAGCCCCGCTTTGGGAGGCCATTCTAAATAATTGCCTCTTTTATTAAGTCATTTTAAGGTTGAGAGAATAAACGGTAAAGTCGTTCACCACCAGACATTCGTAACGCCGTCTTATTCAAATTTTATTCTTTTTTGGTTTGCCTAAATCAAATACTAGCTGTGTTTGTCCCATTTCAGACACCGTACCCGGGGAATGCATGATGGCTCGGCCCAAATAATACTCGGACCAGCCGGAATGTGTCGACATTGGGGGGTCAGAAAACTGAGTTCTCGTGAGGGCTGTTGCAACCTGAAAGAGGGACATTTCCAGAAGAGTGTACAAATGTGAAGCAAATTTGGTCCATTATGGTTGCATTTGTACACTCTCAGAAAAAAATAGGCCCTAAAAGAGAAATCATTAACAGGTGAAACACAACTTGATCCCATGAAGTGAGTGAACGGAGTTTGCGTACAGCGTAACTGTGTCTATACTCAGGGCCGGGTGTTGTTTGGGCCGAGAATTCCTGTTAGCGTAAAAAACGGTTTCACAACCATAGAGGTAATGCAGTGACATCTGGTGGAAGTTGGCAAGACTGCTTTCCCTTAAAAGGCCAAAGAAAATCCCTGCAGAAAGGAGGAGGAGGGGAATCATAAAGCAACTGTCACTTGCAGATGGCCCCTATGGGTGGCCCTCTTAAGGCCCTCAATGTAGTGGTTCCCAAAGTGGGGTGTGGGGACCCCCAGGGGTCCTCGAGGGAGCTCCTGGAGGTCCCCAGCTAAATGACAATAAACCAAATATTTGATACCACTGGGTTTCGCAATCCCCACCGCTACCCCAGAATATAGCCCGGTTACCCAGAATATAGTTTGTTGAGTTTTCCAATTTGATGTTTGGTTTTAGTTTTTATTTATAGTATTATTTTTTAATGCATTATAAAGTAAAACATTTCTTCAAACGCTTCTCCAAAGTAAAATGTGTTACTTGTTTGGATTACATTAAAGGAGCATTCAGTGATTTGGGTGATTTGGAAAACCCAGCGGTACCCCCTGTATCAAGATGGGCACATGCACACACGACAACGCTCTGCAGTGGGGGGAGGTGCGAGAAGCCAACAGCACATGCACCAAGGCCCACCCTCACTTGATCCTGATTGGAAATATTCTGAAAATATATTATTAGTGGGGTTGCCTGAAGGGGAACTCCACTATTGTTATTGTTATGCATTCTTTCTGTAACATTTATTCTGTAAAGTTGGTGGTGACATAGTGAAAGAAAGTTTTACATCTTCATACAGATTCCTTGTTCATCCAATCGAATGATTGATATGTCAACATTACATCATCAGTGACGATTACTCCACCACGTCACCATTACAACATCATCGAGGCAACCCCACTTTGCAATTTCAGAATTGCATTCTAGTTCATCTTCTATTTCAATGTTGTTCCCAGGTGGGTTCTTGCAAATGTTAAAGCAGTAGTAGTAGGAGTATCTGCTTCAATATGTTGTTATATGATGTTTTGTCATCACTTCCTATGTGATTTTTCCATAGAGTTATATATTAGAGGCACGTCCTGTGTGAGTTTTCCATAGAATTATATTGGAGGTATAATATATGGGCTTAGCTCTTTAGGTTGAATAGAGACATAAAAGTGAATTTTCAGTTTATTATATATGGGGTGTGATTTCTCTATGGCCCTCCCTCTCTCTCACGCACACACACAAAAACAAACACACTATAGTCTATACCAATGAGTTGTAATTATTTTAACAATGGACTAACAGTTTTAAATATTATACTTTGGATGTCTGTGGTGATTATGTCAACTGATCAGAGGCAGTACATTCCGGTCCCAGTTGTCATCCCAGGATTGCCTCTTGCCGGCGCGGAGGTTTCTCCTGAGCGCGCCCAGCCTGCCCTCAGTGCTGGGGAAGTTCGACAGGAGGGACCTCAGCTGCTGGGCCAGCTCCTGGGGGTCGTTGAAGATCAGCCCGTTCTCCCCGTGCTTCACCAGCTCGTGTACGCAGTCGAAGCGGGCGGCACAGACGGGCAGGCAGCAGCCGAACATGTCCACCACCTTCATGGGCAGGTCCAGGCCGCTGGAGGACTTGTGGAGACAGACGCCCAGGTCGGCCGAACCCAACAAGACCGGGTAGTCCTCCGCCTCCAGCCACGGGGTACAGATCTTCACATGCTCCAAGACTAAAGCGTCTATCAGTTTCCTGTAGTACTCCTTCTGCGGGCCCTTCCCTGTGATGACGCAGACCAAGGATGGCAGGGAGGTTCCACTTCTGATGAAACCTTCATAGTCTTCAAGAGCCTTCAGGAGAATAGAGAAGTCTTCATCCTCCGTCCAACTGGTGCTGCTGAGCAATAGCGCGGGTCTATCTGAGATCGGGGTGACAGTGTCATCCGCAAGGTTGCGGGCCGTGAAGGCTGTCCTCTCCACTGACCCTTCCGCGTGCTCGACACCGCTGGGCTGGAACGGAGGATAGCTCCCGGATAGTTTCACGAAGAGCTTATGCTGGAGATTGACTGGAGTCTCTTTGAACATGGAAGGAGGGCCGTCGTACAAAGTCGTTGCCTCGATTCCCCAGTTCTTCGACAGGTCGTCTTTCATGGCATCGGTGACGCAGATGTGGTGGGTGGCCAGGGGGCCAAAGAAGTGCTCATACCACTTTGCCAGTCTGACAACCGGGTTATCCGGTCCGTGCGAGAGCGCCATGACGGTGTGGCCATAGTTGTGCCAATCGATGATGAATGTGCTTCCGCGCACGACGCACACCAGATACACCACAGCAATGCTAGGCAGGCCCGGGGGATTTTGCAAGAGAATGTGCGATTGGAGGTCCATAACCATCAGTGCGTGGTAAATCTGTAGTGCTTGTAGAATGACCTTTGTCACATACCTAACGATTCTGGGTCCCACTCGAATGCCATTCATCTCCGCAATAGGGACTATCTTGATTCTGTCATTTAAGAGTATGCTCCGGTGAGGTTTGTTACCCAAAATCCCCACAAGGTTGACATGGTATCCATGTCTGCTGAGGGACAGGGTGTGGTACTGCATGCGAGGACTCCGTCCGATGTCCCCCACGACCAGGACACAAACCTGCTGGTTGCGTTGAGAATCTCGTTTCCACGCTTGCCGTGAGAACCAATGGCTGCACACGGCAAAGACAAATAATGACACCAGTGAGCAAACCACATTAATGTGCAAACACAGGCCTACAGCAAGAAGGCCTGCAGTCAGTAAATAAAATACATATTTGAATAGGGGCATGTTGTGCCATGGGACCCTCCACAGACTTTGATGGTTACCAGATTTTCGGTATAATGCCATGCAAAGCATTAACTCTTACGCCCAAATAAGGACTACCTTTGTTTTGCATCTTCATGTGGTTAGCCTGAGTGTATGACAGTATAGATGTCGCTCTAGATTAATGCTAAATGCCTAAATTGTAATTGTAAAATATTGAACGTTTAATTCAGTCACTCAATGTTGAACACAGTGGAATATAAGAAAGAAGCACTTATCGCCGCAGTTGGATAAAATCTTATATTTCAAAAGGTGAACATTATGTACAACAGATGTCTTTAAAATACAAAACTAATGTACTGCCAAAAAAAGAAGTACATTTGGTGGTAAAAGGTATGTGAAACGTGTAACTGAATTTTCTTTCTCTCACGCAGTCACTTCATTTTTTTCCTCTAATTCGGGTGGTTTAATCTCCATCTCCATGAGGTACCCTGAAAATAAAACAGAGAGGTGAATGCTACGCGTGTGTGTGTGTGTGTGTGTGTGTGTGTGTGTGTGTGTGTGTGTGTGTGCGTGCGTGCGTGCGTGCGTGCGTGCGTGCGTGCATGCATGAGTGCCAAAGTGAGGTCAGTATTGAGCTTGTTCTCACAATAAAAATGGTTGTTCTATAGTTTTATAGTTGAGACTTTTAGAGATAGGCTTAGAATTAGGAAAAGGTTCAAGTTTGTGGTCATGATTAGACATTTAGTGGTTAGGTTCAGTGTTTAATCATTGTAAAAATCACACACGTGAAGTGAGGGCTGCTCTTATCATACAATGCAGTGATCTTTTATCATCATACAATGCAACGAATATAATCAGCCATCACTAAAATCACAAATAGACAAAGCTGGGCATACTGTAGGAAGGCTGAAGGAAGTGTGTGTGTGTGTGTGTGTGTGTGTGTGTGTGTGTGTGTGTGTGTGTGTGTGTGTGTGTGTGTGTGTGTGTGTGTGTGTGTGTGTGTGTGTGTGTGTGTGTGTGCATGCGTCTCTCACTCTCAGTGTGGTCTATGTCAGGTCGGGTGGCAATGAGGATCCAGGCCAGACCGACCAACAGCGCCACCACCAGGTTGACCGTCAGCCAGGGGTGAATGTAGTGATG
The DNA here is from genome assembly GCA_039105355.1 of Benthosema pterotum. Lineage (NCBI taxonomy): Eukaryota > Metazoa > Chordata > Actinopteri > Myctophiformes > Myctophidae > Benthosema > Benthosema pterotum. The sequence goes on from CM076988.1 coordinate 16,596,044, forward strand.
CTCGGAGCCGGGCGGCCTGAGACACGGGAGAGCACATTTGGTTAAAACAGCTTCAAAAAAACCTTTTGCGAGATAAACACCAGGGTCACATTCAATAGAAGAAGTGTCGTACATGCTGCCTAGGCAACACATGGTTGCAGTTCTTGCTTACTGTAAATCGGTCTGGATTAACTCGGAACCCCTTTTGATGTTTATAGCATTAGCTTTTTGCTATTGAAAAAAATCTGAAAGATCGTGAAATCTTTGAATATTGTGTCACCACTGACACTGAAACAGATTTTTCAAAACATTTTGTAGAACGTAGAGTGCCTAAATTGTAAATTGTAGGGTCAACAAATCTCACCAATTGAGAGCATTTCAGGACAAACACTCGACTTGATCATTCGATTTGACTCGACTCACCACAGAGTTACATTGGGGCTTTCATAGAGGTTGATACGATCGCTGGTCATCTGCTGGCTGAGAGACAGGACCAGGGCCGAGGAATAAACTGTAGGTTGTATGGAAAGATGTACAGACAGACAGACATGCACACACGCACACGCAGATAGACACGCAGACATGAATGCAGGCAGAGTAAGACAGTCAGTGTAAGCCGTCTATAGACAAGCATAATGCTAAACAAAATGGAGCAGTTAAGTTATTGTGAAAACCTTTCTTCTTTTTTGGCAACCGTCGCCCTTTTAGTGGTTCACTAGCCCTTCAATAAAACACTCCCCAATTGGTCCTTTTCCAATACAAGAGGAAACATCAAGCTTGACCAGGAAAGCTTGACCTGCATAGCAACAGTTGCTAAACTATTTGGACTGGCATTGGACAGTGACTACTGTAAACTCCACCCCAAAGGGTTGAGTTTGAGAAGAGCTCATTCCCTGATGTCGAAGTACACTTGCATAGTGTTGTCACTGCTGACCCCTACTGCTCATGGGACTGGCTGGTCAAAGGCATTCCCAGGCATTACATTTAGTTGCTGCATGGTTCTACAGATAAATGTTGTCAATTGGGAAAATAGTTTGATAGTTTGTTTCTGTTTCTGTTCTCCACTGTCCATGCCCAAAGTAAAGGCTTGTCTGTTAAAATGTAGGTTAAATAAAGACTCACAGAATGCTGCCAGCGCCACAGGGTCCAGTGTGACAAACTCCCGCATAGCCCTGATGCCTTTAGCCAGGTTCATCCTAAACACAGAACACAGTATTTTATTTACATTTTCAAGTATGCATGACTAGTAAATACTGCACATCTCTTTTCAAGCAATGGGCTTATCAGAGACAGTTAGGATTGAATGCAAGTTAATAATTTAGCCCAAACCGTTATCCTTACTATCCCCAAAGGTATTCCTCCTGATTCACTGAATGCTGAACACTATATCACTCTATTGATGGAATTATTCTCAAGGCTTTTGTTATTATTATAATATATTTATTTAAAACGAGCATATACACATCTCCCCCTTGGCTTAAGTCATACTCATGTATGAAAGTCATACAAACTATTAGCCTGACCTCAGTCTGAATTGTGATCTTGTTTCACGTCATTATTCAAAAATTATTCGGATGATGATGTTTATAAAACCCAACGCTTCTTTAAAGAAGCATTGGAGGAGTCGACACTGTTGAGTGACAGGGCTGTTGGCCAATCTGCTGTAGTTGTATTTTCAACTAATACTAAAGACTCCAGAGGGAGGGACACCAGTTCTTGAATTGCAGGGGAAAAAATAAGCTACATTTTTTAAGGTGGCGATTCAGGGCTGATAGCCAGGCTATCGAACTATGGGTGTTGTGTGACAACAGCTACCGGTAAGCAACGCTTTGCAGTGTGACACTTTGGGAGCTTGCACTATTTTCAGTGCCCTAGGAGAGGAGAGATCATACCTGTCGAAAGCGGCCACTGTGCTAATTGCCAGCAACATGTAGAGAAGAGACTGCGCCGGATACGCCAGGCTGTGGTAGTGTTCCAGCAAGTTGTTAAGAGCAGTCAGCTCAGGGCCAGCCAAGACGTAGACTACGATAGTGTTCCACACTGCGTAGCCGGCCAGGAACCCATGGCAGAACACCCCTAGATCCCTGCAGGAGAGAAGAAAGGGTTCGGTTCCAATCCATCTACGGGTATGTATGTTATGTGCTTGCTGCTCACGGAACAGTGTCACAAGACACTTTAAATGTAGAGCAAATGACTGACAGAGATCCCGTCCAGGACACGACATGTTGTGACAGTGATAATGAAAACCTCCCCCTTAGAAAGAGCGGAGACCATATCGGTGCAGACATGAGAGAAAACATAAAGAGGAGAAGGAGGGACAAAGAGTACATAGTGCCACATAATGATGGGAGACAAAACTGGAAGAAAACTAAAATGTGCAAGGCGCACACACAACACACACCTGAACCCTGTGTGTACTCTGAGTGCCACGTCTCTGGTGTTATAGGTAGTAGATTGGGCCTGGAATTCCATGAAGTTGTCCGATTGGTCATTGGTCTTACCCCCCCTGTCGAACCGCTCTGCTGGCTGAAAACGCTCTGTGGAAGCGCATCAATCAGTACATTGGTAGAGTGTGACATTTTCCTCTTGATAACAGCCCTCATTTCACTTCACTTTCAGGACTGGGTCCAAGCAAGTCTAGCCTTTATCACTCAGAATACTTTAAGACCCCTCAGTAAAATAATAACATCAATATTATGACATTTACTGGTCTCCACAATCATGGGCATACGGCAAGGACAGTCACACAAACATTCCTAGATAGAATAGACAGATTTCTTGATTGATCGAAGGCACTAACTTGTCCGCTCCACGAACATCTTCCCCACTGGCTTGCTCTGTCCCTGGGGGGCCGAGAACAGCGAATGCTGGGGGATCGAGGAAGGGTCATCCGTGATGATGTCATCTGCTGCTACGTCGAGCTCGGCAGGCAACTGCGACTCTGTGACTGTGACTTTTGACTTCCTGTTCGGAAGGGACATTGTCAGATGCTTTTACCATTTTTACCATAACCAGTATGTGTGTGTGTGTGTGTGTGTGTGTGTGGGGGGGGGGGGGTGTCTGCGTGCCTGCATGCGTGCTTACAAATAAGGGAACCCCATTCCAACCCATTCACATTTCACTAATGTTGATCTCTATGTTTTTTATGTTATCTGATTAGTCAATTTGCTTCACAAGTGACCTCACTCAGGAGACTCCTCCATGACACGCGCTCAACACTCAACTGACTATTGGCCAATCACAGCGCATCTTTTCTGGTACTCTCATTACACAAGCTTTCTTGGAACCTGGGGGAATATTGTGCCTGCTTGTTGCTTTTGACATGCGTCCCAGAGCCAGACAATTTGAGGGAAATCGGAGGGGAGCAGGGGGATGGGAGGCAGGCTCATAGGTCAGTGAATCAATAGGAAACTGGAGTCCGTTTGGCCCGCCTCTCCATGCCCAGAAATAGGTCTAGAAAGTCTCTTTCAGGCTACTGTCTGCACGATGAACAACACACTCACTTCTTCTTCTTTGTTTTTTTGACTATTTCCTCCCCATCCAAGTTCTGCTCCGGCGGCCCGTCTTCGTTCACCAGGTCTGCCTGGTCGTCCTCGACATCTGCAGTCAGACACACCATGAGTCAGACACACCCTCCCCCAAAATCGACCCTAGCCTCACAGGAAGACACAGGGTGATTATTAACACGCATCACTGACTAATAACTGTAGGACTGTTGGTATGTCTAACCAATGTATGCACCCTCATGAATTCATAAGGCATTAGAGGTATATGACAGACAGAGAGACAGGATTTGCATCATTTAAACCTATGGTTTGAACTTTCTTCTTCTTTTTCCTTCTCTGAGAATGGTGTCCTTCATTCACAGGGTCGGAGGTCACCGTCTCCTTGAACTCGGACATCCTGGGGTGGTCCAGGCCTCCCATCTCTAACCCAGGCTCTACACACAAACAAGGAGGCATGTAAAGACACTTTAAACGACTATTTGTACTCCAGTTTTAGCTGTTGTATACTGAAAAACTGGACTATGAAAAGGCCTTTAATGTTGTTAATACCATGCTGACTACGAATCATGATGTCCTTGATATGACTAGTATTGATGGCTATTTTCCAAGGAATGTTTTTGTGTGATTTTGTGTGAGGAAGCGACTGGATTACATTCATTTCAGCAAGATATGGAAAAAGTCTACATGCCAAGACAAGAAAAAAGCATGAGAAATGTTATCCAAACCAGAATAAGCGGAAAAACTGAGTGGAATTTGGTAACCTACCTTCTAAACCATTGGTCTCCTGGCTCCTTCTGGATTTCTTCCTCCTGGTTTTGGTTACTGGAGCATCTTCTGTACAACACGTTCAAAGTAAACAAGTATTAATGAAATGGCATGCTTACAAACGAGTGTGTAATAGATGTGGATTGAACGTATTTAACAGGATACTAACTTACCAACAGTTTCTTGGCTTCATGTGTTCAAGTATCATGTAACAACAGAAAGAAAATCAGAAGACATAGCATTAGACAATCTGGCAACTGTAACATCAACACCATTACACCATTCAGAGCCCCCCGCGCCCCACTCCGCCACGTTGTGAGCTATAATACAGCTAAGTATGTATGGCTGATGTGGTTACTGGTTACGTTGATTGGCTAAAAGTTGAACCACCCAATACAATATGAGCGTTAGCATCTACTGTACGGAATGGAATAAGCAAAATAATAAAAGTATTTTTCCACTTACTATGGCATGGCAGGAAGTGCCCGCTGTCCATGCTGAGAGAAAGAGAGAGAGAGAGAGAGAGAGAGAGAGAGAGAGAACATCTGTTTTACTCAAGCAAAAAATATCAAAACTGATAATTATTGTCTTTTTAAGTAAAAGGTCCAGAATTCAAATTGCAATGCAATTTGTAATGTAAAAAAGAACAAATGTATCAACATCAAAATGTACTCCTTATGCAGAATGTCTCATTTCTTAAAATGTCAAAAGATCTGCATAAAATATCGGCACATTGTGAGGTGGTAGATTAGCAACTTGTCAAAATGGCAAAAATGATTTGGGGACTCTGAGGTGGTTTAGTAAAGACAGAAGTGCGATATTTGCTTCTGAGATGCAGCAGAGAAAAAAATAAGAGTATGGAAATGTGAAAATACTCAAATAAAGTACAAATGTCTAAAAGAAAAGTATGTATACTATGGCAACAAAGGAATGCCATTTGGGGCGGCTGTGGCTCAGGAGGTAGAGCAGGTCGTCCAGTGACCCATGGGTCGGCGGTTCGAATCCCGGCTCCTCCTGTCTATGTGCCAAAGTGTCCTTGGGCAAGACACTGAACCCCAAATTGCCTCCAATGAGTTGGTTGGTGTGAGCTGGCCACCATTGGTGTGTGAATGTGGGAAGTGGGGACGCTGGCGTCGACTGTTCGCCGCTCTACTTCCCAATGTATGAATGAATGGACCATTGTAAAGCGCTTTGAGCACTTGGAAAAGCGCTATAAAAATGCAATCCATTATAATCATAAATACAAGCTGACAATAGTGTAACCAAAGAAGCCTCTTAATTCATAGCCATGATGTCAATCTAGTCAGGTGACATGACAGTGTTAACATCTCATATGATACTGTGGTAATCCCATGCTAAATCTGTACATGGCTATATTCCATTTGACAGTGATTGGGGATTAGATTAGGCCTATAGTATCTGAGGCACCCAGAAATCTTTTACTCAGAGTTTTATTAATACAGTATTCTTTCACTGTGCATAGTATAGTTATAGGATCAGACATTTATCTCAGTTTCATTATAAAATATGATTTACAATGAACAATGGCAATGCATGCTGAATTGTGCTTTGAGGGCAACATGGTGGCCCATCTAGGATGTTTTTATTGATGTCTCTTAATTGACTCCATCCCCCCTTTCCCCCCACAACCCCGACCCCTTCCCTTTGTTTTATGGAAATAACAAAAAAGAGGTTTTCACAGTTTTTCCCGGGGTTTTCCCCGGGGGAAAACTGTGATGTAATATAAAATAAAGTTGATCATGTCGTTCTGGTCTCCATTCGCTGTCCGCACATCTCTAGGCCAATTTACTCGACCAACAAAGCATTTTATTTTCTTTAAAAACAGATATATTTACCTGTGGAATAGGTGGTAATTCCCTCCGCCGTGTGGTAACGTTACTCTGCCCAGGGGAAATATCGTCAAGTTAACAACACAGTTGTTGCACATTATATAAACGCAGCTACAGGCGTTTAGAGCCAAGGATGTGCATTATTAGTAAGAACACAAAACAAGTAAGTTTGTTTACTCACTAACTTAATTGATAATAATTTTAAAAGGTTAAACAAAGAACAAACCCGTTACCCTTGCGTGATGGTCGAAATCCATAATATTCCCAAAGCGTCTCAAAGTAAAAAAAAAAAAAAAAAAAAAAAAAAAAAAGGAGGATAGCAACGCGATGTGTCTCAATAAACGACCATGGGGTTTATTAAGAATATTAATGATAATTGGTGGTATCGCTCTCGTAAACAAAGCTGCATGCCGTCTCTCTCTGTTGTTTATGATGCGTTGCTATCGTTGCCTTGTTGTTGCTACACGGAATCTTTTGCTGGTCACACGACTTGGCCGATCTACAAGCCCGCTCAAAGAGCGTCAAATCGGGTTTGTGGGCTTGTAGGTCGCCTGTGGCCTCGATCCGTACGATAAACCGACCGGGCAAAACTTCTTCTCTTGTGTTTCCTGCGGAATGCGTACTTCTCATAGACCAGAGCCATCTAGTGTCTGAGTTGCGACATAGAAAGTCTCAGAAAATGAGCGCTCGAGCTGTTCAGGGATTAATGATTATTTTTGTTTTATTAACCGCTTTGGAGATTTACAGTACAATTCAAGTATAACTCAATACAAGACTACAATACAAGGGCAGCGCCAATTGTGCATTAACAGACAGAGAAAGAGTAAAGACCCAGTCCCAACCAACCAGAGCCTTATCCAACCAGTGTTGTAGTGTGCGACTAAGAAACGTGCACGCACACATTCATGCGCATGTAATGGTGCATGTGCGCAACGCACACATACACACTTAACATACAGATGTGTATAGCATTTGGAAACAATGCTTAATTGTATCCATAAATGACAAGTCAAATGATATTGGAGGGGGAAGTTAACCCTAACCCTACAAGCTGTAGAAAGATGTCACTACTTCTGTGCAATGACCACGGCAGTCATTTAAGGCTTTAAAAGAAAAGAAAAGAAAAAAAAAGAGGCCTACAGAATCCAGATGATGGAAGATGTATCACTGAAAAAAGAACAAGAATAAAGATTTGTGTATCACTGTTTGGAGCAGATTTCAGGCACTCATTAGAATCAAGACTATAGGGCCTTAGGCCTGTCTCACTCTAACATACCATCCAGGTGGTGGCAATAGCTACTGTAGCAATAGCAGGGACAACCCTATAACAAAATGATGATACCCATGTCAACTGTTGTAGTGTACTTTGCAACTAACTAAAGTCTCTGTAATGTACAGTATGTGTTCTACTATTACTACAAATCTCTGCTCTAATGGACCTAAAGATCAATCAGTAAGGCAGCTTGAAATACACATTTAAATGTGTGAGTACAATTTAAATGAGTGTACAATTGTGAACCAAATGGATCCATATGGTTTCATTGCATTACACTCTCAGAAAAAGGTCCTAAAAGAAAAAAAAAAAACATAAACATAGTGAAACACAACTTCTTTTTTTTATTGATCTATATCAATAAAAAAGATATCTATATATATGTATGTCTATGGATATTAATTCAGTTATTTTGGCATGTATTTATTTATCATTACCTTTTATCCTTTCATTTTTTAAATTTTAGATAAGGCAGTTTTAGCCCCTCCATGTGGTCAAGCTGGTGAGTCTTCAAGCTATCTGACCTGCTGTAACTTTTGTTACAGTGTTTACACTGAAACGGCTTGTCTCCGCTGTGGACCCGTTGGTGTTCCTTGAGGTGATCTGCCCTCCTGAAGCTCTTGTCACAGATTTTGCACGGAAACCGCCTCTCTCCAGTGTGGATGCGCTGGTGCCTCTTCATGTCACTCAACACAGCAAAACCCCTGCCGCACTGTTCGCACTGAAACGGCTTTTCTTCCACGTAGATACACTGTTGCTGCTGCCGCCTCTTCAAGTCACCCGACATACTGAAACTCTCGTCACAGTGGGAATCGTTTTCTCCCGTGTTCAAGTCACCCGGCGACGCACTGAAACTCTTGTCACAGTGGGAATCTTTTTCTCCTGCGTGGACAGGCTGGAGGGTACCTGGGTCCCCCGAACTCTCATCACGACGTTCGCACTGAAGCGGCGTTTCGCCCGCGTGGACGGGCTGGTGCGTCTTCGAGACGCCAGAGTTTTGATTTATTTTTTGATACGGCAGCTGCAGACCCTCCATGTGGTCGAGCTGGTGCGTCCTCAGGCTATCGGACCTGCTGTACCTCTTGCCGCACTGCTCACACCGGAAGGGCTTTTCGCCCGTGTGGACGCGTTGGTGTTCCTTCAGAGAAGATGACCACCAGAAGGTCTTGTCACAATGTCTACACTGAAACGGCTTGTCGTCTCCCTTGTGGACAGCCTGATGCTCCTTCAGAAGAGCCGACTGACTGAAACTCTCGTCACAATGTTTACAGTCAAATGTCTTTACTCCAGTGTGGACAGTCTGGTGTTTCCTTAGTTTTCTCGGACAGATGAAACTCTTGTTACACATTCCACACCGGAGAGGTTTTCCACCGGTGCCGACGGACTTGACGCCTCTACTTGTACCATTGGCTCCATCGGTCACTTCAGCGTCAAGTTCAAGTTCCACTTCAACTTCAGCGGACTGCGAAGAGGTGTCTGGAGGAGGCTCTGGTTTCTCCTGGAGCAGGCAGGAGTTCATCTTCACCTGCAGTCTTGGCTCCACACACTGGTTGAGGTCAGGCTGGTTCCCTCCCGTTTCACTGAAAGGTCTGATGTGGTACAAAAAAAAACGTTATGAATTATTCATGAAGATTTCAGAGCACACACCAATAGACTTTTTTTATGTTATGCAGGCTTTCTGCTAATCATGGACTGAATTACAAACATTAACATTAGTAATATTCAGAGCGAAAAACAATGTATTATACAGTTACAGAAGTTAGGTTTGAGTATGAGGAAAGTTAAATGTCAAAAAAAGGAGTTGAAGAGTTGCACAACCATGTTTCAGCTTAAGACCAGGTTGAAAGGGGGGGGGGATATATTATGAATTAAAAGGTTCAATTTTCTTCTTTTGTTCTCTCATCATTGTTTTGTCTTCTCTTGTTGTGCTTAGCCTATAGCACCCTCTTTTTATTTAATTTATAATGATGGTGAAGGAAAAGTAATGATTTGTAGTAGGGCTTCTATTTTCTATTCTATTTTATGATAGATAGGGGCAGCTATCAGTAAGATTTATTGTCTTCTTGCTCGCTTTTCTTTTGAGATACCAGTATGTAAAAAGAAGGTAGCTCTGGTCCAGAGCTCCACTGCTTCTTAGTCTGCAAGTCAGACTCAGAAGCAGTGGAGCTCTGGACCAGAGCAAAAAAGAAGGGAAAATTTATATAATCACGTCATCTATAACTGAATTGAAATACATATGAAATATTTCTGTCCACTCACTGTCTTCTCAATCTCATCCCACGTTGCCAGAGGAACTTTGAGTGACGCACTGGTTGCTCAAAAAGCCTGTCTGGTTAAAAAGACCAGCCCTCAAAGATGCCTGGTTCACGTTAAACTTTCTGTTCACTTGTAATGGACGGACTGTACTTGAGGTTAGCTTTAGCAATAGCATCAATCATCTCAAAAAGCATTAAAGGAAAATAGGAAATCTTGTCTTTTTCTGTTCTTCGCCTGCAAATCCCCCACTGTTTTCGCAGCGTCACGCTGTTGTGCACCTTGACAATCCCAGGCACAAAGTTGGAGAAAAAATTGCACTGCTGCACACTTCTAAAACCGTGAAACGTCTCCGTTCAGTGCTCTCCCTCTGCTCTCATCCATTCTCCCTGAGATTAATTATTTTGCTCCAACACAGTGAACTAGTCTGTGTAGTAGAACGCAGACAGATGGATTAGTGACTGTCCCAAGAGCAACCACTAGTGGTCAGCAATGAAAAGTTGATAACGCTACACATGCGTGTAGGGAGTAGGCACAACGCTTCAGCACTTTTTAAATTACCTTAATGTAATTGCTCCTTATTAATGTGCCACTAATTCATAATACAATACCGCAATATTTTCTAATCTACAGTGCCCACTAGTCTTTATAGTGTTGCTGCCTAACATGAGGCGTCTATTTTCACAACTCAGTCAGTCACAAGATTCATCTGTAGGACTATCAACTACCTCCAGGCTCCAACTATCTGCACGTCTATCCCACGACACCAATAGTGTCAAACAAAAAATGTTATTAAATACAGACCCTCAGTAAGGGGTCCATTTGGAGTTCCAAGTACGATCATTTAGCTGGGGACTTGTTCCAAAATCTTAAGAGGTTATTTTCTTATTGGATCGCTTCAGTGATGGAATGCTGATGCTAATTGTAATGCTGGTACCATCATTGGATACTGGGAATAAAGGCAATTTAGGCAAGTTTCCATAACAGTACATTAGGTATAACAGAGTAGTAATTATCACAGTTAATTAAGGCGGTCACAACTGTCTGCTTTCTTGCAGACAGTGTGCATCTTTCCATACAACCTGCAGTGTCACTGATTAATTTATTGGTATTCAGACTTAAATTAAATCAGTATACAGGGTACAGCCAAACACACAGCCAACGGGAACAAGAGATATGTGGTTCTATTAGACTTGGAGTAATGTTAACTCCATAGACGCATTCAAAACAGAAGGCACAATGTGGACAGTCTGGTGCCTCTTTATGCTAATTGAAAACCTGAAACTGTTGTGACTCTTGTGTTTACGACACACGCGTTTTTTTTTTCCCCAGTGTGGACAAGCTGGAATGTCTTCAGGTGATCTGAGCACCTCAAACTCTTATCACAATGTTTACCAGGGCTGCAAGGATTAATCAATGAATCGTAATCGAATCGATAATTCCATTAGTCGTCAACTAATTTAGTCATCGATTAATCGGATCGGATTAAATTACAAAGACTCACTATAGTTTTTCCAGTGTTAGGTGCAACTAAAGAGCAGTAATCCATCTCTCTCCCCTTACAATCTGATGATAGCTGCACATACACAGTAGCAACTGCATAGCAAAATATGACACATAATAATGATTATAGTATCAAGAACAAAACATAAGGCTTGAATATATTTCTTAAAAATAACTATTTGAGCTCAGTAGAGTACTGTTCCTTACTGACACATGTGTATATTCAATTCAGTCAAATGTATACACTCAGAATAAGCTTAAAGACTCCAAGGGTTGCTTTAATTAATTAGTAAAATGTGTTTGTTGGAATAGCAGCCTAATCAGCAGCTAAACAAAGGTATTTTTTGTTAGTTAACATGTCTATATATATTTTTTAAGGTGATGATAGTTAAAGAAGGGTCGTAATCTGTTTAATCAATGAATCGTTTGAATCAGGGGTTTTCAACCAGTGGTCCTTGAGAAAGTTCCAGGTGGTCCTCAGGCTAAATGATGGAAAGTAGGTTAACCAGGTGTACTGTAACTCTTTGAAACCAAATGGACCCTTGCAGCTCCTTTTGGTTTCAATTTACACTCTCAAGAGTTAAAATATTCATTATCTGAATTCGCCCAAGTCTACACAACTAGAGAATGTAAGATAAATGGACATTTTGGAAGATAAATGGACATTTTGATCGGTATGTTTGACTGTTTTGTTTCCAAAATCCCACCTGGAATTGTGGACAAAAGAAATCTTTAATTTTGGGTGTGTGAGGCTAAAATGTCATCAAATGGTGGTCCGTGGCTCAAATTCTGAATAAATAGTGGGTCCTGGTAGGAAAATGGTTGAAAACCCACTGGTTTAAATAATCGGCCGATGAATCCATTATTAAAATAATCATTAGTCGCAGCCCTAATGTTTACACTGGTAATGCTTTGCCTCTGTGTGGACAACCTGGTGCATCTTCAGGGTGCCTGACCTACTGAAACGTTTGTCACATGACTACTTTACTAGTGAAAAGGGTTTTCTGCAGCGTGAACTAGGAGGAGGTGTTTCTTCAGGGAATTTGCCCGAAAGAAGCTCTTGTCACAATGCTCACACTGGAAGGATTTGTCGCCCGTGTGGACGCGTTCGTGTTCCTTTAGATTGTACAACTTGCTGAAGGTCTTGTCGCACTGTTTGCATCGGAACGGGTTGTCTCCGGTGTGGACCAGCTGGTGGGCCTTCAGGGTATCTGACCTGCTGAAGCTTTTGTCGCACTGCTCGCACTGAAAGGGTTTTTCCCCCGTGTGGACGCGCTGGTGCGACTTTAAGATACTCGACCTGCTGAAGCTTTTGTCGCAATGTTTGCACTGGAAGGGCTTTTCACCGGTGTGAAGAAGGAGGTGTGACTTCAGGGAACCTGCCTGAGTGAAGGTCTTGTCGCAACGCTCACAGTGAAAGGGTTTTTCACCAGTGTGGATGCGCTGGTGCGTCTTCAAGACGTTTGACCTGCTGAAGCTTTTGTCGCAATGTTTACACTGAAACGGCTTTTCTCCCGTGTGGACGCGTTGGTGCGTCTTCAGGTGATCCCACAACCTGTACCTCTTGTCACAAAGCTGACACTGGAACGGCTTTCCTTCGGCGTGAAGGAGCTGGTGTGTCTCGAGTTCATCTGGAAAGCTGAAAATCATGTTACACAATTGACACTGGAGAGGGTCTCCTCCAGGGTCGTCAGACTCGACACCTCCACTTGTCTCTCCCCCGTCGTTGCTGTCGGTGTCTTCAGTGTCAAGTTCAACTTTCACTTCAACTTCGGGGCAGCGTGAAGAGGCGTCATCGTTGACGTCCCTTTTCGCAGGCTCTGGTTCCTCCTGCCGCAGGCTGGAGCTCCTCTCCTGGCCAAGCGAAACCCCCTCTTTGTGCACACGCGTGTGCAGAGTGTTGAGCTGTGGTGGGTGGTCATCAGGTTCCTCCAGTTTGACACAAATATCTTCTTCGGGTCCTTTCTGTTTAGAAGAAATGTTTTCAAGTTCCTTTTGTTGAATACCAACATCCCTGGCTGCATCTGGAGAGTTCATCTTCACCTGCAGTCTGGAATTTAAACAGGGTTTGAGGTCAGGCTGGTTCCTCCTGAACAGCTCTGTCTGGGAGCTACAGGTGAGGTTAATGTTCTAAAAAAATAAAAAAAAAAAATAAAAAAGAAGAAAAAAAATAAAAGAATGTTAAAAAATAATAATAATTTCAGAACACAAATCAATATGTTTGCTATACAGGCTGTCTGAAAATCATGGATTTAGTTGAATTACAAACTAGTTCACTATCAATACAGTTACAGAAGTTATTTGGCAATCAAAACCAGGAGTTTAAGAGTTGTACAACAGTGCTTCACCTTAAAAACATGTTTAAGTAGATATGTGTCCCACCACGTTCCGCCATTCCAGCACGTCTAGCCATAGGTGGATCTTTTTTACTACATCATGTAATGTGGGTTAACTCGCCCATTGAAAAACACAGTAACTTTACTATTTACTATTACAAGTTAGATCTAAAAGTAGTCCCACCATTGACAACCAATTCTAAGGTAATATTGTGTCAATTAAATTATGCTTTAAGTAGCCTGTGACAAGTCAAACTATGGTTATTTATTATTCTGAATCCATTCCAAGCATTACCCTAAATATCCCGAAAATATGCTGACCTCATCATATTTGTGATTATGGCTAGCCAGTACTTGAGCCATATTACATCACTATTTTTTTTAATAAGCAACCACACATCAGGCATAATGCCAAATTGTAAAACAACGTGCTCCTATGCTTAATAATCTCCAACGTAATTTTAGCTAAAGTTGCTCATAATTAGCAGAGACCTGGCAACAATGCAGAGCTGCGGTGTTGAACCGAACGCATTCAGGCAACTTGCATAATCTGTCGTCGGCAGACGGTTTTGTGCTGCTGATGAAAAACTGCCAGGCTGTTGCAATCTGAGTTTTGGGCAGTCTTTGGCCAGCCTGAACCAGTATTGGTGTGGAGAGATTTTACCCTTTTTTGGGAGGGCCCTGAATTTGAGTCTTTTACTACTTCGTTAGAAAAAATGGCGTTCCCGTGGATAATCCACTGATTTAGCCCTTCATGTAAAACTGGAATGAAATATATAAATTTAAGTCAACTCACCCGTCTCACCGTCTTCTCAATCTCCCCTGACGTTGCCAGATGAACTTTGAATGAAGCTCTGGTTGCTCAAAGCTCCATATTGGTTGTCCTCTTTGTGTCTTTTCAGGTTGAAAAGGACACTTGTGCCTCAAAACGACGACCAACTGCCTTGTTCACGCTAAACTTTCTGTTCACTTGTAATAGATGGACTCCATAGATAATCTCTCTTTAGGCTATAGTTTTGGTATTTTCTCAGAGTGCTATAAAATCAGCTTTTTTGTTATTGTTTGTCATTTCCCCCTTTTATAAAATCTCCGCGTGGGAATTCCTCCTTGTTTTCACAACTTTTAAAAACGTCGTTTATTTGTCCCTCTGCCTCATCCATTCTCTCTGAAATTGATTCATTTGGTCTACTCCAGCTCCCACAATGCCCCACTAGACTGTCTAATAGAACGCAGAAAGGTGGATTAGTGATTGGCCCTTTTGAGAAACCAGGCATTCACAATAAAGACCGATTTCAAGATACAATCAAACCACACCTGGGGCTGGGGGTCTATTAGACTTGGAGTAATGGCATGCTAACTCCATAGACACATTCAAAACAGAAAATAGCACACATAACAGAAAATAGCACCTGGGCCTTCTTAACCCTAGAAGGCCCAGGTATATTTCTACTTGAAAAAAACAAAAAAAAAAACTGCAGTGTCAGTTTATTCCTCTGCCCTGGTCAACTTGATTACTGATTTATTTTATGGTATATCAGATATAAATTAAATCACTACACCGTGTACAGTCAGACACGCGGCCAATGAGATCACATTTAGTTCATAACCTTGGCATGAAAAATATCTACAGTTCAAATCAGGGTTTGGAAGTTATTACACGGGATTACATGGGATTACATAATCAGATTAAAAAAAAATCAGAAACAGTTTCCCCATCCCCTCATCAATTTTAGGGCGACAAATAACTTACAACACTGAACAGGAAAATAATCAGTCAAACTAAAGGACGCATGATGACACAGGATCAGCCTACTGTTCTCCGCCTGCTTTTTTCATAGACTCAAAACTCTATTGATGGAAAAAGGTATTTCATTTAATTAAATAACAGTTTTACAAAAAAAAGTAACTGAAAGTAATCGATTCATTTACTTTTTAAATTGGGTAACCCAGACTGTCACTGACTACAATTTCTAGCAAGTAACTTGTAATTGTAGGGGATTCAATTTTAAAAGTAACCTTCCAAACCCTGGTTCAAATCATCAAAGGTAAACATACTGTAGGTTGGGGAAGTCACTAGACTAGTGGGGAGGTGTGTAGGGGGGGGGGGGTGTAATCATTTCCTCTCCCTTCAGTATGCTGAAGGGAGCATGCCAAACCCACACATTCACACAAAGAGGGCGGAGGAAACAAATGCAGATCGTCATTTCGTTGGGGTCTTTGGGGTTGACCTGGGCCTCCAATGTCTTATCTCTCCGGTGTGGACAGTCTGGTGTATCTTGAGGCTATTTAAAAACCTATAACTCTTGTCACAATGATTACATTGGAAGGGCTTTTCTCCCGTGTGGCATCGCTGGTGTAGCTTGAGATTACTTGATGTACCAAAGCTCTTGTTGCAATGTTCACACGGAAACGGCTTTTCTCCCGTGTGGACTCGCCAGTGTTGCTTCAGTCTACCTGACGTACTGAAGCGCTTGTCACAATATTTACACGGAAACGGCTTCTCTCCCGTGTGGACACGTTGGTGTACCCGCAGACTATCTGACCTACTGAAGCTCTTGTTGCACTGTTCACATTGGAAAGGATGGTGGAGACCCTGATGTGTCTTTAAGTCACCTGAATTACTGAAACTCATGAGACAGTGTTTACACTGAAACATCTTTTCTCCTGTGTGGACGCGCTGGTGTGTCCTCAAGTCACCTAAATTGCTGAAACTTGTGTTACACTGTTTGCACCGAAAATGCTTTATCCTAGTGTGGACACGTTGGTGTGTCTTGAGAATGCTTGACGTATTGAAACTGTTGTCACAATGTTCACACTGGAAGGGCCTTTCGCCGGTGTGGATTCGGAGGTGTGTGTTCAGGTGACCCGACCACCTGAACCTTTTGTCACAATGTTCACACTGGAACGGCTTTTCTCCCGTGTGGACGAGCTTGTGTGACTTCAGGGAACCCGACTGGCTGAAACTCTTGTCACAATGTTCACACTGAAACGGTCTTTCCCCAGTGTGGACTCGTTGGTGTGTCTTCAGGCTCTGTAAGAAACTGAAACTCATGTCACAAAGTTCACACTGAAATGGTCTTTCCCCAGTGTGGACACGTTGGTGTTCCTTCAGGCTATACGACCTACTGAAACTCTTGTTACACATCTGACACTGGAAAGGCTTTCCTCCTGTGCCGACGGACTTCACACCTGCACTTGTCTCTCCCCAATCATCACTGTCAGTGTCTTCAATGTCAAGTTCCACTTCAACTTCAGGGCAGTGTGAAGGGATGTCTTCACCAACGTCACTTTTCACTGCTACAAATGTCAGCATTGATCCACTGACTGAGCCAACAGGCTCCTCTGGGCTTTCAAGTAGTCCCCCCTGTTCTTCTCTTATGTGTAGAGTCTGTAGAGGCTCTGGTTTCTCCTGCGGCAGACTGGAGCTCCTCTCCTGTCCAGGAGAAACCTCCTCTTTGCACTCAGCCACCTGCAAAATGTTGAGCTGTGGTGGGTGGACATCTGGTTCCTCCTGTTTAATAGTGATGTCTTCAGGTTCCTTCTGTATAATACTAATGTATTCATGTTCCTCTTGTTTAATAAAAATGTCTTCTTCTGGTTCCAACTGTTTAATAGAAATGCTTTCAGGATGCTCAAGTTTAATAGAAACATCCCTGGCTGAGTCTGGAGAGTTCATCTCACCCTGCAGTGTGGAATCCACACACTGGTTGAGGTCAGGCTGGTTCCTCCAGTTTCACTGCACAGCTCTGTCTGGGGGGAGGGGGGGGCGTTAAACAGCTGTTTGCTTTGACAACACAAACAATTGTGATACATAACAATTATGGTGAGAAAAAAAAAATGTTTGGTGGGAGAGCATCTACACTCTAGACTCTAGAGTGTAGATGCTCTCCCACCAAACATTATACATCTTATGCTCTAGAGTCTAGAGCATAAGATGTATTAGCCGCAATGCAAGTCTAGATTTTTTTTTGTTTATATATATAATGGGATGAATCTAGAGTTGCAATACCCCCCATTGACTCCCCAATAACAAAAATGTCATTCTCAATCTGCTTGTATTAAACAACCTTAAACTCACTAGCATTGCAGCTGTATGGAAAGGGTGAATTATCCTCCATCTGCAAAGCATTTGTTTGATAAAAATCCACCATAGACATGTTATGAGCAACTTCTTCAGTAAATAAAAATGCTGGCATTTGGAGGCACGTGTATTAACTGGGTTTGTATTAACACAGGGTTGGGGGTACACAGGGCCATTCAGTGACTAATGATGAGCACTTCCAAATTCAAGTACTTCAAAAGGAATCACCTGTAGAGACTGTATTGACTGAAAAAGGTCATAACATGTCTACATGGATTTTTATCAAACAAACACCCTACAGATAGAGGATACCGTATTTCAACATTTCAATGGAGCTGCGTTGTTGGTGACTGAGTTTAAAGTGGTTAGTGGTTTATTACCAGCAATTCGCGGGTCATTTGGTTTGAGTTGCATTGCAGCTCAAGATGCATCTTCTTTCTGCCCATTTTATTTTATAGGATATAAAAAGAAAAACGTAAAATAAATACAATCATACCATACCTGAAATGAAATAAACATTTCAGACAGTCCACTCACTGTCTTCTCAATCTCGTCCCACGTTGAAAGATTAACTCTGAGTGAAACCCTTGTTGTCCAAAGCTCTAGTCTAGCCTAGGCTGTATGAGTTGTCCTCTTTGAAACGTCTTCGTTCTCTGTGTATTTCTTTTTCTGCTCTCATCCATTCTGAGATGAATTCATTTGGTCTACTCCTGCTTCTCTTCAAAGTAAGTCCGTGTAGTAGAACGCAGACAGATGGATTGGAGACTTGTAGACCAGAGCCTTATAGTGGGAAGCGCAGTGCGCACTTCGTGTAAACTGGTGTTTGTGTAGCCGTTGTGACCATGTGGAACTCATTATATTGTTGCATAAGTTAATAAAACTCGGCGGTGTGCGCTTCTAATCTAAATCCGCTATTTTCCAAGTAGTAATCACCAAAGTAACAATTGTCATGACTGTCTGCATTCTTCCTTGCTTGTGTGCGTTCATGCATGTAGCATGTCTGTTCAATGTGTGCATCTTTCCATACACTCTGCATTGTAAGTTTATTCCTCTCTCCTGGTCATCTTGATTACTGATTATATTAATTCATATACAGTAGAGTAGCGTTGTACTGAAATATCGTTATCGCAATATATTTCCTCCCACGTTATACATTGCATACTGTAGATGTACTGTAAAATACCGTATGGATGCTCCACAACATTATCCATTATTCAGCACAAACGAAGCGCTGCTTCATTCCCAAAAAACAAAAGAACGAACATAAAAAGGCTGGTTAAAACCCAGATTTAAAAAAATGAGGATATACTACTAAGTTCTGATGTTTGCTTTTTAGTTTATTTATTCATTCTTTAGTTTGTTTTTTCAGCTGCAGCCACACACACACACACACACACACACACACACACACACACACACACACACACACACACCCACACACACACACACCAAAATATAGCCCTAATATACAGGGTACAGCCAAACACCACCAATGGGAACAAGAAAAGTCCTTACAAAGTTGTTTCCATTTAGTTCATAATCTTGGCATGACTCCACAGACACATTCAAGACAGAAAAAAAGCTGAAAAACTACTGCACTCCTTCTCCAGTGTGGACAGTCTGGTGTCTATTGAGGCTGACGAAATGCCTGAAGCTCTTGTCACAATGTTTACATAGGAACGGTCTTTCCTCGGTGTGGACGACCTGGTGCCTCGCCAGCGAAACAGCTTCCCCCCCCGACTTGTGTACAGTCTGGTGTCTATTGAGGCTGATTAAATGCTTGAAGCACTTGGAACAATGTTTACATAGGAATGGTCTTACCCTGGTGTGGACGACCTGGTGCATCGCCAGCGAACTAGACGCAGTGAAACTTTTGTTGCAATGTTTACAGTGAAACGGCTTTTTTTCAGTGTGGACAAGCTGGTGTGTCGTCAAGTCACCCGAATCACTGAAACTCTTGTTGCAGCGTTTACAGCAAAACAGCTTCCCCCCCGTGTGGACTCGCCAGTGTTGCTTCAGTTTACCTGATGTAATGAAACTTTTCTCACAATATTTACACGGGAACGGCTTTTCTCCCGTGTGGATACGTTGATGTACCTTCAGACCATTTCGCCTCGTGAAGATCTTGTTGCACTGTTCACAGTGGAAAGAATGGTGGAGATGCTGGTGTGTCATCAGGTCACTTAACCTCTTGAAACTCTTGTCACAATGTTTACACTGAATCAGCTTTTCGGCCATGTGAATTCGCTGGTGTGCCCTCAAGTTACCCGGATTAGTGAAACTCTTGTTGCACTGTTTACACGGAAAAGGCCTTTCCCTAGAGTGGACACGCTGGTGGCTCTTCAAGTTACTTGACGTGTTGAAAGTCATGTCACAATGTTCACACCGGAATGGCTTTTCTCCTGTGTGAATTCGCTGGTGGATCCTCAAATCACGCGAATTTCTGAAACTCTTGTTGCACTGTTTACACTTAAACGGCTTTTCCCCCGTGTGGAGCCGCTGATGTGTCTTGAGGTAAGCCAACCACCTGAACCTCTTGCCACAATGATCACACTGGAATGGCTGCTCTCTGGTGTGGACGAGCTGGTGTGCCTCCAGGGACATTAACTGAATAAAACTCTTGTTACAATGCTTACAGTGGAAAGGCCTGTCCACAGGGTGGAGATGCATGTGGGAGGCACAAGCTTCAGTGTCGACGGACTTCACACCTCCACTTGCATCTCCCAAATCATCACTGTCAGTGTCTTCAATGTCAAGTTCAAGTTCCACTTCAACTTCAGGCCAGTGTGAAGAAGCGTCTTCCTCAACGTCACTTTTCACTGTTGGTATCGTCAACATTGAGCCACTGACTGAGCCAACAGGCTCCTCTGGTCGTTCCCTCTGTTCTTCTTTTATGTGTGGAGAATGTGGCGGGTCGGGTTCCTCCTGCCGCAGACTGGAGCTCCTCTCCTGTCCAAGAGAATCCTCCTCTTTGCACACAACCATGTGTAGAATGTTGAGCTGTGGTGGGTGTTCACCAGGTTCCCTGTGTTTAATAGTAATATCTTCAGGTTCCTCCTGCTTAATAGAAACATCTTCGGGTTCCTCCTGTTTAATAGTGATGTCTTCAGGTTCCTTCTGTATAATATTAATACATTCATGTTCCTCTTGTTTAATGGAAATGTTTTCAGGTTTCTCATGTTCAATAGAAACATCCTTGACTGAGTTTGGAGAGTTCATCTCACCCTGGTGCTGCTGGAGCTGGTGTTTCTTGAGTTGATATGGAAACCTGAAAACTATCTTACACATTTGACACTGAGTTATGTCTTCAGGTTTCTTCCGTATGATATTAATACATTCATGTTCCTCTTGTTTAATGGAAATGTTTTCAGGTTCCTCATGTTCAACAGAAACATCCTTGACTGAGTTTGGAGAGTTCAGCCCACCCTGGTGCTGCTGGAGCTGGTGTTGCTTGAGTTGATATGGAAACTTGAAAGTCCTGTCACACTTTTGACACTGAGTTAGTAACGTCTTCATCCTCCTGTTTAATTGAAACATCTTCAGGTTCCTTGTGTTTACATTCTTCAGGTTCGTACTGTATATAGTAACATTCCCGGCTGTGTCTGGAGAGTTCATTTTCCTGCAGTCTGGAATCCACACATTGGTTGAGGTCAGGCTGGTTCCTCCAGTTTCACCGAAAAGCTCTGTCTGGGACCTACAGATGGGGTTAATGTGGGGTGGGGGGGGGGGGGAGAAGACATGGCTTTAAACCACCGTTTTCTTTGACAACACAGAACACTGCATTTCTGTTACAGGTAAAACGGTAAACGTAATGGAATTGTCAAAAAAAAGTTGAATTACCGGTTTCTATCTGAATCTGTTTGATAAAAATCCATCAGACATGTTATGAGCAACTTTGTCAGTAAATAAAAGTCCTGGTTGGACTGGTGCCTTCTGCATTATGTGCAAATTCTAAACAGGTGGTACACAGGGCCATTTAGTCTAATGATGAGTGCTTCCAGTAGTTCAAACGCTGAAACGTGATGTGGTGAAGAAGCTGCCACAACCAAAAGACCTTAGAGGAATATCACAGAGCAACTCCTCACCTTTGGCAGCCAGGGTCTTTCAGGAAAGTCTAGATCAACCATCAATGCTGTGTTTGTGCTTAATGACCTTTCTGTTACTAATGTGACATTATTTTTTTAATGTGTGGTTGTCAAGCTACCTGTCAGTATTGTATTTGTCACAACATATGGTATTTATGGTAGTTTTAAAGTGAAAACAGTAAGTGGATCAGTTTACCCCATTTATATTTCTCGTTGGTCTCAGTTTACCCCCTGTCCTGGGGTAAAGTGAGTAACATGAAAACTTTCTTTTTAAACAACCACATCTCCACTACTCTTTGTCTTTAATACATTCAGAAAATCCCCATTGTTAGGGAACACTCCAAATTAATAAGA
Source organism: Benthosema pterotum (assembly GCA_039105355.1). NCBI lineage: Eukaryota > Metazoa > Chordata > Actinopteri > Myctophiformes > Myctophidae > Benthosema > Benthosema pterotum. Next base: position 16,618,029 of record CM076988.1, read on the forward strand.
AATGCTTAATCTTTGCTATAGAAGAGCAAATGTACAAAGTGTCTCACATTACCTCGCTTTCCACTAAATATTTCAGTCCACGAACTGTTCTCTCAATCTCATCCCACGTTGAAAGACCTATTTCACAGCCAGCGCGTGCTGCCCTCTAGTGGGGATAATGGGGGGACACCGACACTGGGGGGGACCCGACCACTGACTGTCATTGCACAAAACAATGGCCGTTTGTGCAATGACAATCTTGGTCGGGTCCCCCCCAGTGTCGGTGTCCCCCCATTATCCCCACTAAAGGGCAGCACGCGCTGGCTGTGAAATAGGCGTATCTCATCCCACGTTGAAAGATTAACTTTTGAGTGAAACTCTTGTTGCCAAAAGCTCTATGTCCTCTTTGTCTCTTAGGATGAAAAGGACAGACAGTCCCTCAAAACGACGACCAACGGCCTTGTTCACGTTAGATTATTAGTTCACATACCGGACAGACTTTACTGGAGGCTATAGCTTTAGTATTATCCACGAAGCATTCGGAAAGCAGTAGCTTTTTCACGTGGAAATTCCTGTTTTCGCATGATTGTAGTGTAAATTGACGATCCCAGACACAAGGTTTATAGAAACGTTTGTGCACTGCTACACACTTCTATTATAAAACGTCTTAGTTCATTTGTTTGTCTCTCTCTCTCTCTGCTCTCATCCATTCTCTGAGATGAATTCATTTGGTCTGCTCCTGTTCCTCAATCTGTGTAATAGAACGCAGACAGATGGATTACAGACTATTGTAGACAGTGCAGTTTGTGTAGACTGCCTGGTGTTTGTGTAGCCGTTGTGACCACGTGGAACTCCTTATATTGCTGCACAAATTAATAAAACGAGGCGGGTGGCGAGAAGCAAGGCCTCAGAAAGAAGGGCACTTGTGCACGCCCGTGCGTTCATGCACGTGCACATGCGGGCAAGTGATGTAGGCCTACAATACCAATACCGTACCCTTGGGGGTAGCCCAAGATTTGTTGTACCTCTCTACGCAACTGCTCTACGACAGTCCAAATGCGATCGCAAACACATCTCTACGACAGTCCAAATCTTGGGATACCTTGGGGGATGAAAAACAGCAACACAGCCCATCACTCATGTGTTTACACTACTCACCTCTATAAACAGCTACTTTTCACCACACCACATCATCTTAATCCAGGCTCCAGCACGAGATCGATTGCAACTTTTGCAAGTTTAAAACAAAGCGTATTGGGAGGAGCTTACAGTGTGAGTGAGATCCGAGATCTCCTTCTTCTTTTGCGTTTCCGGCAGTGTAGACGCCCATAGGCGTATTACTGCCCTCCACTGGGATTTTGTTATACAGCCCAGTGTCATGCAGAAACTGCAACACTGCTGCTGAAATCAATTGGTGGTTCTCACTATGGCCAAACAAAGAAAAAATAGAAAAGCTCCTAACCCCTAGTCTCTCCATCTCTAAGAATATAGCATACCTCTCTCTGTCATGTAATTGCTGCACTCAAGAAATACATGTCTCACTGTTTCTGGCTGCCCACACTGACACAAGGCTGTTTCGTCTTTACCCACTAGTATACATGCAGATTTTTTATTTAACCCGCAATGCCCTAACCTCAGTCGGCACAGTTTTACTGCGTCTCGACGTGGCGCTGCGTTGCAGAAGCACTCTTTGTTAACTTTGGGTTGAACTTGGAAACGGTGCCTTCCCTTATCCTCCTTTTCCCACACTGCTTGCCATTCCTTTATAAGCCCTTCTTTACTCAGTCCCCTTAATTCCACCCTTCCCAGGGCCAAATGAACGTCTATTTCCCTATCTAAACTCGCTTTTGCCAGGAGGTCCACTTTTTCATTACCTCCCACGGTCCCACCCCTGCATGTCCTGGGACCCAGCAGAAGATTACATCACTTCCTCTCCCAATTCTACCCATAGTGACAAGGATTTGTAATTCGGCCCAGTCTATCTCCGAGACCCCAGTGTAAATATCAATGTAATTTAACTCTAGAGTTATTAATTCAGACATAGGCCATAGGTCCATTTGGATTTGGTTCCAAACCATAATTTAGCTGGAGATCCCCTCGAACTCCCTCAATGGCCACACTTTGAGAAACACTGCTCTAGATATGATCCCCAGTGTTTCATGACTAACCAGTCCCAAGAACAACAAGTAGGGGCCAGCAGTGGCAAGCTGATAACACTAGGCTACACTAGCTTGTTGTAGGCTGAAAGAAAGAAAGAGCCTTTTTATTATTATTAAACAGCCTTTAGATTTTCTATACATTTCAAGTACAACTGCAACAGAGATGATAACTGTGAATGGACATACCAGTTAAGAATACACTTGTATACAATAGTGGCCATGTGCATTTCAACAAACAATTAAAGACAAATATTCAAAAAGGGCTATGTGGGTGGGGGAAACATTTTTTTAGGGTGATCATGGGGACATCTCTCTCTCTCTCACACACACACACACACACACACACACACACACACACACACACACACACACACACACACACACACACACACACACACACACACACACACACACACACACACACACACACACAAAATAGGATTAGTTCCAAAATCTTGCAGCATATATTCTTACAGGATCGTTTCATGGATGGATTGCTGACTGCTAATTGTCATTCTGGGACCATCATCGAATAATGGGAATCAACTAAGGCAATTTAAAGTTCCCGTAAAAAAACACAATAGTTTAATAACAGAGTAGTAATCATCAAAGTAACAACTGTCAGACTGTCCTCTTTCTTCCTTGCTTGTGTGCGTCCATGCATGTCTGAACAAAGCATTTCATGGTCGTCTGGAATCTAGACGACCATCTAGACCAGGGCTGGGCAATTATTTTTCCCAAGGGGCCACATGAGATACATAAAATATTGTGGAGGGCCAAGACTAAAGGCTAAACTAAAGTCTGCGTAGTATTAATTTAATTTCAAGACAAAGGTAAGAGTAAGACCAAACTTTTTGATACCGGGGCCCTCTATTTATTCAGTATTTGAGCCACAGAGGACCACCATTTGATGACATTTTAGCCCCACAGACGCAAAAACTAAAGATTGTTCACAATTCCAGGCTGGATTTGGGAAACAAAACAGGCAAACATAGATCAAAAATGACCATTCTTACATTACATTAGTCTGATTGTGTAGATTTTAGGTAATTCAGATGCTGAATATTTTAACTCTTGAGAGAGTGTAAACATGGTTTCTTTTTTACATTCTCAAAGAGTTACATCTGGTTAACCAACTCTCCATATTTAACTGGAACTCTCTCAAGGACCACTGGTGGTCCCCGGGCCGGTCAGAGTCAGCCAAAGGACAAACCGCATTTGGCCCCCGGGCCGCATAATGCCCAGGTATGATCTAGACCATACCTGGGCATACCTGACCACAAGTCTTTACACACTCCATATGTGGGTATCACATTACTCAGCCTCCCTGGAAAAGTCTATGCCAAGGTACTGGAAAGGAGGGTCAGGCCGATAGTCGAACCTCAGAGGTGCAGAGTGGATTCTGTGCTGGCCGTGGAACAACTGACCATATCTATACTCTTGCAGGGCTCCATTGGTCGGATTGATGCCGAATGTAAGGTGGCTGGGATGAGGAACTGCGTCTCTAAATCTGAAGCCATGGTTCTCAGACGGAAACCAGGGGATTGTACAGTCCAGGTAGGGAAGGATGCATTACACCAGGTGAAGAAGTTTAAGTATCCTAGGGTCTTGTTCACGAGTGAGGGGAGGATGGAGAAGGAAGAAGATCAACCAGAGAATCAGAGCAGCAGGGGTGCTATACCGCACTGTTATTACGAAAAGAGAGCTGAGCGAGAAGGCAAAGCTCTCGAGAAGGGTCCAGCTGCAGACCTAGCCTAGGAGTGGACGTGCCTCACAGTTGATGTGAGGTGGAGCCTTTTGGAGCTCTCTGTCTACCGAGCTATCTTCATCCCCACCCTCACCTATGGTCATGAAGTGTGGGTCATGACCGAAAGAATTAGGTCACGAATACAAGTGGCCGAAATTAGTTTTCTCTGACAGGTGGCTGGCATCTCCCATAGAGATAGGGTAAGAAGTTCATTCACACGGGAGAGACTCGGAGTAGAGCTTTTGCTCCTTTGCCTGGAAAGGAACCAGCTTAGGTGGTTCGGGCATCTGGTTAGGATGCCTCTCGAGCATCTCCCTAGGGAGGTCCTCGAGGCACGTCCCACTGGAAGGAGACCTCGGCATACCAAGGACCTGGCTTGGTATGCCAGGTCCTTGCCTGGTATAATTTAAAAAAAAATCTGTGAAGAAAAATCCCATATTACAATTAATTCCTTTACTTGAAATGCTATTTTGCCTGGCGTACTGTGTAGTAGAACGCAGACAGATGGATTAGAGACTGACTGTTGTAGACAGTGCAGTTTGTGTAAGATGGTGTTTCTAAATCTGCTATTTTCGCAAAACACAATATCCATTCGTAGAATTATGTCTCGAGTTGTCTCGAGTTATTAATTCAGACACATATTAAGGGGTCCATTTGCATTTGGTTCCAAACAATCATTTAGCTGGAGATCCTCTCGAACTCCCTCAAGGATCACACTTTGAGAACCGCTGCTCTAGATAATGATCCCCACTGTTTCATGACAAACCAGTCCGAAGAGCAACAAGTGTGTTGTGGGCTGCACATTTCAAGTACAACTACAATAGAGCTGACAACTAAATGGACACACCAGTTAAGAATACACTTGTTTACAATAATGGGCATACATATTTCATCAATCAATTAAAGACATAGAAATATTCACTTCTGTGAAGTCAGAAGCAGAAAAGAAACATACAGTATAGGGTAAAAAAGGGGTATGTGGGTATGTGCGTGGAGGAAACATTTCTTATGGTGGCTGTGGGGACCAGTGTTGGGCAGTAACTAATTTTAGATTACATATTACTGTAATATTATTACTTTTGCTCCAAAAAGTAAAGTAACGAGATTACTCTGCAAAAATGGGTAATAAGTAACGCATTACTTTGCAAGTAACGCCAAGTTACTTTTTTAAAATGAGCTTGTTGTTGCATGCAAAAATAGAACAGATGTACAAGCTATTGACAGGTACTGTAACAACAGAGATGTGCAGTAGATTGTAGATCCAGTCCACACGCTGCATCCTGCGCAGTTATGTACACTACAAATCGCATTGCTGCTTTATTTTGTAATAAACGGATTATGTTGTACTTCTCTAATTTTTTAAAAGCGGTGTTGAGAACTTGGGAAAGTAATAGCGTAATATGTAATATATTACTCTTCAAATCCAGTAATAAGTAAAGTAATGATATTACTTTGTCTAAGGGGTAACGAGTAAAGTAAAGAAGTTACTTTCCTAAGTAATATAGACCAACACTGGTGGGGACATCATGGAATTTGCTTAAAGGACCACTTCACTTTTCAGACTGCCTTCATATCCTCACTAATGTTCATGATAAAATCCCACAATTTCTTTCTCCTCCGTCTGTGTCTCATGATAGGAGGCAGTGGACAGTTCAGACAAACTGCAAGCTTTCTATTCCTGAAAAGTTGCAATATACAAAAATATAAAACCATCATTCTCATAATATATGCACATGCACAAATTTGTTCCAAAATCTTATAGCATATTTTCTTATAGGATAGTTTCATGGATGGATTAGACACCTTCAAAACAGAAAAAGCAGAGAAATGAGCCCTTCTCAAAACTCCACCCTTTGGGGCCGAGTTCAGTCACTGTCCAATGCCAGTCCAAATAGTTTAGCAACCGTTGCTTGGAGTACTGTAAGAGGAGAGAGTAGCGACAGTCCCCGTTGACTCCAATGCTACGGTTGAACAGGGACGGTATTGGCTGAAAAGCACACGTGGCCGCCTTGTAAGAAGGGATTCAAGTTCCAAACAAACCACTCTGGCTATCCAGCTCTATTGACAGCAGATAGCACATCCGCAGTTAAATTGGCAAAATACAGCATTTTAACTCATTAACAGACCTCTCGTCTTGACAGTATGGTGTCTCTTGAGGGTGATTAAATACCTGAACCTCTTGTCACAAAGTTCACACTGAAACGTTTTTTTTTTTTTTTCCTCCTGTGTGGACTCGCTTATGTACCTTCAGACTATCTTGCCTAGTGAAGCTCTTGCTGCACTGTTCACACTGGAAAGGATGGTGGAGACCCTGGTGTCTTGTCAGCTCAATTGACCACTTGAAACTCATGTCACATATCACCCCATTAAGAGCAGATTTTGTGTGATCCCACTGGTTCTAATGCCTACCCCTTAGTTTAGTTTTCATTGTAAAAGAACTTGGTTGAGGCGCCCCTCCTACTCCCCGGGTCGAAGTTAGGAATTTTATTACAATAGTACCCCCCAGCAGCAATTTATATACTTTCGTTTTCTTCTTATTTTGTTTTATTTGTTTTCTGTTTTTGTTTTTCTTTCCTCACCTTCTCCGCTCTCTTCCCCAAAAATATTAAGAGTCATGCTATGTAATTCTTTTGCTCAGGACGTACTGAATACTGATCCAATCATTTGAAGACATTGTGCACTAACTAGGGACATTGAACATGGATGTGAAAGTTATTTGGACTGATGACATTCACCATGTAAAATGAAGAAGAATATACCTGTTTGGGTGGGGATGTGGGGTGGGGGGAGGGGTGAAAAAAAAATCAGAAAAAATTGGGAGAGGAATCATTATTTATTTTTATATATGTGAGAAATGTTTTATACTGTATTCTGCTTTCCTACTCAAAATAAACAATTAAAAAAAAGAAACTCATGTCACAATGTTTACACTGAAACTTTTCTCCCGTGTGAATTTGCTGGTGTGTCCTCAAGTCACCTGAATTACTGAAACTCTGCTTGTTGCACGGTTTACACTGAAACGGCCTGAAAAGGCTAGCGTGTCCAAAGTGGTCACCCCTGGTGCCACTTCAGGTAACTTGACGTACTGAACCTCTTGTGACAATGTTCACATTGGAACGGCTTTTCCCCTGTGTGGACACGTAGGTGTACCTTCAGCTTACTTGACCACCTGAACCTTTTGTCACAATGTTCACACTGGAACGGCTTTTTTTCTCCCGTGTGGACGAACTGGTGTCTCTTGAGTTCATCTGGAAACTTGAAACTCTTATTACACTTTTGACACTGGAAAGGTTTTCCTCCACCTCCACTTTTCTCTTCAGAATCATCACCCTCCTGCCGCAGACTGGAGCTCCTCTCCTGTCCAGGAAAAACCTTCTTTTTGCACACAACTATGTGTACAATGGTGAACAGTGGTGGGTGTTCACCAGGTTCCTCCTGTTTAATAGAAAGATCTTCAGGTTCCTCCTGTTTAATAGAAAGATCTTCAGGTTCCTCTTGTTTGATAGAAATATCTTCGGGTTCCTCCTGTTTGATAGAAATATCTTCAGGTTCCTCTGGTTTAATAGAAATGCATTCTTCAGGTTCCTCCTGTTTAATAGAAACATCCCTGGCCGTGTCGAGAGAGTTCATCTTCACCTGTTAGTGATTGATCGTGGGTAATGTAGTTCTTATGAGTCTGGAGAGTTCATCTTCACCTGTAGTCTGGACTCCACACACTGAATGAGGCTGGTTCCTCCAGTATCACTGAACCCCTTTTCTGGAGCTAAAATGAATGAATGAAATGAATGATTTTTTTATTAACAGAGACAGTACAAGTCAAGTACACACTGCTACAAAACTGATAACAGCTTGGAGAATTACAGTACAATTCAAGTACAACTGCATCAAATCTGAAAAAGCTGTACTGTCATCCTCTCATTTTTGTCATGCTCTCTTGTGCTTAAACCGACAGGCCTATATGTTGTGTCCTACTCCTTCCTCCTTTTATGTGGTTTATGATGGTGAAGAAAAATTAATGGTTGGTGGTAGCAGAACATCAGTTGGATGTTTTTAGGTGTAGGAGCAGGTGTCGATAAGATCTAACTTCTTCCTGTTTCCTTTCTTTTATGATAGATCCAGATATGCAAAACTGGAACTACAATAAATAAATAAAAATAAATAACAAATATTCTATTATGAAATATTCCAGTCCACTCACTGTCGTGTTACCAGAGGAAGATTGAGTGAAGCTCTGGTTACTCAAAGCTCTATCTGGATTGTCCTCTTTGTGTCTTCAGGTTGAAAGCAGACTGTGGTGCAAATTGACAAACCCTGAAACAAAGTTTAGAGAAAGGTTTATGCACTGCTGGCTGCACGTCTATTATAAAACGTCCTCGTTAGCTCACGTCTATTATAAAAGGTCCTCGTTAGCTCTCTGTTGTTTCCTTTTTCTCCTGTTCTCATCCATTCTCTCTGAGATTAATTCAACTGGGCTACACTACAACAGAACCTTTATAGAGCTGCGCAGTGACGTCACCGCCCCTGTTCCGGAAGTCTTTAGGCATAAAACATTGGACTCCCTTGATAAATCGTTTTGTAGTAATACTCAGCATTATGTCTATGTCTAATTCAACATAAACATTAAAGAGCCTTTAGTTGTTAATCTTGTTGACATGTTGCACGCACGCATGCCTAGAATAGCTCTTATTTGCCTCGCCCTCGTTGAAAACAATGCATTTCCATTAACACCAGTTTGTCCCTTTTCAGGCTGCATTGAACAGCGCTCGAGCGCTAATTGTCTGACCCGTCAATGTCGCGACTCTTCTAGATGTCTCTGTCTGGAGGCAGTACCACAGATCCTAGTCCGTGTAGTAGAACAGCCAGCACGCGCTGGCCTCTAGTGGGGATACTGGGGGGGTCTCACGAGAACTGACGCGGTTGGTCCGACTTCGCGGCGGCCTGACTTCTCGCGAGACCCCCCCACTATCCCCCACGAGAGGCCAGCGCGTGCTGGCTGTGAAATGGGCAGATTGTGTAGACGTGGTGGTGACCATAGTCATCTGACCATGTGAAAGTCCTCATAGTAACACTACTGCACTAATAAGAGTTCATATAAAACAGTACTGCTTTTAAAGCCATGCTGGACTTTGCCATATTCGCCGTGACATTTGTCGTCATCCTGGTGGGTGCAGTTCTCTATCTTTATCCGGTAAGTTATTGGAACAGCAGTGTAGTTAATAGTTAGCCTGATAGCAAAACAAACCTGCTTAGCATTTGTGTTTAAGATTCCCAAACCCTGACATGTCAAGGAGCCTCACATCGACCCACATTTGAAAATACATCCCAGGAACCCATATTAAGAGATTTATGTTTACAGCAGCCTCTGGTAGTCATTCACAGCCTTTTTAATTTTAGGTGCCCCCAGTTTGACATGCATTATTGTAGGGACCCCTCATTTAATGACATGTAAAAAAAAAAAAAAAAACACTGTTAATTCTCCTTCTTAAGAGTGTACAAATGGAGCCAAATTGTACACACACTTGAGTTACAGACCCACAAGGGTCCATTTGGTTTCAACCTGGGAAACTCCCTCAAAGACCCCTTAGGGTCCCCGGACTCCACTCCACTGGGGAAGAAAACTGTCTCAAACTGTTTGTGATTGAACTTTAACATCTGGGAAAACAGAAACAGATGTTTTAACTGGTATGCTCATCTGTTGTAATGTAATAAAAAGAACAACCACTTGTTCTCCAGCCCTGACCCTGCTGTGACCCCTATATTCAAACTACTATATCTGGCTACTGTACTGTACTCATTGTATGTATGTGTCAGTGAAAGGTGAGAAAGATAAGGTGTGTGTGTGTGTGTGTGTGTGCGTGTGCGTGTGCGTGTGTGTGTGTGTGTGTGTGTGTGTGTGTGTGTGTGTGTGTGTGTGTGTGTGTGTGTGTGTGTGTGTGTGTGTGCGTGCGTGCGTGCGTGTGCGTGTGCGTGCGCACGCCAGGGAGACTTCACAGGAGCGTCATACGTCAGTCTACATTGACAAACAAATCAGTTGAACCTTTTATGCCAGTAGAGCATGCAAAATGCATAATATGCACTTTGCATGAGATGCATATTGTTGGTTACAGAGCATACACTTCAACATAGGCCCCATATTTATATGAACACGTTTTTTTAGTTTCCATTGTGCTCTTTCTTGTCTGCTCACCATTCCAGTCATCCAGGCGTGCTTCTGGCATTCCAGGCCTCAATCCCACAGATGAGAAGTAAGTTCACTGTGTTATTGATCATGGTCTTATCAGGGTGGGAATGTAACACATGTTCTCATGGAGTAGTGTGTGGTTGAATTAATTGAACACTAGCTGCAGGCACATCTCTTCGGAGCTCAGTGGCTTACAATAGGGCGGTAGCTAGCATTCTATTACTTTTACCATTAAAGGTTTCACTATTTATATTTTAGATGTTACGTAGAAGTAAGCCCAGTGTCTCTGATGTCATCGACTTCCTGGACTGCATGGTGTCTCAGTAAGACGGCCTTATCCCCTAAACACAAGGAGCAGTGTGCCAAATCACTATGGGAATTGTGGTCCAGGAAGTAGTGTTAATGACAAAGGGAGTCTACCAAACATGCCTCAAACCTATATGCGGCCAATCCGGTGCGTCACGGCCAACGACCAACGTTTCAACCTAGTTGGGGCAGGGTCATGATGAAGACCAACTAGGTCGAAATGTTGGTCGTTTTCTACTGGCACATATAATGAAAAGGCCTGAACTATCCGTGCTGCTCTAGTGTTAATGACATCAGAGACACTGGGCTCATTGTTTATACCTAAAATATAAAAAGAACACTCACACATCACACACAAACACCTTCAGGAAAGTGTTCATTCATGTATACCGTATATTTTTGCAAACAAAGAATCTTGATCCCAAGTTTTCAAATCATAAAGGAATAAAAAATATGGAAGAGGCGTATTAGAAGGGCGGTCTGTGAGTTGTGGGGCCTTCGGATCTTATGCACAGGGCCTATTTTCACTTGAATCCGCTCATGTTTAGGGATGGGAACCTGCAGGACATTGTGAACCGGGGCAGTCTGCACGAGTTCCTGCTGAGCCTGCACCAGGAGTTTGGACCCGTGGCTTCATTCTGGTTCGGAGGTCGACCGGTGGTCAGTCTGGGCTCCGTGGAACAGCTACGACAGCACATCAACCCCAACAGGACCAGTGAGTAGGGTGAAAGGGTCTGTCGACCTTGAATCGCAACGAGACTTCGGTAGATATTTGGGTTGTGTCAGATAATCTTGGGGCAGCTGTAGCTGGTAAAGCAGGGCGTCCAATGATCCAAGGACCGGCAGTTCGAATCCCGGTTCCTTCCGTCTACATGTCGCAGTGTCCTTGGCAAGACAATGAAGCCTACACTAACTCCAGTGGTTGTGGCCACTGGTGTGTGAATGTGGGAGGTGAGGATGCTGACGTTGACTGTTCACCGCTACACCTCCCAATGTATGAATGAATGGACCATATGCAAAGTGCTTTGAGTTAGCACATAGTGCAAAGAATATCATATTGATTTGGCCATATCGGTTTGGCCAATGTTATCGGTGCATATCGATATCTGCAAATAATACTGACATTAACCCATGGCCGATGTTTATCTGTTGTTGATAAGCATACAAAGTCACATTCACACTGCATGTTTATTATCTTCAGAAACAACTACCGTAACATTTTTGTCCTTGTTCTCTTTTGAAATGGGTACGAAACGTTTCTACACGTCCGTTCCTGTCTGTTCTTCTCTTCCCAGCGGACTCCTTTGAGACGATGCTGAAGTCGTTGCTAGGTTACCAGGCGGGCGCAGGGGGCGGGGCCACGGAGGCCATGATGAGGAAGAAGGTGTACGAGAACGGCATCGACAGCACACTGAAGAACAACTTCCACCTCGTCCTCAAGGTTGGTGGGCCGGAGCGCAATTCACATGTAAAGAAGGAAAAACAATATGCACATGCATCAATCAATATCCACAGTTGTTTTTTACCCATTTTGTGCAGGGAACGCCTTTTGGTGTTAAGTATGTACGTATTGTGCTTTAGCTATAGAACAATAACAGATCTACAAGATCATAATCCAGCTCTCAGAGGCACGCTGTGAGGCTGTAGATCTGCTATTTTTTAAACAATGTGAAAATCTGGAGCAAATCATGGATTATTCTGCCGCAGTGAACGCTTTTAAATATTCTCTACTTGAGAAAGCCCGGAAGGGTAAAACTTTAGGTTGAAATGAAGACGTGTGGTACAGAATTATTTTGTGTTGTTTTCCTTCACTGGAGTGTAATTCAACCTTGTCGCAAGAGTGGTAGGCTGGCTGGAGCGTAATTCTAGGGCCAGCTTCTACAATTAGTGCTTCTCAAACATTAACGAAATGTTAATTTCAATGGTTCCCAAATTGATGTGTAATTAATGTGACGCCCATCTGAAAAGATTTGTGACACTGACTCAGGCACACAGAACAGAAGATTCAGAATTACAGTTTATAAAATCTCTCGTAAACATGCCAGAAATAATGTTAGACTGCTCCATAATCCATCATCTGATTTTGTCCGATAGCAAATATTTTTCCTACAATGGCATACATCCAGTCTTCTGTGATGAGCAAAATGCTGCAATACATTTTCAGAAGATGAATAGAACAAAGAGAAGTGCTACCGTGGTCTGTGTGGTTGCTCACACGGACCCACGTGGTTTGGGTGAACTGCAGACCGGTGCTTGATTGCGAGGGTTCAATCATATGAAAATCAAACAAAGGCACTCTGTTATGAAATCCATGGCAAAGCGCTACACACCTTCATCAGGGTCCCATAGAAAATGGCGGCATTTCCTGAAGTTTCACGTTGTGCAATGGGAATCATGCAGCATACACACCCACATAGTACTCTCCATATAGTATACACTATCATCGGCGATCCCTCGGTGTCGAGTGTGATGGTCCTCCTGGGGGGTCCTTGTTGTGGGTCCTCAGATGACTGTAGAGTTCAATTCTGGAACCACACACTTTTGTGCAATGTGGGCATGGGTATGAGGTGGTGGAAGTGGGATGTGGAACGACCTCTCTGGTGGTGGTTGCTGCTCTCTCCTTTCTTTGCTGCCTCTTGACTGTGGCAGCCTGGCGGGGATTGCGTTCGTGGAACATGGCTCCCTCATGTAGGCATTTCCTCCATGCACTTCTTTTTGTAGCAAGGTCTTCCAAGCTTCTGCTGTTTATGTTGAACTGCTTGAAGCTGAGCCTGATGTTGTCCTTGAAGCGCTTTTTCTGACCTCCAGGAGCTCTCAGACCAGTTGCCAGCTCTGAATAGAGGACCTGCTTTGGAAGGCGGGTGTTAGACATTCGCAAACATGGCCTATCCATCTGAGTTGTTTTTTACAGATGGCTGTGCTAATGCTGTCGATGTCTGCCTCCTGAAGCACGCTCACATGTGCGCCTCTCCTTCCAGTCAATGCGCAGAATTTTGCGCAGGCACACATACTATACGCAGTGTTACAGATATAAATCTATTCTCCTTGCAGAAATACAGTATAGCTGTGTACTTGTGTGCCAAGAGTAGCCGGTCTACAAGCCCAGGATGTGTTTTATGTATCATGAAGTATTCAGCATTAATCATTGCTGTTTGTACATTCCCTCTCTCTCTATCTCTCTCTCTCTCTCTAAGCTGGTGGAGGAGCTGGTGGAGAAATGGCAGTCGTTCCCGCAGGGCCAACACACCCCTCTGTGTGCCCACCTGCTGGGCCTGTCCATGAAGACAGTCACCCAGCTGGCCCTGGGCCCGCGCTTCAAAGACGACGCAGAGGTCATCCGATTCCGCAAGAACCACGATGCGGTGAGAAAATGATCTTGGTGCCCTTGTTTTCGAACAATTAACCACTTAAGTTCTCTGTACTTGGAGTAAGTTCGAAAATATTGCCCGAGCATGCTTAAGAGTTCCTGACACACTCTTTGTAAACTTAAGTTGGTTCTGGTCTCTTTTTTTACAAATTACCAAAAAATATCCGAGCCACAAATGCACAGCGCGTGACATTGTGTGCTTGTAGAATGTACCTGCCAGAATTGAGGGTATGTGCATGCATAAAGTAAATGACAAATTGAGTGGCAAAGTGAGTTTAATGCCATTTAATGTTTAATGCAATCAGATAGGACTTTTCTGGTTGGATGTGTGAGCTGTCAAGGCAGAGTGTTTTTGTGCCACTTAGTAGCTGTTTCCGCATAGCTTCTGTGTATGATGATGTTACTGTTACATGCATACCCTCTGTAGGGATATTAACGTTGCCCTTTTGCTTTAACTGTTCCTTCAATGTCTCTGTTGACTGTTGCTCCTAATTCACAAGATCTGGTCAGAGATTGGGAAAGGCTACCTGGATGGCTCCATGGAGAAGAGCTCCAGCAGGAAAGGACATTATGAGAGTGGTGAGTGAGAGGAGATTGAATATCACTTCTCTCTCTCTCTCTCTCTCTCTCTCTCTCTCTCTCTCTGTCTGTCTGTCTGTCTGTCTGTCTGTCTGTCTGTCTGTCTGTCTCTGTCTCTGTCTCTGTCTCTGTCTCTGTCTCTGTCTCTGCCTCTGTCTCTCTCTCTCTCTCTCTCTCTCTCTCTCTCTCTCTCTCTCTCTCTCTCTCTCTCAACAAAGCCATGGTGTAGCCAGGTATAGTGTAGGTCTTCTCACTGGCTGCATGGCAGCAAATCAGGCCTGAGCTTACCAAATAATTACCCATAATAATTAAAACCTGCAATTCAAAAATCCAGTAATCACCTGCCCCCCAATTAAAAATGTTACTGTACTCCCCTGCTTTTTTCATCATGAGTTGAAGCTCTTGATGGCTGGTTTTAATTATTATGGGCAATTATTTGGTAAGCCCAGGCCCAGGTCTGGTGGTACATGCTTCTGGCCTACTCACAAGGCCGCAGACCTGATTTGCTGCCATGCAGCCAATGAAGACTTACACCTGGCTACACCGTAGTGTTTGAGAATACCAGCCTATGTCTGCTTCAAATAACTTTATTAATGCATTAGACTGATATAGTTTGTTGAATGGAGTACCCCAGATGTCTGTACAGTAATGTTCTGTACTTTTTCCCCACTCTGTAGTCTACACTGAGAGTTATAAAGCTTAATTTAGAGTTAAATAATGACCGATTTGTTTATCAAGTTGAGTTTTGTTGCACCACTTAACTGTAAGCATTGCTTAATTATATCCTTAAACTGATTAATTCATGTATTAAACCATTTTGGTTTTCAGTGCCTTGCTCAAAGGCACTTTGGTGGTATTGGGCCAGGGATGATACAGGGTTCATGACATGTGGTTAACGAAAGCTCTTGTGTTTTCCAGCCCTGTCCGAGATGGAGTCTGTACTGCTGTCTGTGACCAGGGAGAGGAGAGCCCAGCGGAACCAGAGCGTGTTTGTAGATGGCTTGCTTCAGTCCAGCCTCACAGAGAGACAGGTGAATAGCACGGTTTCCTTATAAACACTAGCTGGTGGATGGATCATTATTCCAACGGAGGTTGCACGAGGGACATGCTGTTAACTCAGTCCGCACTAGCGGCGTCTTTGACTTATTATATGCACAGTGCATCCTTGCCAAGGACGACTTTTTATTGCAGTCACCGCACCTTTAATGTCGACATCGATCCACAGCGCCACGTTTGTTTTGGCTTTCCCTTCAGCCACAATGCATTGAAGAAAAGGAAAGCTGTTGTTGAGCCATTTCTAGTCCATTTTGGGCTTAATCCAGTTCAGTAAATGAACAAGGTGACCGTGTTTGGTAGCTCAATAGCAACTGACTATCTAAACACTCTGATGATGATGATGATGATGATGATGATGATGATGATGATGATGATGATGATGATTCGATTTTTGCAGTCAGCTGCTGGTCTTCTTCTACTACCTAATAGAATGGTAGTGAATATTGGCCTAAGCTGAACTATCGTGTTAGCGCAATCTGATGAAGTGTTCTTCTCAGGAAACCGATCCAATATAGTTGTTAGTTTAGTCACAAGCTCTTGGTATCACTGACATCACAACCTGACGACTTATACTTCAAAATGTTGAAAGCCAACAGGAGAAGTCAGATGATTTATTCAGTATTTTGACGGTGTTGATGGTGTCATATAATGAATTCTTTCAGATCATGGAGGACAGCATGGTGTTCACTCTGGCAGGATGCGTCATCACAGCCAACCGTAAGTATAGTTTGACACAGCTGCCTTTTAAAGGAATACTTAAACCCAATTGAATTACTTATGAAACCTTGCTGTGAGAGTGTCCACCCTGGGACTTTAGTTAGTCTTATGGTAGATCAGCCTGAGAATCGGATCGGCAGGGGCATACTGCAGTTGTTGTACCGCACTGAAAAAAGAGTTGAGCCAGAAGGCAAAGCTTTCTGTCTACCAAGATTTGAGCCAGCAGCGTATTTATTGATCCCCATGTGAGGCCATCATTTGGTTGATAGGATGTTGCTGTACACAGGGACCTTTGTGCTCGGTGTAATACGCTGTTTTGGCGTGGGTGTTTCAACAGATTCCTCATCCCTCAAGACAATAAAGATTATTATTTGCATTATTATTAAGAATGTATGCTGCAAAGGCCTAAATTGTAATTTTTTGGTTCAGTGTGTGTCTGGGCGGTCCACTTCATGTCCACCTCTGAAGAGGTTCAGGACAAGCTGTATGAAGAGCTGGAGGAGGTTCTGGGTTCTGATCCCGTTTCTCTGGACAAGATCTCTCAGCTCAGGTAAGATCAGTCACAGTTGGAACGTCCATCCATCTACCCCCGTCCATCTTCTATTGTCAACAGATTGAAATGATTTATAATCACATTAAATATCATTATGGAAGGAAATGTGGCTAAAATACCTGTGTTCACTAGTCATAAGCTATTTTTAAGACATTTCATTTGTTCAGTATTTAATTGTACAGCTTAGACATATCCTACTTCTTCTTTTCACATTTTTCAATCGGAAATAGTGAAACCTTTCTTTATTTTTCATAAAACATGAAAATACTTAAACAGTAACACTCAGCAACAACAAAATGGCTCTTTGAAGTTGAGGGGGGTTATAGACAAGAAAGGCAATGCTGAACCCAAGGCCACCCAACATTTTTTAAAGCTTCTAAGATCATGTCTGATGTTTGCTTTTATTACCCATGTTCTACAGTAGGTATTAGAAAATGTAGTATATCATACTAACATAGTGATTGCACCCCAAAATACAATTATACAGTGTTTTATGTTCCAGTCATTTAGCTGACATTGTTATTGTTGAGATTTACATCAGGTTGGTCTCTAGAGGAAGTTCATATATCGCCCCGCACTACAAATAGATGACATGAAGTAGTACAAGGTCAAATAAATCCATTAAGAAGATAAAAATATGATCCTGGGATTACAGGAGCACATCATGGGGAAGTGGTGTTATAATCATAATAATGTGCAAACTAAAATGTGAGATCGAAGGAAGTATTATTATATTTGGAAAATTAATGCTGTTGACCAGTTTATGAAGAGACCAGGGGCTCCATTTTCGTCACACGCTAAACCCCTTATCCCAAACCCCTTATACAGTATGTTTTTTTTTACTAATTTGATAAACTTTTTGGAATAGTTCAACATGCCAATCTATTGACATGTTGTGAGCTTGCAGAATGGCCATTTTAACTATTGAAAAATGTTTTTTGAAATAGAAAGGCAAAGAAGTTAAGGGACAAGGGGTTTAGCGGTGAAAATCTAGGCCTAGATGTTACGATTCATGGCTAAAAAAGTGAAGTATTGATCAGTTAGGTTTGCCTGCTCTGATCGCATTTCTGCCATGGACCAGATACTGCCGGCAGGTCCTGAACGAGACCGTCAGGACTGCTAAGCTGACCCCCATCGCGGCCCGCCTTCAGGAAGTGGAAGGGAAAGTGGATCAGCATGTCATCCCCAAAGAGGTATCTGCTTCCTTTGTCTGTCTGCTCATCGGATACAGGCTTTAGTTCCGACATACTATTGATCCGACAACCCAAACCCCTATAACCTAACCATAACCGCAAGCATACAAAGCGGATGAAATTAGTTTTCTCCGACGGGTGGTTGGCATCTCCCTATTTGGGTTAGACTCTCGAGCATCTACCTAGCGTCTTGATCCATGTCCCACTGGGAGGAGACACCGAGGCGGACCAAGGATCAGAAGGAATGGATTACATCAACTCTGGCATCAACTCTGGCCTTGGCCCGTCTCAGGAGTCACGTTGCTTGGGAGAGGGAATTCTGGAGCTCTCCAGTGGAGCTGCTGGCCCCGCGGCCATACTACGGATAAGCTGTTGAAGATGGATGGATATAACCTGACTCCGCCATCTGTGGGCAGCAGTGCGCTCCTTCTACTGCTCCCATCTGGAAACACTGGGCTAGAACCAATGCACTCTGGCCAAACTCTGGCCTGCTAGAGGTGCGGTCAACGTGAGACTGATGACATATTGAATCTGTGCCGCTAATGAAAACAACAACCTAACAGTACTACTATGGATAGATTGATTGCATGCTTCTCCACATTGAACCTGTGGTGTGTCAGATCTGGGTGTGCACCTCTGGCTCTTCACCAGATTATCACAAAGTAAAGGTCGAAAGGAGAAATTCGGACTAGAAGGATTTATTGCCATCGGAAGTAGTAAAGTGTGCCGTTTGTGATGCTATTTACATTAGTGATGCACCGAATATTCGTCTGCAGAAATTATTCAGCAGAATATTTTCTAAAATATATCTGATATATGAATAGGTGCATGCAAATAATAAATATAATAATTTCCTATATTCGGGCCAAGAATTTCCCTTTCGGTGCATCCCTATTAACGTTATGAAGAGAGGATATATAGAAAAACACAAAAAGATTCACACACCTAACATACACACACCTAACATAAGCAACTCCTAACGGAGTTGCTTATCTTAGGGGAAATTGTCGAAAATGGGCTTTTGCACCAAATAACCTGGACCTCTTTGACGTAATAACTACAAATAAAAATGTGAATACTGTCTATAATATGAAGGCTAATGTGTTGCTTTGTTTATGGTTATTTCCAGACACTAGTCATCTATGCGTTAGGAGTTGTCTTGCAGGATGCAGACACTTGGAGTGTCCCATACAGGTTAGCATGAATTTACTGTAATTGCTTTTGACAACTTATTTCCTGATGAATTGCTTGGTCCTTGTAGGTTTCTGGACAACCTCGGAAGAGCTGCTGCCGATTAAAACTAAATTAGATGGATATGTGTAGGCGCTGGCTGCACTCTCTGTGGAAATTGTATTACATTTTGACTGCCTCATATGAAATTCATTAAATCCAGTGAACGAGCGTGTTTCTATTGCTAGAGCCTACATAGTTTCAGTTTCTTAAAACATATTGCAATTTCGAAAAATTGTGAAATGTGGCCCAGATCTTTGAATATACAGTATATTCTTTCAGAGTAAACATTTAACTCAAATATTTGCTTCTGGGGGGGGGGTCCCTGCTGGTCCCTGATATGAAAAAGCTTGAGTATGACCACTTTTCAGAAAATGCAGAAGCCTTTTTATTCAAAATCAAATCTAAATGGATTAAATTCTCCTCCTCCCCCACACATTAACATTGCGTTATAATAATTTATGGACTTTGTGTTTATAATTTGTGACAAGTCCTCCTGCTCTGCTGCCCCTTTGCAGATTTGACCCAGATCGATTTGAGGAGGAGTCGGCCACCAAGAGCTTCTCCCTGCTGGGTTTCTCTGGAAACCAGGCATGCCCAGAGCTGAGGTACAGACACCGTTCTCACATTACATTTAGAGAAGTAGTTTTCTCTCTCTCTCTCTGTATGTAACTGGGTGGTCTTTCTGTTTATTTTTTGAGCCGGCGGCCTGCTGGTTAGAAAGTCGAGAGGGGAAAAAGAGTGGGTAAACGACACAGGGGAGGCACTGTGCCTGGTGGTTGGTGGGGCTCAATCCCGGGCCCCGCTCCCCTAGATGGGAGCCAATGGGCAGTGCCTCTGGGGATCTGAAAGAGAAACGTTATGGGTAGGCTAACCATTGCAGGGTTTCTTTAAACAAAGATTTATTCGCAGCAGTCCACCAGAATGTCAGTAGCCTGCTGCGAAAGTTCCCAGAGCACAGTAGAATAACATGTTACATGGGAGATTCCCATTGTGTTTTTTTTTTACTGTTCAGCTAGGCATCTTAACCACAAGCTTATACTCAGGGTCCCCTCCTAGGGTTCTACTTTGGCCCTATCTTGGGCACAGTCTTAGCCTTAACCCATTTAGGCCTGACCTAAGGTTTTTGAAAAACCTGATATATTTATATTTCAGCATCAAATAAAGTTAATTATGGAATACTGTACATACTGTACAGAATCCAAATATGGATTCCCGGCCTGACTTTTAAATCAATATGTAAAAGTTTTTCATTCCTATTTTACCATACTTACTTTTCAAAATTATTGCAAACGTAATGAGCATGATTACTATGTTTGAATTACAGAAATGTCTGTACATGTGTGGTGTATGTGTCACACACTGCATTTTTGGGCATCCTTGATGCAAATATGGAGAGCTCTGTATATGGGAAGCAACAGCGTGCCAGACGTGCAGCGTCTTACTTGTATATACATTTAAAAAAGGTAAATGTGTTTAGGGGTAAGGGCTGGCACAAAATAGATATAGTCTACTCCTTTACCCCCCTCTGTGCCAAGAGAATACACTGAAAATACAGTAGATGACACTGAAAATGATCAAAAGGTTTGCGTGACAGATGTCCGGTCCAGTCTAAAAAGTAACCAAATTTCATGGTGTCCTGGTCCTAAGAGGGCTTACATTGCCTTAAATATATATTTTTTATTTTAAAAATGTCCTCAAATGGTGTGACATTGTTTTTTTTTTTTTCTTATTTACTATCTTAATCCACTTATTTGAGTTTGGTTGTGGCTCCCTTGCTTTGGCCACCTTATCCGGCTCTGACTGGGGGATCCCCGAGGCTTTCCCAGGCCAGTGTGGAGATACCTAATCTCCCCCACCTGGTTGTTGTTCTGCCCAGCTGGCCGTGCCTGGAAAACCTCCCCGGGGAGACCTCCAGGAGGCAGGCTGGATCCTCCTCTTGCTACCGTAGATGTCAGCAGCAGCGCCTCAACAAAAGTGGCCTCTTTTCTATTGCTGCACAAGTCTCAAGAAAGACTGAGGGCTCCATTTTCGTCATGTACCCTTATCCCTAACTTTTTTTTTTTTTACTATTTTGAAAAACACATTTGAATAGTTTAACACAACGTGTTTCAATATAGTAAGAAAAGGAGCCCTAAATTTCCCCCAACCTTTTCATTTTCAGGGACTCTCAAACTGACACGAATTAGCCTTCAGAAGAGATATTCCAGTAGGGATCACCAAATGGTTCCCGGTTTGAACGGAGTTAGGCTACGGTCCCCCATGTAATGACTTTTCTGTCTTTAGGAATGCAATGTATTTGTGCAAATGGAACCAAAGAGTACATTTGGGTCGATTTGTACACTCCCTTAGTTACAAACCCATAAGGGTCCATTTGGTTCGTAATTATTATTTATCTGGGGACATGGGGAAAACATGTGACGGTACTTACCCTAAGGCAGGGGTTTTCAATGTTTTGGCTGGAGACCCTCGGAAATGCTTTGGCCACGTCTCGGGACTCTCGCCCAGACCCCTTCCCCACACCCAATACAAATTGGCATCTGGGGACCCCTGCCCTAGGGGACACGGGGAGAACATGTGCGTGTTCCATCCTAACATGACTTGTGTGTTGATGTCTTTTGTCAGGTTCGCCTACACTGTCGCCACTGTCCTGCTCAGCACATTGGTACGGCGGCTCAAACTCCACCGGTTGAAGGGTGAAGTCGTGGAGGTGAAATCCGAACTGGTTTCCACGCCTAAAGACGACACCTGGGTCACCGTCAGTCAAAGAAGATAGAATTTTACCTTCCTCCAACCTCCTGACCTTGCAAGGGGAAGTGGAACCTCCAGAAACTATTACAAACCAGCATTTTCTCTGTTCTCCTTGAGAGGAAAAAACATGAACATGGAGGTCTGATTAAAAATGTAGAAGTCAAGACGCTTTATTGTTCTGTTCAAGAAGGACTTTGTAGTTCTGTCGTGAAATGAACATCATTTACAGCATTCAGTGTTAACTGTTGTTTTAACATAGGAAAATATTTCAGAATAGCACTTTTTTAAGTGAGGCTGAGCAGTGTTTTTTGCTTGTGGGTTCTGTTATAGTGCTTGCATGTGTGAGCCTTGTTGCTTTGTTCAGCAAATAAGCCTTATGTCACAATATTTCACCAGCCACAGTTGACACAATTTCGAATGAGGTAAGTCTGGCGTTGTTGTTGTTGTTTTTGTTTTGCTTTTGCACTTTGTAAAAAAACAGTTTAACCTGGACCTCTTTTACCAGCCACATTCCAAATGACAATGTGTCATTAAAAAAGGTGTATAGTTAGTATACAAATTAACCTGATATACCAAACTCAGGATTTATACGTGACATCCCTTTTTATAGGAAAAATAAATAAAACCTTTCTACTATTTGTTATATTCAATTTGAATCTGAGATGTTTCATTTAACATGTATCTCTGCTGTTCCATTTTACTGCTATCACCACAACCAATATGGGCCTGATTTTTCTCTCCCTATGATCACCTATCAAAATTAGATAGCCTACCGTAGTTCAGACACTGAACTATGGGTTAGGTGAGAGGCACTGCCTCTCACTCTGCATTTTAGATTAAGTTGCAGCTCTGAGTCTGCTAAAATGCCTAAATTGTAATTTGCAAGTAATTGCATTGTTTGGGTAAAGTACTGTGGTCCTCAAACGTTTTCATGTCAAGGAAGGACCACCAAGAGTATTAACCTGTGAACGCTCATTTGAAAAGACTCCAGAATCTAGCAGTCTTAACAATGATTTCACTAGACTAGGGCAAGCTGCTATGGACCCCCGCAACCACCTCATTGAGGTATCGGGGGCACTTGTGCTCCTTTGGTCGCTTACTCTGCTCGCGCACAAGTAGGCCATGGGTGCAGTGCGCAAGCTGGAGTGCAGTTCCAGTTTATATACTGGCATAGCATAGGCCTACTTAATTAATAATGATTTATTGTTATGGATGGTGGATGGGAGAGCCCCTGTAGTGGCGCCACACGTCCAGCGTGTGACATCAGTGAGCCAACACGTACGCGCGCGCGCACACACACATACACACAGTCCACACAGACACGCACACTCAACGCGCGCGCGCATTCACTCACTCACACACACATTACATAGCTAAAGATGTGAAAATGGCGGAGTTACAAATGCTTTTGGAAGAGGAGATCCCGGCTGGACGCAGCGCCTTACTGGACAGCTTCACCAACTTGGAGCGGGTCGCGGAGTACTGCGAGAGCAACTATGTCCAGGTTGGTTCTGCTTCTGGACGTGTTTTTTATATATATATGGAACGAGAGAGGGAGAGTGCACGATCGCCTTCACTA
Organism: Benthosema pterotum; assembly: GCA_039105355.1. Taxonomy (NCBI): domain Eukaryota; kingdom Metazoa; phylum Chordata; class Actinopteri; order Myctophiformes; family Myctophidae; genus Benthosema; species Benthosema pterotum. The sequence continues at coordinate 16,641,426 of CM076988.1, forward strand.
CAACAACCCCCCACGGTTAGCTTTAGCATCATTAACAGTGGGCGAAGGGAGCGATGCTAAGCTAAGATGCTAACGATGCTAAAGCTACCCGTTTGGTTGGTTGGTGGTGCAGAGGAGAGGAGGCGTCACTGACGTCACCCTTGCATGTACTAGGTTGTTTTTGTTATTATTGATCATTTACTACAGTGAAATTCAACCTTGTTACAGACCAGGGTCCACTATTTATTCAAAATTTGAGCCACGGACCACCATTTGATGACATTTAGCCCCACAGACCCCAAAACTAAAGATTTCTTTTGCTTTTGTCCACAATTCCAGGCTGGATTTGGGAAACTAAACAGTCAAACATACAGATCAATATGACCATTCTACATTATCTAGTTGTAGTGTAGACATTGGCTAATTCCACATGATGAATATTTTACCTCTTGAGAGTGTAAACATGGACCCGCAAGGGTCCATTCAGTTTCATGTTTACGCTCTCAAAAGAGTTACATCTGGCTAACCAACTTTCCATAATTTAGCTTGGGGACCACCTGGAACTTTCTCAAGGACCACTGGTTGAAAACCACTGCTTTATTATAACGGTGACTTTCAACCGGTGGTCCCTGGATCACCAGTGGTCAGCGAGTATTTTTATTTATTTTTACTTTTTGGTAAAATATATCTGCAGATCCATAGCTTTATTCTACTGCTTATGTACCTTCACTCAATTTTAAGTCTTAAGGGGCTTCATTGGCATGAGAAAACATGTGTTTCACAGCACAGTAAGGAAAGTATATACAGTTGTTGGAGTACAGCATTTTGTAAACATTGCAGTTATATACATGTTATAACGGTAAAATTTAGGAACTTTATTGCCATGTCAACACTTTGAAATTGTCTTGGTTCATGCTCAACAAACATCATACAAACAAGGAGATAATAAAGTTCAGAATATAGCAGCATAGAAATTACAATTGGTTGTCTAAAGTTCTATATTCATTGCATATCGCTACATGCATGCATTGTTACAACCCTAACCCATGTACACATGTCTAATAGCTACATGAAAAAATAGAACTTATTCTGCAGTCACTTTGGAACAAATAACAAAAAATTTAAAAAATAATCTACAGAATCAGTGTTGCGTTGCAGCTGTGTACATGTAGTTGGTACATTATAGTATTCCGTAGATGCTTGTATTTCCATTAAAGGAGCATTCAGTGATTTGGATTTATGCGCACACGCACACAATCTACAGTATGGGGAGGTGCAACAAGCCAACAGCATGTGCACAAAGGCAAATATAAGATCTATTTGAGATAAGTGAAATCACCAAATATACATTTTGTCTAGAGGCTGCAGCTCTGCTTGCATGTGCAGTAGGTCTACTTGATGCAGTACTCCTTATGGTGGTTGTATTCCAGGGGTTTTCAACAGGTGGTCCGGGAACCACCAGTGGTCCTTGAGAGGGTTCCAGGTGGTCCCCAGCTGAGTTGTTTTAACCAAATGTAACTCTTGAGAACGTAAAAATGAAACCAAATGGACCCTGGCGGGTCCATTTGGTTTCATTTTTACACTCTCAAGAGTTAAAATATTCCTCATGTGAATTGGTCCTAATCTACACAACTAGAAGATTAATGGTCATGGACAGAAGCAAAAGAAATCTTTAGTTTTGGGGTCTGTGGGTCTAAAAATATCCCCAATTGGTGGTCCGTGGCTCAAATGCTGAATAAATGGTGGGCCCTGGGACGAAAAAGGTTGAAAACCCCTGTAATGTATTCCATCAATTCAAGTAGCCAACGTTTTCAAGTGAGACACTTGTGAGGACTTTTCCCACTCACACACTCACTAAAACTGTCACAGTGACGTCACCATCTCGCCCTTGTTATTTACGTTTCTGTTCTCGTTATAACAGCAGCTAGTGTTCACCATTAAACAACAAGAAGACAGTCACTCTTCGTTACAAAACTAGGCGTTTATATCCAACTAGCGGTTGTTGATGTTGCCCTACAGTGTTCCATTATGTAAATCTAAACGATGTCTGCCGGGAACAGAACAGTGATTCTATTCCATCTGTCGTGTTTTAGCTCGTAATGTTAGCCTCCGTGTCACACAGATGTTGGTGACTCATAGAATACTGCGCATGCAGTATAAGCAGTATAAGCCTATACAGGTGTGTGTGTGTGTGTGTGTGTGTGTGTGTGTGTGTGTGTGTGTGTGTGTGTGTGTGTGTGTGTGTGTGTGTGTGTGTGTGTGTGTGTGTGTGTGTGTGTGTGAGAGAGAGAATATAAAACTATAGTAGCCTATACTCATTTACATACTGTGGTGTAGAGTATACTCATTTAAATATTTATGTATTTAAAAATACTTCTTGTTAAGGTCTATAAAGGGGAATTCCACCCACTTTCATGTCATGGGGGGGGAATCAATAACGTGGTGAATCACATCCGTCTTGATGTCATCAAGATGGGATAAACCATGTTAATGATTTTTCTTTCAGACCTCCAGTTGTAGAAAACACAGAATCTGTGGATTTTACAACACAACAACTCTAAAGGTATACTCATTACATAAATGGGGTAAATTCCACGTTTATTAAGAAGTTGTAACAAATCAATTTATCAGCATAAACAGACACACATTTCGATGGGTCACCAATCCCCGTGTAGACTCGGAATCACCCACGGATCCTTCTAAAGCAGTGAGCCCAGCTGGGGTTGGTTGGTTGGTTGGCTGCTTGACGGCCCCGTCAAATCAATACCAGGCAATCGATCAATACTGTGAATCTATTCTGCACCAATGCATCAATAAAATGCATTTATGCACACATTATTATATTCTCTCATTACTTATGGGCTTTGATTGACAGAATTCTTATATGATCCTAGTAGTAAAACATGTACTGTATGTGTATATTTTATTTTAAAGAGAGCTATGACACAGTTCGTGCTGATGAGAGGTTGGTTGGTTGGTGTAGGAGGAGTGATGAATTCCTTTACTATGCATGCAGATCTGTACAGCCACTGCATGCAAACTAATCTTCTTGGCTGCTCCGGGGCAGATATTTATTTGAAATATGCACAGAAATTATTGCAAATGTTTATACAACATAACCTGGCAGTGGTGGCTTTATTATAGCCGAGGTTATATATTTATCACCTTGTTTATTGCCTTGTGCTTCGGGGTAATCTAAACAAAATAAAATAAAAGTGCCATCTGCCGAGGGGAAATTTAATTGGGAGTCTTTATTATTATTTGAAGGGTTATATGGTGTTTATTTCACCGATTTAACTGTGCGAGAAGGGTCCGTTTGGTTACAGTTTGTGTGCGCTGGGAGCTACAAATGGGTGAATGAATTGCTACTGACAGATTTCTTTTTTTAAAACTGTGTAGCCTGCCTCATGTTTATGAAACACTTCCCTTTCCAATCTTGTGATCAGATGAGCTAAGCGCGAATGAATGTTTTAGCTGTTGGGAAAAAATTGCTGTATCTTGTTAGTGTGGCAGAACTTCTCTAATCTTGAGTTTTGGGATCTGTGGGGCCAAAATGACATCAAATGGTGGTCCGTGGCTCAAATTCTGAATAAATAGTGGGCCCTGATGTAAGAAACGTTGAAAACCACTGGGATAGGGGATTCATAAAAAGGTAAAATAAAGATTCTCCCTGTGATGTGGTCCTAAGTGACCGCTCGTATTGCCTATGCCTAACCCCGGATCTGCCTGTAATTACTGGACTGCAGTTTTCAGTCGCTGTTTTGTTAGTGATTGAGCGAAGAGAAGGCCTTTTTGGCAAAGGTGCAAAAAAAACTAAACGGGAAGAAAGAAACTGACATCATCGATGACATACAGTCAATCGGGTCTGACAGGTATAGTCAGGAGGTGCCGGGCCCTCGGGGTAAAATCGCTGGCTGGCAGGTTGCCCCGCTTTGCATGTCACCCTGCGAGGTTCTCGTCCACCACTTGACAGATCGAAATAGTCAGCTGCATTTATCGTCACACCCTCTCTGATGAGACCGCCGAGTGATGAAGCAACACATTGATACTTTGGCTGATTTTTTTGTTAAGGTACCAGCCGCAGGTGTTATGATTTTTTTTTTAAACCTTAGAAAGGCAGGTAGACGCTAGACAGAAACGTGCCTCTGACAACTGTCAAATAACTATCTGCCATTTTGCAGCATCCTTTCCTCATAATACTTTTTCTGTTTGTTGGACTCATTTTTAGAATTCAGAACAGTTCATCTACTGTATCTGTCATAACCTTGGTGGGAGGATGTGCTTGCCTTGGTGCCTGGAGCCAAGAAGAGAGTTAATCTAGTGTTTGCTTGTTTTTTTTCCCTTGTTCTGTTTGATAATTACGTTTGTTTACAAGGCAAGTAGCCAGGGCTTTAGATTTACCTCCAGCTGTTCTGTAGAAGCTATTTTGGCACATGATGATCATCCATCATTTATAAGCTAAGAGATTCTATTCTGAGGACCTCGAAAGACTCGGCCCTACGCTGATACACATTTGTGGATTTTTTTTACAAGGCGCTATGGACAGGAAAGTTAATTGCTTCCATGTGGGTACATTACAACGTCCTGACCTACGCTATTTTATATTTTGGCATTAACCTGCTTGTCCTCATGCTTGGGTTGGGCTGCAGATCATTCTGGCTGCACCCTTATTCTTTTACTCTGCTGGTTTATTTGCGACCGTTGCATGGATGACTAATTGTTGCATGAGCTGTGAGCCAACACTCGGAGTGAGTGAGCACACGCAAGAAGTCTTCATTTATCCCTTTGCAAGAGTGTACGTCGTGCAGAGTGGCTACGTTTTGTATTACCGGTACATGTAAGAGAGCCCACTACCAGTAAGATGTGACTGGTTTACATAGTAATCTCGCTCACTGTGTTCGCAAAAAATGTATAGGACTTGGTGCATCCATGTGCACCATGGTGTCGTCATGAACTGGTTGGGTCTTGGGTGGTTTTAGAGTGTATAGCAATTGTATTGCTACAGCTCGCATGGGTTTGAAATTTGGCCAGGTGGACTTGAACCCAAAGCTGTAGGTCAGACCCTCTCTCTCATCATCTCTGTCTTTGTAATTGGGCTGCATATGTATGTGCATCAACGATTAATCAACGATTCTTAAAAGATAGAAGAAAATAGCAACTCAATTCTCTACAAGACCTCCTGTTGTTTATTGCTATTGGTTATATTGGGGGGGTGGGGTAATTGGGTTGAAATAAGAAGGATAGCTCAACACAATAAAGCTAGCGAGCTTATACTCATTATTTAAGTGTATTCAGGGGATACATTACAGCCCAACAGATGTATGGCATTAGGACACGAGATCGTGATGGACAGCAGTTCGGTTTCAAAATGTGTCATCAGTCTGTTTACATTGTAGGTGTTTAGCGGTTATGCTTATCTAAAGTAATGGAGAGTAATTGTCATGCTTCAAGGACACTTCAGTAGGTGCATGGCTATTTTGTGTTACATTATGTTGTCTAGTGTGTTCTTGATTGATTGAGCAACTCTTTTGCAAGTAAATAAATGGTAGGGCAGGTGAGGTCTACTACCTGGTTGCCTGATCGAGCAGGTGCACATTCTTACTGTGGATCCACACACCGAGTGTGAAGTGGCTATGGCGTGCACAAGCTCGCAGCATCACCAGCTTACTTGCAGTTTTCTCAAGCCAGGGCTCAAAATTGGAACCGTTTTGGGTTGCAAAAGCAAATCTGATCTGTGCAATTTAAAAGTATGTTTGGGAGCACCTTTGCGGCTGTCCGTAATTTCTGTGGTGCACGTCAAACTGGGGGTCCCTTATGTTTTCAAAATGTCAGGGTCGAGGTAGGGAAACAAATGCATGGTTCCATGCATTAGTTTGGCTATTAGTAAGGCTACTTTCCTGTTATGGTGCTGTTTTTATTAATTAAAAACACAAGCAAAACCCTAATATTGTTCAAATAAATGGTAATTACGTGGCCGTGACCTGATGGCAAGTAGAGCATGACCTGTACCTGTACCTGTACATCTGAGACCTTAGCGTCAACGCCTGATGTTTGGTCAAACAGGTTAAACAGTTGAAGCACTCTATATTCAGATAACAGGGGTGTCCCCATTTTTCTCCAGCGCTTTAGTAAACAGAAAATAAATAAATATTCTTTCCAGGTGGGTTGCCAATTTCATCCAGTCAGGAGAATCGCAATGAAGTTTCAGCTTCAATTTCATAGTTTTTTTTTTCCAGTTCCAATTTTGCCTGCTCATCTTTTCTATCCATCACTTCCAGTTTCATTGCTTATCCAGTATGAGTTTTCTAACCCTGACTGAATTAAATTTCTATCCTGGTCTAGTGCTGCACAATTAATCAAAAAAGAAGAAGAAAGAAGAGGTCTATTAATGGTGTATGTGGTTCTGACAACATCGCTGAACTATGGAGACAGCACTACTATGAATTATTTAATTGTATCAAAAATGACACTTTTCTGCCTGATATTGCTGACCCCAGTGAAAACCCTGTAGTATCTCATGATGAAATTAAGCATGCAATTTTAAAGCTTGAAAACAATAAGGCCTGTGGGGTTGATCGTATCACAGCTGAACATTTAAAACATGCCAGCCGTAGGGTAATCCCTCTTCTTTCCTTGTGTCTTCTTGGTTTCTTCAAACATGGCATTCTGCCTGAGTCAATGATAGCTGTACAGCTTGTGCCTGTTATCAAGGACAAGACTGGCAAAATCAATAGTAAAGACAACTACAGACCGATTGCCCTTGCTAGTGTGCTGTCCAAAGTATTGGAGATGATAATTTTTAATAGAATAGAAATGTACATCTCCACTAACTACAACCAGTTTGGGTTTAAGCGTAAACATGGAACTGATATGTGTATATTTGCTCTGAAAGAACTACTCTTTAAATATCAAAGCCTAAATACAACAATGTTCTTATGCTTTATCGATTCCTCTAAAGCTTTTGATAGGATTAATCATAGCAAACTTTTCCATAAGTTGACCCAAAGGGGGGTCCCTAAATACATAGTCCGCATCCTAGCTTTTTGGTACGCAAACCAGCTCGTACATATTAGATGGGGCAGCTCTGTCTCTGCAGGCTTTAAAGTCAGTAATGGTGTAAGACAGGGAGGGATCCTCTCACCCTATTTGTTCAATGTCTTCATGGACGATTTGTCCAGCTGTCTAAATAAGTGTAAAACTGGTTGTATTGTAGGAGACACCATTACCAATCACTTCATGTACGCGGATGATTTGGTGGCTCTCTCTCCATGTAGTGCTGGATTACAAGAACTACTCTCTATTTGCTCTCAGTATGGAGCTTGCTTTGACATCAAGTATAACGCAGAGAAAAGTAACATCATGGTTGTACGCTCGAAAGACGATAGGAGGGCAGTCTTTCCTACGTTTTACCTGAGTGGCAAGGCTCTTAGTGTGTGCAATGAAACTAAGTATCTGGGTCACTACATGTCTGATGATTTGTCAGATGACAGAGACATTCACAGGCAATGTAGTAAACTATATGCACAAGCAAATATGCTTAGGAGGAAATTCCACATGTGTTCCCCTGAAGTTAAAGCTTCACTTTTTAGAGCCTACTGCACACCATTATATACTGCCCAGTTGTGGGTTAGATATAAGGTTAAATCTATGCAGAGACTAAATGTAGCATACAATGATGCCCTGCGGTTGTTACTGCGGGTGCCTAGATGGCACAGCGCCAGCACACTGTTTGTGAATATAGGGATACCCACCTTCAAAGCCCTTCTAAGGAACTTGATGTACAGATTTATGTGTCGGTTGAATGAATCTGTTAACCTCATTCTAATGAAATTGGTTGATCCCACCAAAAGCACTTTTAGATATAGCTCAAGTCTGTGGCGCCACTGGCGCTGTAGCCTTTTTTATGTCCACTGATTGCCTATGCATCTTTTATGTTTCTTGTATTGATATTTGTATGTCTGTGTAGTGTTGGTGGTTCTATGTTTCGTTAGTGTGGATATGTTTGTGTATTGGTGGTGTTTGTCTTTGTTGTCTGTAATGCTGTGTTTTATGGTTGTGTATTGTTGCTGTATTGTCTTTCTATGGACCCCCTGAGAGTTCCTGAATAAAGATTGATTGATTGATTGATATATTCAGACACCTATATGCAATCTCATTTTTGAATATTTGTGCAGCACTAGTCGGCTAGTGTTTTCAAATACATATTTTGACAGGGAAAAATAAGGATCGTGATCTCATTTCTTGGGGAGGAAAGTCCAGATTCACATTTTGAGCAAGAATCGGTACTATACGTTTAGTTACTTTAGTAGAGAGAGAGATGCAGAGACCAGTGACGCCTCGTTACTGAACACTCATCCAAAATACAGCTATTTAACACTTCATTCAACACTGCAGAGTAAAAAGTAAACACTTAAGAACAACTTTAATGAACCCTAACCCTGTTTGGAAGGGGACGTTGGTGTTGTAAGCATTAATGTTGTACTTTAGCTATTAAAAAAATGGCAGATCTGCAATTTTTGGGAAATTTGCGTAGCTATTTATTTTGACTCAAATATTTTTTGAGACAAATATTTTCAGATGTGTGTCCGCAGCCAAACACAGATCATTCTGGGGGTCCTTGGCAGGAAATATTATAAGCATCACTTACACAGAAGCATAGATCTTTCAGAAAACTTTTAAAGGAGAATTCCACAACAAAACACATTGGGCATCAATCTACCTTGATTCCTGTGACATGATACATAATGTCTTCTGATTTTTGTCACAGATGTCCCGTTTTCTACATTTTACCCCTTGAGGTCCCCGTCCGCACAGCGATGTGGGAAACAGTTAACATGGCCGCATCCTATATTTTAATAGTATAGTGATAAACACGCTTGAGTTTTATTTCACTCTGGGGCAGCCTTTACATGTAATCCCAGAGGTAATCTATTCCTCCTCCTCTCCTCCCCTCCCTTTTGCCACTCTCCTCTCCAATCACTCCGGTAGAAACTCCTGTCCCACAGGTGCCACCTGATTTTTTTAAAAAATCATATAGTGGTCCAATTATCTTGTAATGTGTGGTTTGATGTGATGTGTGGAAAAAAATAAGTTTGTAGTTGCAGAAATACCCGCAGTAGAATAAAGACAACCTGCGGCCATGTTAACTGTTTCAGCCATGTTAACTGTGACGGGGACCTCATGGGGTAAAATGTAGAAAACGGGGCATCTGTGACAAAAATCAAAGACATTATGTATCATGTCACAGGAATCAAGGTAGATTGATGCCCAATGTGTTTTGGTGTGAAATTCTCCTTTTAAGGCCTTTTCACAGCAAAGGGTCAGACGGTTTTGACACATGTCCCTGCTGTGGGTACCTTTCTTGTTGCACATTGGTGCGCGTTGTCCTGCGTTGACGCTCGTTGTCCAATGCGTTCAACGCATTTAAGTCAATGGACTCGTATCTACAAAATGTCAGGTTGAAATGGGCTAATGGGCTAAATAATTTATTGGCCGTCGAATTAGGAAGAATCTTGGCAGTGCAAAAGCTACAATGTCAAGAAGCTGCACATCTTTCTCTCTTTAGTGTCATGAATGGCACAGGAACCTCCTGAAAATTAAAGAAAGTGTGTGTGTGTGGGGGGGGGGGGGGGGTCAGACAGATACATCACAGGCGTAATGTCAGGGTGATGTGTAACGCAGGCCAGGGGAAGGAAATGTCCATCTCCCACAGTAGAGAACACGGCATCCGTCCAGAAACATTTTAACTGATCCAGATGTACTTTTGATGGTGCTGTTTGTCTGCCTTACGGCTCAACCTTTTTGCCTCGAACTGTCTGCAAACTTGTTGTTTCTTTCATTTTCTTAACACAATTCCTCTGGTGCAACAGCTGCAGCTGTGTGCGTCATATTCACTGTCACATTAAGCAGAACAAAAAAAAAATAAGAAAATGGACAGGAACTCAAATACATTACACACTGAGGCTTTGTCCTATCAGACTTGAGTGAGACCAAGTGTACAGTATTATTGGCAAGCAAGAAACTTTAAGAGACTAAAAGTTGGAATCTAGAGATTAGTATTCAGAAACTTAAAACTTTTCCTTTTCGCACAGCGTAGACAAAAATGAAAGCTTGGCTGTTGAAGCTAATTAATTGTAGACAGGGTTGGGATGGAGTTGCTTTGCAGATGTAGACCAGCTCAGACAGACATCCGCGATTTGGATTCGATAACAATGCGCATTTGAATGAATTATCGGATGGAGAATCCTCTGGAACAAACTAGGTAGTGTGCAGTAGTGGAGTCAGAAAAAGGTGGCAGTGAATAATATATAGTAAAAATATAAAGTAATATTACTTTACTATTATAGCTACCAGTTTTGAAAAAGCTTTCCAACACTGTATTGTGAGGCACAGTAACTGTGCAAACGGCCAGTTTGACGGGGTGAATTCATAAGAAACGGCAATGCATTTAGGTTATCATTTGATAATGGATTTGGAGGAGAAACGCACTGCATGGAGTTCATACAATGTGTTCTATATAACATTGTAAAGTGAAAATTAAAGCTGTGTTGGTTTGTGCAGGGCTTGCATTCTCTCCTGTAAAAAGTTCAACCTCCCACAGAACAGAAGGTACCTTGGGGGGTTTTGCTCTCACCACAAACATTCAGCCCACCACCCCCAGCTTTTTGGATAATTGCTAACAGGTGAAATGATCTCTTTTATCTGGAAAGAATTAAATAATATTAGCCGCAATAGCCGGAAGCTCTTTGCCACGTTTGGACTCTGTGGTTTCTAGTTGAGGTTTGCAAAGTGGATGCAAAAAAAAAGACGATATGCCTTGTACTTGGGATAGTGTTGTGATCACATTCCACGTCTTTGTTTGGAGGATTCCCCTGTGCCAGAGCAGATTGTTCTGACGGTTTCCCCGTCAGAACGCGGCGGGGGAAAAGCGAGTGGGAGATGCGATGGCGACAATGTGTGTTTACCGTCTGTCAATTGGAAAGGGAAGGTCTCTGCTCTCCTTTTAACCACTACAGCAGTGGTTTTCAACCATTTTGATACCAGGGCGCACTATTTATTCAGCATTAGAGCCACAGAACACCATTTGATGACATTTTCACCCCACAGACCCAAAACTAGAGATTTCTTTTGGTTTTGTCCACAACAAACCCTTCACTAAACCCCTCCCCATTCCATTCTTGTCCAATAGGCATGTTGGCAGAGGAAAATTTGACCAGAAAGTTGAATGTGTTGTCAAATGTCGTTTTATGGATAACGACAATTCCTGTGAGTTAGGAAAAGAAAAATCTGAACCGGCTGATGAATCGATAAAGAAAATAAATAATCGTGGGTGCCCTACTGACTAGTACATGTGTGCCTTCAAGTTCTAACTTTATGCATTATTCCGCTGCCTGCCTGACACTGAAAGCCAGTCAAGTACTGTAATTATCTTAATTATCTTACCTACATGGCAAGAATGTTAACTGAAAATTCCAAATTACTCGATAATCCAACTTGATTAACCTGAAATTTGAAAACAAGGGCTGGGCCTTTTCTTTTTTTTTGCCAGAAGTTCTTGTACCATTTTAAAGATGACAGAGCGAGTCTTGGACTTGTGCAAAGTCAGTGACTCAGTTCTTGTTCAGATAATGAAGTGGAAACCTTTGCTATGGTTAAGTCAGTCATCCAGTCAGTGGTACTAGTCGTGTTGGGGCTCTGTGAGCGGGACATTGTCTTTTTCCATGTTATTTCTTCAGCATTTGAGTCACCACTTGATGACATTGTAATTTGTGTATTATGTGCGCCACAGAGTGGCACACTATGAGCTTGTAGATTTGCTATTTTTGAAATATTGTAGAAATGTTAGAGGGATGTAAATGTTAGAGGGTAATATTTGTTCCAGGGACAGAATTGTAGTTCCAGGGACAAAGGTTTAGTTCCGGGAGAAAAATGTAGGTTCCAGTGCCAAAAGTTTAGTTCCAGGCACCTAATTGGACCTAAATAATTGGAGTGAAGTAAAAGTACAATAATTATTTGCTCCTGAAATAAGTAAGAGTAAACATACAGTAAAAACATTCCCAACAGTACTGCATTTGGGAATGGTTTCTCCTTCCTAAGGGAGCACACGACTCTCAGTCACGGGTGAAGGAGGAATCTAACCCTCGTCTAAATCTGCTTCCACTTCTCAACACTGGCAATGTTCATAAGGTCCCTGTTCTGTTAGATGATGGTGTGACGCAGTACAGTACAGATTATTTTGTATCCATCATGTGCCTCTGCAAGATCTGCAATTTTTGCAAATTGGATTTTTTCTTTTGGTTGGTTGTGTTTTGTTGGGGGTTTGTTACTCTTTGGAAAATGCTTACCTACAGCAGTAGTTCACACACTCACTCAGAGTCAGGGTTCCTTCTTTGGCTTGAAGCACCATTTTGGGTCCCTTTTGCTCCGTTCTGTACCAGGGCCAGATCTAGGCATGGGCATGGGGGGCCGACTGCCCCACCAAACATGATGGCATGCAAACAACCCAAATGTCAAAGATATTTCAAATTAAAGTGCTTATCTTAAATGATTTGAAACACTACATTACTGTGACACCACTAAACCAACGTTTGATCATTCAAAAACTGATCTGTCTGTATATGATGTATTCTTGTCATGCTTTTCTTTTGGTCATTCCTGAATGTAAGCCGCTGTTGATTATGAGTGTCTGTTCAATGTCTAAATTTGTCAATTTAAGACATCCTCTCTCAGGTCTAATGTTTTGTTTCCCTGCTTGTGTTTTACAGTCACCAGATAAGCACAGGGCGCTGGAGGAGACCAAGAACTACACCACCCAGTCCCTGGCCAGCGTGGCCTACCTGATCAACACTCTGGCCAACAATGTCCTCCAGATGCTGGACATCCAGGCCTCACAACTCCGCCGCATGGAGTCGTCCATCAACCACATCTCACAGGTAATGCACAGCACAACGTTGCACACAGCAACAATGACTCAATTAACTCAGTAACTCCCAAAGGCGTAATTGACTGTAATAAATGTCAAAATCCAAACCTCCCGGTGACATTTGGCATAATTAGTAAATCCCCAAAGAACGTGATTAATTTTAGGTCATCAGCATATTTTTCGTTCGATCGTAACATCAGGTCCCACTCACTTAGAAATGATGACAACGCTGTGTTTTGGTGACAGCTGTGTGACCAGATAAAAGAAGTCCTCGGTACTAGGTGGAGGTTTGTGGCCATTTTCTAGAGTTTGTGTGCGTTACTGCCACATAGTAGCAACTGCAAAGCAAAATATGACACAAGAATGATTATAGTATCAAGAACAAAACATGTGGCTTGAATATTTATTTTTAAATGACCTATTTGAAGAGTACTGTTTCTTTTAGACTGATGTGTAGTGGACCGCTCGGCCGGCCATGCCAGCCGTACCTGTTCTATATTATTTGCTGTTGATTATATTCAAAATGTTGCTGTAAATGAGTTTGAAAGCACCAATAGTCACCAATCTTCACCCTGCGAAGATTGGGGGGCTAGCGGATCGGGACTCGAACCCGCCTCCACGCACCGTCAGGTTGGATTACCAGCCTGGGCCACAGTTTTCATTTTCAATTTAGGCGTTCGGTGTAGCATGTCCTCTTGGGTATGTGCAAACAGTAAATTAAAAATAAACCAGTGACTGTGAACAGGCTGTAAAACCACAGGGGTGAACAGACAGCATCCTGTGAGCATAGACCATATTCTGATCATTATCTGTTACAACACCATGAGACTGAACCAACACTGAAATAATTATCTTCCATCTCCCAACGCATCGCGATGTGGCTCACTGCAAGCTGCATTTTAAATTAGACTTTTTCATGCCTATAATGATGACATACGATTGGTAGTTAGGCATTAAACAAACAAGGCAAACAATACATCAAAACAGACCATCCAATCTTACAATGTAAGTTTATGACAAGGTGCTAAATTCCCATTACAGCCCATTCATGCAAACAGGAAAGTCCTATCTGATTGTATTCACACAACACTGTTAAACTTAACTCACCCACATTTTGCACATAATGCGGGAGGCAGCAGGGCATTGCTTTGCTTAAAACGAGCGCTTCTAAACTCTGGCAAGAACAGCCACGGTCCAAGTATGGTCAATAATACTGAATATGGATATACTGTATATCCATATGCATTATCCCAAGTAGGTGAAAGAGGTCTACAGTACAGCGTTACAATTATCCTATGCGTTTGTGTTGGGTCGTATGTTTATATAACGGCTCATGTCATGTGGACGTCTCTAACGTTTACAACAAAACAATCTGTTTGAAAATCAGTTGAAAAATAAGCTCATAGTCACAATGTTACACTCTCCTCACAAGATGGCCGCCACGTAACAACATCACTCTCCATTGGCCAGCAGCGCGGGCGAGCAATCTAGCTTTCTTATATACCGTATTGTCCCGAATATAAGACGACTCGTTTATAAGACGACCCTCATTTTACAAGACCCATTTACGGAAAAAAGAACATTGAATGTCAAATAATATAGCCCCTGAATATAAGACCACTACATTTTTTGGGATTTTTCATTGGGGAAAAAAACATAGTCTTCTATTCAGGCCAATAGAGTATATCTCTGGGGCTATGGCACAGCTTCAATATATCACCAGTCTCGTGTTGATCCCGCCTCTAGCAGCTGCCTTACTGCCACTCAGATCAGAGAAATCAGATTTTGACCGGAGTGCATCCTCTCTGCCCCAATGTGTCCAGTGGGGGAGCGCTAGAAAGAACGCAATGCTGCCCCCAGCTGGTAGTGTCAGGTTATATACTGTATGTTAAAATCATTCTCCTCCTACTCCTCATCCTCAGACGGTGGACATCCACAAAGAGAAGGTGGCCAGGCGGGAGATCGGCATCCTCACCACCAATAAGAACACCTCGCGCACGCACAAGATCATCGCCCCGGCCAACCCCGAGAGGCCTGTGCGCTACATCCGCAAGCCCATCGACTACAGCTTATTGGACGACATGGGCCACGGCGTAAAGGTAGGCTCCGCCTCCTCCTCCACACACGTTCACGCTACTAAAAACAAACAAGGTCTCCAAAGTTACACTACTTCACAGTGTGGGTCAGGGACCCATTTTTGTAGTTGTGGACATATTGTTATGGGTCCCCTTAGTATTTGTTGCCATGTTGATATGCATTTAGGTTTAATGATAAAAAGCTTTATCTTTTCATAAATAAAAACGAAATTTCAAATATATTTTTCCAGTAACTTCATGACTTCATAAAAGAAATCCCCCGAATAAATTAAATAGTAAAAAGGGCATATCTACACGTCCACAACACAGCACGAAGCTTTACGCTATGAGCTTGTAGAGTTTGTTTCTGGGTGAATATGTCCTTTGTGTTTTTATGTCACCTGCTGAAACGTTTGGAGACCACTGCCCTGGCTTAGTTCACAAAATGTCTGTGGACAAAATGGATTCTGAAAAAAATGACGGTGCGCTTTGATTTGGGATGAATTTACGATATGCTGTACAGGACTCACCGTTAGTTATGGTGCATGCCGTGTAAAAAACAATCCTAATAGATGCTGTGTAAAACAATCCTAATAGAACACATCACACGAGGCACAAGTATGGTAATGTTTTACATTGGCTGAATCAGTGTTGTTCATCCTAGTTTATGTGTTCAAAAGTATGACTTTGATACCATGCTTACATAAGTTAAAGATATCTTGCCAATAAGAATACAAAAAGAGGTCCATGACACTCTGCTACTGTCAAGTAAAAAGCCTTTATTGAAGCGGCATTGCAGCAGAGTGCCTTTTGTATTTTTGTTTTCTTATCATTGAACCCCTGCCAGCAGTTTTCAAAACCACACAGACCACGGCAGTGCTTCTTTCTATCCAGTATCTTGCTAATATTTGGTGTTTAAACTATGCATGGCAAGGTAACTAACTACAAAACTCTAGCAAAGTCTAGCTAACTTTATTATGCTACCTGCCTGATGTCTGTATGCTCTAACGGCTGGCTGTAACATTTAGGATTGAGTGCTATTTCAAGGTTCCTGTCCATTCCTTAAATGGGGATATTAAGGCCTCCAAGGTCTTTCCCATACCTGATTTGGAAGAATGGCCAAGTTATTTTTAAAAACTAGTACAACCGGTGTCTGTCAGATCACAGCAATGTGACCTGGCAGCCACTCACAGCGGATGGCTATTGTCCCTTCAGTCTCATTGACGTGCCAGACACATTTCTGATCACATTTCACCTGCAATTTGTTTTTCTGCCTGTTCACTCACTAATCCTCTGATTCCCTCTCTTTTCTCTCTCTCTTTTTTCCGCTTGCCTAATTTACAAATAAAAACAACCCTCAGTGGTTGCTAAGGTTCAAGGTAAGTAGTGTTATTGTCCTTGCAGTTGCTATGAGGTTCTCATGTTTTTCCTTTGTTTTGATGCTGTGTGGAGAACTGTTGTGGTTGCAGAAAAAAAGATCTCTTGACTGTTATGATAAAAGAACCCTTGTTTGCTTCTAATGCCACATTATTGTATGGTTTGTTGCGCCCTGGTGCCAAAAATAGCCGATCTACAAGCTCACGATCCACTGCGGGTTGTGTCCTCGTAGATCGTCTGTGTTTGGTGCCACAACACATAACGTGGCTTTGTTTTAACTCTGGCTGTACCTCGTTTTAAAAACCAAGTTATCTCGATGTGTTACATTTTCCTTTCTCTCACGCCATGTTCTTCTCATTTGGCAATAATATCTTCACCCACGCTGTCCTCTTCTTCCTCCTCCTCCTCCTCCTCCTCACAGGCGAGTGCCCAGAACATGAAGGCCGGTGCTGGTGGCCTGCCTCGAACCAACCCCCCCACACAGAAGCCCCCCAGCCCTCCCATGACAGGGAAGGGGACCCTAGGGTACGTACGACCGACCGACCGACACAGGGGCTTCATGGGGACTAGTGTCCATAAGTCCCAGCTCCCGGTAGTCCCGATCGACCTGGCCGGTTAAGATGGATTTTAGGGATAGTGTTATATACATATGTGTGTGTATTGTGGCTTCGAGGCAGTGTAGCGGCAAGCAAGTGGGTTTCTCTGGGTGTCATCATTGTCTCCATCCTTGTTTGTTTATTTAGATGGCTGCCCCCGGGGGGCTCTTTAGCGATGCCGTGGTGATACGTTAGATCACAGCTGCATCGCGGCTGTTCAAAAAAAAGATGCTCTGCGTTTTTGATCACAGCATTTTCAAGCTGCTAAAAACCCTAGTCTTAGTGAAACTTGTTTCACTTGTTGCCTCCGAGCACAGGAATGCTTGGGGGTTCAAGTGGTAAATAATGCTTTGTATTTTGATCACAGCTCCTTTTTTAATTTTATTTCCTTCGCTGCGTTGTTTGATGGACATTGTTTGATCTAAACGCAGCGTGGAAGTCTGGGTCAGGAGTCTTGATTCCTTTCAGGCAGCACGCAGCGAGGGTTTTATTTTTTTCTGAAATGAGACGCACAGTTTACTTTATAGTACGCCGTTCTGTAGATGAGATACAGTACATATCCATGTCTGTGATGTGGCATTGTCCTTTTCTTCTGCCTGTTTCTATGGAGAATAACATCAGGCGTTCTAATATAAGAATAGACCTTTCATTAAGCCCCTCCCCAAACTGCTGTGGTCCACAGCTAAGCATAACATGTGATAGACCTCTCCACCAATAGTTTTCCTATGTGATAAAGCATTAGGTTAAAATGTGTAAATGTAAAATGTGGTATATATTTGAATATATTTTGGGTCTGGTTCCAAGAATTAGCTAGTATTTAGTGGGTAATGTCCATGATGGTTACATTGGAACGAAGAAGTCCCAGCTGGAAAGTGTCCAGCCCATGTTTGGAAACTTGATTGGAGAGAGGGTGGGGCTTACGGAAAGGTCTATTGTGGCCCAAAAATGGGGTTTACTCAGGGATGTTGTTGAGGAGGTGTGTCTCTATCGTTTACGAAAGTCAGTCACTCTCACTCATATTCGATGAGAAGAGTCTGTTTTTTTTAGCTTATTGGGGGGGTTCTCTCAATCAGATGATTTCTTCATATTATATCCATAACGGCCTGAGTTGACTTAATTTTGTGTTCTTGTGGTACGAGCGTCACTCAAAATGCCATTAGGGGTGGGCCCACAGTCTTCTCCGCGGGTGCGGAAGACTCTAACCAATAGGAGTTGAAATCTCATCCCTGGAAAGTCATATCCCATCCCTAGCGAATCAGAACCCTGCCTGCTACTCCAGACTCATATACAAGCTTGTAATGCTTGTAATGACGGTGCGGAAGCCAGGTTAATTAGGGTTGCCCTTCGCCCCAACCTTCTGCTGGAGTTTTATCTTAATGCCAGGCCACGGCGCAACTGTTATCAACAAAGGACGTTGAATTTGCTGTGACCTTTTTTTTTTTTTTTTTTTTTTTTGATAGTAGTAATCAGCCTGAGGGAAATTTGCAACCAAGCAGTCGACTCAGAGACGCCATGTAGTTTAGAGCTGTTGATCATCTCGGGACGCTTAAAGATCCAATACAGTGTGTCATTATGTGGACTACGCATACACATTCTTCTTCTCCTTCATTCTTCAGTAGCAAACAGAGCAGGCTTGTTGTCTAGAGGAGAGGTGTAATCGATGATGTCTAAATGATGGCGGGGTTATGTGTGGTTCTGTTTTGATCACAGCTACAATGTGTTAGGTCTAAAAGATCTCTTTTGTAGGCAGATCATATAGAATTTAAGTGTTGATGCTCGTTCACTGTCGTCTAGTGTCCTAGCTGTCTCCTATGGACCTATCCCACTGTCTGTTCTGTGTGTTTGTGTGTATGCGTGGAAGTTTTGTGTGTGTCCTGTGTGTATGTGTGTCAATAAGAATGTGTATCTACCCTAAGCTTTATGATGACCTTCAGTAGCGTGTGTGTGTGCGTGCGTGCGTGCGTGCGTGCGTGCGTGCGTGCGTGCGTGAGTGCGCGAGTGTACCTTCTAGATGCATGTTGGTCGTCCACAGCTAAGACCTTCCATGACTCGCTGTGTGCCACAGCCCACAGTTCCGGGGCAGGCATATTTTTATTTTTTAGTTGTTTGTATTTGTCATAATTCCTTCAAGCTTCTCTCCTTCTCAGTTTGTCCATTTTAATTTATCTTGCGTCCCAGTTCCGCCTCACTCCTGGCTGCCCCATTGTTTACCATAGCAACGCTCCCCGCCCCAATATGTTCCCAATGATTGTTTTTTTGGTCATCATTCCATTATGATAATGAGTTGGAACCTTGCATGATAAATGAATCCTTATCTGTCTCAGACCAGGTAAACATAACTCAAGTTTTAAGTTTTCTTTTCAAGTTTTTTTTTTCATAAGAACATTGATATTGGTATAAAATGTCATGCATTTTTAATCACTTTGAACGCTATCTCTATATAGTTTGGAAACCTCATTTTGAGAAATATTTTCTCCACCTTAATAATATTGGTATTGTGTCTTATATCGTTTTAATCGCTGATTTGTCACCCTTACAACCAGGTATAGCTAGTAGATTTTTTTCAGACATTCCTGGAATGTGTAACAATGCTAAATATGTGGGTTGCACCCCCAATACGTTTGTCCCGTCAGGATAAGAGATGTGCAATGAGCCTTATGCAGCCAAACACATCCTGGTTGGGTTGGCAGACAGGAATTAGTTGCCATGTCCACTTTTTATAAGCAACCCTTTTCAGTGAAGTTGCTTGAAAATACAGGTAGTTGCATGTTGAGCAGAATCACAGGTATGGAACAAGCCTTAAAATCCTGCAACTAGTAACTACCATTATTTTCCAGCAACTTTACTGAAAAGGGTTGCTTATAAAAAGCAGACATCGCAACACTCCTTCCTGACTC
Source organism: Benthosema pterotum (assembly GCA_039105355.1). NCBI lineage: Eukaryota > Metazoa > Chordata > Actinopteri > Myctophiformes > Myctophidae > Benthosema > Benthosema pterotum. Next base: position 16,661,272 of record CM076988.1, read on the forward strand.
AAGAGAAGACTCAAAGATTTGAGTCTTCCAACCCAACCAGGAAGTGTTTGGCTGCATAAGGCTCATTGGGAGAATCTAGGCCCTAACGCCCTAAAAGTAAGCGTTGAATGCAAACCATTTGCCTTTTAGTACTCTTAGTCATTCCAGGAACGTTGAATCCATACACAGCATACCTTGTTGTAAACGTGACTAATCAACAATTACAACAATATAAGATACTGTACATCCTTGGGGTATTATAAGGTGGAGAAAATAATTCCCAAAGTTAGTTTTCCAAACTTATGTTGCCCAGTTTATTTCTTCTCCTATACTAGGACCCCTCCTTTTCCCCTCCACAATTCTCTTAAGCACAAATAGCCGATCTACAAGCTTGGATTCGGGTCACGGTCTGAGCTTGCACATCTGCTATTTCCGTAGAATGTTTTGCCTATGATGAAACGTGTCCAGACATTGGACTCTCTTAGGGTTTGCAAACTCGCTAGGTTCATCCTAACCTAGCGATGCTTGGATAAAAATGTCTGGTTTCTAATAATAACTAACATTAGAAACAAAATCTGCTCGTGATTTCCACGCGACGCGTTGGCCGTGTCGCTCGGCGAGGTTCCACAGTCGACGAGGTTCCACAAAAATGAAGGTAAAAATAGAAGTTTTTAAGCTGTCAGCGTTCACCTGCAGGTTCAGCCCCCCAAACACCTGTGGATCCGACCACCCCCGCCCTCCCTGCCCCCCCTTCCCTCCTCCCATAACAACCCTCTGCGCCCAACCCAATCCACCCCCCCGTGTCACGTGTCGTTCCCGTTTTTAAGTTTGCACCTGTTTGTTTCTCGCTCTCCAAACCCCACCCCACCCCAACCCTCCTCCTCCACACCTCTCCTCTGTGGATATGCCCCCCCCAACTTCTGTCCTGATCCCACACCCCCAACCCCTACCCCACCCCCCTCTCACAGGCGCCACTCCCCATATCGGACGCTCGAGCCAGTGCGTCCGCCCGTTGTCCCTAATGACTACGTCTCAAGCCCGACGCGCAACATGGCGCCCCCCCTCCAGCAGAGCCCTGCACGCACTGCATCTGTTAATCAGAGGAACCGCACGTACAGGTACCCCCACCTCCCTCCCCTCCAAAAAAAAAAGAATACAACCTTAAAGACTAAACAGAGCCTTCACTCCCTCCCCCTTTTTTAGGCCTCAGTCACATATAAAAGACAGATGTCTTTCTCGTTGTCCTCCTGGGCCGTCTTCTGCGTGGCGCACGGCTTGCAATGCGGCCACGGGAGTCACATGGTTTTTGACGAGACAACCTTTGCTCCCTGATTTCTCCATGGGGGATGGAGCAAGCTTGTCTCATCAAAGACCTGCGACTCCTGTTGTCAACGAATTGTGAGCTGCTCTGCCCCCTCCTCTAGCCCTTCTCCAGTGCTTACAGTGAGTCCCTCTCGGGTGCCCGCATTGTTGTTTTGGACGGAGTAAATAAGCAAAACGATATATCTTCTCATCGAAACAAAGCCTTCTAGACCTTGGCAAAGGCCTATTCTCGAACCTGGGAAGGGTCTCAGGTCGCCAGCTTCTCTACGAAATTCACTGTCATTTTAATACAAGTAATAGCCGCTACAGTACATTGTAGCGGACATAGTCACTTCTACTATGGCATTTCCGGATTGTTCCTGCACCAATCCACTTGGATGCGTTTTATTTCAAGACAAAAATAGTGCATTTTAGAGAGAAGCTGGGGACCTGAGACACTTCCCAACTTCGACAATAGACCTTTGCCAAGGTCTAGAAGAAGGCTTTGTTTCGGTGAGTAGTTACGTTGGATTGTTTATTCACTCTGTCCAAAACAACAATGCGCCACAGTAGGAAAGTCACTCCAGAGCTGCGGATGGGCGCCTGACAGGCCGTCAACGAAAAACCCGCTGTAAGCACTGGACCAGGGCTATGACCCCCCACCCATCTCCCCAAGGACAGCGAGAGAGCACCCTGTCTTTCATATGTGAGCGAAGCCCTTTTCCCCCCAGCATGCCTCTCTCTACTATACCTTCTGAAAACACCGCCCGCCTCTTCTCCTGTCCTGTCCCTTTTCCTCCTTACCTCCCCTTGTTCCTCCTCCTACTCTTATTCTCTTGAAGCGAAACCTCTACGAAGACTCACTCCTTCAACGCCGGCTGAACTAAAACCTTTCTTTGATTTGGTCCCGGAAAGGAAGCAAAGCTCGAAGGCGGAACCCTTTTTTATTATATTTGAAGACTAGTTTAAATAGTTAGGATAAGGAACGAGCCACCATGTTTGGAGAACTGGCAAGTAAAGACGCAAAGTCATTGTCTCTCGCTAAGGCCCATTAAACAACAATTTATACTTGTGGGATGGATGTGTCCTCCTCCTAGCCAATCTACAAGCTGTTCATTTCAATGCTCAAGTCCATGCTCTCCAAACGTAAAGCATCTAGAATCATTTGACCAATCGACTTTGGTCTTTTATCCTCCACATAACGACAGATTATGCCTCCATTACCAAGCGTGATACTCAGCTAACCAACAATAATGAACACAAGACAGAAGGATGTGTTTAGAACAACTTAAGACGAGGTGTAGTCAAAAGGTTCCCCTCACAAAGTAGTTAGGTCAGCAGGTTATTGTCGATATCTTCCGCAACATGCTAGTTTGCTAGTCCCCGGGAGATGGTCCGATCAACCTCTTCCCAGTTCTTAGACATTCTTAGGTATCCAGAGACTCGCAAGGATGGACTAGTGCGTGTTTTGTCGTCAACACCCGACTGCCTGGCCCTCCTTTTTGTTTTTTAAGGAAAAAAACACAACAAATAAAGACCTACGGAATGTTTTAAGATGCTCCCCAGGGCCCGGAAACCAAGATAAGATTTTTTTTTTCTATCTTCGTTTTTCTCCTCTTGCGACACTCTTTTTCAAGCATGCCGTCGTTTTATTTTCTTCTTCCACACATTATCATCCTCATCCTCATCCTCATCTTTACACCTGTTCTTATTCTCTTCTGTCCGTTCAAAAGTCTGCTACTGTTATGTGTGTCTTCAGTGCCAGCAGCTCTTGATGTGGTGTTATTTTTTATATATATTTTTATTATACATCTTAATGTCTTTTGTTATGTCACTAATAATGTCAACCTGTTGGAGCTCACTGTCTGCGTCCATGTAAGGTGTATGACGTCTCCTTTCTTATTGCTGTACATTATAGTCATCTCAGTGGCATAATAATAGCAACGCCTCACGTTGTGTGAACCCATGCAGTGATCTTGAGAGGGAAGTGTGGGGGGGGGGGGGGGGGGTGTGGGGGGCATTTTAGTTGTGTACTGTAATAGGCCTGGTCATACTGTAATGTACTGTACAAATCAGATGATTTTTTTTAACAATATCCCACATTTGTGGTCATTGCCCAGCAATTGCCCACATAAAGGTGCCGCCTAAACTCTGGTTTAAACTTAATTTTATTTAATGCATGCATTATGAAGGCTTTTGTTACATACAAATAACTTTTGGTTTAATTTGTGAAAAGTTTAGCATGATAATGAGAATGAAATGATAATTCCAGTAATTTAAAAAAACAAGATTTTAGGGCGGGGAAGGGGGGTGATTAAATAAATGGGCCTATAACGATTATGTATGTAACTACGGTTCTATGAACGAACCCAGTGTTTGGGAACCAGTGCTGTTGGAGAGCGAATGCATGTGTTCTGATGTGTGTGTGTGCATGTGTGGGGGGTGTGACGTGCGTGTCTGTGTACGTATGTACGTGTGTGTGTGTGTGTGTGTGTGTGTGTGTGTGTCCTCCAGCAGTGGCAGCAGCGGGGGCAGCCACCCCAGCAGCAGTCGCAGCAGCAGCAGAGAGAACAGCGGCAGCGGCAGTGTGGGCGTGCCCATCGCAGTGCCAACCCCGGCCCCGCCTACTGCCTTCCCAGGTAAAAAAAAAAACCCACAATCTCCGTCCACTCACTCCCTGGGTATCGTCGCTGTGTGTGACTCTTCTTCTTTCCCGTATTAGAACGTAGCGTAGAGCTAATGTTTATCAGTGGTGCTCAACCCTTTTCATGTCAAGGATCCAAAGCATTCCCCGTTTGAAAATATATTGTTCCAGGGATTCCTTGGAAAGCAAAGAGAAGGAGAAGACAGCGGGTTCCACTAGCTGACCACTGACCACTTGCTTACAAGTCACAAACACTTTTCTTAACTGGTCGCCAATTAGTTGCTAGTGGTCGCGACTACTTGCTTAGGGTCGCGGCTAGGTTATAGGTCGGGGGAGACCCTAAGCCTAAACATGACCGCAAGCACAGAGTAGTTTTTTTTTTTTTTATGTAGTCTTTATTTAACCAGTAAAAACACATTGAGAGAAAGTCTCTCTTTGCCAAAGTGCCAAACCACTAACCATATCTCTAGCCTAAGCCTAAAATTAATATAACTGCAGCCACGGAGCAGTGTATGTTCACCAACGTGGTTGTCCATAGTGGTCGCAATGTGGTTGCAACCTGGTCATTGGTCGTTGGATCTCGCCCTACCAATCGGGGGATAAAACCAAAAAAAAAAAAGAACGATGAAAATGACTAATACTAATTTGACGGGGCTGGTGATTTAAGCAGTGGTCCGCGGGTTGAGTAGCGCTGATGTAGTGTGTGGCACTAATCACTCTTCCACTGGAGTCTTTGCTCCCTAATGTTAATGCTGTCTTTACCTCCTTCCCCCTTGTTCACTTCCTTCCTTCCTTCCTTCCTTCCTTCCTGTAACCTCCTCCTCCTTGCGTTTGCCGACGCCATCAGGTACAGCCCCCCCCGCCCCCTCCAACAACAACAATGCTAAGCCCCCCTCCGCCGCCACCACCCCCGGTGCCCCCACCACCGCCCTAGACGGCCCGCCACAGGCCCCCGGCACCCCGCTAGAGGTCCCCCCACTGCCCCCTCCCCCGCCCCAGCTCCCCCCCTCCTCCGCTCCTCCTCTTCCTCCCGCTAGCTCGGGCCCCCCCGCCGCTGCTTTCGGCACGCCCACACAAGGTGAGTTTGTTTTCACCTGCCCCCGCATGCACCCATCCCACTACCACACCACCACCACCACCACCCCCCCTGGCATGTCTGAGGTCCAACCCTTCATCCCATCCCAACTCTCCTGCACCTTCTACCAATCTGACCCCCCCTGAGTCCCCCCTCTAACCTAAGAATTAAAGAAAAGAAAGGAATGTGCACAGGGGGCGTGTCTCCTGTGGGAGGTTTGCACATGCTCAGTGTAAACAGGAACTGCGAAAAATACCTCTGGTTAAGACGTGAGAGTAAAAACCTACTGTAACTAACCATTCAGTAATCCACCACCAGATTCAACCGTACAAAAAAAATGACAGCTGTGTGGGCCGCGAGTTTAGTGAATTAAGGGAACGGTTTAGGACAACAACGGTATTGTGCATTGATGGAGTTACCAGAGGTCATCAGAGGAACAAATATTCTCTATAAAGGTTTTCTCTTGGAAATAGCAGTAGGGGCGCAAATCCTGTTTTTTTTGTTTGTTTGTTTTGTTTTGTTTTTTGCTGAAAAACTATCGTGTACTGGCCAAAAAAAACTTTTTTTATGCATGTAGTGGGGGGCTCAGAAGGCTTCCACTAAGGAAAGTAGATTTTCTAATAACTAAAAGTTGTTTGTTTTGGCGAGTAGGTAAAACGTTCTTTATATTTCCACTTCAAAAGAGAGGTTGGTCGGAGGAAGATTACGTTGTCTTTCACAGAAAGTAAGTAAAATAAGAAAGTAAGAAAGCAAGTATCATTGAAGCAGTGGAGCTATGGACCAGAGCTAGCCGCTTAATCACATTTCAGCATGAGTCATGAGTCGTAGTTCAGGTCCCCATCTACAACCGTATTACATACTGACGTGCTGAAGAACTAGTATCGGTGGTACAGTAAATGATGTGGTGAGATGAAAGGTGACGCTGGCTTGCTTATTTGACTAACCTCAGGAAGTGGGCTGGCCAGTAACGCTCACACACAGAAACAACATCGCAGCTGTGTTGACTGACTCCCACGAATCATAGCCAGAGGAGATGGTTCATGATAAATACACAGCAATTCTTTCTCACTCATTTTCTATGTCATTATTCTTAACGCTTTGAAGAAAAAACCTAGCGAGTAAACATTATGCCAATCTAGTGGCTGCATAAAAGCCACAATGCTCCGCCTCCACAGAGTTGTTTTGTTATTACGGGCACTTTGATGTTGCCAAAACTTGCATCATAGTCCGACCCCATAATCACATCACTAAAGGTGTCCTCACTCAGGGTCAGTGTTGTTTATGGAGAGGATGAATTGACTTCTGCAGTATTGTCCTGCAGCAGAGTAGCCAGAGGCTCTCCAAGTCGGTGTACATGTCATGTGTCTCGTTGTAGTTTATTCCAGTAGCTAGGGTTGCAACGATTAATCGTAATCGAATCGCTAATGTAAGTAATTGCTAATTTAGTAATCAATTACTGGATTTATCAAGGATGTTTCCCCACTTAACCATCGTTTTTCCAGTGTTAAATGTAACTAAACTAAAGAGCAAGTGATCCATCTCTCATCCCTTGCTGATAGATGCACATCCACAGTAGCGACTACAAAGAGCATTTCAGGCTTGTTTTCACAGACCTGGTGGCTTGTTTCTCTCACGCAATCTGGCAACAGTGTCTGTCTGACCACTGGCCATTTGTTCCTCATTTGGCAAATAACGCCCCTCCGAACCCCAGCCGCCGTCGCATCACCTACCTGTATCTGTGTCCTTGTTATTAGCTTGTCCGTTGCATGATCGTGTCTGCTCGCAACCTTTGTTTATATTATTGATTATCATATATCTGTGTGTGTGTTACTTCATTGTTTTATTTCAATTTATTTTTTATTCAAGGACCACCATAAATAACTCAGGAGACTGCCGCTTTGACAATGACCCACCCATCCCATGAACTAATGAAGTGAAACGAACAGATAATTCAGACTCAGAGTGTCAGGCTAAGTTCACAGATGTAACCAAATGAACCCTTGGTGCTCTGCTGCCAAAGCCAGTGGTTCTTCTCAGCTCGTTGGCGGAACCAGGGGAATACTGCCGGGTGTCAGTTTGTTTAGCCACCGGGGACTAATTTAGCCTCATGACGGCGCCAGTGAATTCATTTCCCTCTGCTCCGTTAGAACAGAGAGCGATCAGTCATCTGGGTCAGCTGCATTAGAGTGGACAGGCCTCGCTGGCACTGGATGTGACTGGAATGGTTGCTCAAGTCTATTCTAAAGCCAGTGGTTTTCAGCCATTTTTCATATCCAGGTCCGTTATATATTCTACATTTGACTTTTACTATAGATGCTGGTCCCATAAGATACACCATTATCTCTAATGTAGTGATGCACCGAATATTCAGCCGAAAATGGCAAAAGAAATTGCATTTTTGTCCCAAAATGGCAGCTACACTGAACGGTGTATGCAATGAATGCATTCAAATTTGTTGAATAGATGTTTTATGGACCCAAAATAGTGATTGTTGCTCAAATTTCCCCATAATCCTGTATTTTGCCAAAATCAGGTAGATTTAAGGTGCAGCCATGACAGTAATGGTAGGGAAAAAAGATATATAATGTTGATATTTGGTACTCGGTTTTGGCCAAATATAGCTCTTAATTGTTTAGACTCCTTCAAAATTAAGTAATTCCGAGGTGTAACAATAATTTTACTTTTAGAGTGCAAAGTGAAGTCAAATGGAATTTTGCACAAAGCAAGCCGTACATAACAATGCCAAATCGGTGACGATATTTCCCTCCTCAGGGCATTAACTGTGACTGCTGAGGTTTGTGCTGCCCCATAAAACCAAACACAATAACTGTCTGAGCACTAAAAGCTGAGACAAACGACTCCGCCGTTTATTTCCTGACCTGAGTCTCCCGACGGACGGTCAACATGCATCGCTAGCATAAAACTAGGTAGATTCATTGTTTGAGTAACATTTTAAAGGTATAATTGTTCTTTGTGAAAACCAAAGCTTGGCCATTAATCAAAACCTTTTTTTTTCTGATTAAATTCAGACTTCACCAAAATTATTTTTTGGGACCATGGCTTATAATGGGTCCTCGCTAATGTTCATGATAAAATATTGTTTTCTACTCTGTCTATCAATTTTTGGTCATTTTCGGCTATTTTGAGTTGACTGTGGCTCAAGAGGTAGAGCAGGTCATCCAGTGATCGTCATTGAGGTCAGCTGTTCGAAACCCAGGCTCCTCAGTCCTGTCTACATGTCGAAGTGTCCTTGGGCAAGACACTGAACCCCAATTTGTCGATGCCTTGCATGGCTTCCGCCGCCATATGTGTATGAACGAATGTGTGAACGGGTGATTGTAATGCACTACGTGAAGCACCTTGGATAAAGGTGCAGTGTAAATGCACCATTCACCATGATTCAGCTGGTCGCGGCTCTTAAAGCATCATTACATTTTCAGTGGTGAGATTTTGTATTATCCTTTTTTGTTAATTTGCTCTCTGGCGACCCCCGGTGGTTTGCCAACGTCCTCCCCACACACACACAGGTGCTCCACAGTTCTACAGCATGAACCGGCCGGCGCAGCAGCAGTCCCAGAACCCTCCCGTAGGAGGATCGCTGCCCTACCGCCGCCCCTCGTCCGTCACAGGGCAGCCCAACATGGCCCACAACCAGATCAACGGAGGACCACACTTCAACCAGAGCCAAGGTACACGCTACTGATACTCACACACTGGGGTTCTTAAAAGAGAATTCCACACCAAAACACATTGGGCCTCAATCTACCTTGATGTCACAAATGCCCCATTTTCTACACTTCACCATGAGTTCCCCGTCTTAACGTTGACGATGTTCCAACAGTTAACATGGCCGCAGGTTGTCTTTATTCTACTGCAGGTATTGCTGTAACTCCAAACTTATTTTTTTCACACATCACATTTTAATAGTATACTGATAAACACAGTTGAATTTTACGTCACTCTGGGGCAGACTTTACATGTAATCCCAGAAATAATCTATTCCTCCTCCTCTCCTCCCCTCCCTTTTGCCACTCTCCTCTCCAATCACTCAGGTTGAATCTCCTGTCCCACAGATTGTTTTAAAATCATATAGAGTTTTTAAAAATCATATAGTGGTCCAATTATCTTGTAATGTGTGGTTTGTGTTGTGTGAAAAAAAAATAAGTTTGGAGTTACAGAAATACCCGCAGTCAAATAAAGACAACCTGCGGCCATGTTAACTGTTGGAACGACATCGTTGTTGGGACGGAGACCTCATGGTGAAATGTAGAAAATGGGACATCTGTGACAAAAATCAAGACATTATGTATCATGTCACATTCAAGGTAGATTGAGGCCCAATGTGTTTTGGTGTGGAATTCTCATTTAATATATAGAAGCCCAGGGAATGTGGTATTATTATTTTATTTTATTTATTTTTTAACAACCGAAACTGATGAATAATAAGTGGGAGCGTCAGCATGTGTAACACTGTAGTGTGTACAAACTCTGTTTGTAAGCAGATGTGAATCTAACTCCACGCTATTGGCTCATTATGAAACTGTTGAAGACCGCTGCACTGTGATTGGCTGAAATGCCGCCTCACCCCTCCGCAACATTGGGTTGCCTTTGTCCAAATTGCGTTCTCCAATTCACTGTACATCATGGAACGTTCTCGTGAAATCAAGCTTGTTGTGATTGAAGTGCTTTTTTATTATAGCTCAATTAAAATTGACTTCTCTTTCTCAACTCCGCCCAGAGACAACAAACTGCTGAGTTTTCACTAAATTCACTGGTTGGTAGCCGCTAGGTAACCTTCCATTATGCCCAGTCTATGTCTAAGTCAGGTCACTCTAGAACAGTGGTTTTCAACCAGTGGTCTGGGGACCACCAGTGGTCCTTGAGAGGGTTCCAGCTAAGTTGGTTAACCAGATGTAACTCTTGAGAACGTAAAAATGAAACCAAATGGACCCATGCGGGTCCATTTGGTTTCATTTTTACGCTCTCAAGAGTTAAAATATTCATCATCTTAATTAGCACAAGTCTACACAACTAGAGGATTGATAGTTATTTTGGTCTGCATGTTTGCCTGTTTTGTTTCCCAAATTCAGCCTGGCATTGTGGACAAAAGCAAAATAAATCTTTAGGTTTTGGGGGTCTGTGGGGGCAAAATGTCCTCAAATGGTGGTCCGTGGCTCAAATGCTGAATAAACGATGGGCCCTGGTATGAAAAAGGTTGAAAACCCCCTGCTCTAGAACAGAACCCGGGACTAGAATGAAATGCATTAGTGTGTGTGATGCTTGTCTCTCTGGAGTTGAGAACGAATCAACCATGGCTTTACTAGAGCTTCAGTAGATCCCCTGCACCCCCCCAGTGGTCTGCAGCTTTGATTATAAGTCTCTGTAATCTGCTTCGTCTGGTCGTCACTAAACATCACCATCTCTCTCTCTCTCTGTCTCTTTGTCTTCGTCTCTCTCTGACTCTCTGTGTCTCTTTTCTCTGTGTGTGTCTCATATTATTCTCCTCCTGTCTTCAGTGAGAGGTCAGGACTTTTGATCTTTTGTTCTTTTCATGTGTCAGTTCCTATCGGCTCCTATTTAAACCAGCTCTTATCTATGTGCTGGTTTCTATCTCTCTGCCATCATTAGCCATGTTACTGTATAACGGACCAACGGCCTCCACGTGCCTAAGCAACAGCTTCACCAATGGATTAATTCATAATCGGTCTCTATTTTGGGGGCCTGTCACATATTGAAATCAAATGTCAAAAGTATTTTGACAACAGCTGATTACCTGTCTTTCTGTAAATTTCATTATTTTTGCAGACATCGTTCTGTAACAAAATTAACCAATTTTGCGTAGTTTGTTCATATATTGTTATTTTGTCACTTTAGAAGATGCAGTTTTTGATGATGTGAATTATCAAATAGAAATTGTACAAATGGAACAATCGCAGTGAATAGAGCACCCACAGTCCCTCCTTACCCACCTGAAGTAAATTTCCCCTTCATTTTCCTTAGACATCTCAAAAAAGAATTAATTTAAATATCTTTAGGCGCCGTAGAAAGCCAAATTGGATCATGACAAATTATGACAACAAACACAATATCTTGGACCGAAGAAATAATTACAAAGAAGAAAAATAACAAAATGTTGTAACCCGTATTTTTTTTGCACTTTCTATTTTTTTGCAAATTCGAGGAATTAACTTCTGCAGAGGTCTAAATAATTGATAGTTGCTCGCAGCCTTATTCTTTCAAGCTCCACCTTCCAGATTTCTTAAATTTCCGCTTCTCTCCTTTCTCCCTTACGCCTCCTCTTCTTATTGTCATGTCTCCTCTCTCTCTCTCTCTCTCTCTCTCTCTCTCTCTCTGTCTGCATTCTGTGCGGTGGGTAGCAGGTCCTCTCGCGCCCCCTCCCCCCTCCATGCAGATCACACCCCAGTTACCCCTGATGGGGTTTGTGGCGCGAGTTCAGGAGACCAGTAAGTGGTTTTTGTAGTAGCGGCACGCCTGCAACCTCCCTCTCTGCATGTCTCTCCTCTGTTTTAGAACCTTTTCCATTACCTGATAGTGAACTCACATCCACCCCTCCCACAGGGTAGTGTTTCTATTCTTGGTATTTGGTATTTCACAATTTGTATTTTTATTTTTAACCAAATCTACAAGCTTGTAGCGCAGAACTTGCCGTGCTACGAGCTTGCAGATCTGCTCATTTTTCAAACAGCTAAAGCATAATATAATAATGCTTAAGGGTTAAGGGCCGCCGTCCTGCACACCCAAGAATTCTAACTATATAAGGACGACGATGTGAGAATTCCACACTATTTCACCGTCACAGTGACATATCTGGGTTGAATCGTGTCTTGCAGGTATTCAGGAGAATAAGTCAGCTGCCAGTATCAGCCTCTCCAGGGTCTCCCAAGTCCCCTAAACGGCAATTTGTTCCTCAACATGTCCCACTGTGTTGGTGACTTTAAAATGAGCATAGCACCACACTTAAGTAAACTAAAAACCTTGGACAAATTATCATTTTTAAAATAAAACGACAGAATATTACCAGGAACCAGAAACTGCTTTGCATCCGTTATTAAGATGTTGAATTTAAGATGAGCTTCTTGGAAAACACAAAGTATGGCAGAGGCACCGTTGCATTTTGCCCAGAGCATTTTATTTATTTATTTATTTATTTATTTATTGGCAGGCTGACTTCTCCTTGAATTCAGAAAGAGGTTAATGAAAGCGACAATTCTAACAAAACGGCGTGATTATCCTGAGCATGATCTTTCTAATGGTGCATGTTGTTGTTGTTGTTTGCATGATGGGTTAGGAGTTGTCTTGTTCTTGTGTCTTTGTTTTTAATTCTTGCAGCAGGAATTTGAGAAGGACTGTTCTTAACACACGCACGCACGCGCACACACACACACACACACACACACACACACACACACACACACACACACACACGTCATCATCAATGGGGGGGGGGGACTTATACACTAGGGATGCCCAAAAGGTAGATGGTGATCTACCAGTAGATCACACAGACCGTGCAGGTAAATCACATGACAGTCCCCCCATCACTTGGACCCTTATAGATCTGTAACTCTTGAGAGCGTTAAAATGAAACCAAATGTATCCTTATGGGTCCATTTGGTTACATTTTAAATTACCGGTATATTTAAACATCTGAATTATGTAATTTTCAAGGGTCCACACAATTAGAAAATGGAGAATAATAATTCTCCTTCCCAATTGTGGACAAAAACGCGAAAGTTCTTCGTTTTGGGTGCAAGAAACTGAACTCAAGATCACAAACTGTCAACTCAAACCTCAAATACTGTTTTCAAACGTCAGTAGTAGCATATACAGGAAAACCTTCCAATTCTCTCCCACTATTTTTCATTTTAAGCGCATTATTCTTAAACACTATAACAGTAAGCAACACCATCACCACTATTTCAAAGCTCAAACTTTCTAGGGGGCCTTGAAATGGATTTTCAGTAATGGAACAATCACATCTCACCATGTAGCTCACTATGTAGTAAGCTAGTAGTAAGTATACTTGGTTTAAGTGATTTAAGAAGACATGTATTATATTTTCAGCAACATCTAGAATGGATTGAACCGGGCATGTGGGTTTTGCCTCGACGTACTAACAGTCAAACGGGCAATAGTCTGGTTGACAAGCAGCCAACCCTAACCCTAACCTCACAGGAAGCCATTATGAGCCAGACCACCTCATACTGGGTTGCACTTCCGAGAACACGGACACAATCCAGAAGTGCACAAAGGACCGACTCAACCTTCCATGGTTTCTGTCTCAACCCGTTCCGTCATGATTCTCTCTGGCCTGCCTTCTTCTCTTCACTCTTTCCCTTCCTCCCTCCTTCGTCTTAGTCTCGGACGTGCCGCCGCCGCCTCCCCCCGCCGAGGAGCCGGTGTTTGAGGAGGCCACGCCTCCCCCGCCCCCACCGGAGGAGTACGAGGACGACGAAGAGGAGGAGGAGGAAGAGTCGGCCGTGGTGGAGTACAGCGACCCCTACGCCGAGGAGGACCCCCCCTGGGCGCCCCGCACCTACCTGGAGAAAGGTACGGAACTGTGTAGAGACCCCACACACACTTAGCGCCATAAGGTCCTGATACACTAGCAATGTTTTGATCAACATCAACACGCAACATCAATTATCAACGCTGACTTTTCACTTTTCTATACAAAATGATCAAGAAAAGTCAGATCATTAGCGCCCTCTACTTGACAACATTTCGGAATGTGAAATGAACTTTTCAGAAAACATGGCTGTTGCCTCACTGGACAGATTATATAACTTTTTTTTTTAATCTGCTAAGAGAACAAATTCTAAAAACAATTTTTATTATAATTTGTAATAATACTTAGTGTATAACATTTATTATTATTATTTTTTTAGCCATTACCATGGTGAAACACAACTTGACAAAAGTTGTGTTTCACCATGGTAATGATTTTTCTTTAATGGACCCTAGCGGGTCCATTTGGTTCCATTTATACGCTCTCAGAAAAAAATGAAAATGGGTGTCTGTTGCCATGTGTCTCATCATGTTGCCTATTGATGTTGACATTGTTAGTTTATTGATCAAAATATGGCCAGTGTATCGGGGCCTTAGTAATACAAAGTTACGACAACTCTGTTCACTTCATGGCGGCCAGTCCAGTAGCAGCTCTTCTACATTTGTCTTGGTCATAGAACAACATAAACAGTTGTCAATGTAGAATACTTCTACAAAGCCGTTGTTCATGCTGCACACATGCCTAAAATAGCTCTCGATTGTGCCAGCCCGTCCTCGTTGAAAACGATGTATTTCAAACATCGGGCTCAAGTGTGATTAGGAAGATTTTGTCTACGCACTTTTTAATACTTTCCATTGGTTCAGTAGTTTTTTTAATAGGGTGTGTCTGCTAACTTGTACATAACTTACACATCAGTATGTCAGGAAGTCTAAATATAGAGGGCTGGATGAAGTGAGAGAGATTCTCAAAAACATTCAGTCATTAAACGTCAGCCATTGTAGTTCCACACTGACTCCAGTAGACCACTATAGTTACACACTCAGTTCAGGACCACTATAGTTCCACACTCACTCCAGAGGACCACTATAGTTCCACACTCACTCCAGAGGACCACTATAGTTCCACACTCACTCCAGAGGACCACTATAGTTCCACACTCACTCCAGAGGACCACTATAGCTCCACAATATCAAAATGACCCGATTTGCATTGAGGTCGGTGTGCACCCGGGTTACTAGGTCCGCTAGCGTCACCTAGTGGCAGGTCCGTAAATGTGCGTGAGAAACAAAGCATAAAGTGAAGGTTGCATGATGTGGCCTCAAGTAGCCCATGTATGCACTACCTGATCTAAAGTAAACCAAATCTCTCCCTCTCTCCCTCTCTCTCAGTGGTGGCAATCTACGACTACGCGCGGGACAAGGAGGACGAGCTGTCCTTCCAGGAGGGCGCCATCATCTATGTGATCAAGAAGAACGACGACGGCTGGTACGAGGGCGTGATGTGCGGCACCACGGGCCTCTTCCCTGGGAACTATGTGGAGAGCATCATGCACTACGCCGACTGAAGGAAGGAAAGAAGGACCACCGGAGGGACCACCTCTTCTGACTGAGGAGAAGGAGGAGAGGAGGTGGTGGTTATGGAGGGAGGGAGGGAGGGAGGGGTTTGCAGACGCTTGTCCGACATAACAAAGAGTCCGATGGTTCATTAGCCTCGGTACCCAGGCTTTTTTTTTTTTTTTTTTTTTCGTTTGCATTCGGCTTAAAACAATTAAAACCTGGGGGATACGTTTCATAATAATGCCAAAATGTCAGTTTTCTCAACAGGTAGGGGTGGAGGGTGGTTCTGATTGGTGAACCATCGCTCTCAGCATGCACTGCAGGTTTTAACCTTTACCCACCCTAACACGAGTTAAATGTGAGCTACGTTTTCATTGTTTAATCTGCATTTTTTTAGAAGTTAATAAGACACTTCCGATGCAACGGCATGTAAAGGGTTCTGGGCAAATGAGGTCCATTGCAGTGGCGGTGGGTGTGTCGCACAGCGCACGCAAGCGATTACAATGTTTTTTTTTGTTTGTTTGTTTTTTTTTCACAACGAGCAACGATGTAGTTGGCTCTTCAGAGCTTAGTGAAATCTAGGCAGGGACTAACTCTAGGGAGGATCACAGCAGGGAGACTGTTAACACATTGTAATGCCGAAATGTCTCCAGACCTCTCAAACACATCCATTCGATACAAAGGACGTATGGACACGTCTTAGCACGATTCCATTGATATCAAACAATCATTGACTGTTATTTTCCTTTTCAATGCTGTTGGCCTGTCCTCCTTCAATATACCCTGTGGTGGCGCATGTTGATGACGCGTTTCCCTTTCCTGTCTAGCAGTAGAATCAGCGCGCCATAGATCCTTTTCCTAGTTGAGCTGGCCAAGGTGTTTCTGCAGCCTGGCAGAGCGGGGCTTCGCTCCGCTTGTCTCGCCGCAAGAAGAAATACGTTGGACTATGAAGAATTCTACGGATGCGTTGGACATCTGTTAAGGTAAAAATTAAACATAATTCACTCCGTTTTTTTTGTGTCTGGGTCGGCTGGATGGGGATCTTTCAGAGTGAGAGCTGCAGTATCCTGGAGAGGTCTACCAGACTGCTTTTGAACGCGTGGCAGTATCGAACCTGTCTGGGTCGTGTTGGGTTAGTTTTAGTGTTTACGTTAGGGTGTCTGGACTAATGACAGACTCTTCGTATGTCGGAAACAAACGCCTGCAAGGGAGGGAGGGGATTATACTGAGTACCGACGGTTTATAAAAGTATAAATTGTCAAAGAGGTCAGAGACTTTGGTTCACAGACAGAGCATGATCACACTAACGGTGGACGGAAGGAATGAATGGTGGAAGGAAAAGATGGTGACGAGAGAGAAACGGTTTCGACGACAGAGAGAGAAGGAAAAGTGGTTTGAAAAGTTCTCCCAAAAAAGGAAAAACGACAAACTGAAACCCTGGTCATTCTCTCTGAACATCAAACCCCATCATCGTTCAACAACCACTACTCCAACATGTTATATTATTATTATTTTTTATTCCCAGTAACATTTTCTCATTTTCTTTTCTTATTTTGGATGGCGAGGAATATGGTGAACGTGTGTGGGACTTTCTTTTTAACGGTATATTTTTGGGAGACTGTTTTGTTGTTTTTAAGGCCACTACAATCTTTTGGTTTTGCTTTATTTGCCTCTTGGTTATATATAAATATATATATTTTTTGTGTTTTAGCCAATTTGCCCTTATTTTGAATCCTATTTATTTGGACCTTGCAGTGAGGGATATACAGTGAGATATAATGGTAACTTGCTCTGGTTTAGACAATGTTAGACAAATCATTTTATCACATATTTGAGCATTCCGGGAACTAAATCGTTATTTAGAAATGTCTTCAACATTGACTAAAATGTTGAAATTCAACTCATATAGGAAACCTCATGAATAAAATACTGTAGGTCAAAGTCAGGGTACTAATCGCAACCTATAGAAGGCAAAATAGCAAAATGTCATCATGCTTTATGTAGCATGTAATATGTCTAACTAGGAGGTTTTAATTCCCGGACCTGTTTTGCCTTCTATAGGTTGTGTCTAGTACCCTGACTTTGACCAGTTTCACAAGGTTTCCCACAGGAGTTGAATTTCAGATATTTTAGTACATGTTAGTAGACAACACGTAACACATGTTGTCTAATTAGAAACACATTGGCAAAGACATTTCTTGGTAACAATTTAGTTCCCAGATTTTCATAACTTGCCCTAACTAAACGTTTGTTTTTTGGGGTGAGAATCCTACTTGAGGCCCGGTGACGAGAAGAAGGTCTTCGAGGCGAAACAAACATCTCTGCTTAATGTTTTAAATGTCTATTATTACTATTAACACCTTAACAAACACTACAGTGACGTTATAGTCAAAAAAGGTCTTTCTATAGTACGAATACAAAGATGATGATGATACTAAAGATTATAAACTCTATCTATCTCGTCTGTTATCCCGCGAGTATAACACTAGACATACTGTAGCGCTCGCGTGTATTTGACAGACTATATATCGTTATTTCGGCGGCTCGTCGATGAGTGTGCCAAAGCTGTCGTTCACTAAGATTATATTGTGTATACATATACTGTATGCAAATACATGTATATATTAGTATAACATATATTATATATACATGTCTTAATACAACAAAGACCATAAGCTAGATATCAGTGGGTTATTGTGGGTGTCTGGGGGGAAAAAAAAATACACTAAATTACAGTATTGCTTGGAATAGAAAAAGCCCATTAGTTCCCAAACTTTTTACACCTTTGAGCTCAAAAGAAATCTGATGTTTGTTGCCGGCGACCCAAATTAGTCAAAATAGCAGGATCTCACAACACGACACTTCGCACTGTGTTGTGAGATTGTAGATTATTTTCACGAGTGCTTAAACATTTGTTTTCTAATTTATGGCATTTCTTAGATCTTTCCTTTCTTTGTGAAATTTACAGGAAAAAAATAATTATTCTAGAACATAATTTGTGAAACAAATGGCTTTTCTTTTTAAATGTTTTTAACCTCAACCCTTTAGTCTTTGGGAACCAGTTGGCTCTCAACCTGTAGGTCAACTCGGTCTCCACCTGGTTTTGGGAGAGGTCTCCAGATGACAGTGAATTGAAAATAGTTCATTGCTGAAAATAGTTTATTAACAAGTATGGTTGTAGATCTACTTGTTTTACATTTGCGCCGTAGTACAACTGGGTCAAACAGTTCAAACATGATTGTTTTCGCGGGGTCTCCCAGCAACTGAAAAGGTTGGGAACGACTGGGCTAAACCACACCCAAGATCTATATATTTTGTTTCACCACATGGATGGATGGATGGATGATGGCTCATGGTACATCAAGGCCTCATACTGTGTATTTTTCTAGGCCTGAAGAGTTTGTCTTTTCTGCCCCTCCGAAGTACAAAAAGGACGAGGAGGAGGAAGGGGATGAGAGGAGAAGAACCACTCAGGTTCTTCTATCTACTGCACAATGACCCGTATTCTCTAGTCTTTATGTTACTGCCTCTCTCCAGCTCCATCCATTTTGTGATCAATAATGGACTATTATTATTATTATCACAGAGATCCTGGGGGTGGTTGTAACAAAGACAGATAGACAGACAGATGGATAGATGTAGACCTAAGATTTAGACTCTCCGAGAGGCTTTTCGCTTTCGCTTTCTGACAGCATCACTCTCTACGACAGTCTCTCGCTTTACCCTTCACCCAAACTCACGTCACCCTGGAGTATGTTTGCACATAACGTTGTTTTGCCTGTGTCGGAATTTCTGCCTCAAAGTAGATCCTGCCTTGTACAAATGCAACATCTAAAGGCCCCCAACATGGAGTTCCACTTGTCCAATGACTCTCTGCCAAGAAACTTCAATCAGTAGAGCCGTCGTTTTCAATGAAAACGGTATTTTGATCCACTCGTCTCAGAATCTCCTCCTCGCCTACAGTAATGGTACAACTGCTTGCGCCACTATCTGGGTACACAAGGAGATTCCGAGACAAGTGGATCAAAACGGCGTTTTTATTGAAAACTACGGCCATTAGTGATCAGAGCAAGTGGAACTCATGTTCTGGGGCCTTGGATGTTGCATTTGTGCAAGGTAAGAGTTACTTTGAGACTTAAAGACTCTCGTAGAGTGATAACGTCTGCCTCTAGGAGTGAATCTAAATCTTAGCCTAGTATAGATGGATGAATGGTTCGATATACCGCCGGCCACTTATATTTGCAGTGTTCATAAATATTACATCCAATACTTTTTGTTGTTGTTGTCGTCGACGTTTACCCTTCCTCCCTCTTTATGTGTTTTATTTCAGGGAGGGAGGGGGGGTTGTTGTTCAACCCAAAGGGGTCCAGATGAGATGAGTTCTAATAAATGTGCTTGCAGAGTGAACAGGACTGCATGTTTTCCGTGATGAACAGGAGAGAGAGAGAGGGAGGGAGAGGAAAAACAACAAAAACCTCTTTTTTATTTTCTGCTCTATTGATTATTAATGTCTTAATATTTTTATTTTCTAGATATATACGAGTGTGGTTCCTGTTTTTATTTCATTTTATTATATTCACCGCGACACGTTTTTAAGGTGGATGATGATCGTTCTTATTTTTTAAAGCAGCAGACCCTTGTGCCATATTTGAAAGTGTGTGTGGTGGTGTTCCAAAAAATATATATATATTTAAAAAAAGGTTGTCACTTCATTTGCAATAAACGTTGGCCGTCAAGACAAGAGTGCGGGTGGATTGTCGTTTGGGAAAAAAAACTTTTTTTTTTTTTTTGTTTTTGCTTTTAACTCCATTTCTTCAGTTATTGTTGTTTTTTTTGTTGTTTTTTAATCAAAAGCACATAACATTTGTAGAGAAAAAATGGTGTAGAGTTTAAAAAAAATGAAATAATATAAATGTAAGCTGTATTAAATGTCCACAGAATGGGACGTACTCCTTTTTATTGAATATGAAAAAGAAAGCCAGCCATTGCGTTGACGCGGTCTTAACTGTTACAGAGCCCCCCCACGTCACCGCCACGCTAAATCGGACGAGGTTTATTTAGGCCTGCGTCCGTCTGGTTCACAGAATCGATCGAAAACAAGAGCATACTAAAAAATAAATGTTTCGATAGCGCTTGGTTGTTTCTGGTGGGGGATGAAGGAGGTGACTTTTGCTCTCGAGGGCTCTCTCAGTACTTGTATGTAATGTCGAGATCTTTTATTTTCTATTAAAAAAAAAAAAAAAAATCCAGTGGGGTCCGGTCGGTCCGTATGTGAGTCTTGCATGCCATTGTTCTTTATATTCTGTGCTGGATGTCCGAAATTTAACCTTAAACGTTGGTTGGCAAGATCACCCCATTCTAGAGACAAAGCAAAAAGCCCCACGACTCTTTTATTATTAACCAGGCACCACCAGCCTCATCCAAAGAGACTGTATGATGACCATACTTCGAGCCCACAAATCGTGACGTCCTCGGATTTTATTTTTGGGTGGGTGGTGGGGGACGTGTTGACCAAGCTTACTCCCGAAAGGAGGTGTCTTTTAATTTGATGGTGTTAATAGTGTGTGTGCGTGTGTGTGTGTGTGTGTGTGTGTGTGTGTGCGAGAGAGAGACAAGTGGATCCTACAGGCAAAGAGCCCCACTTAAGTCCAGAAAAGTCCAGATTCCAAGCATTTCAGCATCTGATATTTGTTTAGTCAAACACACTCTAGCTGTGTTTTCATATTTTGTCGTACAAGGGTCTTGCAGGGATTGACTCGTTTTTGGGCTTGTAGATCGCTTGTAGATCGCCTGTTTTCGCCGGTTAATGACCTGGCCAAAAACAGGGACATGATTCTCTCCCACATCTCTGTAAGAACAGAAAACTTTGTGGAACCTTTGGAGGGGCAGACTAGTTTCCACCATGTAGCAGGGAACCGATTCTTAAAGGTTTTGTGACATCAATTTTCATTTGTTTTTTTTTTTCTTTTAGGTTTTATGATCTCATTTACACCCAGAAAACCTGGGTGTAAAACTTGGAACATTCATTTTTCTGTGGTCTGGAGTTTTCTGTGGGGGTTTTGAAGGCTGTTAAGCTGCAGTGAAAACAGGCAAAACAGTGACATTTGCAGGAAAATCAGCGCACTTGTTTGTGGCAGAAAATCCCCAGACCCCAGAAGATCTAGTGAATGTTAGAATTACTGATTTTTAGAAGGCATTTGCAGAATTGGCCTCAGCTCTTACTGGGTGTCCATTTAAGTCACTTAACGTTAACCACACATACATACACTAGGTGGGGCTCCTTGCCTGCTGGATTCAAACCTTCTGGAAACACCAGGACAATACCCCCGCCCCGCCCCCAACCCCTCCCCACTTCCCAGGATGTCATGACAAAAAAATACCAGTCCATAATGCCATTGTGTTGCACAGTG
Source organism: Benthosema pterotum (assembly GCA_039105355.1). Lineage (NCBI taxonomy): Eukaryota > Metazoa > Chordata > Actinopteri > Myctophiformes > Myctophidae > Benthosema > Benthosema pterotum. Next base: position 16,682,768 of record CM076988.1, read on the forward strand.
CAAAGTTGAATTGCAGAAGTTACCATATTTGTAAAATCATGAGAACAAAGACAATAAAATTATTAAGATTTATTGTTGTGTTACTGGTATGTATTGTTTTTTTTTTTGTTCGTTTTTTTGGTTTGTTTTTCTTCTCTCGTTTCTTTTATATTCAAGCTATATACAAGTTAGTGCCGGTTGGTTTTTCGGCCTTGCTTTGTGCACAACAGTGGTTTTCAACCAGCAGTCCAGTTACCGGGGACCAGCGGTGGTCCTCCTCGAGAGAAAGGGTTTCCAGGTGGTCCCCAGCTAAATGATGGCAGAGTTCATAATCAAGCGGATCTCTTGAGAGTGTAAAATGAAACCAAACAGACCCGTTATTTTTGATCAACGTTTGCCTGTTATTTCTCCTAAATACATCATGGAATTGTGGTCAAAAACAAAATAAATCTTATTTATTTGGGTCCGAGAGAGTTAAGGGCTCCATTTTTGGGTGGTCCGTGGCGCAAATTATACTGAATAAATAGTGGGCCCTGTCTGGTATCAAAATGGTTGAAAACCACGGTTTCACAAGGTCACTCCGGTGATGAAACAAACTTTTCTAAAGTCATCCTGCAGTGCACTAGTTACAGCAGATACAAAAAACAAATTAATAACCTAAGATTGAATCCTATGCAAAGAAAAATAAAACTAAATCAAAAATCAGACCCTATGCTAAGAATGCATAATATGCACAATATTCACAATATTATAATCATTACTCGAGTACAATATATTGTAGCTATGGTTATACCCTTAAACAGAGTGTTTGTAATAATAATCTATGACTGTTTTCAGTGTTAAAACACTTCAAAGTGTGTTTATCATAATGATTTCACCCCAAGAGGAGTAGATACATAGAAAATATCCCACAAAAAATAGAAAACAAACAAAAAAACAAGGCTTTTCCAGGAACAGTTCACTATTTCTTTTTGTTTTTATAAAGAAGCCAAGCTCGAGTCTTATGATGTGGTCTTATGAATTTCTTTCAGTTCATCAAAACATAATTGATATTGAAAGCGGATATTAGAAATGTTGCAGCTGCTGCAAAACTGTTTTTCCAAACTGTTTTTTTTTATATATTTGCCTGTTGAATTGGTTTGAATTCTGTTAACGCAAGAACTATTTGCCTTGCTTGTAGGTCAGCGATTTAAGAAGGACATAAGTCCTCACATTTGTTAACCAACTTCACTTTTTCGCACCAACAATCTTTTTTGGTCATCTTGATTTTCGCCAACTACTGACATCAACAAACCAGATTATAGACTGATTTTCAACCACGTTGAGTCATGATTTTTTCCCCCCATTGGCTTGCACCACAGTTGGTGATGGGTAACGGTGACATGCCTTCAATACTTCACACGATTCCTTTGTTTTTAATGGACTAAAAGAACCCCATTTTAACACTCAAATCGGCCTCTTAACACACCAAACTGTTCCTTTTGTATATCAGTCAGAGTTGCCCCTGTGCAAAGGTTCCCGTCTTTTCTCTTTTTACACAGTGAAATATACATTGGTAAATTAGCTTTCACATCATATTGCTCAGGTGACAGCAGTACTTAAAACAGAATGCGGAGGAGAATCTAAATGGACAGGAGATTCAGTAGAAGGATTAAAATAGAACTATACAACGCCTGGAAGGTTCCTGTCTTTTTTAATTCTCACAGATGAGGGTCTCCACCACAAACGTGTTCTCAAAGTGACGGATCTTGCGGCAGTTGAGGGCCTCGCGCTTATGGATCCCTGGAAGGAAAAAGTAGAGAGAGGGAGAGGTTAGGATGGTCATTAAAAGGGAATTCCACCCATTTTCAACATTCTAATATGTCATTAGTATACCTTTTGAGATGTTGTGTGGACAATGTTAAAAATGTTTCCCCATTCTGTGTTTCCGAGAAATGGAGGTCTGAAGAAAATCATTAACATGGCAAAACACATCTTGATGACATCATCAAGATGTATTTCGCCATGTTAACGCATAGTAGACGCCTAGACGGGAACCCCAAGTGGTAGTTTTACCCTAGTTGACGGGAACCCCTACAGGGGTTCAGTATCAAAAAATGTCAAAAATTTGATGGTGTTACACAATAGTTTGAAGTTTTTCAATACACTTAGGTAAGTATTTGAAAGACATTTTTAGAATCGGGATAGTCTACAATGGGTTAATGGATTTCTTTAGAAAATGTTGAAAATGGGTAGGATTCCCCTTTAAGCGTTTTAAAATCCTAAATACTTATCAGGGTTGCCAAGAATCTATACTTGCTAGATGCTAGAGTTCATGTGATTAACATAAAGGTTGTCCACAGTGTTTAGAATGCTCACAAAGTGAATTTAAACTAAGTCACATCATGGAATACCTTGATGGACCACTGGTTGCATTTAGTAATTTACGAAAGTGAAGATTTGTATTTTTAAATTGCTGTATTGTACAGGTTGAGACACAATGAAGTAAATGACCTGGCGACTGGAATACGTCACCAGGTTCAGTTACTGGAAAGTTAGGATGTCAAGAAGTTCCACAGAACATTCAGTTAGAATCTCAAGGGAAACTACCGGATTGCCCTGGTTGAGTCACAGTTATAAGGAAACAATCAATCGCATGTGTCTGCTTGCTCATACGTGCAGTACGTTACAATGAAGAGCAACATGATTTTACTGGTAATATGTGGAATGTCCCCACATCTCGCCCACACCCCCCCCACCCCCACACCCCCTCCTCTGAACATGAGAGTGGTCCCCATGTTGACTCAGACAAGAGCCAGAGCCGTCAAAATATTCTCTTACGGGGATCCCTGGCATATTCTTTTTTTTTTCTCCTTCAAATGGGGTCCTGGAAAAAGTCCAGAACCATCATCCAGTAATGCCTCTTGCCAGAAGGGTTGTACAAGGCTTGTACGAGGTGTGGATCAGAGTGTGTGCGGCGGCCAATACTTTGAAACTTTAATGAACGACTGAAGGGTGAACGGCTGTTCGAGGGAAAGCCGATCCCACATCGGAAGACGGCTTCGGTTCAGGGCTTGACCTACGGATAACCCTGTGTTGACCAGGCTTTCCTTTCCAAAATGTATAAAATATGTTTTCTATGGTGTATGCCATGATAACTAAAAACACTGTGAGGTGATAACTTTATGAGCTACTTCCTGTCAGAAAATATATTGGCGGTGACTGGAGTGTTGGAGTTGGGAGGCGCTAGTTATCAGTGCAGCAACCGTCCTGCTGCCTCCCGCATTATGTGCACATTCAAAACAGGTGGTGCGCATGGGCTGTTGAGTGACAGTCAATGAGCACTTCCAAACTCTGAAAAAATAACCTGCAAAGAATCTCTTGACCGAAAGTAGCTCATAAAATGTCTAAGGTGGATTTTTATGGAACAAAAACTTTACACATTGAAAGAGAATAACTCAAGCTTTCCCTACAGATGCAAGGTTGGTGAGTTTGATTTTGTTTAATGCAATCAGATTTTCTACTTGGTTGAATGGGCTGTGTATGGGAAGTTGCACCTAGGTGGCACCTTGTTGGCAAGATGGCCGCCTGTCTGAATGTCATCAGCAGTCTCACCTGTGACGGTGGAGCGGCGCTCCAGCTTGTAGGTGTCTCGTCCCTGACACAGGCTGTAGATGAAGAAGCCCAGATCCTCGATGTTGTCCAGCCGCTCCGTCACCATCATCTGTTCATGGATCAGGTAGGACTGGGGCAGGTAGGTACCAGCCTGGAGAACAACATATACGCCTAATCTTAGGGACTTTACAGATGGAGAGTAACAAATCACTCATTCTACTTCATTTTCAATGGGACCGGCATTTTGTGCTCAGAAAACGACGTGCGATAAAGAGAGCGTGTGACGCCAAGCGTTATTGCCTGGCATCCAGTGTTGTTTATTGCGCGTGTGCTTGTTTCATGCACACGCCGGCAATTTATTTAAGACCTCAATCCTGTGTGATTTTTTTTTTCTCGCTTCTCGTCTGTCAGCACTGAGTGGCGTGGTGGAATCGCCGTGATAATGTGTGCGTTTCAGACTCGCCGTCTGTAATGCCCTTTACTACTATTATTTTTATGGATGCGCTGGTATGAAAACTCTTGACTGATGTTTAAAATAACAATTTAACCGATCCAGTATGGATACCGATATATGCATTTTTAGGTTTTTGTTTTAATTTCCTCGTTTTGTGCCAAGGGAAATTATAGGCTGTTTTATTGTTGATACCGTTATTGAGAGATGTACAGTATGTGGACTGATACATTAGTGCATCACTAATTATAATTAGAGATCGAAATATAAACCAGACCAAAGATATAACTGTGGTAGGTAGGTGGGTAGCACCATGGGCGTACAACATTACAGTATATACAGTTATCATTAGGTAAGGTAAAGGCATGTATGTAGGCCTACTGCCCAAAAGAAAAACGGTATTCAAAAAATGAAATAAAATACAGGATCAACGTATGGCTGGGGCAGACAGTGCTATCTTGAACATCGGATACTTTTTGTTTGTTTGTTTAATAACCTTGTGCCTTATCTCCGCCACTGTCAAATCCCCACACTTTTTTATACACTGTTTGAGGCTTTGCGGATTTCACTACTATGCTGATTACCTTTATGTTGACAAGCAGTTCCACAAAGTCCTTGGGAGGCATGACGATGGAGGTGTTGAGTGGAATGATATAGCACTTGTTCAGGAAGAGGTCCAGATAGGCTGTGAGCCTCTGTGGGAGGGAGAGAGAGAAACAGAGAGAGATTCAGGCGTCAGCATTCTCAAAACACATGGCCTGTTCCGTTCTCTCCAAAGTCATAGAACAATAACAGCGGCAGGAAGGGAAATGAAACACGACGTTACATTTTATGTCCCATCACCAAAAAGTAATGAGTCAGCCATATTAGTTGTAATAGCTTTTGATGATGGAATAGGGAACTAAATGATAACTTAAAAAAAACACATGCAACAGATTACCAAACTGCCAGCTAACATCGGGTCAGAGTGGTTTATTGTCGGTGTATTAGCACAGAGCAAGCCTATCTATATCCACTTTTCAGCTCTTAGTTCTTAAAGAGAGACGACTTCGGCACACCCGGTTTAATTTTGAGCAGGTGCGTTGGGCTGGGCAGAGCTGCAGACATCTGGAGAGAGACCTGCACACCGCCACTTTCTCGTTCAAGAGGCTTTATTTCATAGGCAGGAGTCTTTATAAGAGACCTGACTCTAAAATAAAGACTTTCAAGCACACGGTGTGCAGGTCTCCTCTCTCTTAAAGCTATCGGTACTTGCAGATACTTGGTGGTAACAAATCCAAGCACCTTGTGGTTTAAAGTCCAACAGCTCGTACCGACTGTGAGTGAACGTGCGTAATTACTTTTACTCTTGGTTTGACTTACGGTAGATTCCCTCCCAGGGGAATGTTTTCTAAAATACATGGTGTATTCTTGAGGAAAATACACTTTCCTTTCTCAATTCGCGAAAGAAATGAAAACAATTTATTTTCAATAGCAGCTGACATTGGGCTGGTTTGTGTACGCAATGCCTCTGTGTTTGCTCATACAGATAAGAACAATGTCCACTTTTTGCTGCTGTAAGGTCAAAAAAGAAAAACTGCAAAACAGCTTTGTTAGCATTTCTGTTTGTGCCTCTAACTTTAATTGCAGGCTTCTTCATTGTGTGTCGCTGTAAATACTTTTCTAAACTGTACTACGTAAGCCTAGTTAATTATTCATTTTATTAATATGTCTAGTGTTTTTTCACGTCCCCAGAGGCTATTGAAACTCCTGAGCTCCAACTGTTCTCAGGATACAGATTAAAATCCTACACTGGAGCCTTGCTTCAGTGTCTATAAAATAAATGTTGGACGTACGTATGCCTGTCTGTGTCCAATGTACACAGTTATTTTATTGGTCGTCCGAGACTTTAATTGACCTAGCCTCTAGGCCACTCATTCTTTAGTTCTCAACCTCACCATCTAGATAAGCCTGATCTCTGTATGACACAATGTACAGTGCTTAAAACCCTTAGTGTACTGAACGTGTTTTGGTGTTCTAAGCATTATGTTTTAACTATTGAAAAATAGCAGATCTACAAGCTCATAGCGCACCACCCGGTGGCGCGCTATGAGCTTGTATCTCTGCTATTTTTGAAAAATCGTGAAAACGTGGTGCAAATCTTTGAATATTATGTTATTCAGAGACTAGAAATCTAGACAGGACACAATTGGGTTAATCCAGGACCAATCTAACACACTCTCTCTGTCTCTGTCTCTCTCTCTCTCTCTCTCTCTCACCCGGTTGAAGTCGTGCACGATGTCGGCGGGGTCTCCGTCGGCGAACTCTGGCACGGGGACGTTGATCATCTCCACGCCGTCCTCCTCCAGGATGCGGATGCTCTCCTTGATGTGGCGGAGACGGGCCGGCAGCCCCGGGTACTCCTCCACCTCCGTCTCCTCTATCATGTAGTCCTCCTCGCGGTAGTCCACCCCGCAGAAATACACCTGGCCCTCCTGGGTGGGCCCCAAGAGGACGAGAGGGAAGAAAGTTTCATTCGCTGATTTTCAACCCAGTGTTGCCAACTGTCAAAATCCAAAATGCACTAAGTGGCACTTCCAAAATGCACTAGAATGTGCTAGAGCAGTGGGTTTTCAACCATTTTCATAACAGGGCCCATTATTTATTCTGCATCTTAGCCACGGAGAAGGACTACCATTTGATGTTGAGTTTAGTCTCTCAGACTAATGTAACGTTGATCAAAGTAGCATTTCTCCTACATTTTCTAAATGTGTAGATTCTTGAAAACTAGGTAATTCAAATGTTTAACTATAATTTAACTCTTGAGAGTGTAAAATGAAACCAAATGGAACCGTAAGGGTCCATTTGGTTTCAAGGCACTTGATTCTGACTTGCGGTGGTCATTGTCATGTTCTTTCTTTAGCTGGGTATTTTATGTCTCTCTCACCTGCAGCATGTAGGACCTGTACAAGTAAGCCCCTCCCACCACCACGCCTGTCAACATGAGGCCAAGTCCCAGAAACATACACCAGCACCACAGCCTGGACTGGTGACGGTACACTGGCCTGCACTCCTCCACATCCTGAAAGCACACACACACACAGGTAAAATAAAGGTGAGTCAAGTTAATCATTCACGCACACATTTTCATACACCGATGGTGGCGGAAACCGTGCAAGGCCCAACCTGCACATCGAGGGGGAATTCGGGGGTCAGACATCCCGTTAGTCAGACAACCTGCATGACTGCTATTGAAAACTAGCAGATCTGCAAGCTCATCGCACCGTGCTCCAGCTTGTAGATCTATGTTTCCCCGAAAATGCAGCACAAATCTTTGAATATACAGTATATTCATTCAGAACCAACGTTAACTCAAATCTTTGCTTCTGGGGCAGCGGTTCCAACATATTTTCAGATAGGCGAGTCTGCAGCCAAATACAGATAATTCTAATTCTGGGGTAATTTTATTTTATTTATTTATTTTATCAGGCACATTGTAATCTCAGGTAAGCTCACCCATTCATCGCGTGGGAAGCCTGTAGATTGGCCACTGTAAGAAAAAAGTAGGCTAAGGATAAAACTTGTTTTGTTTTTGGAGAATGCTCTTGTGACTGCTGGACATGTGCACGGTCAGGAGCGTGTGTGTGTCTCTTATATGGGCGTGGTTTATTGTTTATGTAATGTTTTTTTTTCTATATGCGCACTGCCTAGCAGCTAATCCTTCCTCTTTCACTATCACTAGGATTTGACCTTTCACCTGTAGCCTAGTCTGTAGCCCTTCCTCTAATACAGTATGTCTGCACTTGGATTAGTTATTCCACAGTAGCAACGCAAATGACGATTATGTACATTGTGCGTAGTTGCATTAACAGTGATTTTACAATATACCACTGGGGTCCAAGAGATAGAAATGCCATTAGGGGGTCCATAGCCAATTAGGGGGTCCATAGTTTGTCCCCAATGGCCCCCATTGGGGACAAACTATGGACCCACTAATTGGCTATAGACCTGGGGGGTAACTGAAATGAAAACTGGCGAAAGAAACGTTGTTGTTGTTGTCGTTTTTTTTTGTCATAATATCAGTAATCAGTGGCCTATGCCTCACCATAACCGGGATCAATATTTGTTTGCAGCCAAACATCCGGCAACAGACAGGCTGTAGTATGTGTGTGAATATCTTTCCTTTGTGGTGTTTGGCTCCATAGACAACCACCAGGCAGCCATAAACAGGCTGACTGACTCCCAGTCAGTGCCAGCATCAAAGAGACAGACAGACACCTCTGTGGAAACTCCCCTGTGTGGAATATTAATTCAACCAAGCAGGCGGACAGCCTCGGCGTCACTCTGCGGAGTGTCTTGTTTACAAAACGGCACCATTTAAGATCATCAGGTTTTCTGTGGCTCATGGTGGTGGTCAACTGGTTCTTCCAGTATCTGGACTCCACCGATCTTGTACTTTGAACCGGGATGTAACCATTGAACCATTCATTATTTATTACCGTATACATAACAGTCTTCTGTAGCCCCTCAGTCTTGACCCCCAAATTGACACTAATTAGCCCGCAGAACCCCATTTGAAACAATATAAAATGGTGCATTTCTATAGCGCACAACCAGTACACTGGGAGCAATTTGGCGTTCACTGTCATGCCCAAGGACACCTGGTCATGAATAGTCTGGATTTGAACCACCGGCACAGATCCTGAGCTACAGTCGTCCCCTCATAGGAGAAGATTTTTACAGCTCTAGCAGTGATTCTCGAGTCAACCATTTTAGTTTCATGTGCATTGATTAGGCTACAGACCCACACTTAATGGCATTTCTTAATGGGACCCCAATTCATATTGTAAAAAGCAGTTAATTTAACACTTGTGCACTCTTGTTTGTACACTATCCTTTAGCTGAGGACGCGGTTGAATTCTCAAGGACCAACGGGCCCCAAATGTAATGGCATGACAGGTGAGATTGTCTACATGCTGCTACCGAGAGGGTTGTTTTCTTATTTTCTTTTCATGGTGTAATTGGCCATTAACTTTTTTGTGTTTCGTTGTTGTTTTTATGGCATCTGGACCAGCAATTACACAGCTGTTATGGTCTTATTGACGACCACTTTGATCCCCTATTCTGGGGACAACTATAAACAAAATATCTAGGCATTCTATAAGCTCACAGTCACAACACACCCCGTTGCAATGTGCTGAACTGCTTTGGAAGATTTTCTACAACAAATCAATACAAACCAAACAAACAAAAAAAAGTGTGTCCCATCATTTCGACAGCAGCCACTATAGGGGGGTGTTGTTTGCTTGCAGAAACACATTGCCCCTCTGGCAGTATTTCAGCGTTTTCTTCAACGTTTGTTTTGGTAGGCCCAGAAACATCCCTGTCAACCCAAACAGTGACTGTCTGGGAAAAAAACACACACCAAAATACAGCGAGAGGGAACTGTGTTTGTTATGTGTAAACAAACACCACACTACTCCAGTAGCTGATAAATGTTAACGATGGAGTGGTATGATTTTTGTTTTTGTTTTTTTATTTTGTACATGTTTAAGAGGTTGCTGTACTTAAAGGCCATAGAGGCAACTTTTTAGCCAAAGGTCAACATAGATATATCGCTATATTTTTGCCTTTCCCCCCTCTACGTTGCTTCTACTTTGATGCTGCAGCTGTTTCCCTGCAGGCAGACACTTTATTGTTGTCAACAACAAAAAGCAAAACATTTGTCAGACTCGAGAAAGGCTGTGCTAATTTGTGAGGGGGGGCGGGTGTTGGGTGAGGCAGCATTTTAGCCAATCACAGCACAGCAGTCTCCAGCAGATTCACAAGAGCCCATAAAGTGGAGGTGAGGTGGAGTTAGAATTAAACAAATCTGTTTACAAAGAATGAACTGGTGGGGTGCCCACATGAAAATGACATTTTAACAAATACTGCACACTTTTAGGAAAAGATTTTTCCTCCTCCTATTGCTAATACCTGATGATCATGTTTTTTGTGTGGAAAATCAAATCATGGCACTCCATCTTTAATTGTTATTATTATTATTATTGCCAAAGTTAGTACTAAATATATGAACACAATGACCTTACATTTCACTCTCTCAAGCTAAACTTCCTCTCTCGGTTTCACTCTGCCTCTATGGTTTCCGTTTGTCACTTTGTTTTTTTTTTAATGTGTGTTGAAATAATCACCTCTGCGTCTGGAACGCTGAACTTTGGATTTTTTTTTAAGAACGTCCTACCGGTATTTCCGCTATTTCATTAGCAGTCCTTTTGCAGAGAAAAGGGAGCAGAGGTCACAAGAGACTTCTCTCTTTCTCTCTCCCTCGCTCTCTCTCTTCCCGAGTACTTTTATGCTCTCTTTTTTTTTTTGGACTCCGTCCTGTGGGACACATCATCACAGCGGAGCTCCTTATCCCAGAGATTACTTTCTAATCTCGCTCCAACACGCTTCATAATGTCTGAGAGACGGACCAACCAACCTCAAAACCTCCCTGTCCCTGTTCACTCTACTTAGGTTCCCAGATCACAGGAGGAATAGCAGCAGGCAGCCCCCCCTCAGTTCTTTTTCCCACACATGTGAATGTGAATTCAAGTCTAACCGAGTGATCTGACCTCATTCACATCTCATGTAAAAAAAAAAAAGAATAATAATGACGTATAGGTCGGTAGCTCCATGGTCCATAGCTCCACTGCTTCTACGATTCTGCCTTGCAGTGGAGCTCTGTGAAAGACAACGTAATCTCTCAGGTGCAACGCAGACTAGCCTCTCTTCTGGAGTGGAAATATATAGAACGTTTTACCTACTCACCGAAAGAAACACGGCTTGTGTTATTAGAAAGCCTACTTTCCTTGGTGGAAACAATCTGCCTTGCAAGGCAGAATCATAGAAGCACTGGAGCTATGGACCAGAGCTTGTGTAAATGTATGTTTTCTATATCTGATAGAAGGATTAAAGAAGACTGTTCATTTTTCAAGTTAGCATTCAGACTGCCCAAAATGAGTGATAACAAACGGTGGCACTCTTTCTGTTACAGGGAGTAATGATGCTGGTGACCTTTTCTCTTGCAGAGGAATGGTGAATTTAACATCCTGCTGCCATTATGGTGAGTGACTGTCCGAGGCAGCAATTCTGTGTCCTTTTCAGGTTCGGATGTAACCTTTCCCAATTGGAGGGACAGGAGAAAATGGTTTGGGCAGTTTGGCACGGGTGATGAAGCCCTCCTACATACCATTATGCCTTTAAATTCACCCCAAACCCCTACATTGAAAAGACAACTATGCATTTTATCATGGTTATGTCTATAACACAAGATCTATCTTCTATTTTATATATTTTCTTTAGTTTTGTGAACCACAAGATTTATATCTTGTACGGGACTTATATTCGGCAAGCAAGCATCAATAATAACATCAGTAGTTGTTGAAGTTGCAACGGGCACGAAGCATGCATAAAGCAGTCTGACTCCGATTTTTTGAATGATGAAATAGCGTTGGTTTAGTGGTGCCACAATTGTAGCTAGATAGTAGCGTAGTGAAATCATTTTAAATATAACACTTTATTTTTAAATACATTTCATTTATTTATTTTGCTTAGATCCTGCCCTGGCCCTCTTCAAAGAACTGTCAGAAACCAAAGACAGAAATGTAGGGAATAACAGCTTTTTGTATAGCCTAGGTACACAAGTTTATGATATACAAAGCATAGGCTGAATGTGTGACTGTGAACCACATTCAGACTTGTAAAGGATAAGCACATCTAAATATATAACTGCTAATTCTGGGTGTTTATTTAATTTTTGGTCTCATCAAAGTAAGGCGGCTGGCACTCAACACGGCAACTCTAAAAACATACAGTATCCCAAATTCATGTGAATGCCCTCTCAGATGCGCTGTGCATTCGAGACGACTAAGTCCACACTAATTATCCATAACTTATACATGATGGAGGCTTAGAGGTCAGGACAGATGGGCCTTTTTCAGGTAGGGGTCAGAATAAACTACGGACTAGGATTGTTTGTCTCGAATTAGCAGACATTCTTAAGGCCCTGTTTTTGTTGGTGTACTACGGGCATGATGAGGACCCCATGGTTGCACCCGTTGCCCTGACCAACCCACACATTATCCACCCACCAGAACAACAGAGAAAATACTATCTTCTGAAAGGCTCTGTCCTCCTTGCATTGCAAAACACTGTGTGAACCCTCGTTGGGAGGGAACGGTTATCGGTTCGACGGGAAGGAATGTTTCAAAGGGGAAGAAAGAAAAAAATATGCTATTCGCATTGAATACAACATCCTTATCTTACCGTGTCACCTGATTATAGCAGGGCATGCGTCATCCAATTCTTGTTCACCGATAGAGAAGACTGAATTGGACTGGACACAGGTGAAAGATGGCTTTTTGTTTAAATCAACTTTTAAGTAAAGTAAGGCGTTTGTTTTTGGCCCTGACTGTTTTTAGCCTACTTTGCATGATTCGTGAGCTTGAACCCGCCTGAACCCAATGACTTATCAGAGGAAAGCACGGTCAAATTATTAAAGAAGGACTTTGTACTGTTACTGTAAAACTGTGTGTGTGTGTGTGTGTGTGTGTGTGTGTGTGTGTGTGTGTGTGTGTGTGTGTGTGTGTGTGTGTGTGTGTGTGTGTGTGTGTGTGTGTGTGTGTGTGTGTGTGTGTGTGTGTGTGTGTGCGTTTCCCATCAGATGAGTAGTAGGAGCTAGTGCCCAATGGCTTGATAGGTGTAGCAGGCAGCAAATACAGATAAATAATGATGGCGTGTGTGTGTGTGTGTGTGTGTGTTGTGGGAGATACATTGTATCATGTGCTCTTGTAACCAGTCACCAGGGTTCCTCTTTGTGTGTGTGTGTGTGTGTGTGTGTGTGTGTGTGTGTGTGTGTGTGTGTGTGTGTGTGTGTGTGTGTGTGTGTGTGTGTGTGTGTGTGTGTGTGTGTGTGTGTGTGTGTGTGTGTATCTAACTTAACAGACCTACAAGCTCACTGCGCCTTGCATCACTGCGCGCGGTTGAGCTTGTAGATCTGTTGTTTTTGACAGGCGACACCGCCGTACTATTGAGCATAAAAACCTCCTCCAGTGCTGAGTCTCTTTCGCTTTCTCATGTCAGCCATTTTCACTCTCTCTTTCTCTCACTCACACACACACACGCGCGCGCGCGCATGCACGGCTTTACACGCACGCTTCTTTTGCAAGCTCCTCTTGCACTTGAACAGTTTATCGACAACAACAAACACTGACACGAAAATAAAACATAAGGCTATTTTCAACAATCTAAGCCGTGCATTAACGTTATTGCATTAAAATGTCACGCAATAAATCCCAGATAACAACATTAAAAGGAGGAGATGGGGGGGGGGGGGGGGGGGCAAGAATGCACAAGTGTGCTGATTTAATAATAAAGAATAATTGCACAATAATTTGCACGGCGGTGCAGGCTGATCGACACAAAACTACAAGTCTGGTTATTGTTAATAATATTGATATAATAATTACAACCTGATTATTGTAATTACAATTACCCCCACCCCTTCCAGCGACCCCACTACGGATAAGCGGTTGAGGATGGATTAGATGGATGGATGGATGCATGGATGCATGGATGGATGGATGACCGATGTCGATACATAATTACAACGTAATTAACGCGTTATTAGTAACACTGTATCCGGGTTTTTGTTTTTGCCCGGCACGGGAAACATTGTTGCCAAGTGGAGAGAGTGGGTACGATAGAAGAACTCACCGTCTCTGTGGGGATCAGAGCCTCGTCCGAGTCCTTCTTTATGGGCTCTTTCTGCCCTAAGGACGAGTTGAAAGTGACCTTAACCATGGTTAGCAACTAACGGACGGTGTTATTCATGCGTTTATTTATTGCGATGATTATAATCCCCCGATCTATCCAGTATATCTGCTCTTCAGTTCTTCTCCTTCTTCACCACAGTGTCTGGTTACAGTGACGCACGTCAACACAAACCCCCGGTGTTGCCAGGTCGGGCTGTGGGGAGGGGAAAAACAAGCCCCACCAAAAGAGATTGGGAGCCCTTAATTTGCCCTTTAAAGCAAGGGGTAGGCATTAGGCAACCTTTTCGAGATGAACTGCCGTGTCTTTGTTTTCTTGATAGTCGGCGTGCCATATCAACATCATGTTTAGCCTAATTATGATTGATAACACATCAAAATGTTTTTGACAGGGGCGGGACATGGTCCTGAATATGTATGGCAGTTTGTCACATTCAGTAATCTTTGGTGGTCAGGTGTAAGTTCCTGGGGACCCCTGTAGGCAATAAAAAAGAAATAACTGTAATATTTTTATATACTAATAATAAAATTTATATTTACGGCCATTGTCAAGGTACCTAACCCCAGAATGGTTTCTGCTGCCGTGTATGAATGGGTGAATGTAATGCGCGTATAAAGCAGTCTTTATATGAATTCACAATTTACCAAACCAACGCTCGTTTTTTCATTTAGACCCTGTGGATGGAATCAATATATTCTCTAGCAACATTACAGAATAACGCGCCGAAAGTCGCTTATAATAAGCCGACATGGCAACACTGCTGATCACATGAGCAGAGATAGATACGCCCCCTACTTAAGAAGTATTATGGTTATGATTGCTATTATTGTTATGTGCTTGTATTTTTCGCCATTGTATTACTGATGATGATTAATAGCATTTGAGCGGATAATAGTCTGAGGGGAATTACCTGGTGGTTGCAATTAGTAGCAATTTGCCTTCAAATCATTCCACCAAAAAAAAAAAAAAAAAAAAAAAAAAAGCATAGGCTACTATATTGAATAGCTGTTCATCTCCATGTACCACTTTTTATTGACTTTTATTGCTTTCATTTAAAATGTAGGCTACGTATACTGTAAATATTTACAATCAATCAATCAATCAATCAATCAATCAATCAATCAATCAATCAATCAATCAATCAAATGCAGCGTGCATGCAGCTTGCAGCTGTGCCCGCAAGAGGGCGGCGCTGCGTTGTGTTGAACGCTCAGTTTTGGAACTGTCTGAGGACTGTCTGAGAGGTGGGTAGATTAGCCTTTATAACCAACAATAACATCAAAAGCAACACTGAAATAGCAGTAGGCTACCTTCCCTACATGTTCTTTAGCCAATCGCCAGTCATTTAAATGTGGGACGGACTATAGGCCTAGGTTGTTATTGGAGAAAGTAAAATATGGGTGTTAATTGTTTTACATTCCTTGCTTTCTTTTGGAAACAATGTCTGGATTTAGAAAACATTTGTAGAATGGATTAACAAAATCAGTGCAGATTTGCAAAAGATATTTTTCAGTCCTGAGATTCTTTTTGGCTTTAATCCCTGATTCACAACATGATGAAATGTTTGTTTCTCCTGTTTACAGTTATTAGTATTTTTTTAAACATAGTAACGAATGAACAACAACTAAAGTGCATCTAGAGTCCAAAACCACAACCTTGTTGCTGTTGGCTGGTCACATGACAACTCCAGAAAGAGCAGGATGTAATTAGGCTGATTGAGAACATGCAGGCTCACAAATGTATGTTTGTTTCAGGCTCAGAAATGCTTATTGGTTTCTCCGGTTAGTCTAGACATTTGTCAGTAAGTAAATATTTGGTTAATCACCGTACCTGTCCTTAATAATGATATTAGTTTGGCTGCTTATAGATGTAGATGATAATTAACCTGCATGTAATCAAAGAATTGATATGGTCACAAGCACAGGTTTGGAAATACTAGTTAAACTTAATATCCACCATGTAAAGTGTGGTAGTGAAAAGAATGTTTTTAGATCAATTATATTTCCGGTTGGTTGAAAGTGCTAAAGTTTTAGTCATCTAAAAGTAAGACTAATTGAAAGGTGTTTTCAACCTGCAGGGACGGCTCCGGGGGGGGGGGCTTTAACCCCTCTGATGGAGGCTTAGCCCCCCCCTAAGACCCCCTCCAAATAAGCCCAATTGATTCACTTCTATGGTAACCTCCCCTCCCTCCCTTTCCTTGCACTAACTCTGTTCTCTAGTTTCAGGTCCCAGACGGGGGTCTCGGATTGGGCGTATGTCCTCAGATGTCTGTCTTCAGGCCTCAAGCCATACTCTCAGCCCCCCCCCCCCCCCCCCCCCCCCCCC
Organism: Benthosema pterotum; assembly: GCA_039105355.1. Classification (NCBI taxonomy): domain Eukaryota; kingdom Metazoa; phylum Chordata; class Actinopteri; order Myctophiformes; family Myctophidae; genus Benthosema; species Benthosema pterotum. The sequence continues at coordinate 16,698,908 of CM076988.1, forward strand.
CCACCCCACCCCACCTGGGCTATGCCCACCGTCCTTCACTCTCCCCATAGACTGCACCTCCACTCCACACATTAACATCCTCTGCCCTAGCATTGCTTCATCCTCACCCTGCCCCCCTTTCCATCCATACAAGCCCCTCGCCTTCTCTCACTTCCACCCTCCCTTCCTCCACCCGTGTCTATTTCTCATCCATGCCATCCATGCATTTAATCCTGCCTTTTAATGTTCCTTCTTTTCTAAATAAAGTGTCAAACAGTGTTTTTTTTAATGTGTCTGTTACTAGTGAATGACAATTTAACCAGTATGCATGCAAAGTAATTCCATTAAGTCAAAGTCAAACTAAACATCTTGTTCGCCCAATGAAAAAGTAAATGTGGGTAACTGACTTAAACCATCTGCGGGAACATTTTACTCTAAGTCAAAGTCAAACTACATCTTGTTTGCTCAGTGAAAAAGTAAATGTGGGTAACAGTGAAATGTTTCCACAGATGGTTAGTTGGTCAGTTGTAGATGGTCAGTTTCCACATTTACTTTTTACATTCTGTAACTCTCAGTGGAGTCATCATGAACCCTGATCATCAGGGGGTATATCAGTAGATTCACTCAATCCATCAGGGGTAGAGCTGGTTTCTGAAGATTTTCTCCTTTTGACCCATAACCTCTCCCCTCAACCTTAAATATTACCTCCGAATTCTAATAAGTGTGAAAGGCCCAGTGGTGCAAGAGGAAAGCACAGGTCTCACAAGCTGAAGGTTGGTGGTTTGAATCTTGCTCAGGGTAGACCTTCATTTACTTGTTTTTTTGGAGAAGAGTGGTGAGCTCCGGCCGCCTCACTGAGCCGCCTCCCCGGGAAGGCCAGGCCACCTCCCCAAGCCGCCTCCCAGGAGAGACCAGGCCACCTTCCCACCTCACCTCTGGTTCAAGAGGGAGGAGCTACACCTCCAAGGGGAGGATTTTTTTTTTATAGAATAGGTGGGGTTGAATTTGCATATTACTGTCTGGAGGGAAGGGGCATCCACTGGAGCTATTAAATAAATGTTATTTTTTACTTTCTCAGTTTGGTTGGCAGTTGTGGTTTGATGCACTGCTGCTACTTTTTTTTTGGTTGATGTTTCAGTTTTTGTATTGAGTTTAGAACCTGGACCTAACCCTACACCAGTTGTGGTTTGATGCTCTTTACTTTGCCCTAATGCCCTGTATTTTTTAGTCATTCTATTTTGTTATTTGGGTGTTTTGGTTTTTATATTGAGTTTTGAACCTAGACCCTGTGTGAGGTTTGAACCTAGACCCTTCAAGCTGTTTTAGTTTTAGAGTCCCTGACTTTTAGACTGCGCCACGCCGGCACATGAAAGAGGTTGCAGGGAGGTTATACTAGACCTTTTGGAAGTGACAGACAAGAGAAAAGACTACACTGGTCTTGAACCATCAACCTCTGATATAGAAGGCATGAACATATTCTCTGTGCTACAGAAACATGGAGAACATTGCATGCGAGTTATACTTGACCTTTTAGAATTTAGATGAGCAGCAAAAGTTGAAACATTTGACTAAGTTTGAAGCATCAACCATAACAAAGTTGTTACAGGATCACTACAGGGAAGATGCATAGGATGCTGGTGACTGAGTGGGTAGAGAGGCTGCCTCGAATGCAGAAGGCCCCTGGTTTGAATCTGGCTCTAGGCAATGTGTCACAAGACATGAATGATGTGGTGTAAAAGTTATACTTTAATACTTTTTTTCTACTCATCTAAATTCTAAAAGGTAAACATTTGACCAAATTTGAACGAACAAGTCATTGGTGGCTGAATAGGTAGAGAGCCTGCCTGGTAAGCAGAAGATCCCTGGTTTGAATCAGGCTCAAGGCATTGCCTTGAGCCTGATTCAGCCTGAACCTGTGCCTCTGTGGGAGATGAAGCTGCAACGTCATGCAGACATGCACTATTAGTCTGTTTTTATTCATTTATTTAACACAGACAGTTAACCATTAACCAACACAGCTTACAAATTGTGAAAATGGGCCAGTTTGCCAGAGCGAATTTACATCCCCCTGAGCAGGCTCCTAAAAATGGTAACAAATGCAAAAATACATACAGCATAATAGAAATACAAAATATACAAAAGTCGAAAAATGTCATCTAGTGTGTGAGAGACAGAACCATGGAGAGAACTGATAATTACTCCTGATTACAGATTTTGTTTTTAGCCACATCTTCAGGTTGGTTTAGTCTCTTACTGTCATGGGGAGACTGTTGTTATCCTATTTATGTATGTATCTATGTATTAAAAATGTATCTATGTATTAAAAACATGTTTTTTGATGGATTTCCCCAATTCAAATGGCTTTATTGGCATGAGACTATGTGTCTACATTGACAAAGCAAAAAAGTGTTCACGTACACACAGCCGGACCTTTACGACAGAAGTGTAAAATGAACGACACAGTCGTGATCTTACGACATATTCAAGACCCTTCTACACCAACGTAAGAGTCTGAAATGTCACAAAAATAGTCCACCTGCCATTGCTATGCCGTCAAGGTTTTAAAAAGTATTCTAGTCTAGGATATTTTAAAATGCTTGGCCTTTTTACCATACACATATGGGACTGAATGCCTTTCATTAATGTTTCCATTAACCCCGTTTATTCTTTCATTGAATAACCTAAATAAAAATAACTTAAATGTTCTATTGGAAATTTTAACTCATTTCAAATATTTTTTTCTCTTACTTGATGTAAACATGGTAATGATGAACAACCATAATTAAAATAAATATTACTATTTATGGATGTTACCAATGACACCAATGTCCATGGTTTGGAGGGTGGAGGCATTTACTCTCAGATATATTTCACGTCTTTGCATTTATGAGGACCTTCAGCTGTGGTTCACTATAGTGTCACCCTGATGCAAGCACTAGTCATTAACACGTTTGCATCACCAGAGAAGTTTTCATCATGTTTTAATCAAAAGCGAGTGCTGAATGGAGATTATCAAGTAAACTACATATTCAAAACCTCAAACACATCACACCATACAAGTGCATCATAAGGGTATTGTCCTTACCCTAACCCTCATCTAACAAAGACAATCAATATAAAGCTAAATAGGGTGATTGTAATGCAAGGGAACTTGTTCAATTTGAACTATGCAAAGATGTATAGATTGATCGGGGATTAGGGTTTGGGTTGGGGGGGGGGCATGTTGTAGAAAGAAATGACACAACAAACTGAACAGAACCAAAATCATTACTGTAATGATGATACAATCTAAATAAGCATTAAAACTGACTTACTATTCCGTATTAGGGGCTTCAAATACAGTACTTTGCTTAAAATTGATTTACAATATATATACTAGATTGTATCATCATTACATGATAGTCCCCTTATTTTTTTTATTGAAGACAATATTTACATCACCCACCCACATTCAAAAACAAAGTATTAAACATCAAAGACGTGCAAAACAAATACTGTACAATACAGTAGAATTGGCTCAAGACAATTGAACAGCATTACAGACACGTCAAGTTTTGTGTGGTATATTTTGTACCATAATTGTGCACTATACAACTAAGTAAATGGGAGAGCAATCAGACGTAGGTAGAGGTAATTGAAGTTTGAGACAGCAGACGGGGCAGATCACGGTTTCTCAGATGGTTGTTTCTCAGACTGTTAGATGGTTTCTCAGAAGGAATTTCTTACAATGAGAGGTGTAAACAAAATGTGCACTACGTACCTGGACATATGTCCACACTACCAGAAAAATACAATGAAAAAACAAAACAATAAAATTATCTTAGTTTAGGAATACAGGACTGTCAGTTCAAGACAGTAGGAACCATTTTAGAAAAACAAATATGTCAGATGTGAAATATAGTGCACTGTCATCTTAGAATTAACTTTTGAGCAAACGTTAAATTAGCAAATGAGTAAATCCAGGCAATATGAGCACTTTGCTTTAAAAAATCCCATAAAAAGTAGATTCAGGATTTCAGAACAGACCAAATTTTAGTGGTATGGCATAGCATTAAATAATCCACAGTTACAAAGTCTGTAAAGTGCAGCCGTATGCAAACTGAATCACAACATACTGTACTTTCACAACACAGTGACAGAGACCATCTGCTGACAGAAATATAAATGATAGATCCTGCAATATTTGTTATGAACAGCATAGAGACAACATAAACAGGGCTAAGCCAGAGTTAAAATCATTAGGGACAAATATGAGGATAATGGAGATGACCAACTTGAAATTGTAAACGAGATCAATTATCCTTCAGATGGAACCAATAAATATTATTCATGAGAACAACAGTGTCCTTCTCATAGATGAAGCGTTGGTTGTCCACAGGTCTTTCCAGTGTGTTTGTCTTAGTCTTGTCCTGCACACATCTGACATGTCCCTTTCATGGTATCATGTGTAACTCTTCCCTTTGCACCAGGCACATTGATTTCTCCATAATCATAAGCTCTCCTACTGACAAGTTCATCTTCTACTGCACTTTTTCAGTGGTTCACCAGTCACCATGTATCAAGTGTTTTGTGAAAAGCTCAAATGGCATTGAGTGATGTTGGTATACATAGCAACTGACATATTGGAGATTATGACTTTCAATTGTACATGCTTCTTTTCTTGATTGTATTGAGCTTTGGCAATGTAAATGCATGTATTCTTATGCCAGTAAAGCACTTTGAATTGACACTGAATTCACATCATATGTCTTCTACAAATCAGCTTTCACCAACATTGGAAGGTGGTGGGGTTAGTAGGTGGCATTAGTAGGTGGTGAAGAAAGTGATATTAGGAGGTGGTTTAAAAGAAGTTGGTAAAAGCATTTATAGAAGACATGATACTGTGAATTAATTCACTTGGGCTGTTACTTTACTGACATACGAGTACTGAAATATACGTATATAAGGAACTTAAATTTCCACCATAATGTCACATGCCACATGTCTCCACTATTATGTCAGATCATAATAAAGTGGTATAATAGTGTTAAAGATAAAATACAGTGCAGTGGTGTACTATGATATGGTAGCAGCAGTCCGTGGTCATGCTTTGTTAGGTGACCGGATCTACAGTCGCACTCTTCCTAGGCTCTATGAAGAGGCCTGGTCCAGCTGGGGGTCCATAGTACATGAAGTCCATGGCACTGCAGAGTGGGATAATGCCAGGCAATAAAAAAAAATGAGAATGCAAAAATATAATCGTTCCGGTGAAATCACCATCTTCAGTGTTCTAGGGATAAAATACAGTGTAGATGTGTAGCCTTGCTACCTACCATGTTACGCTAGCAGTCCATGGTTATGCTAGAGTCCTGGTCCACTCTTGATGGGCAGCTGGGGGTCCATGGAACTGCAGAGTGGGAGACAATCTCCGGGGAGTGTCTCCCCGGATGATGAGTTAGTGACAGGCCTTACTGGACTGTGAGTCTGTACATTTTAACAACCACACTGATGGAAAATTAACCCACACAGCCAAGGGCAGGAGAAAAGGGAGCAGGGCATGGAAGACGCAGAGTTCAACACCTTAAGTAATTAATTATATATATTTTCTTTTCTTTATTATTACATATATTATATTTATAGGTTTTTTTTTATAGTTTAGTTGTCATAGTCCTGTTCAATTTGCTGTTCAGTGTTGTTAATACTGTATTTATACAATTTAATGTATTATAGTTTAGCACCTTCACTTTATATTTAGGGTGTTACAGTTAGCTAGCAATTTATTGCCTTCATCTTCGTCATACTTGCTGCTCTACTGTTTGTCCTTTTGTCTATGTCTTGTGGCACTGAGAGGAAATGTTCATCCCTGTATATCTCCACATACACTGGTGTGACAAATAAAACACCTTGAACAATTCAAAATACTGCACTTTTTCACCCTCAGACATGTATTTTGTAAACAAGTGGAATGACTTAAGTACTGACACATTTCCATTGCTGACACACGGCAAAGGCCAGTTCTGGGTTAGTATGGGTGTTCCACTGTGCAGAAAGGAAGCTTCTTCTGGTTAAATCAATATGTCTGTTGGTGTCCATGGCCCATGGGCTCTGTGTCACTCCATTTGATGATGTTTGGCTCATACTGTATATCTTCTGTCGATCAGCTTTGACCAAGATGGAAGAAGGTGATGGAAGGAGGTGGTGTTAGTAGGATGTGTTTGTTAGAAAGGAGATGGTATTAGTAGAAGTTAGTGGAAGCTGATCTTCAGTAGACATAATGTGAATTCATTCACTCCTGCTGGTACTTAGCTCCTGGGTTATATAGGGGACTTCAATTCCCACCACAAAGTTTGGACTTACAACCACCACTGTCGTTTGACCCAAAACAGACCCCAAGCTTCTCTACACAATGGAACACCTATACCAGAGGCCAGAGCTGGCATGTGCTGCCTGCCAGCAATGGAAATGCATCAGTACCTCAATCATACCACTTGAGCTGTTCACAAAAGAACAGTCAATGGTGTTTTATTTGATCTTTTATCTTTTATCTGATTTATCTTTTATCTGGAAACCTTGTGCAGGGGAGCTCCGGAGAGCTGTAGTTGGAGTCCCTAACCGATACCAAAGTGGTGGGTGGAGGCGAGGTTGAAAACCAGGAACATGATCCTAGTGGAATTACTCATACTAGGAACACATGTAAGATAAAACAATCAAATATGTAAAGCAGTTAACAATTAACAGTAGGTTTATGTGTGGGATTTTAACTTTCTTTCTTTAACATTCAAAGTGCCATCCTTGAAGGTATGTGAGTGTGCAATGTGTGAGAGTGGGTGAGTGTAGTTGTATGGGGTTGTGAAAGGGAAAAGGGAGGGGGAGATGGGTAGAGGTGGGTGGTGGAACTGCTTCCAGTGGAAGAACCTTCCCCCGATCCGGGTTGCGAACGTGAGGCGCCCCTGCAGAGCCTAAAGGATGCAGTGAACATTAAGTCATCACTCTGCCCTCTAAGAGGGTGCGCCACAAACGCTACCTGTGATCCGAAAACCCTAGCAGAACATGTGGACTTCGAGTGAATTGACACCGTGCTCTTCCCTCCGGCCGGAGAAAGGCAAACTGACAACGGGAGAGGACGGTCGGACCCCCCGCATCTGCCCCCGAGCAAGCACGTGGGTCCCCCACCCACCTGAGTGGGCAGAAGATCCACGGACGGCACGTCGGACCGAGTAACGAGGAAGCCACCGCACCCCATTGGCAACCATTCTGGGCAAGGTTCCAGTTCACCACCATCCTAGACAGACTCCCCGGTACCCCGAACATGGACCACCTGAGTGGCCCGCACCGTGAGCACCAATGGAGCGGCCCGTCAGCCCGTTCGACGGGCCCTTAGACCCCTGGGTGCAACCGCGCGTCCCGGCCCGCGTCCCTATTGGGACGGCGATTAGCGCACCGTCCTGGTGGTATGATGTTGTAACTTGTTACGGCTTCCAAAGAAGACTCGTGACATCTGGAGAGTAAGCCACTACCCATGCCCATGGTACGGCCGGCCGGTCGGTATCCACCAGGACACACAGTGCCCGGTGCAGAGCCGGTTCCGACATAGGCCAATGGGCTAGGGTGACCCTCTCGTCTGTATTTAAGGGGACGGAGCAATGCTACGACACCCCAGCTGCAGAGACTAGGTCTCTGATTGAGAAGTTAACCGCCTTAACGACCGGCCGCCGCTCCGTCGGGACGGGCCGCGCAGCACAAGCCCAGGGGTTCAATTTCCGTAGCGAGCCCCGGGTAGCCGAAGCTCCCACAGGACTACGCCCGCCCGTCAATTCCTGTACGTTTCCACCCACCGAAGTGGGAACCCAGAAAGATCCGAACAAGGAGCACAAGGCAGATTGATCAGATAATAGGTAAAAGAACCTGGCAACGGCAGGTGTCAGGCAGAGTTATTATACTTATGGATTAGTTTTAGTTAGTTTTTAGAGCGAGTTTGCTAGTTTTATTTAGTTTTTATTTTGGTGAAAATATTTAGTTTTAGTTCCTTTTAGTTTTAATTTATTTATTTTTTTCTGTGCTTTGGTGTCAGGTATAAGATTAAAAAATGTGCCAAAATAGGAAAAGGTTGGTATTCAACCCTTGCTTTGAGTTTCTTAGTAGATTGGATGATTGCGCTCTCCCACAAGAACACAATTTTTACCCCCAGTGTTATGGAACTCAGTAGTGGATAGAAGATCTAGAAGCTTCTCCTCCTCATGCTGGTCACCAAAAGATTTTGAATTTAAAACTAAAACTAAGGGCATTTGGGGTATAATTTCAGTTTGTTTTAGTTTTCTGAACCCACATTACTGTTTTAGTTTAGTTATCATTTTTTGCATTCATTTTTAGTTTTTATTAGTTTCAGTTAACTCAAATGTTTTTTGAATTTTAGTTTTCGTTTTTAGTTAATTTTAGTTAACTATTATAACCTTGGTGTCAGGGGGAGTCAAGTAGACGATACCCAATGTTTTTGTGACTGCACCTCTTTTTCAGGACTAAGACTAAAACTGACAAGCTAAAATAGTCTTTTCATGATGTTGACTAAAACTAGAATGAAACTATCATGAATAGAAATGACTGAAATGTGACTAAAATGAACAAGCCTTTCATCCAAAAGATTAAGACTGACTGAATCTAAAAAATACTTGCCAAAAACACTTTTGTGAAGAAAATAAGCACCCAGGTCTAACATCAGAACACCAACTGCACCTTAAATACAGTATACTGTGCCTAGTTATTATACTCTGACTTCATTAAAGTTGTTTAAATACATGTTTTCATTTTTTACTAACATGAGACTAAAGGTTTTGATTTTCCACAGACTAAAACTAACTAAAACCTCTTTGAGTTTCCATCGACTAAAACTAGACAAACTATTAAGGATAGAAATGACAACATGTGACTAAGACTAATTAAACATTTTGTCCAAATGACTAAAGTGTGAATAAAATGAATAGGCATTTCGTCCAAAAGACTAAGACTGACTAAATCTAAAAAATGCCTGCCAAAAACAACACTGATGATACCTGATGCTAAGTGAAGACTTACTTCAGACTGACTTATTTCCTCCCGTTGGAAATCCGTCCTCCCAACGGCGACTCTTGCTCCGTGCCGTTCTGATGTCCATCTCACTTAGGTCTCCTCTGGCTGTCTGTCTCAACAGGAGGACTGAAAAATAAAATGAAAATAGTGACATCACAAAGTTGTACTTCATAATGTTACTAAAATGTACTTTGCAATGTTACAATTTTTCAAGGGATGCTAGCCCCTTCTATAAATATCTTTTGTCCGCAAATGTCTAAAGATTTGCCATCATGCCAAGTTCATGCTGATCAAATGCCCACTAAAGTTTGTTCCTGGCCGTTTCAAGTATGGCATACAACATAAAGGGCACCTTAAGGTCATAAGTAAACCAGAAAATCTGCTAACCAATCACAGGCAATTGGTCAGTATGGAATGTTGATAAGAGCTGGAAAATTCTGCAACACGTGACGTAAATTACACAATTTTTGTATTTAAGGGTAAATCTACATCATATATAAACCAGCAAATCGGCTGACCAATCACATGTTGGTGGGATGGCCATCACATGTTGGTGGGATGGCCATCACATGTTGGTGGCAAGAGGAGCATGGCCAGTAAGAGCCGCTACAGATTATGCTTTGCACAGTCTGTGTTTTGGACCGAGCTGTGACGTCCTGCTTTTTTGAATGGGTTTCGATGGCCACTTCCGCCTTGTTCCTGTCTGCATTTCGGCCAACTGCGGGTCCACTGTCCAAAATACAGACCGGAAATAGCCGAAGTGCCCATTGAAACCCATTCAAAAATACAGGACGTGACGTCACACCGCGGCCAAAACACGGACTGTGCACAAACCAGTGTGGAGGCACCCTAAGAGACCATGTACCTATGTCAAATGTCTGTTAACATGCATTGGGTGATGTACAATGACCTGAGCGCCCCTCTTTTCACCGTGAAATTAGGGACGTGAGGTAATTATTTTCACAAAACTCTAAAACTCTAGGCTATTTTACATTTAGAGTGGTATCACCTTTTAGACCTTTAGACCTGTAGCAGTCCATGGTAACACTCATGCAGGGGTGAAGCAGCTCGGGGTCCGTAACACATGAAGTCCATGGAACTGCAGAGGGAGACAAAGGATCTCCGGGGAATATCACCCCGGATGATGAGTTAAGTCTTGAGATCATTGTCGGGGAAGTCTCTCTTTATCGTTCAGTGAAAATTTAACTACTTCACCAGCAGCAATATTAGTGCTTTCTCTCAGTCAGTTGATATGGGTGTAGTGGCCGGGATGATTTGTTTATATGTTTATATACACAGTTCTTATGAGGCGAAAATGCGGGCCCAGTCCCGCCCTACCCTACCCGGACCATGGTGAGGCTCGGCCCGACCTCGGACCATAACAATTACCATAATGTTTCACCATTCAATATACTGAGAGGATGTGTGAGATAACAGACTTGGCACCAACATAAAGAAAGGATTAAAGTAACTCGAGGTTTGCTGTTAAGATTGGTAGAACGTGCGACCTACGACGTCAGTAATGAATTGCTCTGTGCTTGATATACACTATAAGCCTCGCGGGTCCATCCTTGTTCTATAGAGGGTTATTATAGCTAGGGATTTTTCATTTTAGTTTTAGTTAGTTTTTACTCTATTTTTTAATTAATTAAGTTAGTTTTAATTAGTTTTGAGGGCACATTTTCTAGTTTTTATTTAGTTTTTATTTTTGTAAAAGGTTTTAGTTTTAGTTAGTTTTAGTTTCAGTTTTTTTTATACCGTAGTTTTTTTGTACTTCGTTTAGTATCGTGGTACCTTATGGTGCTGAAAACTGCCATAGGTTTTAGTTGGTTTTGTGAACCCACAATGCAGTTGCAAAATTTTAGTATATATTTTAGTATTTAGTATTTTTTGAAAATTTTAGTTATCATTTTTTCGTTAGTTTTAGTTAACTATAAAAACCCTGGTTCTATATTCCCATTGTGCACACCGGATAATCAGGAAGGACCTCTGAACATCGCCAATTCAAAGCCAATGGATAGCACTTTAGTTTCATACAGACATGGTGTGAGCGGGGCCTAGCAATGGCGCACAACAACTGGAGCGGTTACAAAAACTGGAAATATCAAGTTTTGGTCCAACCAGTTTAAAATGGTCATATCTCACATCAAATATTTTCAAATTTCAGTGAATGTAACACCAGATGAATGCTCACATTCTGCACTTTAATACCCCCCTTCCAAAAATGCACATTTTCAGTCACGTGTCATCTGCAGATTAAGTTCGACCAACATGAAAAAAGGTGGTGTCAGTAGGTGGTGTTAGAAGGAGGTGCTCTTAGAAAGTGATATTAGGAGGTGCTATTAGAAGGTGTTGGTGGAAGCTGATCTGCAGTAGACAATATGTGACCGCAGCTGGCACTTTAAGGCTCAAGTAGGCCAGCGTCAATTTTCTGTTTTTACAGATTATTAAAGTATGCAATGTAAGATTTCATATGATGCATCACTCAATGAAATTGGAGCATTTTAGGAGGAGTTATAACCGTTTAAATCTGAGTGTTCCAAAATAGCGAAAAATGTTATAGAAAAAGTTCACACTAGAGCAAAGTAGAAGTGGGTGGTAACAATGGGTGAATGGGAGGTGACAACTCCATCCACTCCGCCCATGATGTCTCATTTAAATACCCTAACCACCCACACAAACCTTAACTGTACATATACATGGTTTTCAACCTTTTTCATACCTTTATTCAGAATTTGAGCCACAGACCACCATTTGATATCATTTTAGCCCCACAGACCCCAAAGCTAAAGATTTATTTCCGTTGATAATGTAGGTTTAGTGTTAGGTTTGTGGAATAAGACTTCAGTGTTTTGTATCTTACAACATTATGTATGAGTACAATACAGAGAATGTTTGCATTCGCCATCTTTGTTGAAATAGTCTATGTCTGAGATAACTAATCTTACTTATCTTTAATAGTGATTTAAGCCCTGTGAAAATGTTGTATTAAGTTTTAAAATCCATTGTTTTTCTGCAAACTTCCTCTTCCCCTCTGTCCACGTTTGGTCGCATTCTAGTCCACATACTTCCATTGCCCCAATTCCAGGTCCAATAAAATGCTGTACTATTTGCAACATCTCCTTGGCATTTTTGTTATATCTATGCTGGTCAAGGGTTTAGAGTTTGTAGCAAAACCCTAAGCCTAAATCCCCGACGCTCAACCACTAGATCTACAAGCTCACAATGTGTCTCATCACAGCACATTGTGAGCTTGGAGATCTGAAGTTATTTTCCAAAATAACTGTATGCATTTGAAAACGAGTTCTAGGCCTACTCACCAGCCTGGAGTGCTTCTGCGTTGATGTTCAGTCTCGCCTGTGCAGTCGGTCACTGATGCTCTGTCTGTCTGCGCAGGAGTAGCAAAGACACTGAGCGACGTTGTCCATGAACTGCGTTTCCTACACACATTAAAGATAAAATATACAGGTAAAACATTTGCCTTGAACCCTTGAGCTTGGAATTGCAGAAGATGTATACACCTGTGATTATGCAGATGTATGCAGATCTTCTTTCAAAGAATTTCAATGTTCAAAGACAATTAGATAGACACTAGGTGGTGCTAAAGCACCTGCCTGTTGGACCCTTTAGTGATTTCATGTAATTCAAATATTGTTATTCTTTATTCATTTTCTTATTTTTTGGGAATAATCCTGACCTAGACCTATAGGATGTGCTCAGCCAAATCAAATCAGCCAAGACAAGTGGGAGCAGGTTGCCATGGATTTTATCCCAGGGAGGCGGGATAAAATCCATGGTAGGCATAACCTGCGACCTGGAGTGGCTTATTACTTTTGTGAAACTGTTACAATTATGGCAACATGAACGGTACCATGCAAACATTCATCATGCTTTATGTAGCATGTGATATGTCTTACTAGGGGGGGTTCATGATCCATTCCAAGCATTAGATTTACTCAGAAAACAACATAATGTGCTTAGTCAACACATTTGGGCAAGCTCTGTGGCCATTTTCAGCCCAATCACTGCTTTTTTTTTTTTTTTTTTCAAAACTAAAGCTTAGAATGGACTCAGCATGATGAAAACGCCCTAGTTAGACATATCACATGCTACATAAAGCTGAGATGACATTTTGCATGTTTTGCCTTCTATAGTTTGTGACTAGTACCCTGACCGTTTTTTATGAAGTTTTTAAGTTTTTTTTTTAAATGAATTTCAACATTTTTGTACACGTTATTAACTTATTAGACACCATTAGAAATGCATTTATGAAGTTTTTAAATTCCTTGGCAACCATTCAGTTCTCAGTATATACACTATCTGCTAAAATTCTGTAACTATAAACAACATTAGCCTCACCAACATTGCAAGTTATAAAAAATCTGCTAATTTCTGTCAAGAAATCCTACTGCAGCTGATATTTTTGCTGGAATCTGGAAGCGTCGTAAGTCACAGAACGGCCCTGTATACCACCAGTTTAAAATTTGCAAACAGGTGGAATTATTGTCTTTGATTGAAAGTGCCATCTTCAATGTTGAGGAGTTTAACCTTGTTTAATGCAAGCCGATCGATAAAATTGGCTGAGTAGGGAGTCAATGGAGGGTATTGCAACTCTAGATTAATCCCATTATATATATTTTATAAGTTGCAAATTGCAGCTAACATAGGTGGTGCTAGTGTACATGACCTTTTACCCTCTTGACAGTATCAAACGTTAGGGCAATGTGTCAGTCAGTCAGACAAGGTAAGATAATAAAGTGATAATTTATAATGGTCTCTCCTGAAGGGTGGGTCAGGCTGTGCACGCACACTAAGTACACTATACCATACTGGAGAGATAAAAGGACATCAAAACAAGCCATACAACAACATGTAGTGCAGGGGGGTAAACAATAACATACGCACCAATAAAAAGCCAAAGGTCCAACAGTCCAGTCCCAACAGAAGAGGAAAGCTGTGGGCAGCAGGGTGGACCAGGCCTTGGACAATTTTACACTGAAACACATGGAGAGAAAACAACTAAAACTTGACCGTAGTAAACAACTCCAATGTCTACAGTAAATGTCCTACAAATCATTAAAACAATATAGGCTGGTCCCTTTTTAACCCATTAAACAATCAGATATATTTCTACTTGCAAAAAATGAGATTGCAACTTTACTATTTGTCTATGGTTTGTTTTGTTTAAGTAATCTTATGTAGATTTATAATATTTATTAAAATACATTAAAACATTTTTGGGGTGTCCTTCAAAATAATGATGTGCATGTTCTAGACATGTTAAAGGGGTACTTCACCCAAAAAAAAACTTTTGGTCATTTTATGGTCTACTCAGCCTCATGTGAACACACCAGACAGTTTATAAGTTACTCCTTTCAGTATTTAGATATTTGATGTTCATTAGTCTGCCATTAGTCTGCCAGACCCAAACCCATTATAACTTAAAACTCCATTTTAACCATGACAGATTATTCGAAAACAACCCATCTTTTTTCTGGTGACTTATATTGTCCTCCTAATACGTGAGAGGGCAGTGGAATTGCATCTACAGTTTTCATTTATTTTTAAAATATTGTTTTGTAAAATGTAGCCCCCTCCATATTTGGGAATGCCCACCCAAATGAATAAAACAATATTTTTAAAATAAATAAAAACTGTAAATGAAATTCCACAGCCCTCTCACGTATTAGGAGGACAATATAAGTCACCAGAAAAAAGATGGGTTGTTTTCGAATAATCTGTCATGGTTAAAATGGAGTTTTAAGTTATAATGGGTTTGGGTCTGGCAGACTAATGGCAGACTAATGAACATCAAATATCTAAATACTGAAAGGAGTAACTTATAAACTGTCTGGTGTGTTCACATGAGGCTGAGTAGACCATAAAATGACCAAAAGTTTTTTTTTGGGTGAAGTACCCCTTTAATGACTACAGTAATGTTTATTGCAGGCCTTTTACTTAGGCCTACTTTTCAGGGTTAAAGGTTAAAACTCATTAAATATTGTAGTAAGTTCAGAGATTTTCTCAAACTGGGGATATCACCAGCACCACAGAAAAGCCATTACAAAACTACTAAACAAAAAATAAATAAAACGAAAATAAAGTAAACAAAACTAAAATACACGAATCGGATTCCAACAAACAAATTAAATGCTAATGCTAACCATGTTATGGCATGGTTAGCATTAGTGACAGGCTTTGCCTGGTTGGGTTTCACTACATTTGACTAAATTCTCTTTAGAACTACTTCAGATCACAGTCAGTCAGTTTGGACTCCAATAAAAGAAGAATGATCTCATCAGCTCTCATGTTAAGGAAATGATCAACAATACAATTCAGTGTACTATTTTTCTTCATACCACTTAGTTCACAGCTTGTTCTCAGCCACCAGGCATCACATCACCTGGAGGAAGTGCATTTTACAGAGCAGGAAGAACTTTCACAATATATAGTGTAGTCCAGAGCCCTCTAGTGGCAGAGTTGTGACATGAAGGTGCACTGCGTTCAAATCATTATTAAAGTGCAAATAACATACATTCTGAAATTTTGTTTTTAATAGTTATACTTAAATATTAAGAGAACAATTATTTGTACAATGTACAACCAAGTACAATATTTGTCTCTGAGATGACTTGAGTAGAAGTAAAATTGGGATTACTCCAGTAAATTAAAAGTAATTCTATTTAGAGGAATTCCACCCATGATTTCAAGATTTGTTTATTTATTTTTTTGGAGTGTACAAATGGAACCAAATTATCCCTAATGGATCCATTTGGTTCCAATTGTACACTCTCAGAAAAATAGGTCCTAAAATAAAAATCAAACACAACTTTATGTCATCAAGTTGTGTTTCATCATGTTAATGATTTTTTCAGACCTCCATTTCTAGAAAACAGAATAGGGGGACTTTTTTTATCATGTTCACACAACATCTATTAATCAATGTTTACAAACAGATTTTGTACAGGAAGATTGCCTATATTACCTTTAAAGGTTTCGTGACATGAATTTCCCTTTAATTTTTAATCGGTGTAACTCGAGAACCGTTTGCCCCACCAACTTCAAATTCATCACGTGTTCCACACCCCACCACATAATGGACATTCTGTGGTACAGGACAGAGTGAGCACCTTTGAACGAACACAGAGCGGTAGGCTATAGACTTTCCTTTCTGTCAACCACCAGACTTTATAATTTATAGTAACTTTCTCCCCCAAAGCTTATGGCCTTATGTCCAAGGTCTTTTGTCTTGTTGTGATCATGTCCATATTTGTCCTAGGGCCTACGTGTTTTTCTTGTCTGGCTGTGGTATGTTTGTACATTATGCTATGTTAACAGATTATTTTCCCTGCAGGCAGGGACAAAAAAGTGCATCTTACATCATATTGCAAAGTACTTCAAAAGTACAGTCCAAGTTCAGTTCTCTCTCTCTGTGTGTGTGTGTGTGTGTGTGTGTGTGTGTGTGTGTGTGTGTGTGTGTGTGTGTGTGTGTGTGTGTGTGTGTGTGTGTGTGTGTGTGTGTGTTACAGTGTGTCAAAGCTCCACGTCCTGCCAGTTAAGTCTGACATGAGACGATACGACTAAAGTTCAGATGAAACATAACTTCCACTGACTGACCATCTTTCCATCCTCCGCTACAGAAGGGAACACTGAGCCAGACCCCTGGAAGAACCTCGAGCAGAACACGTCGTCTAGGCTTGCATAATACATCATTATTTGTATACCACCTGTCATGACAAAATGCAGCTCAAAGTGCTTTACAGACCTATGGATAAAAAGGGAAAAAATAAGACAAAACATACATCATGTTTAGAAAGTTGTACATGAAGTTGAGATATATATTTATATATAGTGATGTAGCAAGCTACTTTTGTCATGTAGCAAAGACCATTCTGTACAGCCATTGTAGACATCCATACAAGTCCCATCTGTACATACAAGTCACAGCAATTTCATCTTTTAGCAAAAACAAAAAACAGATGCAATGAACACACACTGCAAATAAATGTGTGTGAGAGCCTTTGTAATGATTTATGTTGTAGATTTAATGTATATTTTTTATTTTAATGGTGCAACTTCTTCAACAACACTAAAAATCGTACATCAAGCTTACAAGATCTTTTCAAATTTCAATGAGATATCATAGGCAAAGGCAAATCTTTATGCTTGCGCAAAAAAAGAAGACAAAATAATAACAAAATAACAGATGCACACAGAGCAGCAGTTCCCAGAGCAGCGGCTCCCTAAGTGGGGTCCTTGACATGAAAAAGGCTTAGGAACCACCGACATGGACAACACGTGTCCCGTTTCCTTTGCGTCCTCAGCGTCAATGCTGCCGGACCAGTCATGGTCATCCCTGCAGGACCAGGGGCGGATGTAACATTTACCAATGTTGTTGAAGTTGCAACAGACATGCATCTAGGGGGGCATTGCCCTACCATGCCTAGATCCGCCCCTGTGCAGGACATTCTCCTCTGGGTTCAGTCCCATGCCGCCTGGCCCGTCCTCTACCATGCAGGCCTGACACACATGTGCACAGGTTGCTTTCACCTGCTGGTATCCTCCACCAGCTCCAGAAGAGCTTCTCTCTGCCCATGCTCCTGGAGATCGGAGAGCAGTTCGTCGAGGGCCTCACCACCTCTCATGAACTCCTGCAGCGCACGCACATGCACATTTTAAGCAATCTGACTCCCTTACGTTGGTTGTTCATTTTGGAAACTGTCCTTGGGTTCATGAAAGGTGCTATATGAATTCAAGCTATTATTATTACTATTAAATACTATTGTGTACAGTGGAAATGGGCATCTGACTGCAAGACTAACTGCTGGTCATGTTTGGTGTACCTTTATGTCTCTGGTCACGTATCCTGTCCTGTGGTCCGTGACGCGGTCCTGACTGAAATTGTAGGAACGAATCCTCTCCGACTGGGAACGCGTGCCCACCTAGTGTTGCAGTATGGTGGTGAGACGAGCAGTTTAGTAGTCTGAGTGAAGCGGTATAGTTTTAAAACACACACCTTGTTCTAGCACTTGTGTAGTCTTCCACTGACGGATCCCTACCTTTCGCAATTTATAAATGCTTCCGTCATACAGTCTAGAGCCATTTTTTTTTACCTCTGAAACATTTTCTAAATATTAATTTAAAAATGGAGTGCCCTGATTTTGTGCTGATTTCTGTACAATTCTTCATGTGTTGACAGTATTTCATTAGAACCCTTGGTGTTATTTTTTATATGCAATGATGTCTTCCCCTTGTATTTAGGGATTCTTCCTGGAGGCTGCAAATGTGAGAAAATGTATGATAGACAGTCAAACATGCCAATGAAAAAACAGTAATATAGTGACATCACATTATTATCCCCTCCCCTAACTCCTCCCCCTTTATCATACAACTAAAGCTGTGGGTGTGGCTTCAGTTTAAGTGTATCGCCACCCATCACCACTTACCAGACAAACCAAGCATAATTAATGAACTGGCTGGGGTGTCAATATAAGGAAAAAAAATCCTCATATAACAATAAGACATGACGATAATGTTTTAGGGTGGAAAAAATCATGGCACTCTAACTATGCACATTTTACGTCAGTCATGTGTGAATGGCGTGGGAGGGTCTTTAGTGTCACCTGTTGTTTCCGTGCCGTGTGCCTCTGCTGGATCTCTTTACCCATCATGCTCTGGTAGAGGCGGGCCCTCAGCATGCGCAAGGCCCTGTCTCGGTTCTGGAGCTGGGAGCGGGTCTGCTGGCATTCCACCACCGTGCCTGTGACAATATATATTTATACTGTGACTCAGTGCTCTCACCCAGATTGGCAAAACATTTAAAACACACAGGTAGCACCTGTCCAAACACAGATAACCAAACAACAAGTAACTTAATGCACACACAAATACAGCTGCATGCAGAAGGACTGGCTCTGATGCGGTGTTCCATAATAGAGACTGGATTTCATGAAATATGCCATTCAAATTAGCAATTTAGGCATTTAGCTAGACGCTCATAACTATTGGTATTGGTAATATATCAAATACATACAAAGATAGTCAACAATCTCACGAAAGCCAAGAACCAAACATCCGTCTAACAGTGAAATATCTATTTAATGATACTATACATATATGCAAAGGTGGTATATGTCATCACCTCAGTGACATATACCACATTCGACAAATTTGACAAATTCGAGCTGATTCTCACCTGTGGGAAGATGGGTGATTCGCACAGCGCTGTCCGTTGTATTCACACTCTGCCCGCCGGCACCCTGTGATCTGAAAGTGTCAATGCGCAGGTCTTTGGGATCGATGCTGACGTCAATCTGCAAACACAAGATTTTTTTTAACTTTCCTGGGCAACAAAGAACATACAGTATTTTTTACAAAGCCCGTAGTCAATAATACACAATGGTTGTTCACACGTTGTCCACTGGATTAAACCCCATTCACTGCGGTACAGGGTTTGTCACAGAGTGCGTTAGACTGGCCCCATGAAGTAAACAGAGGTGTCAGAACTCTGTCTATAGATGGCTCTGGTTTAGACTAAACTTTCACACTCCAGAATATCCTGCCAACTCAACAAACAAAAGTCCAGGTGCAAGCCACATATAGGCTTTGTCCTGGCAGCGTGATGATCTTTGCTGCATACATCTACCCTTCTCTCTGTCTCTCCTCTCTTTCCTGTTTATAAACTAAATATTTTTTGTTTCTTTAAAGAAGGGCCCTTTCACCAAGGCAAGCCACTGGCCTGACTGACTGACGTGTGCCCACCTCGGTGGGCTGGGGCAGGACGATGACGGTCATGGTTCCGGTGTGGATCCTCTGCATCCTGGACGATAGGCCCACCTCCGGGATGCGCTGCACCCTGTGCGTGCCCCCCTCCGCCTTCAGACGGCCGTACGCGCCGTCCCCCACTACGCGCACGGACGCGTGGTGCAGGCCCCCTGCGAGGGACAAAAAGGACACAAATATGTTTTACTTAATTTCGCCCCCAAACTCCCATCACTATACAACGTGATTCAATGTATCACATGATCCATACAAGACTTCATTTCAAGGTACTGAAAGCTCCACAATAAATAAATACATATGTGGAAATGTTCACTTTTAATTCCATAAAGATTATAAATAAATCTCAATGTGCACAGATTTGAGTGTGCAGAGTCAATTTTTCTTTTTTTTCTCACTGTCGCTTTATGACTCCAGCGTCAATTTGCAGCAGATGAGCGGTGTTTTTTCAATTTTTTTGGTTATCAAAAGTCCATAAAAATGAATTTTGATTACTTCCAAATGAAGTAATCAAAATCACGCACCACGTTTTCAAAACGAAAATGTAGTGCACAATGACATCTAGAGGCCTACAGCAATAAAAGCCAATAGAACAGTTGGCATGTTGCACAGATGTTGAAATAGCTCTTATTTGCATGAAAATTAATGTACAGTATATCAATACATTAGCTTGAAGTTGAACGCTCAGTTTTCTTCCCCCTCGCCCCTCAATGACATACTCTATGTATGGCCTGCCACTCTGCTCACATCTACAAAGCTTTCTCCTGGAAAAGGCCTTACCATACTCTGCAGGTGTGTAATTGAATACTTCAAAGTCCCAGTTCTTGTAGCTGGCATAACCCTGGTACATGTCAAACATCTCCCTGGTGAACTGCTGGCAGATGTCACCTGGACACACACACACACACACACACACACACACACACACACACACACACACACACACACACACACACACACACACACACACACACACACACACACACACACAAAATTAAACATCTTTTTTGTTACTAAAGTGTAGGATGGCCCCAAGAGCCTCGAATTCAGTGCAGCACGGTTCAATTTTCTCGAAGGTTCCCTGAGAGAAGGGACTCCCAAGAGTTGTGGGGCTAACAATGCTAAATGTCATCAAATGGTGGTGGCTCAAAACGGTTTGAGAACCACTGTACTTGCCTCCTGTTGTGCGTCCAGAAACCACCTCCAGAAGAACATTGCTAGAGTCCAGTGGGTCTGTGGGTACCAGAGTTCTGATCAACTGGGGGAACAAAAACACGCCGTGTTACAATTATGGAGCCATGTACTCTATCCACAGCAATGTTGATTTGGTCAACTAAAACTATGACGAAGGGATGAGGGCTGTTTCCACTAGGGAAAGGACGGAAGCCTACATGAACAAACTATCTGAAAATTTTGCCTAAATAATACATGATGTAATACATGATGAAAATATCCTAAAGAATGAAAGGGGAGAGTAAGAGTGGTAGGAAAACCATGAATGACTGAATGAATGTATGAATTTGACTGCGAGTCAAGGCGACAACATGGCCTTCTCTTTGAACTAATACCAGACGGGAAGATGCAATTCTCAGAAACACAAGAGCAGACAACAGATTGAATGAAGCAGAAGAGAGAGAACTGATTAAACAACACCACACTCATTACATTGGAAACATTTTAAACTATGATTGATTGTTCATTGATTACTCTTTTTACTTTTTTCACAAAAACGTTATAAAAACTAATCAGTGGCCCTGCACCATGACTGATTGACAGCAGGGGTTGACACTAAGGTCTCTGAGGCACTTGCCCATCGGGCAAGTGCAAGTCAGGTTCTACTTGCCCTCAGGTCATGGTCACTTGCCCCCCAAAAATATATTGTAAATTTTGCATTTAAGTTTACTTCCTACTTCGGTGCCTGAGAGGGTTCCAGGTGGTCCCCAGTTAAGTTGGTTAACCAGATGTAACTCTTGAGAACGTAAAAATGAAACCAAATGGACCCTTGCGGGTCCATTTGGTTTCATTTTTACGCTCTTAAGAGTTAAAATGAATCATCTTAATTATCCCAGGTCTACACAACTAGAGAATGTAGAAGATTAATGGTCATTTTGTGCATGTTAATTTGCCTGTTTTGTTTCCCAAATCCAGCCTGGAATTGTGGATATCTAGAAAGCAGGGAAAGACACTTGCCCGATCGGGCAACCAGGCAGCAGTCTTCACTTGCCCCACCATTTTTTTTACTTGCCCCGGGCAAGCGGGCAAGTGTTAGTGTCAAGCCCTGGACAGTCATGGTGCAGTGTGGTTGATGCATGCCGTCTCCTGGCTGTCTTACATGTTTCTTCAGCTCCAGGAGTCTGTGGGAGATCTGCTCTTCTTCCTCTCTCAACAGCTGCTCCATTTGCTTGTCCTCTTCTCCTCCTTCTTCGGTACCTTCCATTCATCATCATATTATAAGTAACATGGTTTGGAGATTACCATCACAAATAATCTAGTTTTGTAGATCCATTTGTTTATAATGTGTGGCTATCCCCCCAGGGGTTATTAGCGCTCCCCACACAATGGCCAGAACTAGTTCATATCCACCAAAAGACCAGAACTCCCAACACGCAACCCACGGATTTGAAATAACACTGTTGCAAACCAGTATTCATACAGCTTTGTGTCCAGAAATCTGAACCTGAATCCTTTAACTCAGGGGTTGCCATAGTGCAGGGGTTTTCAACAGGTGGTCCGGGGACCACCAGTGGTCCTTGAGAAGGTTCCAGGTGGTCCCCAGGCTAAGTGATGGAAAGTTGGTTAACCAGATGTAACTCTTGAGAATGTAAAAATGAAACCAAATGGACCCTTGCGGGTCCATTTGGTTTCATTTTCACACTCTCAAGAGTTAAAATATTCATTATCTGAATTAGCACCACTTAATTACAAAGTTTACACTGTTTTGTTGGCAGAATACAGCCTGGAATTGTGGACAAAACCAGAAGAATTCTTTAATTTTAGGTCTTTGGTGTGAAAATGTAATCAAATGGTGGCTCCGTGGCTCAAATGCTGCACAAATGGTGGTCCCTGGAGTCAAAAAGTGGGATCTGGACTCCGGTGACCCACAGGACTCCCTGACTCCCCTAAGATCAACAAGGATGAAAACCACTGCTTTACCTTGCAAGAGGGACAGGAGCTCTCCAAGGTCCTTGGAGGCATGCTGGATATTCTCGAACACGTTGGCTATGGGCAACAGCTCTGTGTGCCTCTTACTCCAGTCCTTTCTCTCAGCCTCGGTCGCATCGTGTTGTAGTAATCTCTGGGTGACATCTCCATATTCTGCCATGATCTGCTGCAGGTACCTCTGGACGGACTGGTGGTTGTACATGTTGGTGGTGGTGTCACCATCACCAGCAGCATCCCATAGAGAGCTGCTACAGTGGATCGTGTTGCTGCTGCGCATCATCGTAGGTAGTACTGCAGCCTTCTTCTTCTTCACGTGTTGAAGTTTGTGTCCAGAAGACATGTTTCTCCTCCATTCCTTTGGGAACGAATAAGGCCCTCTGTTAGAGTGAATGAAACTGTTACAGCAGAGAACACACAGTCGATTCCAGCGACGAGAAAGCATTATAATAATTATAATTAGTATTATTATTTGACAACACCACTGCGAATGTCAACAGTAAATACACTGTCGGTCTGGTACAGAGCATTCTTCTTCTTCTTTTTGCAGATTTCCGGCAGACTGGATGCCTTATCGGCATATTGCTGCCCTCCAGTGGTTGTGAGTGTAAATCCTTGGTTATTCTTCACAGTGAAAATATGTATTTTACAAGACATAACCCCTACTGATCTTATCATGTTGGCAAATGGCATTGACATTATATTATACCAAACTTGAAGCACATCTATATCGCAGAATCAGCAATTGCAATTTGGCTAAAGCCAAACTGAATCAGCTGTTGGTAATATATATATATATATATATATATATATATATATATATATATATATATATATATATATATATATATATATATATATATATATATATATATATATATATATATATATATATATATATATATAAAATAAAAAAAAATAGAAAATAAAAAATAGCAGATAGGTCTGGAATAGCTCAATTGTATGCCCACTTCCTACTCCTACTGTTCTGATTTCTCACCCTAGTTCTCTGGGGTGCACACCATACATACCAGTTTCCAACACTACTTGCTGTGCTTGTAATAAACATTTTATGTGCTAGTCAACACTTCATTGAGCTGCCGCTGACTTACAAACGGTCACAACCTTGTTTATCGGTCACTACTAAACCTAACCTCAACCCCGAACCCGTTTTTTAAAAAGGCCATAACCGTTTAAAGGGAATGTATTCTAAATTAGTCACAACCAGGTCAGTGGAAAAAAAAGTTCACTGCAGGTTTAGCAATGGTTTTCTTTTAAAAAGGTTGCGACCTACTGTATGTGGATATACTCAGGAATGACGAACCAGGATTACTGGAAGCAACCATGGAGGGCTTGTCTGGGGACGACCTAGAGATACATACCACTATGGAGTAAAACAACACTTGTATTACAGTTGTGTACTCTACATAAAGGTATGCAAGACAAAAATATAAATTTATACTATTAGGTAACAGTTATACTTGTTGTAATCAGTGTTGGGACATGTGCACTACGTAACTCAATATATTACATAATATATTACCAAAATGCAGTAACTTGTAATATAAATATATTACTTAACAAAAACAATCTAATATATTATACTTTTCTTTCTGCATTACTGCATTACTTTCAATATTACTTTCTGTCAATCTGTCTCGTTGAAAATGTTCTTGTGAAATTTTCTTGACAACTGCAGAAGTTAAATAATTACTTATTTTCTATAATTTGTCATCAAATTATTTATTCAGGAGGATGTTTTTTCAAGTTGATTTCATATGGATTTCCCAGATAGCCAAGTGTGCTTTCTTTATTGTAGCTATGCCACTGGCCTACACAATATTTGATTAATAGTGACACTAAATATTTAATTATATATTTTGTACAACATTTTTCTTTTAAGTAATATGTAATAGTAATACTAATATATTACGCTTGCTCAGACAGCAATATTGTAATACAATATATTGCTTTAAAATGAAGGTAATAAGTAATAAGTAATACATTAACAAGGTATAGTAATATTCCCAACACTGGTTGTAATACAATATAAGAAAGATACCGGTACTACAAATGCATGTTTTATTTGGAGAGCGTTTCATACCTTACGTTTGCAATTTCACTGAGATGCTTTGTTTAAAAGATGAGTACTACCATGTTAACACTTTTTCTTTTTCACACAATTACCCCACAATTCATATGATGAAAATGACAATTATTTCATCGATCCTCGTCCTTTTATATTACAAATAAAATATTGTATTATAACCTCTGTAAAAAATACCCTGAAATCTTTACATTAGAATGACATGACAGAAATCAACATCACGGATAACAAAATAAAAGGGACTTTCATGCTTTTAGCTATGTATTTATCCACATTTATCCACACTGATGACCAGAACAGAACGCTCCACAAATGTTTCCTTTTTAGTACATAAAATATTCACTTGAGACCATTGGAGACTAAAACATTTAATATCAAAAAATCAGTACTGTTATGTGCAGTACGCTGTAAAAGAAACAGTCAACTCGTCATTCTTATTCCATACAGAAAAATAAAATAAAACCTCTAGAAAGTAGTCTCCTTAAGCCCTAACACACTTAGAAGATTTAGAACACTTTCATAGGGGTCTTTTTGTGTGCATTATGAGGTTTTAGATACAGTATTTTAGATTTTAGCTGTGAGCCCAGTGCCTCACGTTGACAGAGCTGCTCCCATGACACTTTCATGGGAGCACAAAATCTCACACAGGAAGTTAGTGCACAGTACATGATTTTATTTGGGGATCTAAACAGCACCAGGTACAGTTTTTGTCTCGGAGGTCCCTGGGCTCACTGCTAAAATCTAAAATACTAAAACCAGATATTACACACATAAAGACCCCCCAGAAAAACATTCTCAAAAATTTCCAAATGCCATTAACATATGTATTATTATTTATTTTATTTTTTTTCTTTTTTGCAAGAATGGTGAAGTGTCCCTTGGCCTTTAAGGTACAAAATGAGTGTCTGCGGCTCAAGTTTTGAGTGAAGTCCATAGTAGCAGTAGGGTATAGTTCCTAGGTCTAGAGAGTGTCAGTCGTCTTTGACCCTCTGTCGGATGCTTCTGGCTTTGCCGTTGAGCGCCTTGCTCTTCTTGAAGGACGCGGGTCCCCCTCCTCCTTCCACTCCCAGCGAGGTGACGGTGCGCTCCTTGAACTTGGGCTTGGGCTCCGGGGGCAGATCTTCCAGGCCGCTGGCTGCGATCCCCTCCATCTGGGGCAGCTGAAGGTCCACGTTCTCACTGGAAAATAAAAAAGAAAGAAAGATGGACATCCCGAATTAGATGTGAGGTTAGGTTCCACAAATGCCTTCTGTGTCAGTGATCCTCATACTATTTCATGTCAAGGACCACCACATTTGTCCAAATTTAGCTGCAGACTGTCTTTTTCAGGGATCCCCACAGAAGCAAAGATTTGAGTTAGAAATATTAGGTCTGAAAG
This sequence comes from Benthosema pterotum, assembly GCA_039105355.1. Classification (NCBI taxonomy): domain Eukaryota; kingdom Metazoa; phylum Chordata; class Actinopteri; order Myctophiformes; family Myctophidae; genus Benthosema; species Benthosema pterotum. The sequence continues at coordinate 16,725,352 of CM076988.1, forward strand.
AATACTGTATATACTTTATATTTTCATCAATGATTTGTGCCACATTTTCACTTTTTTTCACAAGTCAGTATACATCATTTTATTTGTTATCTTAGTACATATAATGTTTCAAAATAATTAAGAAAGCCAAAAGGTACTTCTCTCCCTTGATTCGCCTGTTCAACATCCAATACATTTAGACTTTGAGAGGACCCTCATCTTTTGGTTCATGTTTAAATGTGACATTCAAGGTCCGGTATACAGCATTCGAACATTGTCCAGATTGTTGTTTTTTGCACACCCCCTGACCTAAACACTTTGGCTCGTCTTTTCCTACAGACGGCCGGGTCTTGTTGTTGCTAAAGCAATATCCCCACCACCTGCTGGCTTCTTGAATTGGTGAAGAAAAAGTTGCCAATTGAAAAACACTCACCCTTCATCTTCAACCTTTTGTTTATATCCAACTACATGGTGACGGCCATGATGCATAGTGCATGTGCATATGCATGTACTGGGTTGATTTAGTGAGAAAAGTTGCTATTCTGTGCTCTATACAGCACTGCTACGGAGGCTGCTGGCTCCGTGCCAGCACGCCGTTCATACAGGAACAATACATAGAGGCCGACATGACAACACATTTTATTTAAGCTGACACGACTTCCGGATGTAATCTTAATTTGGAGCTTCAAAATAAGGATACATTGGCGCTGGCACATAAATGGGCAATTAAGTATAGTCCTAAAGTGAGTTAACTTACTATGGATCCTCCTCTTCCTGAATCTGTTCCCAGACACCGTATGCGGTGGTCTTCCTCTGCTTCTTGGCAGGCGCCTTCCTCTCCTCCTCCTCCTTGGTATGTGCTCCCCCCTCCTCCTCCTTTGCCTTCATCTCATTCTCCTTCACCTCCTCCTCCTCTTTCTCAGGTACAGGCACAGCGACCGGCGCCTCTTCCCGTTCCTTCTCCACGACATCGTCCTCTTTCTCGTTGCCACTGGCAGATTTTTCTTCCTCTTTTTCGGTGGAGTCTGTGTCTGCTTTCCTTTTCTAACAAAAAGCACATACAGTAGAGAGGGGTTTGTGTGGTCAGTCAGTTATCATGTGACACGCAAATCAGACGTCAACATTGGTTGTTGTAAACAATGTATTTCAAACTCCAACTTGTCACTCTACACTACAGGCTGCATAAACAGCACCATTATCACTAATTTGATTAATCCTTTTCTCGAATCTCAAATCTTCTAGGCTAGGTGTACCATCATGCTCATTTCAGCACATTGTCTGGACAACCAACAAACCAACCAACTGCTTGAACAGAAAATTTGGAACCTCATGGTCAAAACGATATTATATTAGATGTGTGTTGTTCTCACCCTGAAGCTGATTTTGGGGACTTTGGGCTGTTGCTGGCCGTCTTGACCGTTGCCTTGGGGCTCCTGGGCTGCAGGGGCCGGGCTGGAGGTCCCTGGAGCCTCTGACTGGGACTGAGATTCATCACCCTCTGGAGCAGGGGTGGACGTGTCCGCGGAGGAGAAGCCTTCTGGACGTTCCCAACTTGATTCTGTGAGAGGCACAGGAGGAGGAGAACACTCAGGGGGAAAATACCATGTTCAAGATATTTCACCAGCTCAGTGGACTAGTGGTGAAACCGGCCATCACGTCATCAAGCTGTCTCACGCTACAGTGGCAGCCAGAATTTTAACTAAAATCCTTTTACTTGTTTCTCATTTCTGGAAAAAACCCTCATGTTTATATGACAGTGGCCCTCAATATTTCATGTCAATCATCTGTATATGGCCTGCCGAGCCCCACCTGAAAATATTTAGCTACAGGGACCTCCCTGAAGCAAAATATTTGAGTGGAAAACATCCACTGTCAACGAATAGTCAAAGATTTTCACAATCTTTCTTAATTACAGACTTACCTCCCGTCTCTGTGTTGTAATAATAAGTATGTCCTTCAGGACTGACTGCTTCCTGCCACGTGCTACCTGTTGAGTTCTACACAGACACACCAGCTATTGATTATCGTCTTAGTGGTGATTCTATTGATTATGTTTTTGATCGATGATTATGTTTTTGTCTAATAATCAACACTTCAGAAATATCAACAAGTCGAAACTCTAAATAAGGTAATTAAAGGAGCATTCACTGATTTGGGTGATGTATACATACATATGTACAACAATTTAACTCTTGAGAGCATAAAATGAAACCAAATGATTTTAATTTTACACTTTCATTATTAAACATCTATCTGTTTTACTTAACCCATTGTGTCCTATCTTGTTTCTGAATAACATAATATTCAAAGATTTCACCACGTTTTCACGATTTTTCAAAAATAGCAGAGATACAAGCTCATAGCGCGCCACTCGGTGGCGCGCTATGAGCTTGTAGATCTGCTATTTTTCAATAGTTAAAACATAATGCTTAGAACACCAAAACGCGTTCAGTACACTAAGGGTTTTACTTAATTTACAAGAATGCTACACAATTTTACATTTTATTTACTTGAAAAATAATTGTTATTTTCTACATTTGCCTGTTATCGCTCCTAATGGTTCAAAATCAATACAGCATGGAAATGTGGACAAAATCTCATCCGATGACAGCAAAATATTCTTTCCTTGATGAAAACTACAGCCCTAGAACACTCAATGCTGTCTGTCAGCTGATGGTCAAGCTAAAGAATGGTTTGGTAGTTCGTACCTCACTTTCTGAGCTCTCTCCCTGGAAGCCCTCTGGTTTCTCCCATTGAGACTCTGTCAAATCCCAATAAAGAAATAATAAAGATTAGAACGAGTGTAGTGCTGTGTAGTGGAGGGATCCTCAACGTTTTCAGACTAGATCTGCTATCTAATACGCCTGTAGTAGTTTGAGGCTAGTACAAGTACTGTACTAGTGCAAATGCTATGGGCTGAGATGGAGATGGAGTCTGAGCGTTTTCAGAGTGTGGCGGAAAGATGCGAGTGAATCTGCCATTCTGATTGCTATGGGAAGTGTGTTCCAACGTTTTGGGGCCAGAAGGGAAGTTTGGGACGTTATTTATTAAGACCGTGAAAATGTTCCTGATGACAAAACAATGACCCACATGACATAGGCTGACCAAACATACCTCCAGTCAGCGTGTTGTAGTAGTATGTGTGCCCTTCTTCCGATTTCCCCTGCACCCAGACCTGAGGCTGCGTTTCGGACTTTGCAGAATACCCATCCTGTTCCGATCGCTTCCCCTTCTTTTCCCGTCGCTGAGGCTGAGACTGATGCCGAGACTTAGGTTGCGATGGAGTGGGGCTCGGGGTCGTTGTGGGGACCTCTGTCGTTCCTATCAACACAACGGCACCGTGAGACATTTCAACAGTGTTAGAGTAGCCCATTTAACCTGAGGCAGATTCTAAAAAAAATGTGTATTTAAATCTTAAGAACACGAAATTATCTGTATTTGCGGACGCCCATCTGAAAATATGTTATCCCCGAGAAGCAAAGGTTTGAGTTTAAAACGTTTACTCTGAAAGCACAGAGTAATGTAGTAAGTCATGTAAGTAAGTAAGCATTGCATTAGAAGATTTGCGACACATTCTCATGACCTTGTCAAAAACAGAAGATCTACATCAGCTCTATATAAGATCTATTTAAGCTACAAGCTTGTAAACTCTAGGCTCAAAATGTCACATCCACTCTGGTGAGAAAATAAAAACGTGGAGCTTTCTTTACCCCCTCTATATAGTGAATAATGTTTTTCAAAACGGAGCAGTAGCCCTCACCGGACTCCCCCTGCATCCTCTTCAAGTCCTCCTCGTATGCCTTCATGGCCGCCGCCTCCATCGCCGCAAACTCTTTACAGTTCTTCTCATCTTGCTTGGCCTTGTCCACGCTCTTCTTTTTAATCTGCACAAAGACATCAACATAAGGTGATTGCCCATCACACTGTGCTATCGTAAGGGTTTACGGAATCGTAAAACCCCATCACCACAATATATGTGAATGGACAGATTACCTCTGAGATTTTAGCAGCGACATTTTCTTTGTGATTCTTCCCTCTTTCGTGAAACTCGACGCTCTGCAAGGGAAAATGAAGGTGGGGTAATTAAGATGTGTCACACTAATGGCAGTACATTTTGTAGAAATTACTTGTTGATTTTGTTTATTTGCCAGGGCTAACTGCTAAACTCACAGGCTTGTTGTCCGCTATCCAGCACTTGCAGTATTGGCAAAACTTCTTCGGCTGCGATTTCCAATAGTCGGCCCTGAAACATGATGAAAATACAAACTATTATATATACATCGTAGCACTGATTGCTGTCAGGGATTGAATTGTGATGTATTATTATTTTACAGCGTGTGTTTTCAACCAGTGTTCCAGGAGACCACAAGTGAGTGAGGGGTTCTTGGGGGGTTCCAGCCAGGTGGTCCCCAGCTGATGATTTACAATATTATATTTGTTAACAGATTCAGCATAATGAATGAATGAATGAATGAATGAATGAATGAATGAATGAATGAATGAATGAATGAATGAATGAATAATAATGAAAAAACCCTAGTTAGACATATCACATGCTTCACAAATTAAATGTTATAGGTTGTTAGCCCTGCATGGCTATTTTGTTTATAGCCATGAAGGGCTAATAGGTTCTTGTTAATGGTATGGTCACATAATATGCTAATTGTGAAAATTTGTCAACATGCAAGTTAGAATCCGGTAGTTTCTAGCTACTGGGACCCCTACTCAACATTTCTAACATAAAACCTTGGTGTACTCTACATGTCTGGGTTCACATTCTGGCAAATGTCCGATGCATAGCCTACCGGTATAATAAATGTGACAAAAATGCGTATTACTTACATGCTAGAGATCTGGTATGCAGGGATAGAGGTATAGAATGTAACTAAAATCTGATGGTTTGAAGAATAAACTAAATGGAAACGAGCAACGTTGATGTGCGCCACATTTCAGGACTCTCGAAGAACAACAATAACACGGTCCATTTCTGATGACGCAATCGGCATCGGCTCTCAGCAGTGTTGCCAGACTCTGTGAGAGAAACAAACCATCTAGGTCCATGAAAACAGGTAGCAAATAATAGTGGAAGTAAAACAAAAATGTACAAAGAGGGGGAAAGGGAGAGGCCGCTTTTGAAATGGAAACATCTGTACCATGATCCAGCTGTTGAAAACAAAGAGGGCTGCGGCTGCCGAAGCAGACAGCCTGTGTAGTCTCTCAAGACAGACTAGTTGCCTTTCGAGGAACAGCCAGCAGTGGCGCTGTTTTCCCGAATATATGCCGATGGCTAGCCAGATTGGACCAAAGAGGGTTTACTGTATATAAAGAGGCAACATAATGCAATTATTGCACTCACCACCAGATGGCACATAACACCACTCTATGGGACCCGGGAGTTATTTACAAGCCCATTGTCACTCATATTAAGCGGACATGGCAACATCGATTAACACTGGTGCAAGCGCAGCCAGTACTAAAAACAAAGGATTCGCACCAAACACAACAAAAATGACCCCAAAAAAACAGCAATCCTAGTTTTCAAAGTGCATATCAAACGTCATATAGATTTTACCGTATACAAGATCACACGTATAAAATGCTGAAATAGGAGCCTTGCATTCAGACCTCCCATATGGTCTAGCGGTTAGGATTCCTGGTTTTCACCCAGGCGGCCCGGGTTCGACTCCCGGTATGGGAACTACGTTTTTCCTAATCAATTGTTTGATTGAATGTTATCGACATTTGGTATTAGCTGCTTGGACATTATAGTAGCCTATATGTCGAGCACAACTCAAGACTGACACTTCCTTACAACAGAGGCCACCATGTTCATTTCACCAAGCCAAAAGCATGAATCATAGTGGATGGGGAAAGAAAACGAGATCAGCACTCGGTAGAGTGCGAACTTGCGCGTTGCGCACAAGTAGGCTACGGCCTAACTCATGTGTGAGCGGAGCAGGCTAATACATATTGCTGAACAGCATAACAACTGTTTTAAAGTAGTGTAATAACGATTACTAAAGTCTCTGTAAACCAAATGCATTTCGTTCTGCCTACTTCAGGTCCACGGATGGCTGTCCATGCTCAATATATCTCTGCTGCACCCGGTCGAAGCGGCTGTCTATGGCCGCTTTTACATGCACAGAATCTATTCGGATCTATTGAGCTTGGAATCCAAACTGTTCATTTGAGGGACAGAGAACTGCATGTGTGGGACAACAAGTGGGGAAACATGCAAATTATTAACATCTTAAGGTCAATGATGTGATGTGTGGAAATACCATGTATTATTTCATTTTAACACTGACGCTTGTTCATTCGTTTTGGTAATGAGGGACTGTACCACGCAAAGAGGGACAGATCTGGTCACGTTACATGTGTAGTATTACGCAGAAGCGGGGATCGAACCCTGGACTCCCACTCGCCAGTCCAACGCACAACAAGGCGCTCCAATGCACTGAGCCCGATTTGCGGGGCTGCTGTGGCTGGCTCATGGCTGGGTGCTACACATGCACAAGAATTCATTCTCTGTGTAGAACAGTCGCCATTCGACATTTCCATTGGAAGTGAATGGAGACGTCGCAATTCATTGAGCATATAACATCTGCGTCAAATGTGACTTTGTTTACCTGTTACTGGGTATTATGGACAGTAAATTTGATATAATAATAAATTCTGAAAAAAAAAAAAAATAAAATACAAGCAGTATAAAATTATTTTTTTATTTAAAAAATGTCTCTTTCAATCAAGTACGGTAGCAAAAGGAGTATAGATATTGTGAAATGTGTGTTAAAGTGTGTCATTTATAAACAAAACTCCAATTATTACAAACATTGCTACATTATTCCGCCAGTGAAAAGATAACTGAAAACATATCACCAAAGAAAAAAACAACAACTGAAAAGCACTATATTCCGTGCTCAGCCCAGAGAAACCAATGTGTAACAAAAAAAAACTATTTCATTCCGTTCAGACACAGTACATATACAAAGTGCAACATGAACAAATACCCTTTATATTATTAAGTTATAAATTATTAGTTAATATGCACAACATTTTGCAATGCTGGTTCCAATGTGAGACAATAAGTGGTGTAAACACATTAAGACATTTTCTTCAGTTTGGTCAAAATATTTACCGACATACATACATGTCAATAATATATTGCATCAATAATATATGAACATAATATAAGTACAACGCCCACTCCAGAGTTAACTTTGTACACACCAATAAATAATAGAATTCCTGGCTCGCGAAGGTTAAAAATTTGACCAAATAGCCTATGCCCACAGACCTAACGGGGGTTGGTTTAGTTTTAGCAGCATAAATGGCATTCCTCATCATTAGGAAAACACCCCTGATATTTTGTCTTTTTTTAGTAAAAAAAAAAAAAAAAAAAAAGTGGTACAAGTAAAAAAAAAGCATTCAAAAGAATGTGAGGCTTCATTAGTTAAGACCGTGCAGCTCTCTGCAGTAGGTTAGAATGCTTTAGATTGGAGCCCAGTGATTTATTGCACAAGAGCAACAGGGAACCACATCCACTTGGCACAGACCACGATCAATACACCTGTTCAGATGGTCAGAGATGCATAGGGCCGAGTTTAGCAACCCCAAAAGCCAAAGAATTCGCACCCTATAAAAAAGCTGGCCAAGCCAGACTACCAATAGCCTGAATCAAGATTGATAGTAGGGGCCCAAAATATAAACATTTTTTATTTTAAACACTAATCATGTTTTTGTACCGTCTTCTAGACTTTGGCTCAGACACATTTTGTATCTTTCATACGTTTAAAAAAATAAATTAGATTTGGCCATTGTCTTAATTGATGCAAGATTTGATTTGATTGCAAGCACACAGTGTGTGCCCTTTTCATAACCGAGACCATTATTGTGTGATTGAATCCTTACACAGTAATTTTAAAGTGCATAATCGTCACTGTGTTTAATTTCCAATGATTCTGCGCAGGATATATACAGTTTATTATCACCAGAGCTCTGTTTCATTTACATTGGAGGTTTTCAACGACTTTCATTTCAAGGCCCATGATTTATTCAGAATTTGAGCCACCTTTGATGGCATCAAGCCTCTCATTTGAATCGTTGATGATCAAAATAATACTTATTCTGGTGTCTCTAATCTGACAAACCAGATTGTCCATTTGATTTCATTTTACAATCTCAAAAGTTAAATAACTATTTAAAGGGTCCATACAGTATGGTTACTGACTCATTTGAAAACCACTGATTCATGTCATCTTAACAGCTATACATTGGTCTCTCCACATCTCTCTCATTCATAAAAACAATCTTTCCTCAACAGTGTGGCGACAGACCCCAGCCAGCAGGGCATTTCTACTCAGACAGACAACTCTTCCTCCTCCTCCTCCATCCATTCATCCTCCACTCATCCGGTCGTTCGTCAATAGCAGCCATCTCTCCAGCTGGTGTCTCGAAGGGCACTGAAGGTGGACAGGCTCTTTGGAGGTGTCAATAAACTGAGTGGAGAGAAAGAAGTGGGGGGAAGAGAGAAAACTATTAAGTCGCAGCACGCCCTGCTAAATATAGTTCCATGCCAGGTTTTCCCTGTTGAAAACCTTATTTTGAAGCGCCAGATTTCCGAAACCGGATGTTAGGACGGCATAATCGTGTGTGTGGTGAATTGATTAGTTGACGTTCTAACGCTCTGTGCAAAACATCCGGACTGCGAGTCTCACAGTGCTCTGCTCTCGGCCTGTGAAAGCGACTGGTGTCTGCCAGGAGAGGACATTGAGGGGGCATTTGAGATAATGGCTTTCGAAAGCAGAGCACAGAATGGGCGTGGGTGCATTTGCAATTTCTTTTTCAAAATGCCCATTTTGTCCCATGCGACAAAACAGTGGCTAACGAGGTACAATGGAGATCAAAAAATGGAATAAAGAAAGTAACCAACTAGTGCATGTAGCTATAAAGCAATAAAGAAAAAAAAATATATCCCTCACACTTAAATCTACAACCACCGTTTTTAACTTTATTAGTTGAGTGTGCTTATATGGTCAGCACACTGACCAAGGATTATCCCAAAAAACAAATGAGAAAAAGGTTAAATCAAAGTTCTATGTAAGTGAATATTATACCCATGACACACACACACACACACACACACACACACACACACACACACACACACACACACACACACACACACACACACACACACACACACACACACACACACACACACACACACACACACACACACACACACACACACACACACACACACACACACACACACACACACACACACACACACACACACACACACACACACACACACACACACACACACACACACACCAAGGTTATTATAACACGGTCAATGGTTACCCGTTAGTGTACCGTACCTGCGTGCTGGTTGGCTGAGCTTGCCACGGGGGGTGGAGCTTGTGGCACCTATGAAGGAGGCGGGGCGAGGCAGTCCGCTGCTGCGTGGCGGGGTGGAGGAGGAGGTTGCCGCGGGCGCGCCACCTCCAGTGACTTTGCTGAGCAGTGGAATCCCACTGCTGCCCCCGGCAGCACCTCCTCCCACCCCACCACAGCTGCTGCTATTGCTGGCGGTGGTGGTGTTGAGGGACTGGAGGCTGCTGGCGGAGGAGGTCGACGTGGAGCCCTTGATGGTGGGGCTGACGTAAGCGGTGGCCTTGAGTGGCTGTCGCGACAACGGGACGAAGTTCCCCACGCTCTGGACTCTGTTCTGAAGCTGTCCCGGGGAGGGAACTGTGAAGAAGACACAGACAGTGTTGTTGTTGCTATAGTAAGTAAATGAGGCAGATTTTACTCGAAGGAGGAGTGGTTATCTGGCCAGATTATACTTTCTTTTAAGGCATCAACAGGTTTGAAGAAATATTGGAGAGACAGCGAGATCCACTAGCGTGCATCCACTGGGTTGTGAATACTTGCTTATGACCACGACTAGTTTCTAGGTAGGGGGAGACCACTGCCAGATTACTAACCCTAAACCCCATATCTGCAAGCACAGAGCAGAGCTTACGGATATGGGAACACAACTTGAAGTTGTGTTTGTTAATGATTTTTCTTTTAGAAACATACAAATACTCAAATAGAAAACTAAAGGGACTATATCATCAACTGAAGCGGTAGGAACTGTTTATAAAGTAAAAAAAAAATGCTGGCATCTCACTGGAGGACTGCAGGCGAGCCAACCCACTGGACGAATCAAAGCTTTGGCTGTTACGAAGCAATGGGGTAGTAGAACTAGTAGTAGTAGCAGTAGGGGCGACGTGATTGGCTGGGATGCTGGGCACACAGGTCAGGCTGGGGGCTTTCACCAGGTTGGGCATACTCCTCCGCAGCTTATCTGAAAGGAGAAACAGAAGCACCCCACACACAACACCCAAAGTTGATGTGGTTAGAATTTCACGAGGGTTGTCCCGGTTAGACTGATGTTTCGCTGGTTAGATCGGCATATTCACTGATATTGAGATGACCAATATACGGATACGGCGGATACCGACACTTTTCTAATACCGATGCAAACAGAACTGCAGTCTCGGTCCCAATCAATCCCTAAAAACGCACCTCTTCAGACGCCATCTTAGCCCATAGCACTTGCAGGAGTACTTACCCTAGCCTTGACCTCCTACAGGCCTATGCAAAGTCTGAATTTATGTATTTTAGCTTAATCTCACCCGATTGATTCCCATCGCTGCAAGTTTTTCCAACCACACACAACTGGTTTTGAGTACAGAATTACTTTTTTATCATTCAAGATGGCCTCCAGACAGTGTTTTACCCACTTTGAATGTAACCAGCACGCTAAAAATATGCATCTGAAAGTATTACAGCTTAGATTAGAAATAAAATAAGCCACACAGTAGCTGCATGTATGCTGTCCATCTGTCTGTACAGTATCCATTGCACCCCATCTTTACCCCCTACATATTCATCACCATTCTATGCCAAATTGAAAAAAACCTACAACCTCAATGCTTAACAGACTCTTTGTACAGCTTTTTTTGTCCATGGTACCATGGCCATGGTACAGCTGGGAAATCACAATTCTCTTTAACTCTGAACTTGAATTTTTTATAACCGAGTTCAAGCTACAGAGCAGCTACAAAAAGCTACACAGCCACTAGTAGCAAGCAGTTAGTAGGCCCATGTCAGTGCAGGTCATTAGGGTTATTTACCGCCTAATACTACTGATGCCCACTATGGAAGCATATTAACATTTTAATTAAAAAATGTAACTTTTGTTATTTTTCTTTTAGGTTTTCTGAGCTCAACTGCACCCAAAAGCCTGTGGTTTTCTGTCAAGTGTTCTAATGTTTTTGTAGAATCTGAGCTAGGAGACCCACAAATCCCATATATGACAGGACTTTGCTAGCAGATGTCACCGTTTTGACTGCTTTGCCCATTTTCAATGCAGCTCAAAAGGCTTCAAGGACACAGAAAATCCCAGCCCAACTCAAAGTGTCAAAACTATTGCATTTGACACATATTGTTCCCTCATAGAGGGCGAATGTTTTTGAGGTACATATTAATTGATTAAAGGTGAATTGAGCGCAAAAAACAGCACCAAGATAAACTTACACTCACACTCGGCTGGATTTCCACCAGATGTTTCCCCAAAACAAAATGGCCAACAACATACGTGAATAAACATACAGTAAGTACACACATGTTAAATGTACAACGACAGTGAAACACAGAAAAAGATCTGCTAGAAGGCTTTCTTGCCCACATTTGCAGTTGATTAAACTGTTTAAGGATAATTATTTGCCCCATGGTGCCATCTCTATTCATGATTTTGGAGTTTTTGGAGCGATAGAAATAAGCGATTTTGATCAACAACCCATAGCCCCATGATATGAGATTCTTGTATCCGACGCAAGCTTCTAGCTTTTTGACGCCAGAATCTAGTTCCTGGCGCTAGATTCTAGATAACGTTAGATTTGAATTTCCGACACTAGATTGTAGTCATTGACTCCAGTTTCTGACAATAGATTCTAATTTCTGACACTAGATTCCAGTTTCTGACACTACATTCCAGTTTCTGACACTACTGTAGTTTCTGACTCTAGATTTTCTGATACTAGATTCTAGTTTTTTGGTACAACATGCTCAACATATTTCATGCCAAGGACTGAAAACATGTTCCCCCAGAAGCAAAGACCGATTTTTCAAAATTAGCATTACCTACAAGCTCATGAGGAGCTGAGGAGCACAGCGCTCACCTGATCCGGCTCTGAAGGACTGCTGTAGGTCGGCCGCGTAGGAGCTGGCCATACCCAGAGGACCTGACATTCCCATACCCGCCATGCCCATGCCCAGCCCCGCCGCCATACCCAGCTCCATGCCCAGGGCGTGGTGCTGGAGGTGGTGGTGCTGCGGGAAGGCCAAGCCGGCGGAGGGACAGGGAGGGGTGGTGGTGGTGGAGGAGGAGGGAGGGGTGGCGAGCAGCAGCGAGCTGGTGCTTCTTCGCCAGTCGCGGATGCTGGAGAAGGTGTGGGAGTGGGAGAGGCGGGCGAGGCGTGGCTGGGGCGGCGGCAGGAGGCCGTAGTCTTCCTCCTCTTCCTCGTCGGAGACCTCGTCCAGGCCGGGCACAGCGGCGCTGCGCCGTGGAGAGGGAATAGTACAGTCAAACAATCGTTTTGCTTTGCAGATAATTGATTGCAATATCGCTACATTTTTTGTGCATTGAATTTAGCTTTTTTTTTTCCAAAGGAAACAAAAAAAATGAGTGGTCTAAGTCAGTGATCCTAGTACCCATTAATTATTCAGCATTTGAGCCACGGACCACCGTTTGATGACATTTTCACCCCACAGATCCGATTTATGTTTTTTTTTTTCAAAAATTCCCAGGCTAGATTTCACAAACAAAACAGGGAATTAAGTGGACTAATTCAGATGATGAATATTTTGACTCTTGAGTGTAAACATGAAACCAAGTGGACTAATTCAGATGAATATTTTGACCCTTGCGGGTTTGGGTTTCATGTTTACACTCTCAAGAGTTATATCTGGTTAGCCAACTGTCCATCATTTAGTTGGGGACCATCTGGAACCCTCCCAAGGACCACTGGTGGTCCCCAGACCGCTGGTTGAAAACCGCTGGTTTAACTAATTAGTTTAAAACAATGTCAATGTATTTTAAATAGTTACTATATCGATTTCAAAACACTGAATCCTATCGGATTGTCTCGCTAAAATGACCCGATATGTATCATATCGTCAATCATGTATCGTGAGACGTATCAAATCGCTGTTAAATTATTGTTACACTCCTAATACAAACTCATAGCACTTGTAGATCTGCCGTTATTGAAAAAAAATGTGAAATTGTGACGCAAATCTCTGCATACGCATTATATTTTTTCAGAGTGAACATTTTTAACTCAAATCTTTGCTACTCTGGAGGTCCCTGGAACAACATATTTTTCTCATATAGCCAAATACAATACATATAATTCTGGGGCTTCTGGGGCATGAAATATTTTTGAGAACCTCCGACATAAAAGGCAGAGGTTTTTCAGAGGAACTGGCATGATTTAGAAGACGGGTTTTAGATTGTGGTGTGTGCAGCCCCTGTCTGTGGTACCTGAGGCCGCTCAGGTGCAGGGAGAGACTGCGGCTGCGGCGCGGCGGGGGCAGGACTGCCGACATGTTGCTGCTGCTGCTGACGTAGTCCTGTCTTAGACCTGAGGGGGGCAGAGGGGAGCAGCGGCAGCAGCACACACACGGAGGAAGACAAGATGTATGCACAGATGTCACATATACACGCGCACACCCACACAGGGGAAAGACAAGTATGCAGACATCACATGTGCACACAAGCACAGGAAAGCACACACACACACACGTACACAGAAAAGCCAAGCACACAAACATAAAACATACGCACACGGTCGAAAGCACACACACCCAGATGGAATGACAAGCGTACGAAGACAGGCACGCCACATGCGCACGCACACACAAACACACACATACACAAAATGACCTTTTAAGATTAATGAAGCTGAAGTAGCGATGCGCTCTGAGATCTAGTACATGTTAATATATATTAGGATTTAGGAAGGAGAGAGACCAGGAAACACGTTAGGAAACTGAACCAAGATATGAAAATAAATTGGCAGCACATTGTTCGCACCGCATGGCTAACACTACAGAAATCATTCTCGAACATCTCGACTTATTACGTAACTACCCTATGCAAATTTGTGCGGAGGTTGTCTATATACAGAATCCACCACTGTTCCCTCAAATCTGGGAATACATTTCTTACCAAGACTTCTCTTCACCAATGGCAACCAATATAATATGTTCTGGCTTTCATCAGGCTGTAAGCATGTATCAAAGTAGAGAGTTTTCATGATTCTGAATCCAGGCCATTAGTTTTGCATGGAAAACACTGCTTGGGCTAAATACGGTCACAGCAGTCATCACAAATCCAACCTGATTTGCTCTTGATCCGTGCATTTGAAATGTCATCTCAACTACATACTGGTGTTTCTCCTCAACCCGCACTGCAGACCAATCAGAAGCCTCGGCTGCATTTCAACCTTCATAAGCCCCGCCTACCTGTAGGGATAGGCTCCTGGCCAGACTGAGTTGCCAAGTGACATTTCAGATGCACAGAACGTAGCAAACACGGCTGGTCTCCAGGCTAGATAATACTACAACTACAATCAAGCGTTGCTGCCAAAGACGACAGCGGAGGAGAGGTGGGTGGGGGGCTACTTACTCTCCTCCTGCAGGCGGGCCATGACCTGTACGTCGGTGAGGTCGTTCAGCTTGTACCCCTGTAGGATCATATCGTCGTCCTCCATCATGGAGGCCACTGACAGCTCACCGTCCATGTTAGACCCCGGCTGGGGGCTGGACGCAGAGCGCTGCAGGCTGCGGTCTGCAGGGAAATGACCAGAGCAAAGATAGCGACATTGAGGGGTCAGCTCTCAAGCTGACTGGAGTTGGAAATGCACTGTTTTCAACGAGGGCAGTGTGAATAATATTACATATTAAGAATAAATATCTCAGGCATTGTTTTTTGGCTAGATTTCGCAAACAAAACTGGGAATTAAGTGGACTAATTCAGATGATGAATATTTTGACTCTTGAGAGTGTAAACATGAAACCAAATGTACCTGCAAGGGTCCATATTTGGTTTCATTTTTACGCTCTCAAGAGTTACATCTGGTTAGCCAGATATGTCATGTGCAACATGTCAACTGTTTTGAAGTATTGCACAGTAACAACTAAAGTCTCTGTAATGTTTATGTTGTGCTATTACTACAAAAGTGATCTAAAATAAAAGGACTTACCGGTAAGATAATTAACTTCTTTAATGTGAGTTTCAATGTTTTTACTACGATACTGTGCCGGCCATTCAAGGTCACTTTAAGAAGGCCACACTTCTACCCTCTACTCTATGACCCAGGATGTTTTCCTTGTAATTTTGCTACTAGCACTTAGCTCTCAGTAAAAGCACTTGCAGGTCTATATCGATGCAACTTGATGCACTAGCCATCTGAATATAGGCTGCAGGTCATGGCTGGACGCCCCAGAATGAGATGATGGAGAAACCATTATTGTTATGGTTTCCAAAATATAATTTTGAATGGGAGCAAATGGAGTAGTATGATACAAAACAAACCGTCACAGGAGATCGGGAGGGTCAATCAATAGACCCTGGGGGGGTCTAGTGATTAGTTAGATTCCAGAGTTAAAGTCCTCCCTGTGCCCCCTTGTGTAGGTAGGCTCACAAAACCCAGTAAGATTGCCTGGTCCTCGCTGGCCAAAATTCAATTCACAATGTTATGAATTCTTCTGCACCTGAGTTCATTCAACTGTAGTCAATGCTTTCACGGTGAATCCGAGCACAATTCAAGGGTTGGGTGATCTGCACCCGGCAAGGAATGCTACACAGAATTCACACCAGCTACAACATCTGCCAAGAGGTCCCCAGTGTAAACGCAGGACCATAGTGTGAATCTACCCTTAAGAGTGTCTGCTAAATGCCAAAGCTAGAGCTCCCCACAGAGAAAACACACAGACACACAGACAGACACACAGTCTTACTGCGGTTGCCTAGGTGAGGGAAGAAGGTGGGCGTCCTGTCAGACGTGGCGGCAGCCTCCCTGCCCATGGGACTCACAGCCCTCTGGAGGATGGGATGGACAGGGGAGGAGATGGGCGGGGCTGAGGAGGACAGACAGACAGAGAGGTCATAAATAATACACAGCAGATTACCACCACACCCATAAAGCTGTGATATTGCTCCAGAATGGACAGATTAATGGGTGTGTGAAAAAGGAGCAAGACCCTTGACCTTGACACCTCTGGTCGGATGCAGGGGCTGACAGTAATGAGAAAGCAGCATCTGTTGCCCGTCACACTGTATTTTGAATTGTAAAAAATGGCAGCCAGGCTGCGGGCTTAGAAGTAGGCATAGCAGTAGGGATAAGGGAAATAGATATGGGATGAATTAAAGGCAATGGCAAGACCAACACGGATTGAAAACGCCCAAACCAGACCTGGCATAATAAAACAGTTATAGGAGATGTTTAAGGGAGATAAGATGGTAACGAAAATACAGACTTAAGTGTGGGAACGCCTCTTCCCCAATGCTAAATGCCCTAATAGCATATAACGGCTTTTGTAATCAAAATGGACTCAACTTAGACTCAACTGTCATAACAGTCACAGGTCACATGCTTACCGTGTCGCTCTGACAGCTGAGGTGTGGAGCAGGCTCTGGACAAGGTGGACGCACCCAGTGGAGGAGCGCCAGAGACGCCATTACAGGGTGAGAACATGGAGCGCCACCTGGAGACTGGACACACACACACAGACAGACACACACACACAGAGAAAAGTGCTTCATTATGTACTGCCTTAAAGGAGAACTCCACCCATTTAACATTTTTTATTAATATTATTTTTAACATTAATATTAAGATCTTGTTGTGTGGATATAATACAAACAACCCCCAAGAAATGTTTCCAAGAAATGAAGGTCTGAAAAAAAAAATCATTAACATGGCGAAACACAACTTGATGACGTCGATGACAAAGTTGTTTTTCACCATGTTAATGTTTTTCCTTTTATGATGTTTTTGTTTCCTGAGTGTTTTTTTCCTGAGTGTACACACTAGGGTCGACATGCGTACACTTTTAGGAAAGAAAATGAAAATGGGCGGAATTCCCCTTTAACTACTGTAGATGAAAAATATGCAAACACGAAACACCAAAACGCCAGACCCCTCAACGCAACATCAAAAACTAATGGTCTAATGCTGACGATTTCAACAAACAAAAGTAAACTTCTCTTATGCTCACGAACAATGCCAATTATAGCTCAAACTCAACTACAGAGACCCTGTGTGAGGTACTTAATGGCCACTCACAAGAATTAGCAATACAATTACGGGTGAACACACACGCACACGCACACGCACACACACGCACGCACGTACACACACAGGGTGCGGCAGTGCCCTCATCACCTCATGGCGCCACAAATCAGGCCTGTTCGTCCGCTCCTGTCACAGCAGCAGCACATCTGTACCCGGCACAGAGGACAGAGAGCTCCGTTCAGGCCGGAGACAGACACAATGCTCTGTCAGACACCCAGGCAGTACCAGGTACAGCCAGGGGCGGATCTAGGCATGGTCATGGGGGGGCAATGCCCCCCTAAATGCCCAGTCTGCCCCACCAAACACGATGGCATGCAAAACAAACCAAGATATTTCAAATTAAAGTGCTTATATTTAAATTGATTTGAAACACTACTACTGCTACTAACTAACTCCAATTGTGTCACCACTAAACCAACAGCATTTCATCATTGAAAACAAAACTCTGAGTCAGACCTTTAGCTTTATGCATGCTGCGTGTCTGTTGATGGCAACAACTGAAGGTATTATTGATGCTTAGTTGCCTAATATAAGTCCTGTAACCGAAAATGGAATGGGTGCCGCCCCATACCATTTTCTCTTGCCCCCCCCCCCCCCCCCCATTGGGAAATATTACATCCGCCCCTGCACGCACAGTGCTGTCTGTCCGTCTGTGCACACAATGTAGACCACTCAGAAGTCACAATCCATCCATATAGTACCACTATCTGTAGACAGGAACTGGTTCTGGTGGTTAAGGTGCCTTGTGAAAACAAGGACGATGTCATTTTACGTATAAGACAATGACAATGTCTCTGTAGGTGACAGGTATACTTGCTCACTCTTTTCACATTGCAAATGCATTGCAAATGCATTGCACACTTGTAGGCTGGCCATTTTCAGCAAATGTACTGCGAAATTAGAGGGAATACATGGGGAATATCTGGGTTAATAAGTCAGAGAACAGAAGAATGTCCAACCGGAGAATACATTTCTTTCCAAAACATTTCTTCACATCTAACAGATCGAACAGATCGAACACATCTCACGAAGGTTAAAAAAATCTGCTTGAGAATTTTTGGAAAATCCTTCAATCTATTTCATGTCAATGTATATAAACCCCCATCTGAAAAAAGAGACTTGAGTTAAAATGCTCGCTCTGAAAGAATATATACTTTGCACCACATTTTCAAGATTTTTTTTTTTTTAAATCATGCTATGAGCTTGTAAAACTAAATGTCAAAAGGGGCTCCCATCCTGTAGCATGTAAATGGGTCAAACCTAGGGGGCTTTCATGATCCTGAATCCATGCCAAGCATTTATTGAGCACGAAAAAAAAATCCTTGGGCTAAAAACAGCCATATACCGGTAGTCACTTGCCTAATGTCACTACCTCATCACATTTGTGAGATGTGTTACTTGACATCTTTAAAAACACATCAGTGAAGAAATGTCTTTGCAACGAGATCGATTCCCAGATTTTAGTGCTATCCACTCTCACTATAATAGTGACATATTTTTGTATCTACCGCATTGCTAAACCCATCGCACACGCCTTTAGATTTATGTGCCAGTGTGTACGTGCACGCAATGCAAAAGAATGTGCACATAGTACATCATGCAAGTCAAGTGTGCATGTATGTGGTCTGCAATGCACACACACGGTTCCACCCACACCTGTGTGCAGGCTCTGACAGCAGAGGAAGATCCCTCGCTCTGTGGTATAGCCATGGATGATGCGAAATGTAAGTCACTCGGCAATGTATAAAAAGAAAAAAAAAAAACAGGGCGGCATGCATGCCTTTCATGTAAGCATGGTTACTATGGCAACGCCACTACCGGGGTCTGATCGGGCTTCGCTGAGAGAGAAGAGTCTTACCGCCGTGGGGTGCACTGATACGAGGCCGAGCTGGTGGGAGGCTGGCAGAGTTGATTTTGGCAGGCTTTTTTGTCAGTCTTTTTAGACGAAATGCTTAATCATTTTTAGTCCCATTTTTAGCCATTTTACTTAGTAAGTGTTCGGCTGTGGAAACTCAAACCCTTTAGTCTCATTTGAGTAAAAGAAATAAAATACTTCATTAAATTTAAACTCATTTAAGGAGGTCAGAGTATAACTAAGTATGGTATTTTAAAGGTAATATAGGCAACTTTAGTGTCTGCTGTGGTGCGATTGGCTAAAACACCGCCTCAGTCCCTGCCTCAACTTATTTTTCCTCCTCACAAAAGCAAAAGATTTAGTCAGTCTTAAGTCCTTTGAACGAAATGCTTATTTGTTTTAGTCACATTTTAGTCATCTATAGAGCCGAGCAGTCCCGTCCCTTTCATGTCGTCGAACGTGGCCCCGAAATGATTTCCCCATTCATAATTTGCAGGAAGAAACAAAAGTGTTGTATCCAGTCATTTTTCCCCCTCTTACTACTTCGATATTGATAATGCCGCATTTGTTGTGTGATTTGTCACAACCAAAATTGGCAATGTCCACAGCATAATCGCCTTCATTTTGGGAAAGTCTATGTAGAATATGAATAGGGAAATTTCTTCTGGGCCATGGGGCAAAAGGCTATTTTTAGCTCATCAGTGTTAGTCTCAATCCTAACAAATGATTAGATCAGTTTTAGTCCGGCTTGACAAAAACAACACGGGACTCTGTTTGGTTCCGAGCTCACAATTATATATATATTAAAAAAAAGTACATGACTGCAGCCAGCAAAGATGCAGTGGGATTAGTGCATGCTCCATCATGCTTGCCTCCTTTGATGCAACAAGCTGCTCTGCCGGTGTAACACAGTCGACGCATCATGTTTGCTGACTCGAATATTTAAAAAGGAACGTCCCCAAGCAATAGAGAGGGGATTAAAAAGCGGCAGGTACACAAGCTGTCCCCAGTCTGTTCTAGAAGTGTTGTACAATACAGCATGGCAGAACGGTCACATTGAGTCACACACACAAATCGATTTGCATGTTTATGCAGCAAAACACCTCTCATCTACTGTATGTATCCACCCCGACTCTCCTGATTTCGCCTCAACGCCAAATCGGAAAGCCAACATGCATATCGGATTAGGGCAAAAACAAAATGAAACATTCTAAAAGCCCACACGGAACATACACACTGCCTTTGTCTATGCACGTTCTTATGATGAATAAAGACGTGGAATGTACAATCTTTGATACATTCTTTCTGATGTGCCATCTTCCCTATTTTAACCTGTTCAGGATGTTCTCAATCAAATCAATCATTTTATTTAGGAGCAGTTCATATGCATAATTACTTGAACAAAGGGAGAACATTTTTAAAAGGGCACCCAGTTTATGAATTACTTTTTGTTTTCTAGAATTCAACAATAAGGTGAGTTTGTACATGGTTGGCCGCTTAAAAAAATAAATTGGCAAATGCTTTTGTCTAAGAGCCATAATAGTTACATTCGTTATATTTTAGCTAGTGAAAAATAGATCAACTGTATAGGCTCATAGTTTGTAGATCACCTATTTGAGAAAACATGGCGCAAATGGTTAATCAAGATTTATTAATTACAGAAACAATTAAGTGGTTAAAAAAAACTATTTTTATCGCACATAGATTTTGCACCACAGAACCTTTTTCACTGGACAAATTTCAGGCATCAATCATACCGGTCCGACCCTAACCCTATCTCTAACTCTCACCATAACATGTTGCAGTGTGGACACAGGTCTCAAAACAAGGCGGCCAAGCATTACGCTGATGGCGGGTGTCCAGCGCATGTTTGGACTAAGGTGACTTGGTCCAAACAAGGGGATCTTTGGACATATCTACAGGCAGATGGCTTTGTTTGGCCCAGTGGATGATGGGAAGTTTTGATTTGGAAAAGCACACTCATTGATGCACTAATTTAATTTGATTAAACAAAAAATGTTTGAGTCAAATATTGATATGAGATTAATTGAGATTAATTACAAAACTTCAAATTGGATTTTCTTTTAAGTTGAGTCGCACCCATTCAATATATTTTTTCAAGGTAAACATTTTGTAACTCAAATCTTTCCTACTTGCAGGCTCTCCACTGGAAGAACACATTTTCAGATGGGGGTGGGTCTGCAGCCACACACAGATAATTCTGGGGATTTAATTTTGGTCCCTAGAACATCCACCATTTGATCAATCGCCACAATCCATGGCTCAATTTTGAAAATAACATTCACCTCTAAAGGTCGCGGTGCCCATAGCATTGAGCAGGCACCCATCTTGAGGGCAAACAATCCACTGACATGATGTGAATGAAAAACATACAAATTACCTCAAGGGACAAAATCGACATTGTGGTTTGTTGTGTCAATCAGTGGCAAGAGCAGTCAAAGAGTTAAATGTCATGTTGAGAGGCAGCACAAAGAATGTCAGACACTGTTTTACTTAACTGGGTGACATTGTGGCAATAAAGTCGTATGACTTGAAGTCAGAGATGATAAGGGGAAAGAACACACTCACTCTGATGCAACATGCCTCTCAGCGGCAGCAATTTTCAAGTTCCCCTGAATTAATTCTTTTGTTTCACTTCCTTTGTTACAGAATACAGAGGTACCATAACATACTGAGCGAAGTAAACCCTATTGTCGTACCTACAGCCCCAAAACAATGTGAAATTCAGATTGTTGTACTTTGATGGATTTCAGCTTAGTTCATTCCAGGTTAAATTAGGCCTTAACTATAACATACATGTATGGCACCTTACATTTAAAAATGTATTACAGGCAACATTTAAGCTAAAAATCTAAATATATACGTTTTGCCTTTTTCCCTCTCTATGTACTTTCTACTTTGATGCTGCAGCTGTTTCCCTAATCCCTGCAGACAGACACTTGCTTTGCCGTGCACATGGTCCAGAACTTTATTGTTGTCAACAAATCATGTTGTCAAAACATGCGTCCGGCTCAGGACAATGCTACCGTGTGTGGGGGAGGGGGTTGTGTGTGTGTGCGCTGGGATTGGCATTTTAGCCAATCACCGCACAGCAGCAGTTTCACAATGAGCCAGTAGCGTGGAGGGGAGGTGGAGTTGGATTCAAATCAGATTTTATACACACTAAAGTTACCTATATTACTTCTAAAAGACATTGGCAATGAGGAGAACATTTACACGCGACCCAATCACATAAATTCAGTTGTTGATGAGATGAATAATGATGTATAATCATAAGCACATGGGTGTGAGTTTTAGTCTGTGAGGCTACAGATTTCCCACCACCCGTCTGGGGGGCGCACACACACACAAACACATCACAGGCGAGGGTGGCACTGCATCTCCTCTCATTAACATCTTCAGGGTGTTAAGCTGTCCTCGTTCATTCTAAACATGCAGCAGACACTAGACACCGTCATCACCTCCTCCTGCCGTCTGTTCCGAGTGAGTCTGACACCACCACTGGTAGTCTGACAAAAGCTTTACTGTCACTAGTTGTAGTCTATGACTGACTGTTACGAAAGCCATCAAACCAAGGGCAGATCTAGGCATGGGCATGGGGGGGCAATGCCCCCCTAAATGCCCCACCAAACACGATGGCAAAACAACCCAAGATATCTCAAATTAAAGTGCCTATATTTTAAATGATTTGAAACACTACTACTGCTACTAACTAACTACAGTTGTGGCACCACTAATTCAACAGCATTTCATCATTGAAATCAGAAAACTCTCTTTATGCATGCTGTGTTCCGTTGCAACTTCAACAACAACTGATGTTATTATTGATTCTTAATTGCCTAATAAAAGTCCATACCAAAAATGGTATGGGTGCGGCTTCATCGTGACACGGGCAATGAAGCCGCCCCCATAACCCCCCCCCCCCCCCCCCCCCCCCAATTGGTAAATGTTACATTTGCCCCTGCATCGAACCACCCTTTTACCATTATCAACCCAATAATTCCCAGGAGGTAACTTAACAAGCCAATCTTTTCAACCTACTGAATGTAGTCTGGGAACCAACTGGCACAGTTGGCATTGAATTGGAAAAAACTCAGTTGGCTCACAGCATGCCACAAGACATGACAGGATCGGCATGATAAACTGTCACTTTTCAACCTTCTCAGAGCTCCAATGACGCAGTTTAGAGTGAATCACATGTTGTTGTTGTTTCACCAGTTCTACAGGCCTTCCCTCTCCTTCTGCTCCCTCACTTCCCTGTGTGGTGAGATCCCTCTAATAGGAAGCTTACAAATGTAAAGAAGGCTTTCGAGGTTTGCTTAGCAGTAAAACCACTCAGCGTTTGTGACCCCGCAGAGACAGAAATAAAAATAACATACGACTCTCCGTTTGGATTTTCATGCAACAGTCAGCAGGATCGGAGGGTCTCACACCTCAGAGACAATCCATCCATCATGAGGGTCTGTGCTCATACACTGACTCTGATGGAGAGAGACCCCATCGGTCCAAAAGAATAATTCATACTAGCACCTAGATAAAACGTCATAATACTAGCAGCTAAATGAAAAGCTTAGGACATTTTTTTTAACCATGGTTGATTTTTTTAAGTTATTAGAGAAAGTCAAGTTTTGTTTTAGAGATTTTAGTCTTTTTTGACACGAGGGTGGGGCATTCACAGGCGGCTAAATGTGTTTCCTTTTTTGTGTGTAATTTATTGTTATCGTTATAATTCTACTAAACCCCAGGAAATTACGTTTGGGCATAAAGAATCACAATATCTACCTACTGAATATGAGGGGAAGGAAGTCAAGGAATTTGCATGCGTTTATGACTTGTTGGTACTACGGCGTTCCACATTTTGGTGGGATAGGAGGAATTAAGTCCCTTGTTAGTGCCAAATCTGGGTTTGTTGAACTCCTTGTTCAGACACACAGAAAGATCCCTCTTTTACTATTTTGATAAACATTTTTGAATAGTTCAACATGCCAATCTACTGACACGTTGTGAGCTTGTAGACTGGCCATTTTAACTATTGAAAATGTTTTTTAGATTAGTTTAAAAAGGCAAAGAAGTTAAGGGATAAGGGGTTTAGAGGTGACGAAAATCTAGGCCTGTGTGTCTGAACAAGCTGTGGCCTCTTCAGCATCACTCTGGTTTTTACAAGCAGTTTCTTTTCCTCATTCGTTTGCTTTCACGTAAACTCTGTCTGTACCTTGGTCCAGTTTGAGCGAGAGCGAGCGTCGGGCCACCTCCACCTCGGACTTGGGCCGGTCCAGCACCATTCTGCACCACTGCACAGGCGTGAGGGGACTGTCCACACCCGTTCTGGCTTTGGAAGACTCGTACAACCTGCAACGTGAGATGTACGGCAGGAGAGAATCAACGGCAAGGAGTTGAGAGGACTTGAAAATCTCCCTCTGAGGAGGTCCTCAAGGCACGTCCCAGTGGGAGGCACTGGGAGAGGTGACTTCTCCTGGGATCCCCCAGGAGAAGTCACTGTTGCTTTGAAGCAAGGTAACGCAGGTAGGGTCACCAACACCATTTTCGCTGGCATGCAATTCCAGATGGCAGACTTGTTGTCGCACAATGGGAGCTAAACTACAGAAGTTTATCGGACTGCATTGGAGTCAGACAGAGCTCAGTCAGTGAATCATAAACAAACTAACAGACCTTTTGTATAAGTAATCACTTCTGGAAAATAGACATACCGGTAACACATTATTGCCTGCATGATGCGGTGCTTGCTTTCCCATGTGCATACTGTGTAATTTCATAGAGGCATCTAAAAAGCAAAAAAGAATCATGTTTCTGAACGTGGCAACTATGGCAACACTGTTTCCTGTCTGGCAGCCGATTCTTGCGAGACTGAAACTATACCTGCTGCCATTTAGATCCTCAAATAAAATCATGTACTGTGCAACCCTGTGCAAATTAAAGAAAACAAACTGTGATATGTCTTCTTTTATATTCCTAAACCGATTATATATGACACAGGTCTCAATGGTTCACAAATCAAGTTTGCTTGTGATGTGTTCCAGCTTGCTCCATTCACTGTGCTCAATCATGCAACTTCCGGTGTGAGATTTTTGCTCCCATGAAAAGTGACATGGTGCAGGATGGATGGATGGATAGATAGATGGATGGATGGATAGATAGATACTTTATTGATCCCCGAGGGGAAATTCAGAGGATCCCACAGCTCATACAGGCAGCTCAGTCACGTGACCATGACACTTCCCTTCTGCGTCCTTGCTCTGGTGAGGGAAGTCTGGAGCTCTCTGGTGGAGCTGTTGCCCTTCACAACCCAACCACGGATAAGCGGTTGAAGATGGATGGATGAATGGATGGATTTGACGGGAGGCACAGGGGAGGCTGAATTATAGATGGGTTTGCCCCAGCACCCTGATGTGAGGTGGCACTGGCCGTATGACATGGAGGAAGAAGCATTGTAGGGCAACAGAGACCACCCCAGACCCACCTACACACACACACTTTGAGCAGATTAGCCCGTTTAATCAAATTGAGTTTTCATCTGCAGTGTGCATGTTAATGCACAGCAGCGCTTTTGTTTTGGAATGGGATCTCAAGGCCTCCAGTTCCTCCTCCACCATAAATAAATTACATGTTATTCGTTTAATAGCTACTATCAATGATTCTTTTTAATCAATAGACCGTCTCGCTGATTTAACATTATTAATATGTGGGAGGAGAGACAACAAACAATCCAGTTAATTAGCCAAGGTGTGGCTGTGTTTCTGATGTAAATATTCAATCAATTTAATTATTCATAACCAGAAATAGACTGCATGGAGAGTGGAGAACAGTAAATCGTTTCAGATCGTTGCAAGCAAGCAACACATGGTTAGATGATCATTGGATGGATGGTTCTATTTCATTCTGCATCGGATGGATATAGGCTACCTGTAGGCCTAGCTCTGGCCCATAGCATCACTGCTTATGATTCTGCCTTGCAGTAGAGATCAAAATCGTGGAAGCATAATGTAGGATGACTAAATGTCACATTGCGTGGGACAGACAGTCCCTCATATCCAAGACAAGTTTTCAGGTGTCCCACAAATTGAGCCCCCGTCTGTCCCACATTGTGGCTGACAGACACCAGGGTTCAACTTCAAATACCCTAGTAGTTGGCGTTCTGTTGTCTCTTTTACTGACATGTTTCTAAGTCTGTTAAAATAAAGCGATATTCCCCTGGTGACACTATATTTCCATGTGTACATTGCCACATTGCATGTAAAGTATGAAACAAGGTGTTGTATAAAACAAAAATGTATATATATAATCCCCCCACCCACACGCTCTTCGTACATTTCTTTTTCCCCTTTTTACCTCCTCTATGATTTTATCTCCACGATTTGCTGCTTCTGACTTTACTGAAGTAATTATCTTGTACGTATTTGAATGTCCTAATGAAATGAACAAGTTGGCCACTATTGTAAACAAGTGTATTCTTAACTAGTGTGTCCAATCAGTCTTTCAGATTTGCTGTAGTTGTACTTGAATTGTACTGTAATTCTCCATGCTGTTATCAGTTTTGATGCAGTGTGTACTTGACTTGTACTTTAACTCTCATCTCTGTTAATAAAGAAATCATTCATTCATTCATCCATCCATCGATCTAGTCACCCTATAGAGCAGTGGTTTTCAACCGGTGCTCCGGGTACCACCAGTGGTCCTTGAGAGGGTTCCAGGTGGCCCCAAGCCCAAATGATGTAAAGTTGGTTAACCAGATGTAACTCTTTGAGAGCGTAAACATGAAATGTTTACACTCTCAGGAGTTGAAATATTCATCATCATTAGAACACAAGGTAGAGCACAGCTAGAGAATGTAGAAGATTAATGGTCATTTGGATCTGTATGTTTGACGGTTTGTTTCCCAAATTCAGGCTGGTATTGTGGACAAAAGCAAAACTATGGTTTTTGGGGCCTGTTGGGCTAAAATGTCCTCAAATGGTGGTCTGTGGCTCAAGTGGGCCCTGGTATCAAAAAGGTTGAAACCCACTGTTATAGAGTATGGAAGCAGTGGCGCTATGGACCAGAGCTACCTGTAGGCCCATATATATCCATTACACAAACAGTCATATTACCACGTCTCAGAATCGTCGTCCGAGGGGGATACAGAGTCCAGATCCAGCAGCTCCACTCCATCCAGGACCGAATCCTCCTCCTCATCCTCATCCTCGGAACCAACACCGTCACCGGAGGTGTGGAAGGAGGAGGAAAAGAGATCGGCCGTGGAGAGGCTGCAGAAAGACGACCCCAATGATGATGGTGGTGACTGGCACCGTAGGAGGAGGGCCGATGATGGTGGTAGTGGCACTGGTACCGGGGGCGGGGTGGTGGTGGTGGCACCGCCGACGCAAGGCGGGGAAGGGGACAGCCTGTGCGGGCTGCAGCAGCCGTTGCTACCGGCGGACCGCGTCCTCATCAGCTGCTCGTTCTGCCGCTCCAGCTTGCGGATGAGCGCCTGCAGCTTCTTTACCTCCAGCTCGGCGTGGTTCAGCGGCGTGGAGGTGGTGGTGGCGGCGGCGCTGGTGGTGTTGTTGGCGTTGCAGTCGGTCATCATGATCGGAGGAATACTACTAGGGTGGTTGTTCTGCAGCGCCGCCGCTGCCAGTGCCTCCATCGTTTAATAATATTAACTGTTGCGCTTCTTTTTGCGTAAAACGGTGCGTAAAAGCTGTATGATACTATGGATCGACTGAAAGAGGCGGTGTGTAGGGCAGGCTGCAACAACGCACTTGTCACCCGATGCCCTCTCTCTCGCCGTGGTTCTGTCTGTTTGTGTGTGAAAGGTGCAGTGTGTGGGTTGTGGTTGGTTTGGTACCCGGTGCGCGTGTGTGTGTGCTGTAATCCGTCCTCCTCCCTGCCTGCCTGTAACAACCATCAACCAATCAGCTGCCGGCTACACCATCGCCAGCCCCTCCCCATCATCCTGTCAATTAACTAAGTCAGTGGTTCCCAATTAACCTTTCCATGTCTGAGAAGTGAGAAAATGGGAAAGATTTGAAAAAGATTAGTAAAGGAGAGATTAATACTGTAAAACCATTGTTTGTTTTACCATTTAACTGTGACCGCAAGCGTCCATTTGGTTCCATGTGTAATTATGGAGTTAATGGCACTATATTATATTATATTAACTGATTTTCAACCATTTGATCATCATGATCGAGGCCAATTCTTAACATGCTTGTAACATGTTTTAAGTGCACCCCCATGCAATTGTCCCACTCAAGCAATAGGCCTACTACTGTCTGGGCATACTACAAACATATTTGGGTTTGGCCCATCTAAAATTGATTAGATTTTTAAAATGCTGGCGCCACTTTGTGTTTGGGAAGTGTCAGTGCACCCAAAGAACTCACTGTACAAAAACGCATAGCCTACAAAAATAGAGCCAACCAAATGATCCAACCAAATTAATAATAAAACGCAATTTGTATTTGCCACATCGGTAGTTTAACATTAGCGCATCTTTCAGGTGAAACACTTAATTTAATGGTCAATACATTGCTTTATCAATCAGTTCTGTTCATTCATTCCTTGATCTATACTGACCTACAGTGGCCAATGGGATACACTGCAGTTGAGACTGTAGCCTACAATGAAATCCATGCAGTCTGTCATGAACTAAAATATTCACCCATGAAACTGTGTGACCCATTTGTGTACTTTGCCTGCTACAGCTCATGACCCACTCGGGGAAAAAAATAGTTGCACATTCGAAACGGATAACAAATGGTGCCCTTGCACTCTATGCAACTATACTTTCCTTGCTTTTCCATGGGGAAACGTTGTCCATGACTAAAGGTTTAGTCAAGCTGAGGTGATCAGATCAGTAGTAGTCACATAATTAAGTGTTCTATTAGCATCACACTAATTACATTTTCATTTTGTTTCACTTTATTATGAATTTTGCCAGAAAATATTTCTTCCTGGTAGTATTGGAAGATAGTACTCCCATCTACTAAAGCAGCTAGGACCACCTTCTGTCTATAATTAATTATACGGTTTTAAACAGGGGGAAAAAGTAAGCGACCATTAAAAATAGTCACCATTCTAAGCATGAATGGGTGTGGAGCCTCTGAGAGGGCACCTCAGACTCAGAGAGGCGCCCTAGATGCCAGTCTAGTTAGATAAGTGAATAATGTATGCTGTAAACTAGGGCCTGTCTTTTTCACGTTGGCCACAAAATGCTCTTGAATTCTTGATAAGAGCAAGGCAGGGTCCATTTGTTTTCATTTTACGCTCTGTGTAAAAGAGTTAAAATATTGTTAGAAGGCTACATAATTAGACAATCTTTGTCACTTTGATCAACATGTGTTCCTAATGGTGACATCATCAATACAGCATTGTGGGGAAAACACTCGCATCCAACAATTCTCAAGTTTTGGGTCCAAGTGGATCTAAATGTCATCCAATGGTGGTCTGTTGTGGTTCAAAATTTTGAAGATCTCGTTATGAAAAGAACTGCTGTCCAACATGGCAGATCATGCAGGTCTGTGTTAGCCACGGAGAGCACTGCACCCTTGACCTCCACCTATCTGCAGTATGTGGAAGAGAGCAATGTACAGACATGGTACCAAAAGCCAGTTGAAGACCATTTGAGTCAGTACCGTGCAATGGAAAAGCAGCAATGGGTCATTCGATCCTGGGGAACAGTAATAAATACTACAGCCAGGCATACAATACAAAATAATTAAACTCCACGATGGACTTCAAATAGAGACCCACGGTGACCTTGTGGTTAGTGCCTCTTCCACTTCGGAGGGACGTCAGGGGTTTGATCCACGGGCTGGGTGATCCCAAAAATGGGACAAATGCCTCCCTGCTTAGCACTCTGCATTAATGATTTGGACTGGGTGTCAATGAAATCTACTACTAATCAACTCCAATATTAATTTGTGCCCCATAAAAGTATTGCTCAAAGGCAGCAAAAACATTGCGCCGTAAAAGTACAAGCTTGTAGATCTGCTATTATTGATATTTTTAAACATTTTGAAAAGTGGTGCCTGTAGAGATTTATCTTAATTATTGAGAATGAAAAAAACATTGACAAAATAATAACTACACTGGATCCATTATCTGGAATAAGGTTTCTGTTTTCTGAAAAATAACAGTTTTAGACATACAGCACAAGGTTCCTGGTATTTCACAGTTGACAATACATGTTCATACATCTGTTCTGGGAACATTTCCTCTTCATCTTTACTGTCCATCATACATGTTCTGTTTTGGGGACATTTCCTCTTCATCGTTTATTCCAGGTGAACTTCCTGCGTGCTCCTTCCTGCCCAGGCTTCTTCCTCTCTCTCACCCGAGGGTCTGGAGTCAACAGCCCAGCTGGTGAGAGGAAGAATGGAGAAAGGCTTATTTTTTTTTTACTTCACAACCCTTTCCAACATAGAAAAAACAAGTTCATCTTTAAAAAACAACCTTTATGTGTGAGGGCAAGTTCTGTTTAACTTTTTTTTTTATAGAATGTTTATTGGTAACAAACAGGTGCCGGGTATTTATCCTTTTCTATTACTTTGTGGAAAGACAGGAGATGACAATAGATTCTGAACATATTATACTGGGGCCTTGAAATATGCTGTAGTACTTTTCTAACAGATGAAAGGCAGTTGACTCTTGTACCACATTTGTATGCCCTCCTCATCCATTTTTTGTAACCCAGGCAAGGCTGGTTGGCAGATGTCAGTACACATTTATACCAACATGTTTGTGCCATCACGGGTGATTACATTTATTTCTTGATCAGCTCTTGTCTTGGCTGGTGTCATGGACCGCTATGCTTCATAACAGGCTTGTTACAAGCCCAAAGGCTTGTTAATACTGTGTACTCAAACTGTTTTTTATCAGTTGTATTTTGTATTAAAAGTGGCTACGGAACACTACCACAAACAAACGTGGCCCACCTTGTCTCAGGGTCTCCATGTCGCGCTCGGACAGGAAGCTGAGCAGACAGCGGGAGATGGCCAGACGCAGTGCCCCCACCTGGCTGGAGCGGCCGCCTCCGCTCACTGTGCAGTCCAGGTCAAAGCGACCCAGAACACCCATGAACTGCAGGGGGAACATCAGCTGCTCCCTGGAACCAGCAGAGAGGAGCAATGGAGAGGAAGGGAGTGTTGATTTTTCGTCAGCTCCTTTAGTTTTTATAGTATCTTGAGTAGTCCTATTTCATCCCGAAGGGATTCATAGCACTGTTTCAAACTACGTACGTTGGACTGAAGCCGATTAAAAAAAGCTTCTAAATCCTAGATTTCTGGATAAAAAAGTTTTCTATATACAGTATATCGGTGGTGCTCACCCTTTTTCATGTAATTCACCCCCAAAAAAACAAATTCATGGGGGAGCCCCTTTAAAGGAGCATTCAGTAATTTGGTTGATTTGGAAAACCCTCCGGTGACCCCAGTAACAAGATGTGCATAGGACATGCTGTACACCAAGGCCCACCCCCACTCGATCCTGATTGTAGGAAGGATTTATTGACCCCAGGGGCTCAGTGGGGACAGGGAGGAACTCCTTATGGTCACCACACTCTATAGTATGGAGGATTAGCCAAAAAAGTAGAAAAAATAACAATACTTGAATCAAGCTAAGCAAAATCACTTATTATACTTTCAGGGCAAAGCAAACTAAGCAAACAGCTTTCATCATCGTTGTCTATCAATACAAAATGTAGAATATTGTTATACAACACTAACAGAGGCTAGACACCAAAACGAGCAATAAAGTGCTTTAAAGGACGGCACCATGTTAAAGTGCTGGTATTCTCTGGTTTTAAACATATTAGATTTCGTCCACCTCTGCTTCTCTCACCTGTCCTGCAGAACAGGAAAGTACTGGAGGTAATCCTGACCGTTGACCGTAATGCGTCCAGAGCCGCTGTCTGTCATCACAACTGAGCTGTTTGATGACTTCCTCCTCCCTGAAGACACGCACACGCACATGCACACGCACACACACACACACACACACACACACACACACACACACACACACACACACACACACACACACACACACACACACACACACACACACACACACTCAAGAATTAGTCCACATAATTAGAAAATGGAGAATAATTGTTATTCTGACCAACGTTTTGCCAGTTCTCTTTCCCAATTGTGGACATAAACGTGAACGTTCTTAGTTCACGAACTGTCAACTCAAACCTCAAATACTGTTTTCAAACATCATTAATAGCATATACAGGAAAACCTTCCAATTCTTCCCCTCTATTTTTCATTATTAAGTGCATTATTCTTAAACACTATAACAATAAGTAACACCATCACCAACCATTTCAAAGCTCAAACTTTCTAGGGGGCCTTGAAATGGAGTTTCAGTAATGGAACAATGTGTAGATCTTGTTGAGCCGGTCATTTTGAAAGTAGCTCTCAAGTCAAAAAAGTGTGGGCATCACTGATCTAAGGTGACTGACTGACAGCTATGCTTTGATGTCTATCACAGAGCGACAGACAGGCAGTACCCACGAAAAAACAATAAACTAAAGAAAGCATGGCGAAACAACAGCGCTAAACAAACTGGAGGCATTCAAGATTTCCTCGTATCATACTAACCAAGCGGTACCGGTATGTCGAAAAAAAAAGAACGCCAGAAAAACAAAAACAGTTCTCTGCTGTGGTCTAACCTTCTGCGGTGCTGAAGGCCACGCCCCTCTGGTCCCTCTGCAGCGGGGGGACCACCTGCTTGCTGGACTGGACCTCCAGCTGCCGCCGATGATGCAGGATGAACTCCTCCTCCAGGAAGCTGTAGGGCAGGGACAGCATGCGCTCCATCAGCTGGATGAAACGCGCATACTGGGGAGAGAGATAAACGCACACACATAAAGAGAGACAGACAGGTTATCTCAGTAAAGGGGCATTCCACCCATTTTCAACATTTTACTATGTCATTGATGTCTCTTCAAGGTGTTGGGTGGACATTCTGTGTTCCCAAGAAATGGAGGTCTGAAGAAAACCACTAAGAGGGGGAAATATCTTGATGTCATCATCAAGATGTATTTTCACCATGTTAATGGATTTCTTTAGACGCTATTTTTTTTAAACAGAGTTCCAAAACTACTGTACGATATCGCCTGGTTGTATGACAGTGATCCGATTTACGGCAGGTCCGTAAGCCAAAGTTGCCCAGCCCCAGTCCAGCCAATGGAGAGGAAAATATTTGAACATTACAGGTATAGGTAATATACAACTTTTAGCCAAAAATCTAAATACAGTATATACTGTGTATCTAGATTTTCCCTATATTTATTTGCAGATCAATCATTCCTAGCTGCATCTGCTATGAAGGTCAAATGCATCTGAAAAAATGTCTCTGAGCGCTCATTGTGTTAAAGAGGTGATAGGAGGTGAAGAGCTGCTTACATCATGGTCAGAGATGGACTCCACTATCAGGTCTCCCAACTCTTCTTTTATCAACCACCTGCTGCCTCCTAGAGCACTGTGACACACACACACACACGCACGCACGCACGCACGCACGCACGCACGCACGCACACACGCACACACACAAATTTGTTTTTCTTTTAGGTTTTCTGAGCTCGATAGACCTTGTACTAAGCCCCGCCCACTCCCCAGTGTCCTACCATGGGTTGGACAATTTCCAGCCAGGCTCATTCATTCCTATATAAATATCATGGACATGGACAAATATGGCACCAGACCCTCAAAATCTCTCCCAAATCCCCAATCGACATATGAAATGAATTCTGTACTGGCAATATTAAATCAGGAGCGTGTCTTCATTTCTCAACAGGGTTTGATTGAGGTCAGATCAAATGACAGAAAACAAAATCTAATGAAATCTAATGGTGGCAACGGGGGCAGTGTCTGAAGGCTCATTCAGAGTTTGATTTTTGTGGACAAAATCTTGTCCGACAATAAGAAAACATGAGGCTCAGTTTGGGAAAAATCTCATCAAATTGGGGTTCTGTGTTTCAAATACCGAATAAATAAAAGGTACCGTAATTTCCGGACTATAAGCCGCTACTTTTTTCACATGCTTTGGACCCTGCGGCTTATACAGCGGTGTGGCCAATCTATGGATTTTTACAGGTAACGGTTACCAACGGTGCTCTAACATGAAGCTTATTATCAGTTGCGGCTTAGTCAGGTGCGGCTTATACAAGGAAAAAATAGTATTTTTCCACAAATTTAGCTGGTGCGGCTTATAATACGGAAATTACGGTACTTGACGTGAGAGGGGTTGAAAACCTCTCCATTAAATGTGTTTTATAGTGGATAAAACAGTGAAAGGTGCATTAACTTACATCTGCTTGGTATCCAGAGAGAACAGTCCCTTCGCCCTGAGGCGGTCCTGGTGCTTCTCGATTTTCAGGACCTTAGCGTACATCTCCTAAAAACGCCAACGAGAAGAGAAAGAGAGAGGGAAGACACACGACATAATAAACCAGAAATCATAACAACATCAATGACAAGACATTATTATATAAAAACAAAAATTAGGACATGTGTGACCGGTCTTGGGCATGCCTGTGTGTTAGCATGTGTGCACGTGTTTCTCTCTTTTTCCAACTGCTTCTATTGTATTTTGAAACATGCTTTGGCAACAGGGGCGGATGTAACATTTCCCAATAAGGGGGGCAGGAGAAAATGGTATGGGGGCGGCCTCATCGCCCGTGTCGCTTCGCGCCACATGCGATGACGCCGCAACCATACCATTTTCAGTCACAGGACTTTTACTAGGCAAGTAAAGCATCAATAATAACATCAGTTGTTGTTGAAGTTGCAACAGACACGCAGCATGCATAAAGTTTCAAATCATTTTAAATATAGGCACTTTAATTTGAAATATCTTGGGTTGTTTTGCCATCATTGCCATCATCATCAGTCTGGGCATCATCAGTCTGGGCATTTAGGGGGGCATTTAGGGGGGCATTTAGGGGGGCATTGCCCCCCCCCATGCCCATGCCTACATCCGCCCCAGTTTGGCAATGCAACTGTATATTTTCTCATGCCAATAAAGTGCCTTTGAATGGAACTGAACTGACATAGCTAGATGGACGTACAGTAGACACTACACAAGATAATCCCTCTGTGGTACACAAGACTGGTGGGTACTAAAGGTGGGCATGCTGGTCGCGCGCGCACGCACACACACACAGCTGAGAATTCATTTCCCTGTCAATTATTAACCAAGATGTTTGTTTAATTTCTCCTTGATAGTGAGCTTTACTGTAATCCTCCTCCACGTTGTCCGACCACACAAGATGAGAAAGCTGAGCAGAGGGGAAAAAGGTGCTGAGACTGTTAAAGGTTTTGTGACATTAAATTTGATTTTTCTCTTTCTTTTTCTGGATAATTTTGAGGAAAAATGTTGCCATTGATAAATAAATAGTTGACATTGTTTGTCTAAAAATAGACAAAAAAATCTATGCCCTGTTACATTGAACTGTTTTCATTGTACTGTATTGTATTATTCATTTAATTTTATTTTTCATTTTTGCTTTTAGGTTTTATCATCTCAATTACACCCAGAAAACCCGAACTTTGAACATTTCAATGGATTTTCTGTGGTCTGGAGTTTTCCGTGTACCTGCATAGGGAGGGACATGGGGACAAAGCCAAGCCTTGCGGTGAGTGGTTGCACCACTCAAAAAAAGATAAACAGGGGTGGAGGGGGGGCTGGGGGTCCCGTGCATCTCCCTCCCAGGGGGAGGAGAGGGGATGGGGGGGTCTCTGTCTATAAAGGGCTCAGCGGTGCGGTGAGGGAGAGGTTAATGAAGCAACGCTGGGCTGCCTGGAACCCACAGTGAACCCACCGCTGGTCCACTTCACACATCACTGCCCTCTGCTGGCCCCACTCCTGTGGTGCGTGTGCGTGTGTCACACACACACACACACACACACACACACACACACACACACACACACACACACACACACACACACACACACACACACACACACACACACACACACACACACACACACACACAGAGAAACGTTTAAGGGTGGGACTCTGAGAAGGTGAACAGGGAGGATGAATATGGAGGAAGAATATGGAGAAAAGAGATCAGGGAGGAGAGGTCTCTCTATTTCTCACACACAGACACACACACACACACACAGATAGACAGGCAGACAGACAGGCAGCGTCCCAGACATGTCTGACATACCTATTTAAACCAACAGCAGGGGGTGAGAGCAGGCTGCTGCTGCAGGGCACAATGGAGCGTGTGTGTGTGTGTGTGTGTGTGTGTGTGTGTGTGTGTGTGTGTGTGTGTGTGTGTGTGTGTGTGTGTGTGTGTGTGTGTGTGTGTGTGTGTGCGTGTGTGTGCGCGTGCTGCAGAAACTGAATGATACAAGTGTGTTGGCCCAGACCAAGACTCTGTTCTACTACACACACTGCACACACACACACTACAGTACACACACAAGCAGAAGCTAAAACAGTGCTGGACAGAATGGGTCTTTGTTTGGACACACAGGGTCACCCCACCACAGTGAGGTGGCTGCTGTCAGCTGCCAGTGTTGTTTTTGGCA
This sequence comes from Benthosema pterotum, assembly GCA_039105355.1. Classification (NCBI taxonomy): domain Eukaryota; kingdom Metazoa; phylum Chordata; class Actinopteri; order Myctophiformes; family Myctophidae; genus Benthosema; species Benthosema pterotum. The sequence goes on from CM076988.1 coordinate 16,762,183, forward strand.
GCAAATATCAATTCATAGTTTTACTCCAAGTCTCTTGAGTAGTTTTTTGGCCATATTTTAGTTTATCCGGAATGTTTTAGTTGGCTAAATATCAGAAGAATTTAGTCGGCTAAATCTGCAATTGATTTATTCTAATGAAGTGATTTTACACTGTAAAACATCTACAGGCTCAAGCCCATATTGTGAGCTTGCAGATCGACTATTTTCAGCATGCAACCAAGTGTAAAAGTACTTGTGTCTTTTATTTTTACTGGATCTTTTGTCCACCAGTCCCTTCCTAACAATTTAGTCGAGTTTATATTTTTATCAAAATTGACAGTGTAACTAGTATTTTTATCTATGTTATGTAGTTTCTATCAGTGGAAAATAGGAGTTTGAACATTTTTTGTTGTTCAGCACTGGTCAGCTGTCAGGAGGATCGCCCACCCTCTCTGTCAGCAGGGGGTCCCTATTCTCCCTGACAAGGGTGCATGCGATCTGCGAGGTGAGATTAATGTCCAAAGAGGGGCCAGGGCCAAGCGCCACGCCTCAAACACGATTTCCAAAACCCCAAAAGAAAAAAAAACAACAATAATAAACTGTCTGCATCGCTCTCATCACACGCACGTGCGCACAAGCACACACACACCTCGTCTCTCTCTGTGCACCTGCACTCAAGGGCAAGGGGTGACATTTAGTGTCCCCTTGCAATGTTAAAAATAAAAAAATAGAAATAAACAATACAATAGAAACAACCTGTGACAAACCTGTAAACCTATGTTTATCTATAGATATTATGTTTTTGCATCCCCATTTGGATAGATTTACAGGGGTAATAGTTACTGGCCTCATCCAGCTGGTCCAGCTGCAATGCCACATGCAACTCGCATTCATTTTAGTGGATCTGACAAAACAGAGGAGTTGAGAGTGTACCCCAGAAACATTACCAATTAGTACCGGACCGGTTAAAAAAAAAAGAATCATAATAATCATAATATAGACGTCTATGGGCAGGCTGCTGATAATGGGCCGCTTGAAATAGTGAGAAAAAAAAGGAAATTGCAGATCACCAATCTGCACCAATCAGATATAATTTATATTTATTTAGCTTTTTTGACAGTCCTAAACCTTCTCCGTCCTCCACAAAAACCTGAAACAAACAAACCTGATTGGAGCATTCCCTAAACGTCAGGAGGAGAGGGTCGGAATCTTCTGACTTTACTCAAACGGACAGTAAGAAACAAAGAAAGCAGAGTGGGGGGCAAGGATACACAAGAGAGGGTACACATTCTCTTGTGGGATTTGGTTCTCAGTCCAGCTGGGGTGGGTTAGGGCAGCATCTTAAGTTAACCCATTTTGAATAAGACCCCTAGGTGTCAGTTATTAGGTTTCAGTTATTGGAAAATATATTTTTTAAATATTGTGAGAACTTTGGAGGGACCTACATTTTAGGGACAACATGTTTAGTTCCAGGGACATTTTGTTAACCTGACTCCGCCATCTGGGAGCAGCAGTGCGTTCCTTCTGCTGCTTGTGATCTCCATACTACCGCAATCTGGCAGAGTCAGGTTAACATTTTATTAGTTCAAGGGACAACATTTTTGTTCCAGGGAAAATTTTAGTTCAGGGGGGGAAAATTGTTTCAGGGAACTGTTTTAGTCCAAGGGACATAATTGCTCCAAGTGCCTCCAAGGTCCCTGGTAGTTTTAGTCCCAGGGATAACATTTTAGTTCCAAACAAAAATCATTTTGGAGCTCCTTGAATAGTTGAGCAGCACTGATATATTGGTACAAAACGGGTTAACCTATCCTCCCCCCCTCCCCGTATCAACCTCTCCTTCACCCGGCCAGTATTCAGCTGTAGTCCCGTGCGTGGAGAACAGGACGTGACAGCGTGCAGTCCCTTTGGGACAGCGTTGGGCCACTTGCCATTCTGTCTGTCAGTATGACCATGAAAGGGGCGCCGGAGAGCACGGTGCAATGCTTTGGGGCAGGCGGGCAGTTTTTCTTTTCTTTTTCCTTGGAAAAGACGCTTCACCCTAAACCTACACCTCGCCTTCCTGCTTTGTAGACTTTATATGTGTGTGTGTGTGTGTGTGTGTGTGTGTGTGTGTGTGTGTGTGTGTGTGTGTGTGTGTGTGTGTGTGTGTGTGTCTCTTGCGAGCATAAATATGAAACTGTACGGGTTCATTTGGTTTCATATTTACGCTCGCAAGAGTTGGTTACCATCAATTAGCTGGGGGACCTCTGTGTGTGTGTGTGTGTGTGTGTGTGTGTGTGTGTGTGTGTGTGTGTGTGTGTGTGTGTGTGTGTGTGTGTGTGTGTGTGTGTGTGTGTGTGTGTGTGTGTGTGTACTCACGTGCATCAGGCCGTAGTAGGACTGTTTGCCCGTGTAGAAGAGGAAGTGGAAGGGCCGTCCGTCTGCTCCCCACTGCATCGCTGGAACACCACAGAGACAGAGAGAGAGAGACAAGAACCGAAAGTTACAATTTACAGTTGAGCCATTTAGCAGACACTCTTAATCCGTCTGAAAATTAATACAGTGGCACGTGAGCCGAACCGGAGCAACGGTGGGCTTTTTTAAAAACTTAATTAAAAGTTAAAGTTCACAAAGCTCGTTTAAAAAAATCATGCCAAGGTCTCGAACCCCGAAATCAGGCTTATAATTTCCTGAAGTAGGGGCGGCAGTGGTTCAGCGGTAGAGTCACTGGATGGTAACCACAAGGTTGCCGGTTCGATACCGGGCTCCCGCAGAGTTAGTGTCGAAGAGTCCTCGAGCAAAACACTGAACCCCTAATTGCTCCTGATGTGCTAGTAAGGACCTTGCATGGTTTACACTGCCATCAGTGTATGAATGTGTGTGTGAGAATGGGTGAATGTGATGCACATATGTGAAGCGCCTTGGATAAAGGCGCTATATAAATGCATCATTTACCTGACAAATTTACATTTTTCTTTTTTTTGTCAATGAACCTTCAATCAATCACCAGCGTTTGTCGGTGGTGTAAATAAAGATCACATACCTCTCTGTTTTGGGAATATCTCGTCTGGATGCTGAGGAGGAAACAACACGCCATGGTAAATCATGTATCCCAGCCAAGATCAATAGTTTTTAATGTAATGTGTGTGTGTGCGTGTGCGTGTGTGTGTTCTCTCTCTTACCTTCATCACAGGCCTGGCCTTCTTTTGAAACAAGCTGGACGGGAAGAGATAGGCGATGGACCTCTGTGGAGAGGGAGAGAGGATTACATGTCATTTATAAGAATAAAAATAAAGTGGAAGGTGGAGAGCAAAAAAGCAAGAAAGCAATCAGCTCATAAAACCTAAATCTGAAGAATAAAAAAATAAATGAAAAGGAATGTCACGAAACTTTTAACAAAAACATGCATTGCCATTGCATAAATACAATAAAACACACTCGGGCTCACATTTTTTTATAAATACAATGTCTAACTTTCCTATCAAAAGTTCTAGGAAGGGAGTGTATTGCAACTTGCAAGTGGGGCTTTGAGAACATTAAACAGAGGGTTGTTTGTCAACACTGATCGCCCAGATAATTCATGCTGTATTGATACAGCAGCCCCAAAATCGATTTACCCATTGTCCGGGTGTTCGATCTACATAGTGCGATATCGATTAATTGAATGCACCACTAGAGTTTGGGTTTGAGATTTACTATCAGAAATAAGAATCTAAAAGAAAGTATGCATCTCTAAAAGCTTTTACATGTGCTGAACAATAGAGATACAGGAAAAAGGAATGCAGTCACCATTTAGCAGCTCCCAGAGGGAGTTTTATTAGGATGACAATAACATTTTGACCTCCAAATGGGGTCTTCTTCGTCAGTGTACAAGAAAGACCCATTCGGGGTGTAAACGTTTGTCACTTGTCACCCTAATAAAACGGCCCTCTGGGGAGCTGCTAAACAGTGTGCTTGTGTACAACGTTCACCATCGGGTCACGGCGCAGCCACGGCAATGACAAACTCGAACGGCGAGAGATGACAGAGAGGTCTCGCACCGAGACGGCGGCGAACATCGGTTCGCAGGCGGCAAACTGACACGGCGAGTGACAGTACGGTGTCTATGCGGAGTTCACACAGAGGGCAGGTGGTACTCCTCCGTCGTGGGCAGAGTTAAGAGGAGAGAGAGAAGGGAACAGCACGCGACGCAGAGGCAGGCATGGCAGGCGGCAGGCGTCTGGTTGCGGACACCGTGATGACACTGAACAGGGGACAGGACACACTGCCTGCTGCACCCACCGCCGGTTCACTGAGAGGATGTCCTGAACTGTTGTCAGGAAATGTGGTGTTGTTGGGGGGGGGGGGCAGAGTCGAAGTTGTTTTCCCAATGGTATCATTTTGGTGACACACTTTCACTTTCAACACAACTTCTTCACTTTAGTTTTTTCCCAAAATGTTTCAGAAATAGCAGGGGAGTTTGCATATTCTCCTCCCTGTGTCCCCTAGACTGGGGTGAGCCTGCCTGGCGGTGGAGCTGTCCGTGGTGCCAGTCCACACCACAATGTGGTGGTGTTGTTGTTGTGTCAGTCAAAAGACACACGGCTGTTCATAGTTTCCTAGGGCTGCAGCGATTAAACGATGAATCGCAACCAAATCGGTAATAGAATTAGTTTAGTAATCGATTAACCATAGTTAAGTGGGAAACACCCACTTAACTATTAACTATTGTGTAACTAAACTAAAGAGGAGTGAGCCATCTCTAACCCTAACCCTGAATATGACACATAACAATGATTATGTACCTCTATCACTCTTTGAATATTTTTTATATTTATTACAAGTTTAGAACAGTACTGTTACTTTTAAACTGACATGTGTGCATCTATTCTTTAATAGAAATGTATGCAGTCAGAATAAGCCACCATAAGTTGCTTTAATTAATTTTAAAATGTGTATGAATAGCAGCCAATCAAATCTTTTTTTGTCACTTAGAACATGTATAAAAATCTATATATTTTAAGTTGATAGTTAAATAAGTGTCACAATCCGTTTAATCGATTGGTCGTTGAAATAAGCCGCGATGAATCGAATAGAGTTTTCACACCACGCTAACCTGGCCTACAAAACCTGTGTCCCCTTCAGGTCTATTGTGTCCAGTCAACCTTCTACTGCTCTTTAGGTGTTTGTCAGTCAGATGTTCTATCTCCTATAAAACACTAAGTGTGACCATTATGTAGTACAAAGAACAGCATTTGAGTTTTACCATATTTAAAACCCCCAGTTTGGGGTGCCCGCTGGTGGTATGGTCTGGAGCCTGGGCTCATGCCACATTATAGGCTTTGGCATGTTCGAGTCCCATTTATGACACCCTTTGCTGCATGTCTTTCCCCTTCTCTCCTTCCCACTTCCCAGTCTGTCTTCACTAAACACACTCAATGAAGGCGAAAAGACAAAAAAAAAACTCCTCATGCAGTGAAGGAAGCATGGGTGAAAAATTAAAAAGTAAAAAGGAACTATACCTACTATAGCTACTCTTGTACTTTACTGGATTGGAGCAGGGAAAACAAAAAGTAAAAATACAGAGATACAAGGTTTCTGCTTGTCAGCGACTCAACTCTACTGCATGTGTGTACGCTCAGGTCATTAGAGGGACTACAGATGGTACCTTAGGGGTGTGTGTGTGTGTGTGTGTGTGTGTGCACGTATGTGTGTGTGTGTGTGTGTGTGTGTGTGTGTGTGTGTGTGTGTGTGTGTGTGTGTGTGTGTGTGTGTGTGTGTGTGTGTGTGTGTGTGAGTGTGTGTGTGTGTGTACGTGCTGACGTGAACTCTCTCTCATTAGCGGGGAAGCAGGTGCAGCCTTCATGGACGGAGCGGGTTTCAACTTTTTAAGGTTGTCAAGACAACAAGGAGCAGAAGAGAAGGAAGGAAGGGTGTGTGGAGGAGGAGGAGGTGACAGGATGGATGAGGGAGAGAGGTGTGTGTGTGTGTGTGTGTGTGTGTGTGTGTGTGTGTGTGTGTGTGTGTGTGTGTGTGTGTGTGTGTGTGTGTGTGTGTGTGTGTGTGTGTGTGTGTGTGTGTGTGTGTTAACTTGTGTACAGGCATGTCAGCGAGTGAGACAGCAAGAAAGAGAGCGAGAGAGACGCCGAACAGCACTGAACGAACGAAAGGAGAGGGAGGAGAGAGAGAGAGAATTAGTTGAGAAGACGACCACAAAGAGGTGAACAGATGAGGCAACACCTGTTCCTTTGCACAATCTGCTAGAGAGGCCCAGGGGACAATGTGACAGAGAGAGAGATACACTACACTGCAGAGAAAAATTAAATGGAGGGGGAGAAAAAAACAAAACAAAAAGTTTTAGAGACGGTAGCAGAGGAACACAGACAGCAACACCACAAGGCAGGGAGGGGAACAGAAGTCTGCTAAAATGAGGAGATACTGTGCATTCTCGAAATCGAGCTAAGGCCCAAATAACAACATGCAACAAAAACAGTTTTAAGTCAGAGCAACGCAACTCCTCGCAACCTTTGGGGATAATGGTTGCATGCAACCAGTGTTGTCAAATTATTACTTAAAGAGTAATGTATTGCTTGCTATTGACAACTTATTACTCCCTAATAACTAGTTATTTATTGCTTTAAACATTACTTTTTCTTTACTCGCCCCCAAGTAAATGCATCTTTATACCCAAAAGTCTTACTTTTCCAAGACTTCACACGCACTACAGACAAGTGTGCATCGTTTCTATATGCGCTCTATAGTTTAGATCTAGATCTAACAACCTGCAGACGTGAATTACTTAAAGCTGGAAACACTGGAAACATCTAAAAGCATTGATCGGCCTTGAGGGTCAGACTTACCGAATGGGAACCAAAAAGTTCCACATTCCCAATCAGTGCTGTCATGCACAATGTAAAGCCCCAAGCTGGATAAAGGCTCTGTATAAATGCCATTTACTTAACCCAATCAAAGAAACAACAGTACCGGTAATCTAGTATCCATATATCCATGGCATGCATCTATCTAGTACCTACGTTACAATATCACATTGGAAATTCACCATCCTAATACTTGTGTGCGACAGAAATTATGTTCCCAGAATTCCCAAGCAGTGGATGGCGCTTCTGTGCTCGATTAATCTTTACTTCACAACCAGCGGTTCGACGTCCCTCTTTAAACAGATTAGTTGTATTTAAATAATTCAAACGGTGTCCCTGGGAGTCCTCCATCAGCCAGTTAATTGGGCCTGCTGTCATGGCTGAGGCGCTTGGACTCCAACCAGGTGGCACTGCTGGGCGTGCAGGGTTTTTTTGGGCCGGGGCATCATGTGTTCTCTCCCCGTTCTTTCTCTCAGCATCCCTCCCTCCCTCCCGTCCCGGGTCCTACTCGCCTTTTCGTCCAAATATCCGAGGACGGAGCGTTTGGCTGCTTGGCGAGCCGACGACACAGCCGTCACGTCAGCTCGGCTTACACGGCTTGCGTGTTAACAACTCTTTTCATTACGTCGGAGTGGAATGCAAGGAAAGCCGGCCAGGGTGGAGAGTGTTGGGGGAAATCACGTCTAAATAATTAGAGAAAATCGGGGTTAATCATTTTGCTGGAAACTGTGCAGAGCCGGTTCTAGGTATGAGTAATATAATCGGTCGCTTAGGGCCACAACCAGTAAGGGAGCCACATCACAGGGAGGAGATTTATTTTAGTTTTTATGCATCCCCACGATACCATACATAGGCTATACTGGTGACCTGAGAGCATGTGCCCCCCCTATGTATTTCCAGGTACAATGTCGGAAGCAACACATTTGAGTTAAAAACGTTTGCCCTGACAGGATATTCAAAGATTTGAGACACATTGTCGCATTTTTTCAAAAATATTTTCCAATAGTTAAAGCTCATGCTAGCTAGTAGCTATTGCTTAAAACACCAAAAGGAATTCTTGGCTAAAATTGGTTAATGCAGCCGGCATGGCAGTGTGTGGTGGGACACATAAAATAATCTCACATAGGGCCACCTAACTCCTAGAACTGGCACTGAAACTGTGTGTGCAATTTCAGTGCACGTGCTGCTATAATTGCTCAGCAGTCAGTGCTGCCCACTGAAAATTAGCCTGATATACAAGCTCACGCAGTGTTGCGCTGCGACGCTCTGTGAAATTGTAGACTAGGGGTATTCTCGGTTATATGGACGCCACACCATGCCAGTATCAAGCCCCTTGTGAAGGGCGTCGCTAATATCCCTGACACAGCACATTACCCAATGCCGGCCCCTCCTGGCCACGGCCGAGAAGCAACTAATGGCAACAGCTGACGGCGCAGGCACTGCCAGGAGCACAGACCTGGCAACCAGCGGCCGACCGACTGACTGACTGACTGGAGGCCCCGCCGCGCAGAGCACACATCAGCTGGAGCGCTACAGGGAGAATTATCTGGGGTCCAGTGGCTGTCTAACACGCTTTAACTGCACCAGGCATTCGGTCTCTGTCTCATTAGGGGCGAATAATGGCAGATTAACGGAGAGGCGAGAAGTTTTTGGCTGTCGGTGAAAAGACATCAAAATGGATTATTTAAAATGCTTTCTTTATGGCCTCATTAAGCCTGCGCCAGAATGGCGCATGCTAAATAGGAAAGGCTCATTTCAAAATGGAAATGTGAATAGTTATTAGTCACTGACGGTAGAACAGGAACCAAAGTATGAATTTATAGTATAGAAGAACATGCCCGACTGTGAGGGTGGGTCTGAGTGTATCGTAAGGGCATTTTATCAGGAATTTGACCAATCTGGGGACCAAATTTTTACCCAGAAATGTTCTCAATTGTCTAATAACATGCACTAAATCACTGAAATTCATTCAAGCATTGAACTCCTGTGGGAAACCTCATAAAAACATGTCAAAGTCGGGGTATTAGTGACAACCTATAGAAGGCAAAACATGCAACATTTTATAGTTCTTTAGGTAGCATGTGATATGTCGAACTGGGAGGGGGGGATCATGATGCTGAATCCATTTCAATCATTGGTGGAACGACAGTAGAGAAAGGCCGCCACAGACAGACCCAGCTCCCAAGGGAAGACCATGTGCCCACTGCACACAAAATGTGGTGTAGAAATGTGTAGAAACGGTTTATAACCACCTGTCTACTACCCAAGACATCAGAAAAACACAATGCGAGTTTGAAAATATGACCAATGACAAAAAAAGTTGCAAATCTATTGGCAGAAATATGTGAAAATACAACAGCAAGATTTGTGAATTGCTGAAATTTGTTTAAAAAAGCTCTACACCCTGTTATAACATTTATATAGCAATCCATTGAAATGTGAAATAACTTTGTTTACCCCTCTAACTGTATATACTTTCCCCATCTTCAACTGCTTTTATTGTACTGTATTTGTGACACTTACTTTGGCAATGCAAACGTTTGTTTTCTCTTGCCAATAAAGCTCCTTTGAATTGAATCAACAGTACAGCGGAGCAGAAGAGTTTAGCTGCATCCATGGATCCAGCATGTTCTAAAAGCAGCAGTTCTCAAACTTTTTTTTTGCTTATTAGTAACTTAGTTAACGTAATTAGCCTGCGGACCCATAATTTAGAAATGCATATGCCAGGGATCACCAATTTATATTCAAAAGAAATCAAACCTTTGTGAAGTGAGAAGCCCTCTAAAGCCCTCTTCTTTGGGAGTGTACAAATGAAGCCAAATGGACCCCTTAGCTTGCATTTCGTACCTATTGGGGGTCCCCGGTAGGTAGGTACAGTACAGCATGTATGTACTGTATAACGGGGTAAGAATGGCGATCCCTTATTGGCTGGTGATGGTAACATAGCCAAGGTACATTTCAAGATTCAGGAGAGCAGTTTAACAGGCATTAGTTAGTCGCAGTACTTGTGCACTCTGCTTGCGCACACGTAGGCCATGTGTGCCAAGCGCAAGTTTGCACCTCTAAAGAGTGCATTTCTACTATATTTAACTCTTAGAAAACTAAGAAGAAACACATACTGTATGTCTCCTGTGTGTGTGTGTGTGTGTGTGTGTGTGTGTGTGTGTGTGTGTGTGTGTGTGTCTCTCTCTCTTACATCAATGTCCTCTTGCGTGAAGTTCTCTGGATCTTCTCCCATCATGTTGGCCAGGTGGCGTTTCCCAATGTTGTATTCCTCCACCTGCTTCTGGACGAACTCGGCTGTGAACTTCTCTGGCCCCTCGGCGGCAATGTTCCTCCTGCGCAGGGCCGAGCTCACGCATATCTGCCTGCTCAGAACCTGAAAGACAAATGCACCGTCTTACTTTAGATATGGGGTTGATTTGTCATATCAATGGCCATTATTTAATTCAGCACTTGAGCCCCTGGACCACCATTTGATGACATTTAGCTAGTGATGCACCGAATATTCGGCTGCAGAAAATATTATGTAAAATGCATCTTCAGCCTATTCGGTTTTGGCAGAAAACGTATCACCAAATAAATTTTGGTGCTGGGCAGGTAGGCAGGGGTAGTTGGAGTGAAGCCGATATAGGCGATCACCAATCGGTGGCCGATTATCGATGCATCTCTACACAACATCACCAGGTTTTCTCAGGCAAAGGTTCAAAATTGCAATCATTCTGGTTGCAAATACACCTAAAACTGAATCTGTACAACTGGCCATACTTTCTGTCAATAAATAAAAGTGCTGGAGTTTTGCTCTAGTTTGTATTCATGGGTCAGGCTGCTGCCTCCTGCATTATGTGCAAATTCAATGCAAAACAGGTGGTAGACAAATAAGACAGGGCCATTCAGTGACTAATGATGAGTGCTTCCAAACTCCGGCACTTGACCGAAGGTGGCTCATATCATGTCTACAGTGGATTTTTATCAAACAAACACTTAGGACAATTCAACCTTTCCATACAGCTGCAATGTTGGTGCATCATTTAATACAAGCAGATTGCAAATGATTTTTTTTTTATTGGGGAGTCAATGGACTGGAGGCTATTGCAACTCTAGATTCATACCGTTATAAAAAATCTATAGTTTTATTGTGGCTAAGTAGAGATAACAGGTCGACCATCTAATATAATAAATCTATTCTACACTCTAAAGATGTAGACTTCAGCTTCAGGCTGTATCCCCATCTAATAACAGTTCCATACCTGGGACCCTGAAAAAGTAATGTTAATTTAAGTCTGAGAGTGTACAAATGGAACCAAATAGACCCGCTAGGGTAGCCACAATGCAACTCTAAATTCTTTCATAATTGGAATTGGACACACACAAACAGCAGGTGGCGCTACTGTGTGTGCCCCGAACAGGTGTGCATAAAACAAGTGTGTTTGTTTTATATATGTGTATAAAGCAAGCACTCCCCCTCAGCTCTTGTTTCGCAAGATGGCAGCTGTGATGTTTGTTGAGGACTACCCAGGACAGAAAGTAGCTCATAATATGTCTACGGTGGATTTTTATGGCACAAAACACTTGCAGATCGACAGAGGATGTGTCAAGCTTTCTCTACAGCTGCAAAGTTGGTGAGTTTGACTCGTTTAATACAAGCAGATCACAGGTGACATTTCTCTTAATGGGCGAGTCAATAGACCAAATTGCAACTCTAGATGCAATTCCAATTATCAAAGAATCTAGAGTTGCATTGCGGCTACCGCTAGGGTGAATCTGCAGGGTTAAAACTGCAGGCAGGCTGTGTGTGTTTGTCCTGATGAATTCAGCCAGCTGATGCCATATTCCAACCAGAGCCTTTCAGATATTGACAGAGTTGTGACAACTCGGTTCACTCTCATAAGTCCATTACGTTTTGTAGTAGTACAACATAAACATTACAGAGATTATATTTGTTCCTGCAAAATACTTTTGAACAGTTGTCATGTTGCACACATGCCTAAACGTTTGCGCAGCCCTCGTTCTAAACAATGTATTTCCGCTCAGTTTCTAACCCCTCACTGTCCAGAATAAATAAGTAATGTTTACTTGCTAAATTACAGACAGTGTTTTACGCCTAAAGAAACAAATATATACAAAAGCGGTACTGCGTTGTCCTGACTGCTAGCAGTCCGATGACAGCCAGCTGATGATTTCAAGGACGCGTGATGATGAATCCCACCGCAGTTCCGGGACAGACCAGCATTATCACGTGCCCGATCGGCTCGCCATCAAGCCAATCACGGAGAGACTTTCCTAGAACTACGGCGGGATCCATAATAACGCTTTACTAAGTGAAAACATCTCCTAATCATTACCATTGTTAGTTCATGGTCTCTTATTCATTTTTATCCACGGAATGAAAGTACAGTAGAAAACAGAATATTGTTCTTCTTACCCGTCGGGTTAAATTCAACGATGCTGTGTTGACATTTGTACAATAGTGTCCACATTTCCACAGCAGAGAGCTCACGGTGCGTCCACTGGAGGCCGCCATCTTTGTTTGGTGGGGGTGGGGGTGGGGGTGACGTCATGAGAGGAACATCATCCATGTGTTACACTGCGTGTTCGTCTGTCCTTTTGTTTTTGTTTTTTCCTCCAATTCTTCTTGCTGTTTGTGCTGTTTGTGTACCTGTATAAAATATATTACATGCAACGAAGAGTGGCTCAAGTTAAAAACATTTGCAACCTAGGTCAAGGTTGCAAATGATCTCGCCATCTCTCCAAATCTTAGTCTACATTACTGTGCTCTGGGGTCATATCACGGTAAGCCACGATAGGGATTCAGGGATCCCCATCCAGGGATTTTCCATAGAAAGGAAGGGAGGAAGTAGCAAGACTGCTCCAGCAGCAGATCTGTGTGCTCTTGTTCCAATCGGTGGTATTTGGGGATGCAGTCAAAAATCTCAATAAGGATTTAAATGGAGGGTGCTTTTCACAAAAAAAAGGTTATTTCAAGAAAACAGTGCGGAAAGTTTTTGTTTTGAAAGATTCCCATGGAGAGGAGGCAGACATTATGTGATACAAGATGAAAGATACAGGTGTGCGGGCACGCCGTGCCTGCACGCCTTTGGGGGAAAACTACAACTAATATTGTGAAATGTTTTTTTGCCCACTATGCAGGGCGTCTTGATGACAGCCTCATCATTTTATTTTTGGCCCTCATCAAGGCTTCAATATGACACACAGAGACGCCGTGGCCCAGTGTGTCTCCCCTTTGACTGTTTACGGATCTTTTGAACATTCATCATTTTGTTGTCATGAAACATATTTGCTCGGCTGTGCAGTGGATCAATCTAGTCTGCTATTCGAGGGGGAGAACAAAATCAAATGGATGCATCGTGATGGGTGCTGCACGTGTTGATATTAGAACCACATTCTCCAGATGTTCTTGGCCGGCTCAGTTTGTTAACTCATTGACCGCGATCGGATCTTCTTTGTTTCCTCTCCATTGCCGCGGCTCAAACCAGTTAGATCGGTAAAAAAGCCCTTATTTTGAAGCTCAGATCTCCTAAACAGGATGTGCTGTTTCTGTTATGCTGTGTCTGTTGTCTTGCCTAATCGATCATCTGGCGATGTACCCAAAAACATCCGGGTCACAAGTCAGGAAGAGCTGTGTAGCCCTGGCTGCTTAACCCATGCGCCAGCGACATTGAGGGGGCAAACCGGAGGAGAGCCGTTTGAATGCATTGGGTTGAATGCATGTCAATGGGACGGGAAAAAAAAAAGTTGTCCCCAATTCTGTCCCAAATGAAAGTCAGCAACGGGATGATCATCAGACGATGCGCACGGACTAATAGTTGGATTAAAGAATGAAATCTACATCTCGTCGTGATACGAGCCGTCGTCGTGACCGGCGGGAGAAATCTAACGGGAAGTCCACGAGCAGCTCGAGAACGGCGCTTTAAGAATTAACAACAAACATGCTCATTCAGCATCTCTACTTAAAGCAGGGCCGGATCTACCATATGGGCGCTTTGGGCACATGCCCCATCGGTGATTATAAGACGACCCACATTTTTCAAGGCAAGAAAAACATTGAAATATGCTCTCACCAATTTGCTTATACTATGTGGGTGAATTAAAAAAAGAATGTGTTTGTTACCGCAAGGCTGTCACATAGGGGTGTGAGGAGATGCAGTCCTGCAGGAATAGGCCAAAATAATGTCATAGTATGTCCAAACTATAGATATTTTAAAAACACAAGAATTCTGGGCGCACACAGGGTGGGGCCCTTCAAGCTTCAGTGTTTCTTCAGTGTCCAGGGACCCTCAGTCGTGCTGATCCAGCCGCGCTACTGAAGGTCTTATGAATCTTGTCATATTCAATCTCACTCCATTGTTCCATCTAATGCCATTATGGCCAAACCTCAGCATCTGCTCTTGGCAAAACAAGACAAAAACAAAACAAAAGACGGACAATGGGCTGAGAAAACACAGATGCCACATTTGGAGAGTACCACATTCAGCTTGTTCTGAGCCAACCTTGGAATATTGCATCTTGTTAAAAGAAAGCGTTATAATCGTTTACAATAAGGTCCACCAATTTCAATTCATCAGAGCTTAACCCCCCCCCCTTTTTCTTGCACTGTGGAGACGAAGAGAGAGTTGAGCCAGAAGGCAGAACTCTCTGTCTATTGAGCAATCTTCGTTCCTACTCCCACCTATGGTCATGAAGTGCAGGATCATGACCGAAAGAATAAGGTTGTGAATACAAGTGACCGAAATGAGTCTTCTCTGACGCGTGAACATCTCCCTTAGAGATGTTTACTCACACAAGAGACTCGGAGTAGACCCGCTGCTTCTTCGCCTTGAAAGAAGCCAAATTAGGTGGTTCAGGCATCTGGTTAGAATGCCTCTCGAGCTTCTCCCTATATAGGGAGGTCCACGATGCACGTCCCACTGGGATGAGACAGCAGACCGAGGTGCAGATGGAGGGATTACATCGACCCACTGGCTTTGGAGTGTTGCGGGATCACCGATGCAGGAGGAAGTCTGGAGCTCTCTGGTTGAGTTGTTGCCCCTGCGACCCGACAACGGATAAGTGGTAGGCACAGGGCAGTTGCACATACAGCTTTGGGATGGCCTGTTAAGCCTTATGACCTTTGCTTGTACTGTATCTGGCCTAACTACGTCTATCGCAGGGGAGCCCAACCAGTAGATCGGGATCTACCGGTAGATCTCGGCCTGATCACAAGTAGATCTCGGGAGATGTGGGGGGGGAAGAAAAAAAATGGGGTGGAAAAGAAAAAAGAGCGATTTTCGTCTGTGTGTGATGCATTTGCAATGGCAGTGTTTGTCCATGTCTGTTGTACTTATGTTGTACTGTTGTAGGCCTATTTATGACAAGTCTGTTGTACTTTATGCTTATATGGACATAAAGTAAAGTGGTAAAACAAAGTAGTGTTGTGTTGTTGTGAAGTTACTGCAGGCTGGCAACGATGCGTGTGGTTTGAAATGTTGATATTGGACTGGTAGATCCCGGAGGGGTTGGCTGTTGAAAAGTAGATCTTGGGTCAAAAAAGGTTGGGCACCCCTGGTCTATCGCCTTCATATACTGTAGATCCTCAAAACGTCTATGGGGAAATGAATGGGGAAATCATTTCTGGACCACTGGTGACGTCATGAAAGGAGCGGGACAGCTCAGCTTGGAAAAAACAAAAGGAAAAAAAAGTGATATTTGAATTAAGTGAAATATAGGCATACTTTTTAAATTGTTATTATAAATAACATATTATAAATAAAATATTATTTTTTTGTAGGAAAGATGAAATGATATATAACAGATATATAACAGGAAAACAGGTCGCCGCCCCTAGACTGGGTCACAGACCTACTGTTGCTGTAGGTATGTTGGGTGGGGAACAGTGGCGTCGTTTACACATACACACAGCATTGACCTCCCTGCATGTGTGCGTGCTCTTACAGATCAATGCAGTGTGTCTTCACTTATATTACTTTGATAGAGTTGGTGCAAGAACGGAGGGGAAATTAATCAAAGTGAAGGGGCACCGTGCCGGCTCCGGGCCGCGTGCCAGTCGATACAGCCATGTGGTTAATTCGCCCCGAGGAGCGACCAGCGTTGTCGTGGCAGGGCAGGGGGCAGATGATAAACAGTGTTTGCCCCCGCGCTTTACTTTAGCCACGAGCGTGCTCCGCGCCGCAACCAAGAAAAATAGTTTCGACCCGCGGTCTCTAATTCATAGTGGGGGGCGAGCGCCGGGGACATTAATCATCGTTGCAGCCCATAGTAGTCCGTGTCTGACAGCTAGCCGTGGGCCGCCCTATGTATGTATGTACGTATGTATGGTTGGAGCTGACTGCGTATACTATAGGGGTGGAGACAATATTCCACCTCCGCTGAGCCCTGGGTGGGTGGACATCAATGTGTGCTATACCAGTGGTCAGCGCTGGGTCGTTGTTGTCGCCATTATGTTGGCTTGCGGTGGACTTTTTTGCTCAACGTAGGCCTACTTTTTTGGAATACAGAATTAGTGGAGTGGACAAGAAACACAAATAAGATAGCCCTGACTGACCGTAATAGGTCTGTTAGCTCTAAAAGTATTCAAAAGGACCCTTATCAGGGGAGGATTATCCAACAGGCACAACATCCAACAACAGTCCAACATCTTAACCACCAGACCAAAGGGACATCTCTCATGAGTCATCTCTGGTCTGGGGGCAGATACTAGACTTTACAGGCCATCAGGACAGAGGCTGTAGCCACCTGCTACATGTACATATATAAATGTTTGCTGGGCTACATTAGGTAAAAAAAAAAATAACACTTTAGTGAGCCCCCTCAAAAATTTCAAGGGCCCCCTTAGTCATTCCATTCTGCAGCCAGGCCTGGTTGTATCCATGCCCACAGCATGGAAGACCATGAAGTTGACAGTCAACAGTGACACCTGCTGACCTATACATAACATAAACCTACAAACAGTGTATAAACAAAATTATAGTAACGGGGTCCCTCAGGGGTCGCCTCAAGGACCCCTGGGAGTCCCCAGAACCCACTGTTGGAACCACTGGATTACACCTTGTTGCCCAGTCAGTCATTAAAGACTTGGCTCTCCTCCAGCTGTCCATATGGTCCACAGAGCAGGCATTCCACAAAACATTCATCTTGTGGAGGAAAAAAAGGAACATCACAATAGGAAGACATTGACCTTTAGTCAATTTGATCCACATTGACTGACATCTCTTAATTGTACGGATAAAACACAGATGAAGCAACAAATAACGGTGGGGAAAGGGGGGTGGAGGGGCGGGGGTGTTGGCATTTCTAACATGGAGCCTTGCCAAAGCGGGCCTCTTTCTCTCTCTCTTCTTTGCAGGGGAAGGGATGGATGGAGTGGCGTTGAATTGGGGGGTGGGGTGGGGTGAGGGGGGCTTATAATACCAGCGAGCTCGGCTGAGGCTCCGCTCCAGTCGTCATTTCCACGGTGCTTTACGCCGATTCCCTAATATCTTTACAGCGCCGAGCGAGCGGCAGCGTGCACGAGGAGGGATAAGCCTGTCTTGCCGGGAAAAAAAAAAACCTCGGCTGTCATGCCCACAAACCGTTCACGGTTTTCCAAAAGAATCCATTATGGCTTCTCAGCAAAACATGGGGCTCAAAGGGGCCGTTTCTCTCTCTCTCTCTCTCAAGCTCATTTGCTCCGTTAAAGCTTATTTATTTACCCTTAGCTCCACGTGGGATGGGATCTCCAATGTGTCACAATACAGCACACAGCTGGGTTTATAGGGGGAGATGCCATATTTATGTAGAGCTTATGTATCCCTTGGGTCATTGTGGGATTGGGCATTATATCGCTAAGGCTCGTACAATGTCTTGTGTGTTTTTAGTAAAGGCAGTAATAGGCGCGGAGGGATGTTTCAATTAACAAAAGGAAAACATAAAACTATATTGTCAAAGTGTGCCAAAGTGGAGAATGCAAAACGTGGTGGTAAGAAATGGATTTGATTAAAATCAATCAATGATAATCCATATTGGCTCCGAACAAAGAACTAGGAAAACCTCAGCAAATTATCACATAGATCGACATGCCCCCTCGCCTGCCTGGGAAGGAGCCATGCGGCTGAGGTGGTTTGGGCCATCTTGTTAGGATGCCACTCGGGTGCCTCCTTTTGGGTGGTTTTGGACACCTGGCACAGCACTCCCTGTTGTGGTGCATGTCGAATTTGAAGTTGGTGTTTCTTTATGTGGATTCCAAATCGCGAAGGGCAAGATCCACTAGTGACCAACGTCCAGGTCGCACGAGGTCACAACCACTCACTAGTGAGGTCGGCTTCCTCACTAGTCGGGACTATAGGTCTTCTGGTCATGACGGTCGACAGAGGCGTGCAAGAGCAGGGAGGCACAGAGGAGCTTTTCCCTGCACCTCCTGAGCTCTGTGGGACGACCAGGTTTCGCGAACATGCACTGCTCCGTGCTTGCAGTTATGTTTAGGCTTAGGGTTAGAGTGGTTATACAGTGTTAGTGATTCGGCACTGTTCCATGGTTATATGTTGAGGCTTAGAGTCTGCCTTGACCTATAGTCGTGACTGGTGCATGGATGTCACTCCAATGCAGAGACTTGATGCATTTATTCCATAAAAAAGCAGGAACCAATAGTAACTGTATGTTTACTCAAGGCTTCTTATTCAGCAGCGTTTTCACTGATTGCAGATTCAAGGTGGTATATAGTGTCTTGCGTCCCCAGGCATTCTGAACAGTATATATAATATTGAATCTTTCTGCCCGTGGCCTTGTAAGGCAATTTCCCTCTGGACATTGTTGAACCCATCTTGGACACTTCTCGCACCTCCTTCCATCCGGCTGATGTTTCTTCCCTGCAGCTCTTAAAATAAAATGGACTTCTTTGATTCACCGTGGAACGGATCCATGCAAAAAATAAATAAATAAAAAAATCAACATTCCAAACACTTCCTTAAAGATGTATGTGTGATATTTTTAGGCAACCTGTATACTTACTGCTGGTGTCCTGTGTGAGCAAAAATAAAAGCTATGAAAAAGGAACACCAGCAACGGACAATCAAAACACAAGCCATGCATGCATATGAGCGACAACAACCACTGTGAGACTATACCCTTATGTGGATGCAAACCCAGGGCCTTTTTTTGTTATGGGTAATAGGCATACCATAGCTACACACCCCCAGGCATCAACACCACCACCTCTCTCTCTTTCTCTCTCTCTCTCTCTCTCTCTCTCTCCCTCTCTCTCTCCCTCTCTCTCACACGCACACACACACACACATTCACGTGCGTGAGCATACGTGCGTGCATGCACGCATCACTCCAATTCTTCTTTTTCTTTATTCAGGGGACAAGCATATGTACCCAAGCCAACAAGTCTGATTGGCTTCTTATCTTTGGGGAATGGAGTCGGTGATTGGAAAAGGCAGCCGGGGGACATGAGTGGGCCGCGGCAGGAGTCCCCCTACCCCAGCAGGAGAGCAGTGGGGGGAAGGGGGGGTATGTGTGGACCAGGGGGCACTGTAACCCAGACCCAAAGAAAAAACAGACAGAATGCACATACTGTTAACACTATTAACTCTGCCTACAACACTGAAAAACAGGCTCTTTATGTAGCCTACTGTGTATGTGCCCACCGTTACATTGGCAAAGTACCTTATCCAGGGATCATTCATCCACAGATTGCAACAGAAGGAATGCAAGGTACCAACCAGCAAATCAGGAGCAAATTGGGGTTCAGTTGCCCAAGGACACTTCAACATAGCAGACAGGAGGAGCCAGGATTCGAACCACCAACAGACGGAACATTGGATGACCTGCTTTACCGGTATGTATTGGATTAAAATGGGTGAGGACAGATTTTAAAAATTCAGAGAGCACGTTCTACTGCGCTGGCCTAAAAGTGGGTTTGTTAAAGTTGTCTCTGCTGTTTGTCTTTCTCTTGACCTATGCACAGTGCCAAGGTGCATTCATGAAAATCTAATAAAAGTGCCCTATGCATGGACATCCGAGAATCAATGATGAGAGCAATTTATAACTGATAAAATGCAATTATAAAATCATGTTTATTAAAAGTAAATGGTGCTTTGCAACACGAGTGCTTGAACCGTCTGCATTCTAAGTACCGGTATATGTTCGGACCATTAGGGTATTTGATTACTGTGAAATGAACTGCATATAGTTCGCACCATTCTGTCGCACCAGTCTGTTTCGGGAATATTAAACCAAAATTTTACAAGGATAAGGAAAATTACTTTCTAAAATCGAATTCATTTGAGGCAAATTAACAACAGACAATAATAAAACAACCTAAACCCACAGAGCATGGCCTGGATACAAATATTTTATTGAGAGTACAAGCGAAAGTGCCATGTCCTGGACAAAGTGTGAGGGTCATTTGTCGGCATTATTAGATACAGTAAACGCACATCATCTATTTGTTCATTTAAAACCATTTGATATTACTGTCTTTACAACTAATACAGCAGCTACAGTAAACGGACAGCGACTGTGCTGCACATGCAGGTATAGACAGCTCTGACGATGATTATTTCAGAGCGGTCTCGGTCTTGTCTGTCCTTCTGTCTGTCTGTCTGTCTGTCTGTTCTTCCAGCGTCTCTCTATCCACCATGCCATTCCCAGAGAGAGAGAGAGAGAGAGAGAGAGAGAGAGAGAGAGAGAGGATGTGACGGTGACCTTCTCTCCAGCTCAGTGACCCTCCGATCATTTCCTTCCTTCCAGAACTGTCTGTCTGTCAGCCCTTATATAATCACAGCCTGCCCTGCATCAGCAGCAACTTCCATTGCACTTCTCACTTCTGTTTCTCTCTCTCTTCTCTCTGCTCACCCGCTCAGGCTGAACGGCCATACAGAGATCTTTCCGTCCTCGTCCGAAAAAACCCTTTGCTGCTGACATCGACGTGCTCAGTCAGGTGAACGGCCACCGTTAATGGCGTATAGGGAGGGAAGGGGAGAGGTGGGGAATGCTAAAAACACTGTCACGAAAAAGACATCTTCCCTTTCGGCCAATGTTGTGTTTGGTGTATCAGGACCCTGATACATTCTGACATGGCTCGATAAAAACATCACTCTTATCATCATCCTTTCAATGTCAATTTAATCTTTGTCCACCCATCCATCCATCATCAACTGCTTATACATTACCGGGTCACGGCAATGTAGTCACTGATGGAAGTCACTGATGTTGCGAGCAACATCAGTGACTTCCTTGTGGAGGATCCTAAGACGTTCCAAGGCCAGAGCGTATCCCTCCATATTTGGTCCTTGGTCTGCCCCAGGGTCTCCTTCCAGTGGGACGATCGATCGAGGTCCTCCTCTCTAGGGAGACGCACAAGAGGCATCCTAACCAGATGCCCCCGAACCACCTGAGCTGGTTTCAAGATTCAAGACCTTTATTGCCAATGTCAAAAGGTAGTCGATAGGAATTTACATATACAAGAAGACAACAGAAAGACAGTACAAAACAAAACAAACGAGAGAACCACCATAGAGCGGCACCATCTTGCCACTCACGTGACATACCTCACGTGACACCAGGCACCAGCTGGCTCTGAACATCTCATCCTATCTCTAAGGGAGTCAGAGAAAACTGACTTTGGCATCATTGTGTAGGGCCAAAACAAGGGCAAAGTGTAGGGCATTTTTTTTCCTCCACGTGTTACATAAATTCTCCTTTCACTGGCTATGGGAATTTAATGTTTGCGTAAGACGAAAATCTACGCTGTAGCTGAATAGGAGCTCAAAAATATTACTTCCATTTGGCCAGACGAGGTGTAGACTGTCACTACCGTGGAAGGATCATATAGCAGCTTGATAATAACACCCAGCTGTTCCCAGCTGTGAACCTTTGCACAGGATAGCAAATACTTCAGCAATAGCATGGGTCAATGCTCCGTGAGGACTTGTTTTAACCAGATGCGCTGTCATCACTGACAGCCACACACACACGGGCACACACACACACACACACAAAAATAACCCTCCGCTGCACTTAATTCCATTCAACTGGCAGATTATCAACGAAACACGGTGCAGGAGTGGAAATTAAGTCGGCCCAGTAATGGATAGAGACATTCCGCTGAGACACGTGTATTAAAAAAGAAAAAGCCAAAGCGCCAGCGATTACCTGCTGGAATCAGCCTTCATCAACATCAGCCTAATTACAAAGCACTTCTGGCAGTGCGTGAAATGAACGGACCCGTGCAACAGATTGGGGCCGTGGACACGAAAAAAAATGTCTGCAGAAAACATAGACCATCACAGGTCCACCACAGGAAGGACACTACTACGAGACAGGACTGGAGTTCTTTAAGCATCCAGGAAAGATTCCACTTTTTGGCCCAGTTTAATACTGTTCTGCGGTGTGTTGAAATGTCTGTAAGCATTTCATTGTGCAGTTTAATTCATTATGTAGTTTTGGTGTTTTAAGTTTCATTGAAAAATTTTTGGGAAAACCGTGAAAACGCGACACAAATCTTTGAAAATGATATGTTCTTTCAGAGCAAATGTTTTGTGGAATCTATATTGTCAGGTCAAAATGGCTTACGCATTTACGCACATTTCTGCCTGGGTTACATGTCGGTAGTAATTTTGTTCACTACTTTCTCAATGAATTACTCATATGGTCATATAAGGCATGACTTGACAATTTTGACGATAGAAAGTGCCACTATATATTGCCAATGGTCAGTCAGACTGTGGTCTTTAAATGGGAGGTGACCTCCAGCACTCATTGATACTGCTGGCTAAAAACACCTGAACAACGCTCCACATGCCCCAAACTCTTCTCCCTGTCAGGGGCCCAAAATATGTAATGCACTTCCCACTGCCATCACAACTGCAGTTTCCTCACTGCCATCTTCAGCTGCAGTCTGAAAACGCACCTCTTCAGACTCCATCTTAGACCATACAATAACCCTAACCCATAAACCCATTTACTTATGTATCTTATAGCATTTTTGTAGACTTACAGTATATAGCAGTTCATTCCTTAATGCAAGTCCTTCTGTCCATACTCACTCCAGAGGGCCACTATATCTCCACACTCACTCCAGAGGGCCACTATAGCTCCACAATCACTCCAGAGGACTAGTATAGCTCCACACTCACTCCAGAGGGACCACTATAGCTCCACACTCACTCCAGAGGACCATGATGCAATTGATGCATATACCTGTACTGTCCATCATTTCAGCCTGGGGGACCACTTGGAACCCTCTCAAAAGGACCATGGGCCACTGGTTGAAAACCCACTGAGATACAACATGAACATGTACGTAAAAGAAAAAAATACAGCTGGTATAAGATGAAGAAGAGGAGGAGAGAGGTCAAAAGTCATCGTTGGCTCTATGATGCAGACCTCCGTTGCTCCTCACATGGAAACACTTTTGAAGAGAAGAGCCCCCCCCCAACCACACAAACACACACACACTCACACACACACACACACACACTCTCTCTCTCTCACCCTCTCTCTCTCAAACATCAAGCCGTAGCAGCGGCAGTATTGGGTTTCCTCTCATGCAGCTCAAGGCGGGGTTGCTCCAGTCCATCCCTGAGAGGATGAAAAGATGACTCTCTTCCTCTGCCCGCATCCGACCTACACCGACCCCCTTCCCCTCGTGCTCTCCGCTCCACCCACCCACCTCCTTTTTTTCTCCTCTCCTCCCCAGGTGAAGTGAGGGAGTCCCACTAGCAGTAGGAAGAAGGAAGGAAACTATTACGGCACCGCCAGGCGAGGGGAGAGGAGAGGAGGAGGGCCCCTGGGGACACAGCTGCAAGCCGGAGGAGCCGTTAGGGAAGAAAAAAAGGTTGTGTGTGTGTGTGTGTGTGTGTGTGTGTGGTGTGTGTGTGTGTGTGTGTGTGTGTGTGTGTGGGTGTGTGTGTGTGTGTGTGTGTGTGTGTGTGTGTTGGGGGGGGGGGGGGGTCTGGGACGGGACGGGACAGGAGACGAAACTTGAGATCCCTGGAAATGGCCTAGCATCACCCAAGAAAAACTTCCGTCTCTCTCTCTCTCACTCTGCCCCATCCCGTCTAAGTCTCATGCCATAATGGCCTCAGTCTGTGTGTGTGTGTGTGTGTGTGTGTGTGTGTGTGTGTGTGTGTGTGTGTGTGTGTGTGTGTGTGTGTGTGTGTGTGTGTGTGTGTGTGTGTGTGTGTGTGTGTGTGTGTGTGTGTGTGTGTGTGTGTGAGAGAGAGAGAGCGTTTGTGTGCGTAAAGAGAAGTCGGGATCTTGTCCCCAATCCTGCTGGACCTACTGCTTTCTATTTACCTGAAGTATACTCTGTGTTGTGGTTTTAAGGGACTGGGAACGTGAGGAGCTTGTGGCACAACAATAGCCTATTTAAGATTGCTCGAGTGTGCTCGACGTGTGCTCGATATATAAGCCATCGGGGACTCTCCTATGAGGGCAAAACGCAGGTCTTGGCATCTTGTTTACAATGTGGATGAGAGGATGAGAAGCAATTCCTGTTGAGTCAAAGAAGTCTAGTGTTTGATTTGCCTTCTTAGCCAGGGATCTTTTTTTTAATCTTTAGCGTTCCTATGATGACTTGTAATAGGAGAAACTTTCAAAAAGCTTCACAAAACAAATTTCAGATGGGTGAAGCTTGGGGTGGTGCATGGGGTTGTTGATCTTCACCATGTGTTTAAAACATTCACAGCTGCATGCATTTGCAGTCATCTCTGGTATTTATTGATTATTAGTTTTGAACATAATGTCTGATGTTTATCCAGTGTTAATAATTATACACTCATTACATATTCATCAACAGGCATAGGCAAATACATACTGTATACTTGCATGCAGACACATACCGCCCTGCACCCATGAGTGCAAAAAGACAGCGAAAGGTCTTTAAACATGCAGACAGGCAACACATGCACAGACAGACAGACCAAAACATACACACACATGCACACGTGCGCATGGCACGCCCACGCACACACTCGCACACACAGGGCCCCATTCATGCCGTATAGGTTGCACAACGACAGCAGAGGGGACAGAGTTGGATGTAAAATTTCCCCTGCATGGTCAGTCACAACAACATGTCCTACTCATGTTTCTGTTTTGGCTTCCCCTAGCACCTATACAGCCAGCTTCTCAGAGTATATAAGACCAGAACCAGTCAATTGTCCGACTGTTTTACAATCGGTCGCGATGGGGGTTTAGGTTAGGTTTAGGCCTTTACTGAGGTTAAGTTTAGGGCTAATTGGGTTCAGGGGCGGATGTAACATTTCCCAATTGGGGGGGCAGGAGAAAATGGTATATGGGGCGGCTTCAACGCCCATGTTGCTTCGCGCCACGGGCGATGAAGCTGAACCCATACCATTTTCAGTTACAGGACTTTTATTAGGCAAGTATAAGCATCAATAATAATCAGTTGTTGTTGAAGTTGCAACAGACACGCAGCATGCATAAAGCTAAAGGTCTGACTGCAGTTAGTTAGTAGCAGTAGTAGTGTTTCAAATCATTTTAAATATAAGAACTTTAATTTGAAATATCTTGGGTTGTTTTGCACGCCATCATGTTTGGTGGGGCAGTCTGGGCATTTAGGGGGCATTGCCCCCCGTGCCTAGATCCACCCTTGATTAGGTTAGGTTGCAAACAGTTAATTGCGGCAGTTTGGGAAAGAGGTCAACAGTTTTGAAAAAAGGTCGACTGTTTGTAAAACGGCCTTCCAGTCCACCCTGGAACGAGGATTTACATAACTGTGATTTTTTTCCCCACCTTACTTTCTTTCTTTCTTTCTTTCTTTCTTTCTTTCTTTCTTTCTTTCTTTCTTTCTTTCTTTCTTTCTTTCTTTCTTTCTTTCTTTCTTTCTTTCTTTCTTTCTTTCTTTCTTTCTTTAGTATTGAGGATGGAATTTTGTGAGGAGAGTGGGGAGCAAATTCCAGACATTGATCCTGCGGTGGGCTGCTCTAGAAAACCATGCAGCATTTCATATTGTTTGCATTTCATCTGGACGGGCCGTCTCAGGAGAACAATCACGGTTCTTATTTCAGAGAGAATGGAGCGCTTTCATCCAAAGTGACGGGGAATTTGCAATCACGGTTGCCCACTTGGCCCTCGCATTCTTTCTGCTTAGCTGCAGGAATCCTAACGGGTTGATGTGAGGACGCGGAAATGTCAGGGAGAATTAAGAGGGAAATCAGTCCAGTCTAAAACAAACAAGACAAAACAAGTGATATTTATTTGAGTTTTAAAATGCACACCCTCGCAAACTTGTACTGTACACTTTCAAACACAAGTAGGCTTGCGGCGCATATATAGCCTCCAGGTGCCCAGGATTTTATTTTCATTCGGATTCGGCTGAAGAACGAAAGTTTGGGAGAACACATATCCTGATTGCAATGGGAACTTGGGAAGTGCATTCCATTTTCATATTATATATAATTCATAATATAATAATATCCTTTTCCAAATGAGTATATTGAGTGGTGCAACCACTACTATAGACAGCTATGTTGGTCCTGGTCCCTGGCTATGTCCCTGCCTGGCTGTGTCGGAAGTAGCATATATTCACCAACACGTGTCAGTACAGTATCATCATCCCTTTCTACATTGTGCCGTAAGCCTGTAAAATTGCCTAACAAAAACAAATTGAAATGTGTACTGTATATGCAGTAGGCCAACTAATACATACTGTACATCAGTATAAAACACTCAGCCAACATGTGATCGATGTGAGATGAGATCTTGGGTGAACTGTAGCAGATTAGAGAGGAAAGCAGGGTAAATAGTGTTGGGTCAGTGTGGTGTTGTCATCACAGGCCCCATGCATGCAGCAGCTATAGCCACGCAGGGCGAGGGAAATGAGTGACTGATTGCTAAGGTTAATGTCTCCCATTGATCTTATGGTGGATAATTTGCTGCCCCCCCCCCCCCTCCCCCCTCTCTGCCGCATAATGACTGTGACCGGACTGATTCCAAATAATACGTCTCGCGCATGTAATCTGTAATCGGAGAAAGCGCGGCCGGGGATAAAGATCGAAGCGCAAATAACGCCTCTTCTTGTTCTTCTTCTTCTTCTGGCAGGCAGGGGGCAAAGCAATTGCTGTGAAAAATCAGTGCCAGAAAAGACCAGAGGGAGGAAATTGAGACTGCATTATTATATAGAAAACGTCCCAATCTGGAGAGGTCTTCTTTCATTGTTGTTTCTGTCGACTAAGACTAAAGACAAAGTCGACTAAGGTTTTTGATATTTAGTTGAATAAGAATAGACTAACAAAAACATTTTTTCAGAAGAACAGGACTAAAAGACTAAGACTACATTCATAAACTAACCATAATGAGCATGGGTATTTTATCCCATGCTGATTATCTTCTACAATAACATGTTTGCAGTATATATCTGATGTATATCTGTATATCTGCTTGACTTAATAGAATGTCATATCTGCCGTATGAACAACATTTATAAAATCTTGGTCATGTACAGTACTTTTAGTCATTTGATACTACAAATAAATAAAATAACAAATAAAATGAAACATGTTAGATATTAAAATGATAAATATACTGCATAATCAAACTTACAATTATTTCTCTAAAGTCTAAAAGATCTAAAGACTAAGACTAAACCACAAGACTAAGACTAGACGTAGGCGAAGACTAAATCATTTTTGATATTTCTAAGACTAAACTAATTTATAAGGCCTAAATGGGACTAAAAGACGGGCTTAATTTTCGTTACATGCTAAACCCCTTATCCCAAACCCCTTATTCCTTTTTTATTATTTGGAAAAACATTTTGGAATAGTTCAACGTGCCAATCTAATAGTTTAAAAAGACAAAGAAGTTAAGGGTTTAGAGACTTAGAGGTGACGAAAATCTAGGCCTAAATATGTTATTAAAAAGACTAAGATTTCTTTCTTTCTTTCCTTCTTCATCATCCTTTCTTTCTTTCTTTCTTTCTTTCTTTCTTTTCTTTCTTTCTTTCTTTCTTTCTTTCTTTTTCTTTCTTTCTTTCCTTCTTCATCATCATCATCTTCTTCTCCTCTCTCTCCCCCAGCCCGGCCCACTGCTCACCAAGGACAGGCTGTGTGGAGTGGAGTATAGCTAGACCACCGCTGGGCTCCTTAACATCTGCTTAGGCAATTTATCCCGTGCACTGTAGCCTGGAAAGGTTAAACCACTAAAGAATCTAATATTTGCCTAGAGGGGGTCAGAGCATCGCAATTACAAGGTACAATCGGCAGGGCTAATCAGCTAGTAGCGCGTATACCGCAAGGACGGGTGGGTTGTGGGGTTTTGTCGGTGGGTGGGTGCGGGGATGGGGGGGCAGTGGGGAATAGATTAACCCCCACGAGGACCCCTGGCCCTGCATGCATGGGGCAGTATGTGTTTTGAGGCCCGCCATACTATTTATGAAATGTTTTTCTTTTTTCAGATTATTACTTGAGCGACGGCCACTTTCGGTCAGCCACTTTTTAAAAACTTGGATTGGTTGGTTTAGCTGATGATGTAGGTGTTGGGTAGCCGTCTTGCACACAAGTAGGCCATGGCTATGGCATATTTTTACTGGGGTTAAGTTGAAATATATAGAGTTAGGTTTACCGGATAGGCGTTGTTTTACTGAGGTTAAGTTTCTGGTTTAAGGACTTCAGTCTTTTTGCCATACAATTGTATGTATAAGTACAAGACAAAGAATATTGGTTTTCGCAGTAAGGCTAGGTTTAACCGTTTAGGCATAATTGACTGGGGTAACTTTAGTAATACCATGCCGCGCGGGGCTGCCCCGGGGCGAGTTCGTAAAGGGGCGACTCGTTTGGTTTTTGTCCAGTTTCCTTGAAGGGCCACTGAGAGGCTGCAATCCCCAATCGCTAATTTGACCCTGCATGGGTTGTGGGTGGGGTGGTTATTTGCTAGGGGCAAATAAGATGGTAAATTTACATAGTACCTTCACCCGCCGTCAATACAACCACCCATTCACACACTGATTGCATAAGCTATACAACCAGCACACTGAGAGCAATTTGGAGCTCAGTATCTTGCTCAGGGACACTGCGACATCATGTAGACAGTCAGGAGGAGCCGGTATTCGAACCGCCGACCCGCCGATCATTGGACAACCTGCTCTACCTCCTGAGCCACAGCCACCCTAACACACCCATGCATGCGCTGCACTGCACATATCCAATTGGTTTCTGCATGATGCCGGCCTCCCCTGTTTGTTTATGATGAAACCCCCTCTACTCGCATGTTCAAGAGCCCCAGCATGTCCCACCCCCGCCGCCACTTCCCTCCACCCATCCCGCAGCCCCTCAAGGTACAGGGAGGGAGGGGAGCTTACATTCGGCTAAATGGAGACAGTGGTTCTAGCAGATAAGACCACACTCCTAAAACCCCCCATTAGTAACCTTGACCTCGCTTGGGTCTGTCTGTGTCATGTGTAGGCCGACTTGGTCGTTCTTCTGTCTAAATTATAGTCCGGCAGCCGACAGGACTCTTCCGTTTAAAAGGACCAGTGGATTGAAAGATACGTTTTTCACAATAATGATCACATCCGTGGTTATTATATGTCCATACCCGACATTGCATGCCAAAAAAATGTAAAGATTTTCACTTTTGAGTGCGAGCAGAGGGCAAGTAAAACAGCACTTGCGCTCAAACTCAGAGGTGTTAGAGATCTACACTTTGTGTGCAACTTCTGTTCCCAGAGTTTACATACAAAAGTCAAAGAAAAACAACTAATCGAACAATAGACGGAAGAAAAACAACAAAAAATAAGAGAGAGGAGCAAAGGCAAAGTATAAAAAGAAAGTTTTAAAGACAAAACGCTAGTGAGAAAACTAGTCAGACTGCGGCCTTTAGGAGGCAAGCTCCTATTGGAGCCTTGGTTGCCGGGCGGGTCCTGTGGGCGCACACACATCACAAGCCATCCAGAATGTCCATAAATCAACGCTGCATGATGCGGTTCTTTTGGTTTGAATCAGCAGCACAGATCCTGCATGCATGCAGGATCTGTGCTGCTTTCTGTTGTTGCTGTTGTTGTTGTTGTTGTTGTTGTTGTGAAATTGGTCCTAAAATTATGGCATGTAACACCACAGGAAGGTCAAGGAGAGGTATAAACACACATTATACTGTGTGTGTGTTGTGTGTTGTGTTGTGTGTGTGTGTGTGTGTGTGTGTGTGTGTGTGTGTGTGTGTGTGTGTGTGTGTTGTGTGTGTGTGTGTGTGTGTGTGTGTGTGTGTGTTGTGTTTTATGCATGTGTGTTTGTGCTTTTAATGTGGCTTCATTAATAGTCAACTACTGTATTTTAGTAGCATCACAGTATATCTCAAATGTGTGTGTGTGGTGTGTGTGTGTGTGTGTGTGTGTTGTGTGTGTGTGTGTGTGTGTGTGTGTGTGTGTGTGTGTGTTGTGTGTGTGTTGTGTGTGTGCGTGCGTGTGTGCGCGCGTGTATGGGACCCGTGGGGTGCATGCATGCGCATATGTGTGTGTGTGTGTTGTGTGTGTGTGTGTGTGTTTCCATGGTGCTGTTTACATGATTGCTCTTTGACATAAATTTCCTAATTGACTGAGTATCAAGTGCAGGGATTAGCTGCGTAATATATTACTGTCTGGTGTGCAACACTTTTGAACAAGGCTCCGGGAACAATTACTGGTAATTAAATATGTGCCAGTTACTGGGAAAAGATAATTATGTCCTTGGTGTATAACACCAATTAATTACTTTTATTTCAGTGAGCAAAGCTTTTAAACGGCTACTGAACCTATTCAGGCGACGTGTTTGAGGGAGAGAGAAACATCTCTGTTTGCGCGTTCGAGTCATTACATTGTAGGATGCATTGCGGTCGCCCCGAAAATAACTTACAGAGAATTACAGCTGAGTGACTGAAAATGGTCTGTGGGAGATGCTTTGGTACTTACCAGTGATTTGCAGCTTTGCACGGCAGCTAATGCAGGCCAAAGCGCCATAACATAAATGGAATATCCAGTGTTTAAGCGCCCCCACCAGAGCTCATATACCTCTGCTCTGTGTCCATCGAAGCTTTAAGGTGTTTGAACCCATCTGAGACTGGAACCACTAAACCACCAACGTCTCATTTTAGTGCTTTCATTTTTGCAACAACAAAGCTACTGGTCTCCCAAATCTGTCTGTCTGTCCCACATTGAAAACCGTGGCCATTTTATTTAATTCTGTCAACTAAATCCTTCATTGTATTATTTATTTTAATTATTTTTTTTTCATCATGGGCATTAATAATTCCCATTCGAGGTGGAGGCATTAAGACCCATTTTAAACCAATGGCTGCCTTTTTTTTTAAATTGTAAAAAAGATGCAAGCATTTAGATATTGCTAGATGTCAATGAATGTAGTATAGCGAAGGGAACCGGTGCCCAAGTTGGACCCGGACGTAACGTAGGATTACTAAATATCGTCTCCTTTTCTCTCACACCAACTATAACTTCATGTCCTCTTTCACTACGTCTTCACATCTTCACTTCCCTTTGGTCTTCATCTATGTACAGTAGACCTACTATAGCCTGGCAGTTCCAACCTCTACCTCCTTCTACAGATATGTTCACGATGTCTCCTGTACTAATCCACCTCTGTATACACGTCCAAACCATCTTAGTCTGTGGGCCTCTCACTCTATGGCCACGAACAGGTCGCGAACAGTTTCTTACTGGTC
>CM076988.1:16798669-16826169 GCA_039105355.1 Benthosema pterotum
CACCCCCCACCCAGCCCGTGGTCATCGATCTGTCTGATCCCTCCCTGTGACCTGTCACCACCCCCCCACCGTCCTCTCCTATCTCTGCATGGGAAGAGCCAAGGTAGATGCATGATGTGCAGAAATAAACACCCGTACAAGGCGCACATGTGCACTTCACTTACAGTAGTGATTTTCAACTGTTTTCATATAAGAGCCTACTATTTAATCAGAATTTGAGCCACAGACCACCATTTGATTACATTTTAGCTCCACAGATCCCAAAGTTTTGCTTTTGTTCAAAATGACCATTAATCTTATACATTCTCTAGTTGTGTAGACTTGCATGAGCTAATTCACATGATGGATATTTTAACTCTTGAGAGTGCAAATATGAAACCAAATGGACCCGCAAGGGTCCATTTGGTTTCATGTTTACACTCTCAAAGAGTTACATCTGGTTAACCAACTGTCCACCCTTTAGCTGGGGACCACCTGGAACCTTCTCAAGGACCACTGGTGGTCACCGGACCACCTGTTGAAAACCCCTGACTCATAGGCATATAGAGATGAGCAGTCCTGCCCCCTTTCATGATGTCGGCCATGGTCCAGAAATGATTTCCCCATTCAATTTCCTCATAGACTTTTCCAAAATGATTTCTGTAAAGCCGATTGTGCCGTGGACAAAGCCAACTGAGGTCTTCTCCAAATCATGACAGCAAACACAATATTACCATACAATATCAAAGTAGCAAGAAAAAAACAGCTGTATACAAGACTTTTTCTTTCGTTTTTCTTCTTACAAATGATTTCATTGTCTCAAAACATTGTGTGTGTTGTTGACTTGTCATGTAATCGTCTTCCTATAGATTGCTTTTGAAAAGTCTATGAGGATAATGATTGGGGAATTCATTTCTGGACCACAGGCGATGTCAAGAAGAAAGGGGCAGGACTGCTCAACTCTATACAGATGCATGCATGCATATTATAGATGCATGCATCTTCTGCAAAAAGGTGCATGCGCACAGACCTTGCATGCATGCACGCACACATGCGCGCGCACACACACACACACACACACACACACACACACACACACACACACACACACACACACACACACACACACACACACACACTAAAATTGGTCCCAAAAAGGACCCAAAAAGTGTCTTCATACTGAGATCAAACTTTATAAAATACAGTATATTAACATTTCAGTCTACCTCTGCTCTGAGGTATAACAGGAAAACCATTTTTCCGAAGCCACTGCCGCCTTCCTGCGGAAAAAAAGGCCTTGGCGTCATCGGTATCTGCAAAATGCCACATTCTCCCTTAAAATCATCGATCAAACCTCTTCAAAGATGTCATTTTGCATGCGGCAATGACTGTATAGTATTGCATGCGGCGTGCCTGCAGCCTTATGTGCAGAAATGCATGCTGGGTCTTTTAAGAAGTTCTTTCAGAAGACTGTTTTAGGGGTTTGGGGGACGACGTGTGTGTGTGTGTGTGTGTGTGTGTGTGTGTGTGTGTGTGTGTGTGTGTGTGTGTGTGTGTGTGTGTGTGTGTGTGTGTGTGTGTGTGTGTGTGTGTGTGTGTGTGTGTGTTGTGTGGTGGGGGTTATAGCAAGTCACTACTTGGCTACTTTTAAATTCCTTACTTTGTCGGAGGGCTCTCTGAGCCAACACAAGCAGGGTTTTGTTGGCACCCCCAGCCTCACTGCGGCTGACTGACTGGCTGTGGCGGGCGGCAGTTCTCAAGAATGTTCCCAGTCCCTGTTTGAGCGCTGACCAGCTTTTCTGACACAAGGTTTGGAGCAAGTTTGACGGTTTGCAGGGAGAGAGAGAGAGAGAGAGAGAGAGAGAGAGAGAGAGAGAGAGAGAGAGAGAGAGAGAGAGAGAGAGAGAGAGAGAGAGAGAGAGAGAGAGATGGGGAGGGCGCGAGAATGTGAGCCTCATGCTTCAAAAGCTGCACACATTCTTGGTTTTGGAGACATTACAGGCGGGTATTAGGGAAACCGCATATAGAACACACTTGACATAATGTCACTGCCGAAGTGTTCAAAGTGATTGGAACTGAAATGCATCTTTCAAATGAATCTCGGGAAAAGAAAAGTGCAGTTACTCACACACACACTGACATTTGTCATGGTGACCTCTGTGATAGGCCAACTCAACTAGTGTCTAAATGTATGAATCTCAATGCGGCTTGCGGAGGGGGGGGGGGGGGGGGGGGGGGCAGGTGTGAGAGGCCATTAAGTTCACGAATAACAGAAAAGGCTATCACAGTGACAGACGAACGTTAAGGATCAAAAATGTTAGCCTCGAATCCAGACAGTTGCTACATTGAAGTTGAAATTCAACATCGCAACTCTGTCTGGCAAGGAGCCTATCTCCGTGAGTGGACTTTGTTGAAAGTGGGGATGTGTTGGGTGTTCTCCCAAACAGACACAACGGCGACAGGTGATGTCAGCGAAGTTCGAGTCTCGCAGGCACTGGCCAGACTCAGTTGCTAGTGACATTCAGAAGTTAAATGTGGAAATGGTGGCTGGTTTCCAGGCTGCAAAAATAAAAAAGATTCCTCAAGTCAAAAGTGTTGTGCAAGCGAATAACAGCAGGAGCAATCTGGGGAGTAGTGTCTTGCCCAAGGACCTCAACACATAGAGGAGCTGGAATTCGAAACACCGTCACACTGATCATCGTGATGACTTGCCTTACCTCCTGAGCCAAAGTCGCCACACACAACAAACTGGCGAAGGGTCGCACGCTTGACCCACAGTTTCTTGATTTTTCCATAATGCTTTACATTATACAACAAATGTTTCAGATACAGTATCCAGCCTTCATCAATAGTGTGTGAGCCCTAAAGTAAAAAAATATATATATATATATATATATATATGTGTATGTGTATATATATATATATATATATATATATATATATATATATATATATATATATATATATATATATATATATATATATATATATATATATATATATATATATATATATATAGGCTATATGCTGCTGCTGCTACTACTGCTGCTGATGATGATGATAATGATGGCTGTTTATTTATTTTGTATCGTGTGCCAAACCCCTGTGAGTTTATGAGACACATCAATTTTCACAATTGCATTTACATCATGTTTACAATACAGTACAATTCATATTACATTACAGCCCAGAGTAATACAGAGTATACAATGCCTTCTCTCTCCAAGCATGACAAAACAAAATCTGTCAATAACAAAAGTCCTATAGGCAGGGGTAACCGAGGATAATGGAGCGACCATCACGAATTCACGACTGAAATAGATACAGTACGTACATCAAGATGTGTAAACAATACAATACGTATGATACAAGATATATGCACACAGCAATAGATTAAATAAACATGGAGCCATGCTTGTGACATGCATGCATAATATGTCAAGTGACTACAAATCCTAAGAACACATGTGGTCCAATATGGTCTCATTGAGAAGATTCATCAACTTTCTGGATCATTTAACCAATGAATGTATGCTCCTATAAAATTCAGGTTAACCACTGTATACTGTAGGACTAACGTTTTTCGGGACAGCAAATAGACTTGCAACGTTGACAGATTGCTCAAGAGGAGGATATATCGTTCAAAATCAGGCATCAATTACAAAAAAAATGTTTTCATTCCATCTGACCCATATGCATTAGCTTTGTGTTGACTTAATCTGTATTGACTAATGTTGACTAATGTTGACAATAAATTTAAAACAAAAGTACAACTTAATACAAAACTCTTGTTGTGCTTTTACATTGGATGTAACGCCTTCATCCAAGGAGCTTCATTGAAAGCACTCAAGGCATCAACCAGCACATCAGTTGTCGTTCAGTGTCTTGCCCAAGGAGTCACTCCGACATGGTGGTGCCGGGATTTGAACCACTGACCCACACTGGATAACTTCTGAGCCACAGTCAGCCCGGTGCAGGTTACTGTTGATGACACAAATAACCAAGCAATGCACTTGTTTACAATATGGTCCAGCATTTACCTGTATTTTCAATCCAGAAATGTTGCATGTCCTTGATTTTTTTCTTTTTTTTTTTCTTTAAGTTAGAGAATCAATGTTCTATAAGAACACTTAATCATGTCTTATTTGCAACTAGGATGCAAAAGGGAAAACACTGATCCAGGGGGAGATTAGACTTCCACGGCCATGACAGCACATTATGCCCCTGATTCACACAGCACCAATGTAAGTCACAGGATTTGGTCCAACACCTTGACCACTATAGACCAAAGGTCCGGAGACTGGTTTTAGACCAGGGGTTTCTACCATTTTCATACCACTTTTTATTCAGCATTTGAGCCATGGACCATCATTTGATGACATGCAACCTTTTGATAGACCCAAAAGTCAAAAATTCTTCTTTTTTGTGCCCACAATTCCAGGCTGGATTTCGGAAAACATAACAGGCAAACAACATATCAAAATGACCATTCTTCTACATTGCCTCATTCTGTAGACTTGGGCTTATTCAGATGATGAATATTTTAAGTCTTGAGAGTGTAAACATGAAACTGGACCCAAATGGACCCTTGAGGGTCCATTTGGTTTCATTTTTACGCTCTCGAAGAGTTACATCTAGTTAATAAACTTTCCATCATTTAGCTGGGGACCACCTGGAACCCTCTCAAGGACCACTGGTTGAAAACCCCTGTTTTAGACTTTTGCAGCAACCATGGCATAGGCTTGCTGTTCTGTTACTTGTGCCTCCATCATGCTCCGACACAGCAGTCTCCAACTGCCTCATCAGCCCAGCAGCTCCATACACACCTGTGCCAAATTCCACAATCAAGTCACCACATACATGGTGGCTAATACTGGGATCATTCTGCCTTCATCTACTAGCAAAGTATATTACAAGTGTGTATTCAGCTCCTTGTGCCTGACCTTGGATGTGTTTCCCTGTTTTGGACTGCTCTCCTGGTTTTGACCTATGCCTGCTGTACAATGATGTAAGAAAAAAAACTTTTATATTGTTACTTTATATTGTTACTTGTGAGCGGAGCGGGCACAGGTTAAGCAATCGGTTGATGGTCGCCCGTTTCTCGAAGTACTCTGATTGGCTGCTTTAGGTGATGATGTAATGGTGACGTAAGTGGAAGACCTTTAGGGGCTGAAGTCATGAATATTAGCTTGCTCCGCTCGTGCACAAGTAGGCCATGGCCTGCTTGTGTGCATGACAGTCGCTATTTCAAAGCTCCTATTTTCTATTTTCTATCTCATCTCTATTTTCAGAAATCTACTGATCTACACATTTTTAAAAAAAAATCACTGAAAATAATCAAATGTAGACTATAAAACTATAGAAATGGCTCCGTGGTTGCAGGTGTTCCCGTATTCTGCATGACCAATGGAATATGACGGTTGCAATTCAAACTGCCATCTGTAAAATCTGAATCCCTACACACCCCTTGTCCTCCCTCCCTTTTTCCTGCAATCTGTAGAAAATCAATCAATCAATCAATCAATCAATCAATCAATCAATCAATCAATCAATCAATCAATCAATCAATCAATCAATCAATCAATCAATCAATCATTACATTAGATTATTAGATTACAACATAAAGCCTTACTACTGTTATGGTCACCCAGGCCTAACTATGTTTGTGTGTGTTTCTGGTATTTTAACTGTCCACTCATGTATATATAGCCTAGCCTACTGTATGTCTGTAGCAAGAAAAAGACAAACATGGCGATGACCTCGGACCCTTGCGGTGGACAAGGTGGTGACAGCTGGGATTGGGAGTTTAAATAAATAAATCATCTATAATATTAAAATTGTGGAGGCATACCATACTATACATGGTGGAGGTGGACCAAATGACCTCCATAAGCCGCCACCAGATGGCGCCGTAGGGAAGCCTATGGAGATAACGCCGACTCGCCAATAGTTCTACCTTCATTCATCCATCATAAAGCAGCTGCAGAGGGTTTTCAACTCTTTTCATGTCAATCGGCAGGAAATGTTTGCATTTGAGCCACGGACCACCATTTGACGACATTTATTTAGCATTTTATCGTCATTGGATAAGATTTTTGTGCACAATTCCATGCAAGAGTCTAAGATGGCAGTCAGTTGATCACAATTCACAAATGTTTTTTTTTTTTTTTTTTTGTAAACTTCTTGTTGTTTAACTATTGGGTGAAATATAATAAAACCATTTAAAATGGTTCATTTGGCTACCAACTGTTCATCATTTCGCGGGGGGGGGGATGGCATCTGGAACTCCTCAAGGACCACGGACCACTTTTTACTTCCTTGCTTCTTCTGTTATTATTTTATACAGAGTTTATTGCATACGTCTCCAAATGTTCGGATGAATTCAAAACGGTGTGGTGGACCATAAACAAGCGTAGGCCTAATTCTTTGTTGTGCTGTTGCCCACAGCGTTTATTGCACTCACTCTCGTTGCTCGTTTGAAATACTCACAATCTACATACTGTAGGCCTACAGTGTAGGCCTACTGTACTGTCAAGAATACTGGATTAACTGGAATACTACATAGGCCTACTGTACGTCCACTGTACAAGAGGACTGGTCTGGTATAGGCCTTGCCTACTTCAATAACAGTAGGTATACACTTTTACACGTTGCTGCATTCAAATACATTTAATAAAAAATCAACAGGAAAGTTACGTTTACACAAAAAATATTGTAAAAAATATTGTAATTAATTGTAAAGGAGACTGAATGTTGGCCTACAGCCCAGAATAATTGCGTCAGAAGGGGAACTAAAATAACAATAATTGGGCTGGATTATATGCTGTAGGCTATGGCCTGAAAAAATCCATGCAAGTTATTATTATTGCTTAAAATCATCATACCCCTTATTCATACCCACTTAAACGAGCCTACTTCATAACTTAAAAGTGATATTATTGTTATAGGTTTTATCATCAACATTGTTGATCAATTAACCATGTCCATATAGAAAGTAAACCCACACTGTCCATATCATAAACATTTAGCCTACCTTTTGCGATTCTTTTGCACATCTTTATAGGCTGGGTTGGCCGCCCGGTGACTGTTTGTTGCCTTAATTTGAACTTGGTTGGTTCCATGCTAGGATGTCCATTGTCCATGCACTCTCTGCTCTCTCCCCTCCCTCTCTCTCTCTCTCTCTCTCTCTCTCTCTCTCTCTCTCTCTCTCTCTCTCTCTCTCTCTCTCTCCCTCTCCCGCCCGCTAACTTTGCATCATGCATGTTGAACTTGAAGGATTTCAACTCTTCATATACAGTAAAGGCCCATTATTTCTCCTCCGCCGTGTTATAGGCGCAGGGTCCGTATGTAGGGCCCATCCGTTTCATGCGCATGCATGCGGGCCCAGTGATATTATGACACAGCTCGTGTGAGCTCTGCGTTTACAAAGTATCGTAGTGTATCCCCCTCCAACTTTACTTCATTCTTAACTGTTTTATTTTTATTGTATTTTGATACTTCATGGCAATGTAATGTTTTCTCACACCAATAAATCTACTTATATTGCATCATGCATGCTGCCAGTGGGCTATTCACTGACTTACAAATTGTCTTCTGTAGTCTGAGTGGATTTTATTTCACTACTTATTATTGGTTCTGCTTTACTACTACTAGTAGCCTACTACTACCAGGCTGCTGCTGCTGCTACTACCACTATTGGTCATTTTTGTCATTTTCGCTTTACACCCTATAATGTCCAATGTTGCTGCAAAACGCATTAAATCCATGGGGCGCGCGTATAGGCTAGTTAGATGTGGAAATAGCCCTATTACAGTAGGCTATACACGCGTTTATACAGCTTTGAAATGCAGGCACAGTGATGAGACGCTAAACCACATTACCTCAGTTCCCTCTCTCTCTCTCTCCTCGCTATACCTATCTATCCCGTGTTCACGAAACCATGACCTTCACAATTTACAGAAAGGAAACCCCCGTAAACGTGCAAGCGCGCGCGCGCACACACACACACACACACACACACACACACACACACACACACACACACACACACACACACACACACACACACACACACACACACGCACACACACACACAGCCATACATTTTTTAAAAGCAGTGCATGGTGCGTGAGAACAGGGGCCATTCAGAGGGGAGAGGGGAGGCGGCTTTAGGTAGCGGAGAGCAGTCTAATTGTGCAGCACACAGGAAAACAAAATGCCTGGGATATAATATTTACTTTGAACTGATAATAATACTGTTTTTGGGTTTGTTCTATACTGTATAGTGTATAGCCTATTAACATCCACCCATCGTCATCAAGTATCAGCTTATACACCGACATTTAAAGATAGAGAAGATGTATTAAACGCCAATATTGCAGACGCCACATTTTCGGATTTAATTAATTTGTTTATTGTCTTTTTTCATTCTTTTTTGCCAGCCGATATGCCAATGGATAGGCCTACATGCAAGCTTTGTTGTAGGCCTAAGCATTGGAAAAACGCTATTGTGAAAGAATGATATTGAAAATCATCACAGCAACAATGCTATGAAATATGACCATTGTTAAATATACTATTATTTGAATGAAATTGCAATTTGTACAGCTGTTAGCCGCTATATGGTTATAAACAACGCAGCTGACGCTTACGCGTGACGAGGCAAATATTCGCACCTGCTGAAAATGTATTGTTCATTGTGCGATGTTGGGATAACGTAGCCTATAGGTATACAGTATATAGATATAGCCTATCAAAAACATATTGTGATATCCAATATAGGCACACAACAACAGGGAAAATAAAATAAAAAGGGGAACGGGGGTCAAATAAATATATACTTCGAATTTAAGACAGGCTGTACAAGTGGTCCCATAGGCCGCCCTAAAATCAAAAACATATAAGCTATAACCGTCTATGAATTAAAACTGCACCTTTTTGCAGCATGGATGGAGTTACTTTCTGGCATATGGAGCATGGAATACAATAGGGCTGATGCAGGAAGCTTCCCCGCGGAGAGCCGCTCACACACATCCATATTCATGCGGATTCGGCACGTGGGGCAAATACAAATATGAAGGGGAAAAGCCTTATTGTTTATGTATGCACACCTCCCCTATAAGGTCAGGACGCGGAGCAAAACACCCTAACATTTAAGGTGATATACAGACTCAAGCATAAAAAAAATCAAACAACATCGCAGCATATGCGCTTTTGAAAAACATAACTCTTAAGACTGAAAGGGGATCAGGATTATACATTTGGGGTTGTAGCCTATTTTCTTTTCTAATAATAATCTATATTCACACAATAAAAAGAAGATGGCCTATTAATAGGGTTATATGGCCCTATATACAATTACGCACTTCTTGCGTGTATGTCCCAATCACAATGAGACGTTCAGACTGTTAATAGCCACATTATTATGCGGAATATAATCGATTTACGTGCTGGCCGTGTTATAAATAGGCACAGTTAGCAACATGAGTAGACAAATACATTATATATAGCAGCATTGTTTTGACCACGTCCGCCCTAATGACCACATTAGGATAGTATGGCAATATATCTTTCTAGTACTTACCCCCCAAGCCTTATATTGTTTTAAACCTCCATCAGAGAATACAACCGGCATCATTGTAAGGTGCATATCATAGTTAATCAATACGAAACGCGTGTGAGACAGGCCTTTAACATATTAACATGCCATACAGGGCTGAGAAAAGTTCATATTGCCAGCTTGCATTTTTAAGCACCATGAAAAGCAAAGCTGCTGGGGAAATCATGGGCGGATCAAACCCTATTATGAGATTTAAAATATATATTATATATTTTTGTGCGTTGTGTGTCGTCTTCTTTTTGAGACAGATTTGGGTTGGTTTGTTGGCATACTTACATGCCCAGTTGAATGCACGCATTATACAAACAAACACATAATACACATTTATGGCTGTATTATGGTTAGTAATCAACTTGGTGTAAGCACTATATACCGGTACGGACAAAAACTTGGATTATTGAGCCTATACATCATGGGCCGCTGCGTAATCGTGTGAGTTTGTGTTTGTCAATTTAAATTTTTGTATTTAGGCTATAAGTTCGAGTGATCGAGGGACCAACACATTTGGTGAATTAATTATTGGTTAGATTAATATAA
Source organism: Benthosema pterotum (assembly GCA_039105355.1). Taxonomy (NCBI): domain Eukaryota; kingdom Metazoa; phylum Chordata; class Actinopteri; order Myctophiformes; family Myctophidae; genus Benthosema; species Benthosema pterotum. The sequence continues at coordinate 16,808,805 of CM076988.1, forward strand.
TTAAGGCTTTAGAAAATATAGGCCAAAATACAACCTTAAAAATAAATAAAGTAATAATAAAACAATAGGCCTACAGCACTACACATCATGTCACTACGAGCACTTGTTTATACAGATAGGCTAATAAATGTTCTATTAGACTAAAGCATGCACTGCTTATGTGCAGATGAGTGCCTAATAGTTAAGTTTAAGTGAACCTGTGTAAATGTGAATTATTGGCACCAAAAACACCCAGTCAAGCATTTTCTGTGTCCGATACCTTGAAAAGTTCCTTAACCGCTATAATTCCACCACCGCTTCCAAAAGATTTTGCAAATATATATATATACCCAGCATGTCTGAATGGCTGCACTTTTTTACTAATCGAAACAAAGAAAAATGATGCATATACTTTCTCTCTATAACATTGAATTCAGTTGCTAAGCAACCGCTATGGGAAATCATCCGCGAAATTCAAATCCTCAAAGCGAGAAAAAGACACGTATTGTGAGTTTTGCTGAATAGGCTTCGTGAAGGCAGCAAAAAAGTTTCGAACCCAGAGAAGCACATTTGTCTCACGTGCACACCGTGAAGACCCCCCCCCCCTCCCGTCCTCACCCCCGTCCCACCACCACCCTCTATTCAAAGAAATGTGGACCTAAATGGACGTGCACACATTGACACCAAAGGGGGCTTCCTCAGCCCCTGTGCCCCCTTTACTCGTTTGTAAAACAACTGACCTTTTCCAAGAACAGGAATACAGCATATAAATGCACATCATAACATCTTATATGCTATTATGTGGGGCCCTTCTCTGCCTTAACATAACATGCAGATTTCTAAGTTTGTGTAGAAATCCATGTCATTATACACATCTCCACTATAGAGAGCTGGGATTGTCCGGAAATTAGTGTAGATCTCATACTATTTTCGGGGCATTTTATCCAAAAGTCCCATCTTATTATATGGAATTTCAGCCCCGGCCCCTCTAACGCTCTCTGCACATCCCTGCATTTCCACTTCAATGTCCAGCCAAATAATAATCATAAAAATCCATATAAAGCCTTCAGAAAATCCAGTTATAGCCACATAGACGTTTCTAAAGTATCACAAACAAAGGCTATTATTAATAATGTTTTCTCCCTCTATCCGCCAGCATACAACATGTCAAATAACGGTTTATACTTTTAGCGTCTCAATCCCCTTGTTAAAGCATTATGTGCTATATAAAGCCTCCAGGGCTTCCAAGTCAAGTGTTGGACAGCAGACACACAATCAATAAAAGCTATCTGACCCACTGCCCCGAATCCTAAAACAAGGTGTCAGCTTCATACCAAAGTTATGGTTGCTGGATGGCCTCATGCTGCCCATAAACCATGCAGCACCTTTATAGTTTGGGCTTGTTTAACACACAACACACACACACACACACACACACACACACACACACACACACACCACACACACACACACACACACACACACACACACACACACACACACACACACACACACACACACACACACAGAAGCCTTGTCTAATATTTCTTTAGTTGTACAAAAAAAAAGAAAAATAACAGTATAGACTGAATATACGAATAAAAACGATGTTGACTGTGGAAACAGTTTGTTCAAACAACTACAATGCTCATAATGTCGCATGCTTGTCATAATATTGGCGTAATAAGACAAATCTGATCCAGGCATGATGATAACAACAACATACTAACTAGTAGTGATAGTCTATCACTACTGATACTACTACTACAAACACCCTGACGTATAGGGTCCCCTAAAACAACATAGGACACCAAATAGCAGCCCAATTCAGCTGACATTACCCTATATTTAAATATTGTACAAAAATAATGCAATAGGCCTATAGTACAACTTTACAAAAAACGCCCCAATTCAGCTGACATCACCCTACATTTAAATATTGTATGGATACAACAACAACAATAATTATTATTATTTTCATTTCACCTCTTTGCCTTGCCTTGCACGCTGTGCCTGTGTCTGTATGGTGGTATAGTAACATGCGGCCTGCAGAGGCACCATGACGAGATGAAAGCCATGCAATGGATGTAAACAAATGGAGGCCGGGCTCTGGGTCTCTGGATCTGCACATGGCCGCCATGCGTGCACACATGCTGCCTGCACGGCCAGGGCAGCAGGCAGCAGCACATTTGAATAGTAATCGACTTATAGATTGATAATAACAATGATAATGAACCTCGAATTTCAACTGCCTGACCTGCATCATGGCTGCAGTGGAAACAGCAGCGCAGATCAGAGAGAAGTTGAAAGGTATAGCCTATAATGACATTATTTGCAAAAACAATATTATAGCTTAGATTATATAACTTAGATTATAGTCTAAATTAAATTCTATTCCATAAGATAAGTCAAACCTTCGCTATGGGGCTATTTATTGTCCTAGGATATTTGTAAGCATATAACATCGTCTGACTGCTGTTGTTTTGGGTATAAATTATGGTAAAATGTATTGGTGATATATATGTGATATAAAAATAGAATAATGTGTCAGGATATATGAGGCTTTCACAAAAAAAGACCAATAATATATATCAAATTTTAAAAACACCAAGATGAACGTCGTGTTTTTCCATTCTAACAAATTTATTGTTCTCAATCAGCTTTTGTACGGATTCAACTACTGGGAAATTAAATTACAATCAAAATTATCACATCAAAATATACCCTTATTACCTATAACAACTGTCAAATATCAGCTTATGATGATTTGTGCTCCTTTAAAAACGATAATAATACAAAATGAAACAAAAACAAATCAGGTCAACAACGAGGGGGGGTTTTGGGGGTGGGGGCAAGAAAGGGAAATCATTTTTACACAAGTTCTGTGGGGAGGGAGAAGGGGAGGGTGGGGTATGGGGTGGTGGGGGCAAATAAATTACCGTTTGGAATAATTCATATGTATTCCGAATAAAATATTAAAAAACAAAAAGCAAAACAAACAAAAAACATTCTGATGAAAATTTTAAAGTAAAATAAAACTCGTATCAGCATCTTTGATCTAATTCGATCTTATATATCAGTGGTTTTCAACCAAAGTGGTCCTTTAAAAGGATTCCAGGTGGTCCCCATGCTAAATGATGGGGTTGGTCACCAAATGGACCCTTATATTTCTTTAACGTAAAAAAATGAACCCAGATGGAACCTTTCACAGGTCCATTTGATTTTATTTTTCCACTCTAAGGAGCTATATTATTGTTAAATATCTAAATTACTTAATTAGGAAGTCTGAACACAGTTATAGAATGTAGAATAATTGTTATTTTTTAACATTTGCCTGTCTAGGGTGATCTCTCCATAACAATAGAATTGTGGACAAAAATAATCTTTGGGGTCTGTAAGGTTAGATGTCATCAAATGGTGGTCCGTGACTCAAATGTCTAACAAATAGTGCCCTCCTGGTATCAAAATGGTTGAAAACCACTGATCTGTATATTGCCGGCTTTACAGAGTCCCTTTTTATTTTTTTTTTTTTGTTTTGTTTATTAAAACCTACCAAAGACTGCTGTCTGTAGAAAGGGCAGCATTTTCATAGTATATCCACACAGCAAAACCGCCTGCAACTCTCACTCAGTCCAGTCACAACTTGGCAACAAAGATTTTTTTCCCCGCAGAAAGAAGAGAAATTCTCAAATAAGTGCAGCTGAAGAAAGATGTAATTGTCTTTTTTCCCCCAAAAAATGTCTTTATGGTCTGTCTCTTTCTCCCCAAACAAAGAAAAAAGAAGAGAAGAATCCACTCCGTCCTCGATGGTGTGTTTATTCATCAAACGAAAAAAAGAAAATAATAAAAACACGATTTGAAAAGGTTGTGTGATCTTTGAGATCAAAAGAATCAGTCCTTCTCTTTAAAAAAAAATCCAAAAATCCTTGGTGTGTAAAAAAATAATAATAAAAGAAAGAAAAGAAAAACAAAATTAACCATGCAGTCAACCCCGAAAAATATGCCGAAACGCGTCCGTGGATACCACTCTTCTTATTATTCTAGCAAAGGTTGTTGTTGCAGTTTCACCCCCTGCCTTTGTTGTTGGGGAGGTGGGCTTCAAGTCCCATTTATCCAAATATACAAATGCCCTCCTGCCTTTTTCTTCTTCTTGTCTTTTCGCAAAGCAAAAAACACAGGAAGTGGATATATAAAAAAGGGAGTTGTTCTCGTGTTTTATGGGGAAAGAAGAAAGGGCAAAAAGTATAATGCTTGGCTTGGTTTTTTCCTTGGTTGGTTTGTCAGTCTGTCAGTTTGTTTGTGTGTTTTTAATGCGCCAAAATTACCTGGTGGAACGAACTCGTAGTTGTCACCCTCTGGTCGCTCGCCTCACTCGCATCTTTAAAGTAATCTACTAAAAAATGTCCCTGAAAGAAAAAAGCAGAAAAGGAACCTTTTAGGTTAAGACATTTCAGGGCCTGCATGGAAGAAGTTTTTTTTTTAGGGGGTGGGGGTCAAAAAACTGGGGAGAGGAGGAAGGGGGGGTGCTTTTTTGTTTTTCTGGTGAAAAATATATAACATTTTTGCAGTCTCATTCATATTCCCTCACAATCACAGTATCAAAAAGAAGAAAAAAGCTATCTTGACGATAGTCAGTTTGTTTTTTGTGTTATCATCAGTTTTTAATTTCATATAAAATATTCTTATAAGTCTCGTGATCATGTGCTTGTTTGATTTTGTCTATGTTTCACTGAACATTCGTTTGCAGTCCATGGAGGGGGGCGGTGTGTCTGCACTCACATTGCCGACCTGAGAGTACATATCCTCCGGCGTCTGCGGCACTCCCGGCGGCGTCATCCTCTTTTCCTTCTGCCGCCTATTGCAAAACCACACTCGGACCACCTCCTTCTCCAGCTGCAGGTTGTCCGCCAGCGACGTGATCTCCTGCGCCGAGGGCTTGGGGCACTTAAGGAAGTGGCTCTCCAGAGCGCCCTTGACGCTCACCTCGATGGAGGTGCGCTTCTTCCGCTTGCGCCCCTGCGCCGCGATCTTGTCGATGCTGGTGGGGCTGCCCGTGGACGAGTCGGCCTCCTCGAGCCACTTGTTCAGCAGGGGCTTGAGCTTGCACATGTTCTTGAAGCTGAGCTGCAGCGCCTCGAACCGGCAGATGGTGGTCTGCGAGAAGACGTTGCCGTAGAGCGTGCCCAGCGCCAGGCCCACGTCAGCCTGCGTGAAGCCCAGCTTGATCCGCCGCTGCTTGAACTGCTTGGCGAACTGCTCCAGGTCGTCCGACGTCGGCGTGTCCTCGTCGGAGTGCGGGTCCCCCCCGTGACTGTTGACGCCGTGGTGCTGCTGGTGGTGCGGGTGCTGGTGGTGATGGTGGTGGTGGTGGCTGCCGTGGTCCAGGTCGGGCGTGTCCCCGCGCACCAAGCCCGGGTGCACCAGGCTCTGGCCGCCCGGACTGAGCATTCCGTTCACAGTGAAGCCGCCCGGCTGCGAGTAGAGCAGCGACTGCTGCTGTTGCTGTCCCCCCGAGATGGAGTTGATGTGCGCGGCCGTGCTCCCCCAGGCCCCCGCGTGGCTCTGGTGAGGACCCAAGTGCGGCGGCCGGTGGTGCAGCGCCGTTCCCGTGTGCAAGTCGTCTCCCCTGCCACCGGAGTTTTTCACGTCCTGCTGCTGCGGGCTTCCCGTCATGCCGACGGGGCTCGACGACCACGGCGATCCGGCTTCGGCGGCGGCGACTGCGGCCGCCGCGGCTGCGGCCGCCGCGTGGGGGAGCGATGTCACCCATTGGTGGGCATGGCTCAGCATGTGCCCGCCGTTGCTGGCCGCCATGGCGCCTTGCATAAAGTCACTCTGAACCATCTTGACGGAGGAGGGGTCCCCCCGGTAGCCCCCAGAGCCGGAGGTAACCGCAGCACTGCCCGGCTGCATGCCGCCGGCCCCCGAGTCAGAGTGCACGATGGAGCCCGACGACAGGATGCTATTGCTGGGGAGATAAGGATTGGAAGCCGCGGTGGCCATTCCGTCCACCCTTATGAATATGTTTGTGGATAGCCCCCCTCCCTTCTTGACGCTCACTTCTTCCGAGCAGGCAAATTGTAGCTCATGAATTATTCAAACTTTAAAAAGTAATACGGGGTGTTTTTGGGGCGAAAAACATCGACGTGCATGTATGCGTAAAAACGCAAAAAGGTTCAAAAACGGTGGAAAAAAAATCGGTAAAATCCTTGTGCATTTACAAGAGTCATACGCAAGAATATCGCTGAATAATATAAAAATCCAGTTAGGTTTTTCAAAAGCCCTTTGAAGCCATGTGCAGTGGGAAGCCTATAGAAAGTTTTTTGCGCTCGGCTGGAATTCTCTACATTAAAATTCATACAGTGAGAAGAAGAAAAAAAGGAAAAAGCAACGTCCCAAACAAACTTCTGGGCAGGTCGCAAAAAACCCTTCGCTTTATTGTCCACAAACGTACAAAGTCCCATGCAGTTTATATGTCCCTTTTCCTTTTGGATGTGGAGGAAACCATTTAGAGCCAGAGAGAGAGAGAGGCTCCCTCCTCGGCTCTTCTTTTGTAATTCGGTTCGCCGAGATTTCTTTCTTTCCCTCGTATACTCGCTTTTCTTTTATTCTTTTCTTTTCGGCCCGATTCCCCTTTCTAGTACTGTAGAGAGAAGAAGAGCCTATAGCTCTTTGTTCTGTTTTGATGTATATAAACCTGCCAAACCGCTAACTCCCGTTCAAGTACAATCCAGCGGAACAGAGCGACGGCGATGCCTGCAAAACGCTGTCCTCTCATTCGCTTGTTCTCTCTCCCTCTCCCTCTCTCTCTTTCTCTCTCTCTCTCTCTCTCTCTCTCTCTCTCTCTCTCTCTCTCTCTCTCTCTCTCTCTCTCTCTCTCTCTCTCCTGTGTCTGACAGTTCGTGCACAGTCCCTCCCTCAAAGCTCGAGGACACACGAATGTTTACCCTGTGCCAGGCGTGCGCGCGTCCTACCCCCCACCCCTCCCTCCTATAACCCCCACCTACCCACCCACCCCCCAAAATACGAGGAAGTCGGGTGCGCAGAGGCTCCCGTTGATTGGATACCCGGGGCGCGATTGACAGCTCTCGCCCAGCCTCGCTTCGGGGCGCACCACGAAGCATCCTTCCGGCTGTTCCGATTGGCTGGTTTTTAATTCAATCCCAAACAAATGGAGAATGCAACTTAGTAGTAAATAATAGCGTGCATATACTATAATATACCTATACTAACCCTATGTGCTGTCTATTTTAAAATGACAATATACAGTGCACCGCTGGACAATGCGTGAAGGAAGAGTAGACTTTCTCAATAATAAGCAGGAGTTATAGCGCGCTGGCCTGGGTGGTTACAGAAGGTTTAAAACTATCACGTTAACATTTAATAGCCAATATTGTTTTGACAATGGCTTATACAAAAAATACAAATGCATCCCGTTAAAGCGAGTTATGGGCACATAAAAGTATACCTTTTAAGCCCATGTTTTTCATACTCGTGAATGTTTATTTATTTGGAATGGAGGACAACATCAGCATAATATTATTATTAATAATAACAATGATAGACGTGCACACAGTGCTCTTAAAACCTACAACCTGCACAAAAAACCATAACCAAATTGCAGGTCTACTTTGTTTACATTTTGGATGTACACTCTTAGTGACCTTTTATGTGTCCAGAGTTGTATACACAAAATGAATTTTAATATCCTAAATATAAAGTGTTATATCATGGTGTGTTTAAAAAAATAAAATAAAATGCAGAATGCATGTCAGGTTTTCAACTCGCTTTGTAACAATACAATCTATCAAGCCGTCCATCCCTTCCATCCGCGGCTGGCTCTTCAGGAGTTAAGGCACAAAGGTTGCGGGGATGCTTCCATGCGGAAAGGCAGCGCGCAGGCATGAGGCAACCTCACTGAACCACAGTGAACGGGGAAAGTGGCAACCCAAACACGGGTAAATTGAGCAGTCCATGGGGGATTTTCAGAGGGGCTTGTTGGGGTGGGGTGGGGATGTCTGCTTTTTAAAAATAAATGAATAGAATACCGGCCTGTGTACTACCTAGACCTACTACCCACGCCGCTCGGGTGGATGGAGAGGAGGCAGCCTGGGACCCTAAAATGCACATCCCCTTGCTTTAGATGACCAATGTAACCCCGGAGATGAATGGGCCTTTGTTGAAAATCCCGCGGAACCCCCTCTGCATATGGATTCACCCACGGACGGGTGGGTTAATGAGTGTCGAATACGTATATATATCCCACACATTGGTGGATCATTCTAGGGATCATTCTAGTACGGAGACGTGGTGGTGCGCGCCGTGCGTGCGTGCATGAAGACGAGGGCGGACAGTTGGAGGATCAGGGGGTAGCCTTCTGTATACATGCATCTTTTATAGGCGAGGCAAACCTGCAAGGCAAGCCAGGCCTGGCTATAGTAGTACACGATCCATTCCAAACTGAGTGACTCTGGAGATTACAGATTAACCATTATGTTGTAGGGGTAGACCATGTCACTGGCTTAACCCCCAAACATTGTCACCAAATCCCACCAAGGCAAAAAGATTACGCATAGATTTTTTTTGCGCGCAAATACGACAGCATAGCCATAGTAGTACCACAAGAGCAAATCTAATACCCTGGTGTCGTTTTGCATACAGCTACTCCATGCCAGTCCCCCCACCACCACCCCCATCCATCCCAGTAGATTTAATTTGGACCGTGCTCAAATCCACGAGGGGTAGCCGTGCAGCAGCCTCGTGGATGTGTTTACATTGAATAGGCAAAGGCAGGGGCGAGGAGCCCGGGCCAGTGCCACGGGGCTGTGTCTATTCATTAATATATACAGTGAGGATTTCTGTCTGAATTATACTACTGCTGCTGCTGCTGCTGCTGCTGCTGCTGCTCGCTGGCTGCTGCTGCTGCTCCGCTTCAACACACTGCATGCTTTCAAAACGACGAGGCGTCTCATGCGGCCACGAGCAACGTGACACCACCGTGCATGGTGATGCATACAAGAAGGGCGTGCGTGCGTAATGCGCGCTGTAAAGATTATACAAAAAATAAAAATAAAAAAGTCAAAAAGCCATAAAAACCTCTCCCTGAAATCGCCGTGTGGCAATAAAAAAGGGAAAAAAGAAAGGTGGGGGGGCAACACTTCTCTCCGATATGTGTTTATTATTTATTTGTTGATTCCATAAAGGTCCCAGAGTAGATCCCTGCTGGGGGAGTTCATTTGTTTTGTATGCAAAAAAAAGGAAAGGGGGCGAAAAAAATCATCCCCAAGTATAACAAGAGACGAACAGTTAGTGCTGATTTTCATTTGCATAAATTTTCATATATTTTAGTGAAAATAATAGCGGAGCCGAGGAGGGCTGCCGCTCAGTCGAGGCAGAGGAAAGCGAAATCTTAGGCAGCAAAGAAGCGATCAGTGAGCTATAAGGAGATATTAAACCACGTTAACAGTCCGCGATATGAATGAATGACAGCTATTTGCGAGCATTTTCCCCCACTTTACAAGGTAAGCCCGAGACGTTTAACTATTGTACGTTTGTATAACGGTCGCAACTAACTGCCTATTTTGTCGGCATTGTGAACATTATAAGCGTTATATGGTGTATACCTTAACTTATAAAAGACGATCGATTTGTGGAAGCTCACGTGAACAGACTTTTTTTAGCCTGTGACATTATTTTCTCCCCATTTCTGAGATATCAAATGGATAACAAATTCGTTCATTTCTATTTTCGAAATCCCTTAAAAAAAATCAATATAGGCGACCCCCAAAAACATACGTTCGATCCCTTTGCTCTGCTGTTGCTGCTGTATCTCAGTATATGTTTTTTCTTTTTTTTCCCCCGTTTTTTTTTTTTTCTTTTTTCCTTTTTAATAAATCGAGAGCAGACGGTTAAGCTGTGCTGTTTTGTAGAGAATGTCCACTGGAGAAAGTGCAATCAATCAAATTTAAACAGGAGACCCCACCACGGTTGCAGAATCCTCGGGAGAGGGAGTCTATAGCCCATACAGGCAGGAGGCAGCAGCGTATATCTATCTAACGCTCACACGAGCGCAATATGAAAACGTTTATATAAAATCAGTGGGGTTTTCCAAACAGCGGCCCGGGGACCACCAGTGGTCCACGTACGAGAGGGGGTTCCGAGTGGTTCACGGGTTAAATGAGAACGAGTTGGCAAAGCAAATGAACTCTTATATCAAGTTTTAACTCTTGAGAGCGTAGGCTATAACCATTAACCAAATGGACCCATCGGGGTCCATTTGGTTTCACTTCACGCTCCCAAGAGTTACATTATATGGTTTGTTAAACCGCTGCATTACTTGGTTTTCAATAAGTCTATAGCCTATATACAATTAGAGAACGATTCGTTATTTTTGATCAATGTTTGTTCAGTCAGGACGGTGGTCCCTCGCACGACAAAAAGCAGTCGGGATGGTCAAATCACTGGTTTATATAAATCGATCTTGTGCTGCAAGACCGCCGCAAACTCTGCTTAAAGTTTAACAACATTATTGCCTTGTATTACACTGTGCAGTGTGCACACATTAGCACAGCTTTGTGCTTTGTTGTAATCAACAGAACTAGTCGCTTCACGGTGCTTATTATAAATAGGGTCTTCTTGGATTGCACCCCCCTCCCCAGCCAGCACCTCCTCGGTTCGTCATAAGCCATTTCAGCCCACTTATGTAACAATGGTTTCTAATAGCAAAGAGATGTGGATTTAACGAGAAATCTGCACTCATCTCGACTGCATGGAGCATCATATCCACCACGATCTCTAACTACTCTCTAGTCTAGCTTAAATCAATGGCTGATATTAAATTCATCTGCGGCACTGTTTATTTTAATGCATGATTAGTTGGATCATTTGGGGGGGGGGGGGGGTACACCACATGACAATAATGACACCGATCTCCTATTAGTACATGGTTTGTTCATATTAAGGGCATTATTTATTGGATATTTGAACCCACGGAGCACCATTTGATTAGATTTGGCCTCTCGGGCGTTGACGTTTTAATATTTTGTTGTGACAAATGAAAAGAATAACTCTTTTTCTCTATCATGGCAAATGAAAAGAATAACTCTTTTTCTCTATCATGGCAAATGAAAAGAATAACTCTTTTTCTCCACCATGACTAAACGAAACAGTTTCATTATACACGCTCAATAGTTAAGGATCGATGGGCCCTTTCTCGTAACTTACTAGAAACTGGACCCCTCGAAACCCCACTGTCCCATACCATAATAATAATCTAAATTACTACAAACAGAAATTGCGCTGAGTTTAAAGTCTATTTTTGTCTCCCACCCCCTCCCGTGTTTTTCTCACGGGGGTTGACTGTGCAGTGCGTGTGCGCGTAGCCCCATCCATGCCCATGCATTGCACCAGCCCAGGACCGTTAGTTTGCTTTGCCTTCATTGATGGCTGCACCAGCATTTCTGGAGCCACCGCGCTGGTTGTCATGGTGAGCCGAATAAAAGGAAAAAGGGGGGAACACTGGTCGCATTAAGCTATATGTTTGTGCATTGGAGTCGAGATGAAAGCGGCTGTGTCAGTGCGCGCCAAGGAGAGCGACCCTGCGCGCGCGCGCGCGCGCGCGCACACACACACACACACACACACCACACACACACACACACACAACACACACACACACACACACACACACACACACACACCACACACACACACACACACACACACACACACACACACCGCACCTATACTCTTAAGTTAAGTGTTCCCAGCACTGCACAGATCGAGAGAGATGGATGGATGGATGGATGGATGATGGATGGATGGATGGATGGATGGATGGATGGGTGGATGGGTGGATGGATGGTTTAGGAACACGACAGGATAGTGCACCTGTTGGCCTGTTATTCAGGAACGGGGAAGCTAAAATCCCGTATTAGGGCACTTCTCGGGGCGTTGAGAATTGAGATAAACTGTTTTGACGGCACAACCCAACCCAGCACTAGGCTATGGCGGGCATGTAGGTGTAGGCCTAACTACATGGATTTACAAAGAAGTTTCCTCAATGCAAAATGCTGTTCAACTTTGGCAATTAGGCCTATTCTGAATGCAAATACTTACAATAACAATAACGCGTTGTTGACGGTGACGTCCTAATCTGAAGTCAACTCAAGTAACGTGAGCTTTTCCGTGAGTTTCAGAAAGGCGAAGAACTCAAGGATTTTCCTCTTGTGTGAGTTGACCTGTTACCCTGAATGCAGACAAGTAGGCTAGTCGCGTTTTTTCATTTCTTTCAAATTCACCCTGTAGTAAATGCTGAATTCTTGGTGTGGAAAGTATTGTTTTCCAGAAGGGCATGTGCTTAGGCAAGCAGTCCCCCTTTGGTGTCTATGTGTGCAAGTCCCTGCTGTTGGTTGTGTTGTGTGTGACATTTTTTGGTAGTAGGCCTAGTAGCTCTCTCTTCCTCTCTTGTTGACTCTCCGCGGGGGTTACAGAGGCGATCCGCCAGGTGTCGCACTCACTCGCGTTGCAAATACTGTAAAACAGGGCTGTGAGTAATAGATGCATTTTCTTGGTGTGTGTGTGTGTGTGTGTGTGTGTGTGTGTGTGTGTGTGTGTGTGTGTGTGTGTGTGTGTGTGTGTGTGTGTGTGTGTGTGTTGTGTGTGTGTGCGCGCGCGCGCGCGCGCTGTCTTAATGGCCATCCTTTTCAAGAAGAAATAGCAGGCATAGTGTGGAATGGAGGATGGGTCGCTTGGTTGGTATATGGATGATGACACGATTGGCAATTAAGATATCAATTGCATTCAACAAGGGAAGGGAAATGGCTCAGCGGGGAGCAGGATTTCCAAAGCCAAATGGCGATAGAGGCTATATGAGAGCTGACTTGTAAACAGGGGAATAATCTGCCTTTCGATATAGACATGCATCAGACATCATGTTAAACAAAACTGTTTCGTAAAATAACAGCATTGCCATACAACAGTGGTTTTCAACCAGTGGTCCGGGGAACACCAGTGGTACTTGAGGGGATTCCAGGGGGTCCCCAGCTAAGTTATGAAGACTTGGCAATCATTTGCTATAACATCTGCAAGGATACTTAACATAATCTACAATAAATCTAATCAATTATTAGAGTATGTAGAAAAAATGTTTTTTTTTTTTTTTTTTTTGGGGGGGGGGGGGGGTCAACTTTTGACTGATGTCGCTCTTAAATCTAATATAGAATGGAATTGTGTATAAAGACAACATTTTATTTTATTTATTTATTTTTTAGTTTGGGTGAGGGAGTTTAAATATCATCAAAATAAAGGTGGCCCGTTGCTCAGATGGTGAAGAAATCGTGGGACCTGGTATCAAAATGATCGAAAACATTGCCATTAATGCCATACATCATTTCTTATTTATAATAATCAAATCATGAATTCAAGATTCCATGCAGCAGTCCAGGTCTAAATGAACTATTAATTCTTAGAAGTAAATAACATTAAGTAGTCAAATAGTCTACTTTAGCTATAATTGTCTGTAAAATGACCATGTGCATGTCCAATTTAGCATAATAGTATAGTAATTAGGGTGACCAGATACAACCTCATTTGAGGGACAGTAGACTATTGCATGTGTGGAATAAGTGGGAAAATGTGCTGCTAATGCGGTTAGCAAATTATTAAGATCTTGATGTCATATTCGAAAAAAAAATCAGGATTTCAATTCAAATTATAGAAAAATAACTCATCTACTCTGGACCAGCTATTTTTCATACGATAGTACATACATTGTGGCGCCTCTGGAGTGAGTGGAAATATATAGTGGCACCAGAGGAATGCTTGGGTTACTGTAACAGACTTAAAACATATCCATAGCAGGGAAGAGACAGAAAGACAACTAATGCTTGGACTGTCGGTCACAATGTGCATGGGGCAAACAGACATAGGGGCTCAATTCGTGGGACTCCTGAAAAGTCTTGTAAATGAGGAACTGTCCCACGCAAAGAAAGACACGTGGTCACCCCAATAATAATCCGAGAATGGAATGTTAGCCTAAAAAACCTTGTGCGTAAAACGTTCATGCAGCGTCACTGACACATCAATGAATGACATGCATGCTACAATAATACTTGATATGTAAATAGGCTACAATTATATAGACCTGCATGCTGTCTTAAGCTAGTCGCCATCTGTAGCAGCTCATTAACCATACGTTTGTTTGAGACAGCGTTTTTTGTGGCAACATGACAAACCATGACATTAGGAATTATTGGCAAATATATAGGGCTGGGAATTTCCTGCAGTTTCTGGCTTGTGCTTGACTATTCAGTCATGCAGGCCTATAGGCTATATTATAAGAAGCAAATCCACAGACCTGCCGTCGCCATCATCATCATCATCATCAATGACAATATTACATTTTCATGCTTGAATAAATGCATTTACATAATGCATTATTATGCATTATTTGCTTATTAGGCCCGCTGTGTCCAACAATGGGCATCACTGATGCTGTATACAGTATTTTCCTAATTTTAAATGCATATTAGAATAATCATTGATTTTACTTAACCATATTTTTTTCTTTGCTACTATAATGTTTTATTTATAAACAATACATGGTACCCAGGACTAAACATTATGCAGACAAATAATATGTGGGACAGTGTTTGCAGACAGTGTTGTCAGTAACTAAAGTAATATTACCTTCAGTAATATTAAGCACTACTGCTTTTCTCTAGTAGTAATGTAATATTATTATTTCACAATTTTGAGTAATATACAGTATATATTACATTTACTTTTTCCAAAAATAATATATCTATTTTGAGCTGTGGTGGAACTGTGGGTTTGACTTAAAGTTATAAGTAATAAGTTACTATACCATATTGTTCCAAATATAAGACGACTGGTGATAAGGCGACTCCCATTTTTCACGACACATGCGAACCCTTTTTTAATATTTCCATTGAAAAAAATATATAATCTGGCCAATAGGGTACGTTTGGCAGGGAGTAATAGTATTACTTTCTAGAGTAATGAATTACTGTTTAAGTAATATTTTGACAACACTGGTTATGAAGTAATGATGTCATTAAGTCAGAGAATCCCTTTATCTCTTTAATGATGATGTCATCAACTTCATCATCATGCATGGTTCTCTCTCATCTGGTTTCTGCATGCATGGGGGGGAGGATTGTTCCTCTGAAAGGTCTATTACAATATACAAATTAAATGGATTGCTGCTGCAGCTTTAATTATGGTCTACTTATATATATATATACAGTATATATGCGTGCTGCTGCTGCTGTTATAATAATAATTTATATTCTCCTGGCGGTCCACGTGCCGAGAAGAAAACCGTTAATAACATACGTTAAGTGTGTTCCGCGTCAAGTCAAACGTTGATTTAAAGCCTGCGAGTACAACTTGGAAGCACTTAAACCATAATGTAGCTACCGCTAATTAAATGCATGGGAGGAGGGGAGGGGGCTACCTACAGTGAATATCAGCTGTAAGCATTTCCTCCTTGTACATACAGTACATGCATGGTGCATACATGCCTTCAACAGGGGGCGTTCTATACATGAATAATACTCAATACTTATCGGTATTGGGAAAAATATCGGAACCGCACTTATTTGTCATTTTGGTATACAGCAATGTGTTTTCTTAAACTTCTCTGATACAGACACTGTACTGTACTGTACTCGACACACAAGACTTGGGACTTGTCCGTGGCAGAATGTTTTTAGATTTTATTTTATTTTATTTTATTTTATTTTAGACACCATCACAATGTTTGTATATTGCCATTGTATACAAGACCCAATTACTGCACGTCAGTATGTGTTTTCTTTTGTACGTCAATAGTGATTCAATTCGTTATACCGTTAAAGAGTTAAACAGTTATACAGAGTTACACAGAGTTATACAGTGTTATATGCAGAGTTCATTGACACACTTCGGCTCAGAATCAATTTGACCATAAGACCTTATTGCAAAGCTTTTGCACGTTTGTATGGCTGCGTGGCTCTTGCTCATGTGATATCAGACATAGGTCTGATATCACATTTGATATCTCGATTATCTGTGCACCGAGACACAGTTCAGATATCAACAACCCCACTGAGCAGGGCCAAGGTACATTAACCAAAAACAATACAAGACAATAACACATGAGCATCTTATCCAGAGCAGACTGACAGGAGACATTACAACATTTATCCAAAATACATGAACCACATGGATACTGAACATATCATAGTCCATAGAACACAGTAACCACAGATACCATAACAGAACTAGATACCACAATATGTTACAACCCTTAAATCATGATTAATCACAGACTCATGAACTCGGAACTAGTGGCACAGGGAGGAGGCCGGGAAAGTGGAGGAAATTTGAACACTACCATCTCATCAACAGGACGCAGAGTCAGCTATAGCAGGAAGACTGAGGACAGAGTAGTGACTGCTTATAAAGAACATCTGATTGAATGTGGGTGTGACTGACTTAGCTGACAGCCAATGAGAGTGACATGGAGAGACTGCCGATTTAAAGGAACAGGTTGAATTACTGATTGAGAATAAGGGGAATTATAATAAACCGTTTGCCCTCCATGCCTCAATGAACTATGGCTTCGCTGGATGTATACAGTTACAGTTATACAGAGTTATAGCCTACAGAGTTATACAGACCTGCTCATTCAGGGCTATCTTCGTATGAGTTTTCTTTACTCATTTTGTATGACTATAACAAAAAGAAAAACCAAAACAAGACAAAACTTCTGAGGACTCCTGCATGTTAGTATAGGGCTATACTTCTTCCATCACTGCATTAGACTGCATGTTAGTGCATGTTGAACTTTCAAGCATGCATGTACCAGCTGAGCCGGTATCGATTCTGTATTGAAAATCCATTATGGATGCCATCATTTAACAAAGCGAGAAAGTACAGTCGAGTTTTTTTTTTGACTGAATATGATGTGGGGGCGCACACACAACGCACATGCATATGCATGCATGCATAAAAACACACACAGCATCTGAAAATGTCATGGTGTGGCTTCGTTTTTAAAGACCTCATCCTCAGACTTGTAGACTTCATGCTTCTCTGGATGCAGGTGTTTATAGATCAACACATACTGTACTGTACACTCTGTGTGTGTGTGTGTGTGTGTGTGTGTGTGTGTGTGTGTGTGTGTGTGTGTGTGTGTGTGTGTGTGTGTGTGTGTGTGTGTGTGTGTGTGTGTGTGTGTGTGTGTGTGTGTGTGCGTGCGTGCGTGCCATGGGGGGAGCCCTGCATGAGGAGGGGAGAGTAGCACAGAGGATGGATGGGAGGGGGCAGATAGGATGAAGTGCTGCTGTCTGAGTCCGAGGAGAAGACAGAGCCAGAGCAA
>CM076988.1:16828669-16921169 GCA_039105355.1 Benthosema pterotum
TCTCTTAGAGAACAATTAATAATTGTTTACTATACTCATGACATTAGTTACAATACTTTGACATTAGCTCTAAAGGTCTCTTAATTATGGCACCAATACATCGTCACCTAATACTGGTGAGACAGTCGACGACTGTGGGCCGAGGTCGCTCTGCTCACCAAGTAAAGAGAGACAGTGGAATCTACCAGCGATACGGTAGACCTCGCAGTGTGGTCACGGCACTGTCATACTGAGGTCGTGACTGCTCTACTGGTTGTGGCTGCTTTACTGGTTGTGGCTATAGGTGCTTGTAGTCGCGACGAGTGAGCAACTATAGTTGCAACCTGCTCACGACTACATCCTTATGGTCGCGACCACTTTATAGGTTGGTGGAGACCCTAAGCCTAAACATAACCCTATCTCTAACACTAAGCCCTAAACATACCCGCAAGCACAGAGCAGTGCATGCTCACCAATCTGGTCGTCCCACAGAGCCCAGGAGGTGCAGGGCAAAGTTCCCCCGTCTCCTCATCTACAAGCTATAGTTCAAACATAGAAGACCTGCATGGTTGCTGGGGCGGATGTAACATTCCCCAATTGGGGGGGCAGGAGAAAATGGTATGGGGGCGGCTTTATCGCCCGTGTCGCTTCGCGCCATGGGCGATGAAGCCACACCCATAGGATTTTGGTTACAGGACTTTTATTAGTCAAGTAAGCATCAATAATAACATCAGTTGTTGTTGAAGTTGCAACAGACACGCAGCATGCATAAAGCTAAAGAGTTTTCTGTTTTCAATGATGAAATGCTGTTGGATTAGTGGCGGGACAACTGTAGTTAGTTAGTAGCAGTAGTAGTGTTTCAAATCATTTTAAATATAAGCACTTTAATTTTAAATATCTTGGGTTGTTTTGCATGCCATCGTGTTTGCTGGGGCAGATTGGGCATTTAGGGGGGCATTGCCCCCCCATGCCCATGCCTATAGATCCGCCCTTGCCTGGTTGTAATTAGTAAGCGAGTATTTGCGGCCTGGTCCCTCCCTCGTAGATTGCCGACCTGGTCGCTATACTGGATGCAATATGGTTGCAACATGGTCTATAGTCACTGGTGGATTTCATTGTTTCTCGAGAAAAACGACAACAAAAAAAAAAACACATCAAGTTATGAGAGGGCCCCTGTGCACAATAATCTGAGATAGACACATCAGCCTTCAGAAACTATATAGAGCTGCATATGGGCCATTCTCCCTGCTATAAAGCCCTGCCTGGACAATCCATTGCAAGCAACAAAGCATGCAGGCATAGCAAACAAAATACTGATACAGTCATCTTTTCAGCCATATTTGCAAAGTAATTACGTGTTATGTTTGGGCAAAAGGAAAAAAAAGCCATGCCGATTGGCTAATAAATCAGTGGATGTTTACAGCAACAACAGCAGTGGCCTTCTATGCTTGCTGATAAGGCAATGAATACACAGTAGTAGCAATATGCTGCCTATTATACTCAGGTAATGCAAATAAAATAATAGGGCTGTAATTTTTCTCTCATGTGCCGTTTGCGGTGGGCCTCCATCTTTGATATTCATGAGGGAAAGAAAGAGGGAAATGTCTTTCCCTCTCTCTCTCTCTCTCTCTCTCTCTCTCTCTCTCTCTCTCTCTCTCTCTCTTCTCTCTCTCTGCTTATGGCTGCTGCCGTGTTGTAGTATAGAGCAAATCCAGCGTTGCTGCCTCCCTTCTCTCCAATCAGGGATAAATGATGGCCTCCACGCACCATCACAGTGGTGGAGGAGGCAGCCCTGTCACTCCCGATGGTGCACACACATACGCACACACGCAAGCACACGTGTGCGTGTGCACGCACAGCTTTTTCTGCTGTGGCAGCTTTGCCTTGATATGTAGGAGAGTTGTAAAACGTGTGCGTGTCACACGTGTCAGTTAATAATACAGGTGCATGTGGTCGCATATAGTAGGCTATGTGTGTGTCCAATAATGTGCATGCATGGGGGTGTATATATATACTTTGTGGTGTATATGTTCATTGTCTATAGATCTGGTAATTTAACTCAAGTTGAATGTAGAAATGGACCCGTTCGACTACATTTGAACAAATGAACACTACACATTGGGAGAATTTTCTTCTTTTACTTTGAAATTTGACTGACCCTGGCGCCATACCTGGGGGTGGTAGCAAACAGGCATCAGGCTCAATTTCTCTTCATTGTCAATGGCGTTTTTAAAACCAACACGGTCAAAAAACAAACATTAAAACTGTAGGCTATAGGAGGAGCTAATTAAAAAAATCTAGGCTTGGGTAACCTAGGTGAACAACTAAAAAAACCTCAACATTAACAGAAAGTGTCAACCTCTCCCCATGGCAGTCTCCTTATAGACCTGCGCAGTGACGCTTCCAGAAGTGTTTTCCCCAATCATTTTTCTCATAGACATTTCGAAAATAATTTATATAAAGACGATTACAACACGGACAAAGCTAACTTGGGTTGTGACAGATCATGATAACACACACAATCTTTTAGGATGATCAAATAATTTCTAAGATAAAAAACGAAACAAAAAGTGTTAATCCTGCGTTTTCTACTTCTTCCTAACTAGATATTATATGATGATATTGTGTGTCATCATGATTTGTAACAACTCAAGTTGTCTTTGTCTGCAGCGAAATCGTCTTTATATGAATTATTTTCGATAAGTCTATGAGAAAAATTAATGGGGAAAACACTTCCGGAACCGGTGCAGTGACATCACTGCACAGGTCTATTGGCTGAACCATTTCCCCTTTATACTGTATAGACTACTGACCAGTGACCACACCCCTGGCCAAGCAAATCACAATGCACTAGCACATGCACCCAAGTTGCTCCCTATAATGCAATCAGTCGGCTCTTCAGACAATCAAGACAGCTTCCCCAACAACAGCATCTAGACTTCTACAGATATGTCACAGCAGAATGGCAAACTGCAAACTGTCCAGCGAGAAAGCAGGCATGTGTAGTTTCTTTATGAAAAGTTTCACTAAAATTCTCTAGTAGAAGTTCTCCTTTTATCTCAATAGGGTGGTTCAAATGTTTGAAGCTATCTCCTCTGTCTCTGTCTGCTCAGATATGCATGATGATGTGCATGTTCCACTTGCTCCACAGTAAGGACGTTTCTTATTGGTTAGTTGCTCTAGTCCGGATCAACAACCTGCATTGTTTCCATATCCGGTCTAGAGTTTAGATCTAGACTGGATCAACAACCTGCAAAGCAACTTGGCCCCAACTTAGTCTACCATTATGAACAAACACTAAAACCCACAATTCCACCACGGCTCATGAATATATTATTCTGGGGGAAAAAAGTAATATACTGTAAAAATGTGATCATATTATGTTACGAGTTACTGGACAAAACTAATAATATTACTGAAACGTATATATTATTTTGGTTCCATGACAAGACTGGTGATGGAGTGCCAAGTCATGTCTAAGGTGGTACAGTAAAAAGTTTGGGGATCAATGTTTTCTAGTATACACAGAGTTGCCGTGCAGACATTGCCCACTCCTTTCATGTACATTATATTCTGCATGCTGCGATTATACGAAATCCCACCACACACATGCATCATGGCATATGCAGCACATGACCGCCCAATGCAACCGGCCCATAATATGCGAGGTATAGAGCAGGTTTAGACTCGGCACTGCATGCCCTGGCAGTGACTGATGGTTTTTAACTTTAGAATGGGGTCTACTACGCTAATGGGTGGTCTGTGCTATGTGTGCAGCTCATGATATGTGACTGAGGGAGGGAGCGTGATGATGTTGGTACGTTCTGCGTTCGCTGTGTGGTCACGTTCGATGGCGGGCGGCGGGTGGAAGAAGGGAGGAAGGCTTTGATTCATGTGGGCATTACGCCACGTCGCTGCGCTTATGGCCCCTCTCCTCCGTTTGCGTGCCGTCGGGCCCATTTGTTTGTAAATGGCTCTACATACATCTTCTGTTGCACATGTTTGCTTTTTCTTTTTTTTTCTTCTTCTTCTTCTTCCACCCCAGTGTGTGTGTGTGTGTGTGTGTGTGTGTGTGTGTGTGTGTGTGTGTGTGTGTGTGTGTGTGTGTGTGTGTGTGTGTGTGTGTGTTGTGTGTGTGTGGTTGCCGCCATCTCTCTCTCTCGTGCACCCATTCTCTCTCTCCCTATTGCTCACCCATTCTCCACCCCATGCCCCCCTCCCCACACACACATGCACGCACACACGCACGCACACACACACACACACACACACACACACACACACACACACACACACACACACACACACACACACACACACACACACACACACACACACACACACCATAGGGCCGTAACTACGCATATGCATGCAGGGGGAGGGCTTGACTTCCCCAAGAAAACATCCAGGCATGCAAAAAGGTTTCACTCCTACAGGGTCAAATATAATTTCTGGTTGGCCAACCTTTTATAGGAGGGCAAAAACAGAAATCTACAAAAAGGGGTTACTCCATGTGAAACTGCAAAACAGCAATCCATCCATGGCCTCAGCTCCATTGTATTCCTTGACCCCCAAAAACTTAGGTTTCCGTTTTACCACTGCAATCTTCATCTTAGGTCATCTACGAGGCGACATATTGAGAGACATCCATTAGACCTTCTTAAACAACCTCGAAAAAATGGCATTAAAGTTTCTGATTTGTTAGGCTATAACAGGAGTTTTCAACCTTTTTGATAGAAGGGCCCACTATTTATTCAGCATTTGAGCCACGTATCACCAAACCCACAGACCCCAAAACTAAAGTTTTCTTTTGCTTTTGTATACAATACCAGGCTGGATTTGGTTAACAAAACAGGCAAACATACAGATCAAAATGAATCTTCTAGTTGTGTTGACTTGCATGGGCCAATTCAGATGATGAATATTATAACTCTTGAGAATGTAAACATGAAACCATCTGGTTAACCAACTTTTCATCTGGTTTGGCTGCCGAACACCTGGAACCCTCTCAAGGACCACTGGTTGAAAACCACTGGGCTATAAGGTTTCCAAAAATATATAGTTAAAAAAACAGTATTTTACAATATTACATATTGGAACTGGGCTTGCATAGTCTTTTATACATTTCGAGGGTATTGGGCCCCCCAGAACACCCACCCCCAGTGGGTCAGGTTAGATTCAGGCCTGAGACACACACACACACACACACACACACACACACACACACACACACACACACACACACACACACACACACACACACACACACACACACACACACACACACACACACACACACACACACACACACACACACACACACAATACCACAGAAAACACACATGCCCATTGCCCAATCACCCACCATGCACACTCGCTCACAGTAATGCTGCTAGCCATCTATCCATCCCTCCCACCACCCCCTCCCCTCCCTCCCTCCCAGTCCCTCCTCCCAGGCGTGTGCGTTCAGCCCAGCCAGGCAGCAGCAGCAGCAGCAGCAGCAGCGACATCACAAAAGCGGCTTTGAGTAGTGGAGAGAAGGAGGAATAGCCTGAGCTGGTCAGTGACCCACTGAGCTCATAGCCCACCATACATTACTCACCACTACGGGCCCCTCAGTGCAGCAGTGCTGCTGACTGTACTGTACTGCAGGGCAGGCACGCCGCTCCGCACGTCCGCACCGCACGTCCGCACCGCACCGCACCGCACGTCCGCACCGCACGTCCGCACCACACCACACCACACTGCTCCACACCACACCACTGCATGGCTTGGCAACACGACTCACAGTTTTAACAGAGAGAGAGAGAGAGTCCTGGAGGGGACAGTTAGTTTTTTTTCTCACGGAGTCCCTGACCTTTTTGTGGTTTAATTACTTTAATGACCTATTATAATTAGTTTATTTTGGTCATTTTTAAAAAAAGAATCGCTTCATGTGCTGTTGGTTTGGCCCGCGTGCGTGCAGATTTTGCGCGTGTCTGGTCAATGGTTTGTGGGTATTCATCATGTCTGTTCCGCCTGTGTTGTGTGTTCTTGGTTTGCCAGCATGGAAAGAAAGAATTTTAATATTTAACCAGACAGCCTTTCTGGACCACGTACAGTACATGTTACAGTGATGTGCAGGCCTGGGTTGGCCACAGGACCACACATATGCCCAGTGGGCCGATCGACCCTCTGGTGTGGGCCAAATGTCAAATTAGTGAAATGTGGGTGCTGAGGGCTTGTTTTGTATGTTGTATATGGGCCTTGACCCTGAAAAGGCATTAGAGTCTCTGCGTGCTGGTTGTGGTATACGTGGGCCAGCTGGGAACGAACTCCAAGAATACATATCCACTTGGCGCCAGGGGTGTATGAGCTTGTAGATCTGCTGCAAGATCTGAGCTTGTAGATGTAGAACAGCTAAAATGTCAAATCATTTCAAAAGTTGATTAAAGCAATGGCGACACGTATGCATATCTGTCCAAATAGGTTAATGTGAAAAAATAACAATGTCTCCTTTTCCTTATTCCTCTTTATTGCAGTACCGGTATATGTGTGTTTAATAAGGCTATATATGGAAAGGTATTACTGCATGTATAGGCCTAAAATCATTTTTGTACATTCCCCAAATAATTACTCATCATCCACCAATGTTATTCTCACTATGTGATACTCTATTTGCAAGAAAGCTTTCAAATTAAACTGTATTATTCATAAGCACTTTCTATTACAATTTTAAATGACCCTTTAGTAGTAGTAGTATTTTATTAAACAGGATGACATCTCTCTTTTTCTTCCAGCTAGGTTAGAAAAGCTGCAATTAAAAGTCTTGTGAACACAGACTTTCTGTCCTGTGGCGATACACATGGGCTTCGTAAAGTACTAAATACAGCCATAATAAACACAAGTAGAGCAAAATGTTAAAAGAAATGAAATATGTAGATAAGAGCGAGGGAATAAAAGGTTGTTATTAAATCAGTGGTGAAGAGGCAGTGTGTGTGTGTGTGTGTGTGTGTGTGTGTGTGTGTGTGTGTGTGTGTGTGTGTGTGTGTGTGTGTGTGTGTGTGTGTGTGTGTGTGTGCGTGCGTGCGTGCGTGCGTGCGTGCGTGCGTGCGTGCGCTGGTGCCTGTGCATGTGCTAAAGCAGTGTTGCAGTGTGGGTGGGTTTCAGGAGATGTATGGATTCATTTCTGTCTACAGAGACACGAAAACTTTTGACTATCGACTATCGCAATGAAATGCTTCATCATCAAGTTCTAGGACAATAGAACTCTGTGGCCAGCCACCAAAACTAGTCCTACGGCCACCAAAACTAGTTGCAAACAGCATGAATCTCAGGTCCTATCATCCTATTACTCTGCTTGTTTCTTTCTGGGTTGTGTTTCAAGAGGCACTACTTTTCTGTGAGCGTCGCGTTTTGATTGGTCGAATTATCTTAACTGTCTGAGCAACAGATAATACTTCCGATACTTAGCGGATGGGAGCATGTATAGTTCCAGACTCCATATGTAATTTGGACTGGAGATTGTGGAATACAACTTTGTGTGGCAATGCCAGACTACTTTGGAAGCGCTGAAAATGAGTAGAAAATAAAAGTCTCTGGAGGCTATATGTAGTATGAATGGCAACTCATATATATACATTTATTTTATGGAGGGTGAGTGGCAGAAGTTTAAGCAGACAGCCTTGCAGTGACAGATGAGCAGTGTTAAACTATAGCCAAGGGGTGCCCACACTTTTTTGACTCGAGAGCTACTTTCACAATGACCGGCTCAACAAGATCTACACATCAAAAAAGTGATTGTTCCACTACTGAAAATCCATTTCAAGGCCCCCTAGAAAGTTTGACTTTGAAATAGTGGTGATGGTGTTACTTACTGTTATAGTGTTTAAGAATAATGCATTTATAATGAAAAATAGACAGGGAGAATTGGAAGGTTTTCTTGTATATGCTACTACTGACATTTGAAAACAGTATTTGGGGGCTTGAGTTGACAGTTTGTGATGTTGAGTTTACTTTCTTGCACCCAAAGCTCATAACTTAACTTAAGTTTTTGTCCACAATTGGGAAAGTGAACAGGCAAAACGTTGGTCAAAATAACATTCATTCATTTCATTTTAACACTCTCAAGAGTTACAGATCTATACATTTTAGGAGACTGTCATGTGATCTACCTGCACGGCCTGTGTGATCTACTGGTAGATCACGATCTACCTTTTGGGCAGCCCTGCTATAGCCGGTATGAAGATGCAGTGAGCATGTGATTGATTGAAGTGAATCATGTGAGTGAGAACGTGGTGCTGAGACGGTCCAATGGACGGCCACCGGCAGCAACCTCTACTGACTTTGCTTGCTGCCCCTGCTCTGCGCATGTCTGCAGTCTCGCAGTCTTAAGATCTGTTTTAGTTTTCCATTCGTCCCACCGTTCTTTTCTCCCAGGGCTTAAACCCCCGGAACGTTGTGGTTACATAAGCATGACTGTATTCCATGCGGAGTGCATTCTGCCTCGGAGATGCCTCGCCCCAGTCAGCTCTAGTCATATGGCTCCAACCGGAACAAAGGATGGAAATCTCGTTTTTAATTTGGTTTTAGTTGCAGGTTAATATCTGAACATTGATATATTATTCATTGAAGCGAATTACTAGTGTTAAAATTGTTTTTTTTTTTAATGTCCAATGTACAGTTAAGCAATGATATTATACAAGAGGGTGTGATGGGATGACATCTGACCGATGTGGACAGGAACGAGTTCTGCAAACATCACTGAAGTGCCAATGTGTGATTGGCTCACAGCCTCTGCCATGATGCCCTCTAAAGTCTAATATCTCCCATGGACCAAAGAGATGTCCCTTTGGTTACGATGTTGGGAGACCCAATGATGTCACTGTCTCTCGACTCGAGACCCGGGTTCGAACACATTCAAACTAAAAGGATCAGGGGGTGTGATGGCACAGTGGCATTGCTGTCACCTCACAGCTAGAAGGTCCTGGGTTTAATTCCCACTAGGGACACTGTATGTGCTGGCACCATGTCTGCTCCTCCACAGTGCTCATGGTCACTCTGCTGCCTGCAGGTTGGTGGAGGGTCTGTGGATTCCATGAATGTTCAAAGGAACTACCAGACCTAGCCTAGTCCCTCTGGAAGAAAGACACAGCTGAAATATTTGTTTTGTGGAGTTGGGCTTGTTTGAACCGCTGCTGTAAGTTGCAACCAATCAGAATAGGTCCTCAAAAATGACCTGTTTTGTAATTGTATTTAGTTCAAAAAATGCAAAATAAATGTTACTTTTCAGGATGGGGAAAAAAGCAAAAGATTATTTTCTGGATTTACCCTATTGTCCCGAATATAAGACGACTCGTTTATAAGACGACTCTTTTATAAGACTCTTTTGCAGAAAAAAGAACATTGAATGTCAAATAGTATAGCCCCTGAATATAAGACGACTCCAATTTTTGGGATATCTCCATTGGGAAAAAAAACATAGTCTTATATTCAGGCCAATAGGGTATATGGAATGTGATCCTCTGGAATGAGTGTGGAACTATAGCGGTCCTCTGTAGTGAGCGTGGAACGATAACGTTCCTCTGGAGTGAGTGTGGAACTATAGCGGCCCTTTGGAGTGAGTGTGAAACTATAGCAGACCTCTGGAATAAGTGTGGAACTATAGTGGTCCTCTGGAGTGAGTGTGGAACTATAGCGGCCCTTTCGAGTGAGTGTGAAACTATAGCAGACCTCTGGAATAAGTGTGGAACTATAGTGGTCCTCTGGAGTGAGTGTGAAACTATAGCGGACCTCTGGAATGAGTGTGGAACTATAGTGGTCCTCTGGAATGAGTGTGGAACTATAGTTGTCCTCTGGAGTGAGTGTGGAACTATAGTTATCCTCTGGAGTGAGTGAGTGCAGTGTTCAAATGTAGTGTCCCTCTCCATTGTCAGAGTCATGCTCCACCCCTGGTACAGTCGACAGAGTCGACAGAGGCTGACCTGGCTGGAGGCGATCTGGGTCATGGTGAATGTGTCTCTGTTTTCGTGGTGTGTGTGTGTGTGTGTGTAAGTGTGTGTGTGTGTGTGTGTGTGTGTGTGTGTGTGTGTGTGTGTGTGTGTGTGTGTGTGTGTGTGTGTGTTCGTGGTGTGTGTGTGTGTGTGTGTAAGCTACAGTACTATACTGTAACTGAACGCCAGTCCGCCCACAGTCTGCTTTCTATCCAACACTGCTATTGTACGTGCCGACAGCCGACAGGCAGCGCAAAGCAGAGTCTCTGACATGACTGAGCAATATTTTCTATATAGGCCCCCTGTCTGTCTGTCTGTCTGTCTGTCTGTCTGTCTGTCTGTCTGTCTGTCTGTCTGTCTGTCTGTCTGTCTGTCTGTCTGTCTGTCTGTCTGTCTGTCTGTTCTTTTTGGTTCTTGTATAGTCAATGAGCCAGATCCATCCATTCATCTGTTCAAAAATGTTTTACAAAAACAGCCCAAAGTGCAAGACCATACCTACTGTATATTGTAGGTGTTTATTCAATATAAGTAAAGTAAATTCATATTCAGGAGTAACTTTTTCATATTTATCACATGTTTTGTTATTTTCACCGTGATATACGTGATAGACGAATAGGTAAAAATGTAATTAATATAGGTATCACCATGAAACGCCCTAACGAACAACTAAGCAACAAAAAAAATACACTTTAAATCATTTCACCAACAGACCGGACTAATAATGGACTAAGATATTTTTATATTTTACAATGATTGGATTGTAGTGTCAGTTTTTTCTGTCTTTCAGGATCAGGAGGACCTGCCGAAGATTCAGGATCCGGACGTGGGGCGGTCCGGGACCCCTTCCTTCTATATCCACCCCCCCAACACACACACACACACACACACACACACACACACCACAACACACACACACACACACACACACACACACACACACACACCACACACACACACACACACACACACACACGTACATTTGTACTATGCTTGTGAAGGCATCCACAGTTTGAATGTGCCGATTTCAGATTTACTGCAGAGGTCATGCACTAAGCTCACAACTAATAAGTACACACACACACACACACACACACACACACACACACACACACACACACACACACACACACACACACACACACACACAGTTACACATGGTTGACCCTCGACCCGTGGCCCTCCCTGCAGAGGTAAGGGTCCCATATGGACTCAAAGACTGTGTCCGTGCGTGTGTGTTTGTACTGCGCGCGCGACAGTGCGTGTGTGTGTGCGTGTGTGTGCGCACACGGCGGGGAGCAGAGCGGACACGTCTCCTCCTCAGCTTCCGTTCTTTATTCTGCACGCCTGCTGCTGGAATATTCACGCTCCAGGCTGTTTTCTTTGAGAGAGAGAGAGAGAGAGAGAGAGAGAGAGAGAGAGAGAGAGAGAGAGGGGGGGAGGGTGGGGAGAGAGGCGAGTGAGAGAGATATCGAGAGAGACAGAGAGAGACAGAGAGAGAGAGACAGAGAATAAAAAATATGCAAATGCGCTATTGTTGAAGTGCAAAGTGAGAGGGGGTGCTTCTTTGCACCGCCTCACCTCTCCCAGCCATCACCACTATACCACCACCTCCACTCTCATCCAATCACCTCCTCCCTTCCCCTCATGCTTCATGGGAGGGGGAGAGAGAGAGAGAGAGGGAGAGAGAGAGAGAGAGAGAGAGAGAGAGAGAGAGAGAGAGAGAGAGAGAGAGAGAGAGAGAGAGAGAGAGAGAGAGAGCGAGAGAGAGATACTGTAGCTGCTGCGGTTTTGCTTGCGTCTATAGTCCAGGTGACCAGATCCACATGTTTGTTCATTTGAGGGACAGAAGCATGTACCTCCCCTACCTGCCGCCCTCCATGCGCCGAACTCGAGGAACACGAAGATTAAAGGTAATATAGGCAACTTCAGTGTGTACAAACACTGTGTTTGCAAACAGATTTGTTTAAAAACGGAATCTAACTCCACCCCCCCTCTCCTCATGGTGCCCCAAGCAACTGTCTAGTCTGCCTAATGGCAAAAACGCCCCTGGGGACAGGATATTAAACAATATTGTCCAAGGCTGCAGCCTTTTTGTCGTGCCTTCAAGAGAGAGAGAGAGAGAGAGAGAGAGAGAAAGAGAGAGAGAGAGAGAGAGAGAGAGAGAAGAGAGAGAGAGAGAGAGAGAGAGAGAAGGAAAGAAACAGATGGATATAAGGAAGGAGATGTTTTGTGGAAGACAGTTGACAGAGCAGATACCTATCAAGATAATGGAATCCATACAGCACAAAGGCAACAAAGTTAAGCCTCCAAATATCCCTGAGAGAGAGAGAGAGAGGAGAGAGAGAGAGAGTGAGAGAGAGAGAGAGAGAGAGAGAGAGAGAGAGAGAGAGAGAGAGAGAGAGAGAGAGAGAGAGAGAGAGAGCTTCTTTATAGAAACTGCATATAGGTGGAATAGCATATAGCCAGAAGGTTGTGTTTCACCGCAGTGGAGGGTTTGTTGTTTGACACTGTTGAGTGACAGACTTGTCAGCCAATCAGCTGCTGTATTCAGATTTTCAACTAATTCTGACCAGAGCCTTCTAGTGGGAGAGTTAGGATATTCCTGTTCACTCCTATGCGCCAGTGCGCTCGCGCTGCTGGAGGAGCATGGAGGAGTCCTGTGAGTCCACTCTCAAGCCGGAAGTCGATTAAATGAATGGGATTTAATAGGGACCAGCAAAGTCTCGCGATGCGGGTCCATTTGGTTTCCTTTTTACGTGCACTCTCAAGAGTTAAAATATTCATCATCTGAATTAGCGCCACTTAATTAAGAAGTCTACACTGTTTTGTTGGCAAAATACAGCCTGGAATTGTGGACAAAACCAAAAGAATTCTTTAATTTTAGGTCTTTGGTGTGAAAATGTCATCAAATGGTGGTCCGTGGCTCAAATGCTGAATAAATGGTGGTCCCTGGAGTCGAAAAGGTTGAAAACCCCTGCTATAGACGCATAGAGAGATGATAAGGGACAGAGGAGAAGAGAATCAGAGACTAGGAGGAGAGAGGATGGGAGGTGGGGGGGGGGGAGGGGGGGGGGGGGGGGGGATTGAGAGAACAGAAGCATCAGGAGACCAAAGTGGAGGGAGAGGGAAAGGCCTCCATTGGTAAAGCCCTCACGCACTCAGGAAGACTTTTCTTTTCTTTTTTTTTTGAAGTGATTATAGAGACAGTTCAGATCAAAGGATTTGACAAGTCTGAGTGCCCGCCAAATGTGAGCCCCGGTAATCACTCTCAAACCACGGGTGCCCGCGCTACCCCTCCCTCCCTCCCTCTCTCCCTCCCCGAAAGAAGATGGCGGCGCTGGTCATACCCCCCCTCATACCCCCATCCCCACCCCCAACTCACCCCTCTTTCTCTCTCTCTCTCTCTCTCTGCTTTGCAAATGTAACGTGACACTTTATGGATAAACAGATTATCAAGGGGGGGCGAGGAGGAAGGAAGAGGAAAAAAAATCTGTCACAATTTATACACGGGAAGAGAATTAGGTTTATTATCGAATGAACTCTCGGACGAGCTACAGGGCCCAGTGTCAGCGGAGAAACGATGATGAATTCTTCTTGGCGCCGATGCGGGGGTCTAAATTATGATATAATTTGGGGCATATTAGTTAGAACATTAGATGATGAGGCAGTATGTCTCGGCGGTGGTGATGTACTGGGGGTGGTGATGTGCTGGGGTGTTGGGGGCTGTGAACAGCTATAGCAAGCATTTCGGGCCAGGGAGAGCTCAGGCCCGGATGTAACCTTTCCCAATTGGGGGGAGGGGGCGGCAGGCGAAAATGGTATTGGGGCAGCTTAATCACTGCCCCAATGCCAGCTTCATTGGGGCAGCTTCATCGCTGCCCCAATGCCAGCTTCATTGGGGCACAATGCGACACAATGAAGCTGCCCTCATACCAATTTCACTTACAGTAAATCCACCCCAAACCCCCACATACATGTACATGTATGTACCGTATTTTGGCATGGTTCTATCTATAACACAAAATCTATCCTCTGTTTTATATATTTTCTTTAGTTATGTGATCCACAAGAGTTATATCTTGTACAGAACTTAACAATAATAACATCAGTTGTTGTGGAAGTTGCAACAGGCACGAAGCATACATAAAGCCAAAGGTCTGACTCAGAGATTTTTCTCGTTGGTGGTTTAGTGGTGCAACCAGTGTTGGGCAATGTTACTTAGAAACCCCTTTTCTAAGGGGTCTCTTTTCTAAGAGTATAATACTATTACTTTACTTACTACTTGAATCAAACAATATTACTTTCCCCAGTCCCCCTCCCACCTGCAAAGGAATAGAGATGTACACAACACAATCTGTTTAGTGACAACTTGCGACAACTGTGACAACGTAGTGTAGTGGATTAGGATCTACAAACCCCTCTCTGTTGACAGCTTGTTAAAGTAATGAGGCCTGTTTTGGCAGAGTAACATATTACTTATTACACATTTTGGCAGAGTAATCGAAATACGTAAAATTTAATTAGTTACTGCCCAACACTGGGTGCGACAATTGTAGTTAGTTAGTAGTAGTGTAGCAGTTCAAGTCATTTAAAATATAAGAACTTTAATTTGAAATATTTTTGAAATTTGGGTGGTTTTCATGCGAGTTTAGTGGGGCACTCAGCACACTCAGCAACCCCCCCAGTGCCCATGCCTAGATCCAGCCTTGGGAGAGCACCGGGAGGAGAAGAAAAGACAAGATGATGGCAGCCGTGCAGGGTCTTTTCTCTCTCTCTCTTTAGTCCCCCCCCCCCCATACTCTTCACTCCCTCCATTCTTCATTCCCTACCCCATCCTATATTCCTTCACTACTTATTAGCGAGTAATCCATAATCCTCGTCACCTACAGTCACTTTTTTTGTCAGTGGAGCTCAGGGGATATAGAGCCGGTGGTGGAGTTGCTTTGAGTCGCTATCTCTCTCTCTCTCTCTCTCTCTCTCTCTCTCTCTCTGGCTCTCTCTCTGTGTCTCTCTCTCTCGGTCATATTATTGTCAAAGCCCAGAGCTTCCAGTCTAAACTCTGTGACTGACTCGTCTCCTCGAGCGTGTCCTTAATGTGTTTTAGCGTTGAGCACCGAGGTGGCGTCTAATACCACACCATGTCAGCGTTAAGACATATCAGTTCACGTATATACTTAATATCCTATTAATAATGTACACTGGTGGTCGGGCAGAAACCTCAAATGTCCATTTGACTTTTGTAAAAGTCCTAAATCCATAAATCTTTCAACCATTTTCATATGAGATTTATCGTCTTTATCTTGTCTACCTTCTAATTGTGTAGACAGTTAAAGGTAATAAAGGCAACTTTAGTGTACAAACACTGTGTTTGTAAACAGAATCTAACTCCACCTGCACCTCCACTCTATTGGCTCATTATGAATCTGCTGGAGACTGCTGTGCTGTGATTGGCTAAAATGCTGCCTCACCCCACACAACCCCTTCCCCCTCACAAATTAGCACCACCTTTCCTGAGCCTGACGAATGTTTTGTTTTCATGATTTGTTCTATGTATCTATTTTGATTTTTAGCTAAAAAGTTGCCTCTATTACCTTTAAATGATGTAATACAGGTGCATGCGTGCAGGTCCTTTTTCTGACAAAAAAAACAGTTTTATGTTTTACCGTAAAAACAGTTTTGTCACAAACTGATACTTTGTTGTGAAAAACAAGGAATTGTTTCGCATTACATGAGAAGTAACGATGATGACTTTATAGGCAACATAAATATGTATTTTCATTTTTAATCAATGCTTATAAATATGATGTCAATACATGCTTGATGTTGATGTGTCTATCTTATGAATTAAAGATGGAGTGTCGTGATTTTTGTATTTGTATTCTCATGTGGTTTCATGTAGTTAGTGTTATGATGTCACTAAAGCAGTGTCTGTCAATTCGCCCATTTGAATTTGAATCAGAAAGTACGAAAAAATACACAGGGGAGACATATTCGAATATTACCACATCTCATCTACAGACTATAAAGTTATAGTTAACTAACTTCCAAGCCACTCCGTCTTTAAGTTTTAAACCAAATCATGTGAACTGTGAACCCAAATTCTGCATATACGCAGACTACGCACCCTGCGTTGGGCCCCCGATTCCCAAAGGCCCCCCCCGCCAGCTCTGAGTAAAAATAACTAATTGAAAGAACTGTTATTTACGCAAATAACGTAGAGTGGGCGCATGTACGTTTATTGAATCGCGGAGCATTACGTAAATAACGTACAGCGGGCGAACGTAACCACTCTAGTGCATGCTTGTTCTGTACGTAGAAGGGAAATCTTCTTCCGTAAACAGCGTTACTTGAATCATGCCCGCTGTCGCGGTTTTTTACACCACGCAGAAACGCCCCCCCCCCCCTTTTTGCTTAGCATGTTTGGTCAACAACATCATTACTTCAGGATATGAAAAAAGGAGCAGCAGCAGTCAGGTAGGCTGGCAGGCTAACGCTATGAATGACTGCAGTTTTCGGTTGTGCTGTTAAATGCTGGGCTGTCGGTAGTGTGTTGTTGTTGTGTTGTACAAAATGTTTTTTTTGGTGGCAGAGATACAAGCTTGTTGTATTTTGTCAATAATAATATCTCCTATCATGTGGCATGCCCAAAGCTTAGAGTATTATGGATATAGACAGTCATGTCAACTCCATTCACTTCATGAAGCCAGTCCCATCACAGAGTCTCTGTGACTGATGTTTATGTGGCACTATTATGCTACTACACAGAATGTGTTGGTTACTGTAGCCTACAATACTTTGACGGTGAACAAATATTTTCAACTCTTATTTGTCCCTATTCTAGACCTTCTACATCTCTACATAAGAGACAGTTTCATAGTTTTGTTGTTGGTCAGGATTGAAATAGCAATAAATACATTCATTTGAAAAGAGAGAGAGGAGAGAGAGAGAGAGAGAGAGAGGAGTGAGTGAGTGAGTGAGTGAGTGAGTGAGTGAGTGAGTGAGTGAGTGAGTGAGTGAGTGAGTGAGTGAGTGAGTGAGTGAGTGAGTGTGTGTGTGTGTGTGTGTGTGTGTAGGTTTATAACAATTAATTATCTATAATTTATTTCTCTGCAAAAAATGGCCCAAAATAACAAAAAAAGCAGGGCCCCTAGTAAAATAACCTGCTTAGGGCCCCTTGGAGGCCAGAATCGGCACTGTGTGAACCCAAATTCTGCATGGTTCACAGACCACTCATCTGATCAAGTGGATGTTCGTTTATAGAGCATGTTTGTTTCTCTGTGTCAATATGACAAAGCTCACAATTAAAGAATATATACCATGTTGTTGTACTAATGAATTTATTGTATCGTTTGTGTTTTGTAAATTTTTGGGGCACTGGCCCAAAGTTTTAGAACCACTGTGTGTGTGTGTGTGTGTGTGTGTGTGTGTGTGTGTGTGTGTGTGTGCGTGCGTGCGTGCGTGCGTGCGTGCGTGCGTGCGTGCGTGCGTGCGCGTGTGTGTGTGTGTGTGTGTGTGTGTGTGTGTGCGTGTGTGTGTTTTCAGAGTAGAAGCAGATGCCCACCATTCAGAGTACTCTTTCGGAACAATAAAAAAAAGAAAGTACAACAACACGATCCTTGCTCTCCACTGCCTGTTTTGCCCACAACGCACTCATGCGACCCCACCCCCTCCCCCCATGCACGCACACACCCACGCGCACGTGCACGCATATGCACGCACACACTGTTCATTCAGATCAATCGCCATAAGTGCCTCACTCAGGGTCACCGAGTGCCCATTTGTCCAGTCACAAGTGGACCGGCTTGTGTGGGTATGTGTGTGTGTGTGTGTGTGTGTGTGTGTGTGTATGTGTGTGTGTGTGTGTGTGTGTGTGTGTGTGTGTGTGTGTGTCCACTTCGTTCTGAACGAGGAGACAAATGTCTCTTTGAGGGTCGGACGGACGGACAGAAAGACAGACAGACGGGGCAATGGATAGATGGATGGTTGGATGGACAGACGGCCGGCCGGGGCCAGTCGGTGCCAGACACTGAAGGACTGAAGAGAGAAGACCTCATCACTGGGTGTGGACAGAGCGGAGCTGGGCCCGCAGCCTGGTCCAGGCCCGCGCCGGTCACCATGGGGCCCCTTTCATCCCTGCACATCTGTTTCCTGTCTCCTCTCAAACAATGACACAGCAAGCAAAGAGCGACCGGTTTATGTATTGGTGACTGACTTATTGATTAATCCAGTGGTTTTCAACCCTTTTCATACCAGGGCCCACTATTTATTCAGAATTTGAGCCGTGGACCACCATTTGAGGACATTTTAGCCCCACAGACCCAAAACTAAAGATAAATTGAATGTGCATTTGTCCACAATACCAGGCTGGATTTGGGAAAAAAGATAGTCAATAGTCAACATTCTCTAGTGGTATAGACTTGGGCTAGTTCAGATTATGAATATTTTAACTCTTGACAGTGTAAACATGAAACATAAACATGAGAGTGTAAACATGAACGAGGCGTAAAAATGAAACCAAATGGACCCACAAGGGTCCATTTGGTTTTATTTTAATTAGAGGTGTCATCTGTATTAATTGACGTCCTATGGCGGGGGCTCTGCTCTGGTTTGGTAAAATATGAAGTAGTTCTGATCATTTTGTGGAGGTCACTGGGGCCATGCTTTAAAAGTAAATGAATCCACAAAACTTGTCATTTGTATTGTCAAATTATTTGTAAAATATTAGCACATCCTTTGTTCATCTATGACCCCTCCCATCACAGGGAACTACTTTTGGTTAACCTTTTAGTTACACATCTCTGATCTATGTGTGAAAAAAATACAACTGCTGTTTGTGATTTTTTGTTTTTGAGATCAATCAATCAATTACTTAGTGCATATGAATGGCACTCTGGACCAAACGGGGGCGCTACAGGCTGGCAAAATGGCTAGCAAGGAGTTAAACTGGAAGAATAACAGTAAAAGCGTGCTTCATTCTCTCGTAGCCTGAGGCTTTTATTGGGAAAAATCGGTTTGAGGGAAAGGAAGTTCTAGATTGATGGTTCCTGCCTGCATGACTACAAAACCATGAGTACATCATAACGATAGGTTCCGCTGCCGACTGGATCATAAACACGAAAAGGAAGGCTACTCAGAATATGATTATGGAAGGAATATTATTTTCAACAAAATATGTATTTATATGACTACACCAACCAGTTCATTAAAGATGAAGGATTATTTTTATTTTCTTCCAGTTTTTCACATGTATGAAATGACTTCATTATGGTGTGGTTGTGCAATGATGTCTTCCCTTTGCATTTAAAATAATTAATAGAATTTAATGGTAGTGCCTTGCTGAGTTATTGCTCCAAAAATAAACACCTCTCGTATTCATTGTGATCTGGTTTTCCAGTTGTGGATGCCGATCAACCACACTGCTCTGTGAACATTGTACCATTACAATGTAGGGTAGACTGCATGGCTAGCTATACCGAGAGTACTATAAATTGGGAGAGTAGCAACACTCCTGTTGACTCCCAATGCTACGGCTGAAAAGAGCGGCTATTGGCTGAAAAGCACACGTGACAACGGCCATTGACTGAAAAGCGCATGTTTGGAACTATAACTAACATAGTTCAAACAAACTACAAGCGCCAATCCACTTGCATTGACAGCAGGACTCCAGTGCAGGCGTGAAGCGCTAGATGCAAGATCAAAGCATGTCGCTACTCTCTCTAATTATAGTACTCTAGCTATACCTACTGTTAGGCCAAATTGGCCGTAATTCTTGTTTTAATACGTTCCGCCATCGCATTTAACACTGTTTAACCCCCATAAACCGTGCATATAGACAAAAGACAATGTGCCGCCACTCAGAAGTTAATCAATAGTGTTTTATTATGGTGTCTGCCTTGCCAATGCAACGCTAAAACATGAGTGAAAATCGCACCATATTGGCAGGCATCATATCTGCAATAATGAGTCATCACATGCATGCCGCTATTACCTACCTGTAGGCAACACGTAGCTAAATAATCTTACATTAAATCAGCCCATGGGATATAGAGCCAAACCGCACTCTCTCCCCACCGTCGATGTGTCAGCACGACGAGCGTAGGCTATAGCAGCCCGCGTGGCAGTTTGATTGGTCAGTATCGAGGGCAGACGGAGCTATCGATTGGCCGGTGATTAGGAGAGAGCGCCGCGGTGGGAGTATCGCGGCCTGACATCGTTAACACGGCGCTGTAACATTTGACCGCTCTTTAACGAACAGCCATCAATGGAGTCGGCCCGGGCCATTGACCCACCACCGACCGCCTGACGCTGTAGCAGCCCCTAACTGCCTGCCTGCCTGCCTGGCTGCATCATGGGCTGTGAGTGAGAGGATAGCCTGCCCTGCCTGGACGTATTGATCAGCCTGGGACACACTGGAATGCATGGAAGCGCACAGACAGACAGACAGACAGACAGACAGACAGACAGACAGACAGACAGACAGACAGACAGACAGACAGACAGACAGACAGACAGACAGACAGACAGACAGACACCGCCACACGTGCACGTACGCACACAGTAGTGTGCGGTCCAAAATTAATTTGAATATTCCTTTAAAACACCATGTGGATTCAAACGAATATGAAATTATTTGAATATCGAATGTATATATCAATATGAAATATTGCAGCCTAATATGCTGTAAAACGTCATCTTTGTTTCTCTATTTGCTCCCGTTCTTATATTGTCCACGGTTGGTGCTGAGAAATGTGTTCTCCTGAGTCTTGCGAGATCAAATTAGTGATTGATAATCATCTTAATAGCCTATTTTGGTATTAGTTTGTTTTAGTTTATGTGGGCCAGTGTCTTGTGGGAACTTGCACAGTATTTTTATTACTATTTATTTTCCTCACTAATGTACCACTATTTTTTCCTACTCAGTCTGTGTCTCACAGGAGGGCTGTGCAGTTCAGAAACCCGTATTCCAGTGACATGCACCCCAAATAAACAAATAAAACCCATGTCTGATGATGTCGGTCAAAATGAATAATGATTATACATTATGGTAAGTTAAAGGAATTAGAAGCAACTTTAGTGTGTACAAACTCTGGGTATGAACCGTTTACACACGTGAACTTGAAAACAAGCGTAAAAAAGTGTCACGTGACGTCTTTTTGACAGATCGCCAATGGGACTTCAAGCTCGGCTCAGCGGGAATTTTAATTTTAGGTTTTTCTGAAAAACTGCCGTTGTGATATTCTCAAGCTTGGGTGGAGCTTCATTCCCATCCACTACCAGACAAAAAACGTCACAGGACACTCTTTTCAAGCTTTATTTTCAAGTTTCCAACTTCCAGTGCGCCCGCAGTGACAATGTGTAGCCTATACAGAATGAGATTGGCTCATTATGAAACTGCTGGAGACTGCTGTGCTGTGATAGGCTAAAACGCCGCCTCACCCCCCACAACCCCCATCCCCACACACTAGCACTGCCTTGTCATTCGCCCAAAGTTAATTATTTGTTTACAATAATAAAGTTCTGGACTGTCTGCTATATAGCTATATAGGAACTTTCAGAGTTATTTACCTTATTTACCTTTAATTATTAACAGTTTGCAGAATGGGGGCATTTTTTTTTACATGAAAGCACTCAATACATCATAAATAAACAAACAAACAAACAAACAAATAAATACAGATAAAAACAGGAGGATCACATATAAAAACAAAATGTAATTTAATAATCAGAAAATAAAATACAATTTTAAACTCTAAATATAGCTGCAAGCAGCAATAAAACGTGACCAAGCAAGCAGCAATAAGGAGTCAGAACAATATGCAGAAGAAGGAACATATTTTTGAGAAATTATCTGAGGGGGGTGCTTTTGCCCCGGGTCCATACAATAGTGAATGAATAAATGAAATGTAAAATTCCTACAGTAGCCTACATGTCAACCTGGCCTCCTACAACAAAACTGATAAAAGCTTGGAGAATTACAGTACAATTCAAGTACAACTAGAAGAAATTGTGAAATAAATGTGATTGGACACTAGTTAACAACAGTTGTTTAATGGCCACTTTGTTCAAGAAGTTAATCTAACATAATCTGGCACAATGTTTTTAACCACTACACTGTTGCATGAAATGATCAAGGCTTGTACAATGCAAAGCTTTCGTTGGGTAGGTTACTACTGGAAATCTAGAATGTCGGGGTATGACCTGGCCGGGAATCGAACCCCGGTCTCCCAGTCTCAGGGCAGACACTCTAACCACAAGGCCACTGAGTTGGTGCCATTACCATTACATTGAGTTTTATCATCTCAATCACAAAGTGACATTTCCGTGAATGTCACTTTCATGATATGCGAGTGTAACTCAGCTATTGAGAAGTAGGCAGAAATGCATTGGACTCAAAGTAAAAGCCCAGCTTGAATCCTTTTATGTTAGGTCTTTTTAAGTAATAGCAAATCATACACATTGCAGAGACTTTAATTGTTACTGTAAAATAATTCAAACCGGCTGTCATTTTACATCTCATCTTGCTCACTTCAAACAATGTGTTTCAGACACTAGACTATGATTTGTCACAGTTAGGCTCACTGTGACCACTGATCACGTGACTAACCCAATGTAACTGTGTACCCCATCATTGGCGCAACTCCGTCTCTAAATGGCTCTGGTGCGTTGTATTAAAATTGGATTTTAGATCATGCAACAGCATGCAGCAGTGGATAAACAAAACACAAGACAAATCAGTTTATAAAGAAAACTGAAGCAATAGGACATGTGGGTGTGACAATCTGCCACATTCTGATGTGAAACTTTACATATAAAAGTATACTGGTTTACGGCAGTATGTTTTTATGAAGTGTACCCTTTGAACAAACAACTACCCTTAATCAATGATTATCTATGATAAAAATGCTTCAAAACAAGAGCCTACACATCAATGTTAACAATTAATGTGATTCATAAAATGACCAATGCCAGGCAGCATTATATATTTGATGGTCAAATGAATTATTTTTGAAGTAATTTAAACATTTCATTGATGAGCCATGCGAGTTCCATTGTAAAAGCAGTGAGGTGGCTAACACAACACAGCCCACATTTCATTACAGCTTGAAGTAGTTTGATAGTTTACACACATACTGCATAATTATCTCAACAGCATTCAGAAAATATTTATTCATTGAGAAAACTCACCTATTCATGCAAAGGATAGCCCTAATCTGGTGTAAGGCCAACACTGAGCTAAATGCTGCTTGGTGAAACTAAAGACAAGAGTGGACACTCCCATAGTAACAACCGCTTCCACCATTTTGGAGTGACTTTTTGGAAAGATCTCATGGAGTGGCGTTATACTGCCATCTTGGAGTGATCTAGTGGTTCAAAATGTGTCTTCTCATCTTGCTATATACTATCTTTGGTAAACCCACCTGTGAGAGGACCTAAATGACCCACAATGCAATGCAATCTAGCTAGCCTTAGCAAAGCCTGAAAAAAGTACAACCAGAAGTAACTAGATTCGGCAAAGGAGCTCAATAGAATGGGGTGAAACCAATGAGACACAAAAGCAGTATTAAAGTTTTAAACACAAAATTATTATTGACCTTGTTTGTATTGAAGCACAGTACATTTGGGTGTAGAAAATAAAAAAAGAAGAATGGGGGGCCCTTTAAGTCCAGTCAAGGTTTTAGTCTCTATGAGTCAAGTCTCTTTCTCCTTGATGGAGAACCATGAACTACATACAAAGACTGAGTGGGTCTGAGGTGGGGTTCCTGGGTCGGCTCGCCAGGTCTGGAACCAGCCGGTTCCAGAACCATCCAATGTTGGGTCCAAGGTGTTCTGGGCACACAAAAAAAAACCTGGCCTGGAGGGCCAGGTGTCTACATCAGTTCCCATTGTTGTACAAACAAAGGAATATAAAACATAAATTAAATCAAATATCATGATTGATGTGAGAGATGATGTGATCAAGATCAAGTCATTTCATATTAGCATGCTTTTAATCTTTAGTAGGCCTACTTAATGTTTTAGTCATCTTAAATATCTTTGAATCAATTCATGAATTCATTTCTCTTAACTTAAAACCAACTTTTAGCTTGACCAATCATGTAAACAAAATGATTTACCTAAAAGTATCTTTTCAAACAAAAATGCCAATTCAAAACCACATAATGAAATCAAACATAACTCAAAACAATTGTAAATAACTCAAAATCAAATACATCAAATAATCAAATAAGTGAACCAATGATCAAACTAATGATACCAAGCCAACTAACTCACCGCTGAGTGGAGTAAAGTGGAGTAAAGTCTAGTACAAAGGAGTTGTTGTGGAGAAGAGAGGAGCTGCTGCACATGTATCAAACATTTCGGCCATCTTGCCACAGAGGGTGAAGATGGGAGTGGAGTGAGTGAGAACTGTCATATGTGTGAGTGGGTTGCCAGGTTGGTGGAAGGTAAGCGGGTTGCCATGTTTGTCAGAGGTAAGCGGTTGGCTGGGTTACAAG
Source organism: Benthosema pterotum (assembly GCA_039105355.1). Taxonomy (NCBI): domain Eukaryota; kingdom Metazoa; phylum Chordata; class Actinopteri; order Myctophiformes; family Myctophidae; genus Benthosema; species Benthosema pterotum. The sequence continues at coordinate 16,853,115 of CM076988.1, forward strand.
ACTCTTCACAAAGCAGCAATTTTCATTGGCTTATAAAAACGTCATTTTTTGATGAAAACAAATTTGCTTCGGAACTTTTGTCCGGATGGGGCCAAAGTTCTCATGTAGCAGGTGTCATGCAAATTGATCAAAAATCCAGGCAGAAAATCAGGCATGAGCACTTTTCAAACTGCTTAAAATGGCAGACACTCTGGGGGTGGAGCTTACCGGTCAAAGTTACAGATGTGTTCCACATGAATCAAGGAACATGTAGAAACAAGTCCCATGATTTTTGGCCAAACGAGGCCCGAGTTGTGGTTGTTCAAATGTTTCAGTTTCAAAGAATTGTTATAGCGCCCCCATTTGAGCAATTGGAGTAAAACTGGTTTTGCTGCTATTTGGCATCCCCCTCTACAAAACTGTAAAATATCAGAAGCAGATTACGCTGCATGTGTAGATTAGGGGCATTAGAATCATTTTCACAAACGAGCAATTTTCATTGGCTCGTAAAAAACATCATTTTTTTCACTAAAAACAAAATTCACACCCATATCATGTTTGTATGGCTTCAAAGTTCATGTGTAGGTCATTGTTATGCATTTCGATCAAAGATTGTAGGAGAAGAGACATTTTAACTGTTTTACATATAATTCAAGATGGCGGTTCATCTAAAGGTCAGAGGTCAAAAGTCAGCATACAAAAGTTGTTCGGCATAAGCAGACGCATAAGTGAATATAAGTTACATTTCTGAGAGTCGAGCAGTTCATGAGTTATAAGTGTTTAAAGTTTGCAATTTCAGTTGAGTGCTATAGCGCCACCATTTGACAGTGGTCACAGGCTTCGCATCATCACCGTTTGGCATCACCCTCTACCAGATTACCAATTTTCGCGAAAACCGACTGCACGGTTCAGCCAGAACAGCTATTTTTGGCGGAAAGAAGAAGAAGGAGAAAAGAGGCAATATCAATTAAGTGACCAAGTCACTTCGTGACTGCTTGGTCACTTAATGATAATCTTACTTTTATAAAATACATGGCAAATGCACTCGGCTTTCATTGAGTCAGTGAAATTAGCCCTCGGCGTCTTCTGACAGAAACACCCTGCAACGGACAGGGCAGGTGCTCTGAACGGGAGCGACATTTCTGTCAGAAGACGTTGAGGGGTACTTTCACCCCCCTGAAGCTGAGCTCACCAGTTGGCGTTTTGCCCAGCAACCAATCAGCAGCACCTGCTGTGTTCGCGCCACGTTGGTTGTTTGTTATGATGTGAAGGATTTGCGGTAGGAGGAGTGGAAGTAACGCAGTTTATTAATTATACGTCATTTTGTTCATTTTGTCCGTGGAGGGAAACGTGGAGTTAAAAAAGATACTACACGGAGGCATGAAACGCCGTGTAGGCCTACATTATGGATATATATCAAAAGGAAAGACAGTATGCGTCGTTGGAGTTTGGAGTTCTTGCTTGGAGCACAGCTGACTGGAACGCCGTGTAATGGACCCACAGGAAGGTATGGTGGAGTTGTTTATCTCACAAAGTTAAAGAATGCTGGTTTAAACACATGGAGAGCGGCCTCATTGAGTTTTGGGGGAAAGCGTGTGTGTGTGTGTGTGTGTGTGTGTGTGTGTGTGTGTGTGTGTGTGTGTGTGTGTGTGTGTGTGTGTGTGTGTGTGAGAGAGCATTTTTAATGAGGATGAATTTTAGTAGGCTATTGACAACTTTCCTACAACCCATAGGTCTTTGCGTTTGTGTACGGAAGTTCCTCTGAGTGTTGCCAACTGCCAAAATAAAAAATGCACTATATATATATATATATATATATATATATATATATATATATATATATATATATATATATATATTATATATATATATATATATATATATATATATACTAATTTTGGCGCTAGGGGGGGTCTGGAAAAAAGCTAAATATAGCGACAAATTCACACCAGTTGGCAACACTGGTGTGTGGAAGTTCCTCTTTCTCTGGCTGGGTTGCCAGGTTTGCAACAGAAACAAGTGGCTATGCACACCAGCACAAATGAAAATAGCTGATCTACAAGCTCACAGTGACCCATTGTGAGGTTACATCTGTCATTTAAAACACATCGAGAATAAATTGCAATAATTTGAATGTATTTAAACAAAAAAAGGTACACAGTATTTTCTGATGGTTGTCTGTGCACAAATTCCATATTAATCTGGGATTCGTTGATGCGAAGAAATGTGGGAAAACACTGGTTTAAACTTTAGGAAGTAAGTTCAATCAAACAACTACTGTACACACACACATACTGTACACCATAATTTGTATAAATGTGTATTTGGCTTAATTAAATGACGAGAGCTGGATGTCATGCATCAACTTGATTGTTTGATAGAAAGTCGAGGAGTCTGAAGTTTCTGAACTTCAGAAACATGCCCAAAAAACATCAACCAGCAACTTTATTTGTAAGTGACTAACTGCGTAAACGTCACAACAGTGTGCATCTGAATCTGATTGATACTTGATTGTTTGATAGAAAGTCGAGACAGTAAAATCCTCCCTGCAAAAAGTTCTTCTGTTATGGCACAAGTATGAACTGAGCAAACCTGCACTATTCAAATAAACTATTATACATTCACATGGAAAAGTCACTGTTTAGAAGCACGCCTTGTCACTATAGCAAAGAGATGCTCTGCCTCTCCTCCTATTGCCCTACTTGCCCCATGTCAGGAACGTGGTCTAGATCAGAAGCGCAACATTTTTCCGCCCATTAGGGGCGTTTAGTGGTTCCTCTTTATACTGTAAGTGAGTGGCAGTGATCCCATGCGGCGTGGGCACTCTAAGAAAGCAGAGGGCAAGAAATATTCAATACAAGCACGTCATAAAACTGCCTATAGATACTGCCACTTAATGTGTGTGAACCGGAGTGTCTTCATAATGCAGTACAGCAGGAGTACGGATGTGCAAGTGTGTGAATGTGTATGTGTGCGTGCGTGGCACATGTGTACTGTAGGTGCGTGTGGGTGCATGGCGTGTGTGCGAGTGTGAGTGCACCATGCTGTGTGCGCGAGCATGCGTGCGACGGAGGGAGAGAGAGAGTGTTAGGCTGTGATCAGAAAGTGAATGAGCCGTTTCACTGGCTGCAGAAATACTCCCTGCTACTCTCTCTCTCTCTCTCTCTCTCTCTGCATCTGTGTCTCTCTATCTCTCTCTCTCTGGACATCAGTGGAAATGAGCTCGCTCGGCCGTGTGGTGAGCGCAGCGACCCCGGCCACCGACCCCTCGCTGTTTTCCACCGTTCTCTCCCCCACTAAATGATGTCTACTGTATCTCCAGCTTAAGGGAGTGTGTGTGTGCCTGTGCATGTGTAGGAGGCGAGCGAGTAAGCATGAGAGTGAGTGAACGCCCCTGCTTCTCTCTCTCTCTCTCTCTGATCGCCTCGCGGAACGAGGGATAGCCTTTTTCCCCCTATACCGTATGCGAGAGACATTTTACCTGCCTTGTTTGTTGTTGCTGGTAATAATATGGTGGCTGTGTTGTGTTGTGTTGTGTCACGGCACTTGTAGAACTGGAGAGGAAAGGCCTTGAGGCAGAAAAAAACCTCTCTGTGATAGTGTGTCGCTACAGCTACAAAATGGACCCACATGGGTCTGTTTGGTTTCATCTGGTCACTGCTCAGAGTTAGAACCAGATAGAAAGGCGCACGTACAGTATTGCCTCCTTCAAATAATATGGGAAGGTATAATAAGGCAAAACTACTTAAAATAATTCTACTTTAAATAGCATGTGACATGTTAAAACTAGGTGGTTTTAGGTTTAGGGTTCCAAGCATGTTAAAAAAAGAAACAAAAAACAAACAAACAATTCTTGGCCTACGGGCCATGTATGTGCTCAAATGTGCTGATCTCATCACATTTCATCACATTTTTCATGACTTCTATGGGCATTTTTATTCCAAGAAGTGTTTTTGAGAAAAAATAATGCTTGGAAATGGATTCAGCATAATGAAAAGGCCATATGGATTTGGGCCTCTCACAAATTTTCCTTGCATGTTTATTGTGTTTTTGGTAATCCCATGTTTTCTATCCCCTCAAATAACCAGTTTTGAACAATCAGGTTTTCATATCATATCAGTGTTAAAGTAAATTGCTCCCAGGGAATGCACCCTACTATAATTACTCCTCTTCTTCAGTTTTCAGTTACAAAATTGTTTCAGTTCCATTTTGTTTACAGTGACCAACATTGATATGCCAAGCTGGCATGGAGTGGAAACAAGCCTATTTCTATCTAGCCTGTTTTTTTCTAGTATTATAATGACATTTACTATAAAATAATGTGCATATCAGCACCCCACCACATCGGGACATTGTGGTACGGCGGCTAAACTGTCCAGGAATCAATGACAAGGACTGGCTATAAGTGGTGATTGAGGCTCAAAGGGATACAATATGATATTAAGTATTACAAACAATTTCGGAAATAATGTTATTTTAAAGATCTATAAGGGTCGATTTGGTTAAAGCAGCCAGGAATTAGGGGATGTGCAATCAAGGATTGGGAACTCTGGCATATTTCAAAATTAATTATTTCGACCATGGTCGAAAAAAAAAAATGATGGTTATACCAACTCTTCTTCATTTATCTGCATATTTGGGGACCTCCTGGATGCAATATCTCCCTCAATGGCCACCGCTGATCCCCCGGCTGGACCACTGGTTGAGCTCCACTGTGTCGGCTATGCATAATCTGCGGCTGTTCCTTCCGTGTCTTGATCACGGCCAAGGCGCGGTCGTTGGCGCTTTGAACCTCGCACGCGTATGCATGGCACAGCTTTGGACCCAGGCGGATTTCATCTGGAGATCGCTTAATGCCATGTGAAGGTTCTTCTGTGCCAGTTGGGCTTTGAAACCCCCTTGCACCAGACCCCCCCCCCCCCCATATATGGAGGCACCATCAGCCAGTCGTGGGTTATCTGAGAAGTAGAGAGGAGGACTCTTATGTTCTCTCTCTTCCTCTTCCCAGCCCTCCTCCCTCCTGAACCCTCCCTCAGGCAGAGCGAGAGAAGAGTAGAGGAAGTCTGGATGGATGGAGAGAGAGAGAGAGAGGGGGAGAGATCGACAGGGAACACGCGAGAGCGATCCAAACCCCTGGCTCTGCTCTCTGCAGCGAACCCCTTCCTTCCCTCCCCACTGGGGAGCCAGCTGGGCAGGCTGCATGCGAACGCAGAGAGGCTTTTGATGGTTTGCAGGTAGCAGATTTTTTTTGGCACTCCCTCCCTCCCTCCTCTCTCTCTCTCTCTCTCTCTCCCTCTCTTTCTCCCACCACCTCTCTCTCTCTACCGGGGGGACTGAACTGAAGCCCCCCTCCTCAATATAACAGGCACAGGTGGTATTGCTCACACCAATTTAGCTCAAACTTCCCCCGACTTGAAATAGCGGGGCGGCTGTCACGGGCAATCTGCACCGCGCGAGACGGACCGTCGGCTCTTGGGGTGGGTGGGAGGGTTTGTGGGGGAGGGGGGTGGCGTATAGGAGCGGACAGCAGGCAGAACAGGGGGTTGTTTAGGGGGGTTAAGGATAGAAAAAGTGTCTGTGATGTGTGTGTGTGAGAGAGAGAGAGAGAGAGTAGAAGGACTCACTCACCATCCCTACCCCCTGCTGAGCTCTCTCTCTCCAGCTGCACATGTTCACTGCGTGCAGAGCCCACCCGGCGGGCGTTCAAACCCCCTCCATCCCATCCCATCCCCTAGCCCCCCACCCACCCACCCAGCTTGAGGATAAGGTCAGGACAGGACAGGCATGAGCCAACAGGTTTATTTGTTACAGGACAGGCAGATGGACCACCCGCTTCGATAACAAACAAGCTGTTATACTGGACTTATGTGGGTGGGAGTTGTTGTGGGGGATGGCATGGGGTGTCTGGGTGCTGTCCCTCTGTCTGTCCACTACATGTCCACCTGGAAGGCAGAAAGTATGTGCTGACTGTAGGATTGGCTTATATTTCCGTCTTACAGTTTGATGCGGTGCAATTCTTATCGTCACAGGTTTCGTCGGCTATACCGAGCAAACTGTTTCAGCTGACATGAGAGCGTTGGGTGCTGTGATTATTGTTTTATAGAAGCAGTAGATCAGAGGTGCCCACACTTTTTTGACTTGAGAGCTACTTTCAAAATGACCGGCTCAACAAGATCTACACATCAAATACGTGATTCTTCCATTACCGAAAATCCATTTCAAGGCCTCCTAGAAAGTTTGAGCTTTGAAATAGTGGTTAAGAATAATGCACTTAAAATGAAAAATAGAGTGGGAGAATTGCGCTGATATTACTTTGCATTAGCATGACCAGATTTGTCTCTTCGCAGTTGAGTAAGACATTACAGGTGATTTTTGGAGTGCATGTGGGCTTCAATAAGGTCTGTTGAAAACAAGAAAAGAAAAAGGAAAAAAGGTTGCCATTCTGAAAATAGACAATACCAAATCAAAACCAGTGGAATTGTGGAATGAAAACGTAGATGACATTCATGCAGATGCATAATGTTCTCCCAGCTCGCTCCTGCAGTCTGTCGCACTATTTCTAATCATTCTCTCAACTACACAGTAGTTCCTCTCACCCACTCTTTCTCTCTACTCGCAGGCACACACACTCGCCCCAGTGTTGCCATACGTCACTTTTAATAAGCGACCTTGGGTTTATTTTTTTAAAGTTGCTTATAAATGATTGTAGTTGTGGTTGGTAGTTGCGGCCTCATACATATATATAGATCTACAAGATCATAGCCGCTGGTTTCCGCCTTTTGAGTTTTGTCTGCATGGATCCACTGGTGCCTGATACCCAGCAGAGTATCACTCACAAGCTCGCACACACACACACACACACACACACACACACACACACACACACACACACACACACACACACGGATGGACGGACACACACACACACACACACACACACACACACACCCACACACACACACACACACACACACACACACACACACACACACGGATGGACGGACACATATAGACACACGCGTGCGAAAGCAGGAAGCAGGAGATTAGACGGAGCAGCGAGAGACTTGACTGAGTTGTATATGTATTTTTTTCCTCCCTCCTCTTAGACAGCAGGCGTTTAAAGCCTTGTTGTTTTAGCCTCCAGCAAACAGCCGTGGCTCAGATGATGTACCCTCTCCTCTCCTCTCTCTCTCTCCCTCTCTCTGTCTCTCTCTCTCTCTCTCTCTCTCTCTTACACACACACTGGAGCAGACGAGCTGCAAATACATATCTGTGAATGTGAAAGAAGCTGCTCTCTCTCTCTCTCTCTCTCTCTCTCTCTCGCTCTCTCTCTCTCTCTCTCTCTCTCTCTCTCTCTCTGACTCCCTGTGATTTTGGCATCTCACACAGAGGATGACCTCCCCTCCTGCCAAAAATATTAAAAATAAATGGCAGCAAAGTGTACAGGGCTACAGGCCATGCCTACAAGGATAGATTTAATGTTATTTTACTGAAAATATATACGTGGCTCTTTTTGATCGTGGCAGTATACACTATTTTAACTGCTCAGGAGAGGAGACAAACTGATTTGAGTTGTAGCACTGTGTAACCACTAGCTGGGTGTAATGTTGGGAGTCCACAGAAGTGAACCTTTCAAGCCTGTTTCCTCAACTCCCTGTGTTCTGTAAGACATTATTCTATAAGCCATATTTCTGACCAAGGCTGGTGTCAAACTGAACAACCGATATGTCAATTTGAAGCTACGACTCCCTGCTTTCACATGATACGCTGAAAAACAACCCCCCCCCAAAAAAAAAACAAACAAACAAACAAACAAACAAACAAACACAGAGTTACTGTGTGTCAAGTTCCTTTAACTGAATGCCAACACACCACCTCACATCGCAAGTGAGTGTTGCTTTGCTGGAAAAACAAAACAGAATGCAGCTGCCTTCTTCTGTTCATTATTGCTTCCGATATACTGTATCTTTCATTTCACTATGCATGGATTTCACAAATACGATTTATTATGACATAACAATACATGTTGGTTTAATTACTTAATTTAAGACAATGTTGATTGTATTTTAAATAGTTACTATATCGATTTCAAGTCATTTCATCATGACGCCAGAATTATCTACAGTAATATCGTCCATGTATCATAGTGTTAATCATGTATCGTGATATGTATTTCTTCCTTAACATAGTAGAAAATTATGGAAAATGTGGAGCACCGGTTCACCGTGGGCATCTACTGAGGGTGTGTGCAAAGTTTCTCATCGATCGGGTTAACGGTGCCAGAGATTAGCTGGTAACAGACGGACGGACATGCAGCCGGACACACATACGCCTTCCGCTCTGTTGGAGAGTCGGAGACAACAAATGAAATACAATAAAAAGGCTCGCTCTGTCACGCATCACCACACACACACACACAATAAGACTTGTTTATCAACCTTGTTTATCAAGACAAATATGTAGAAAGAGATAACTCGCATGAGCTCAGAGAAATGCAGCTCTTGCACTGCATGCATGCAGCAGGTGGCGAGGAAAAGAAAACACGTGTGTCCTATAGCTCCGGAAACCCAGACGTTTTTATTTAGCGTCCTACTGGTTGTCCCTTATTTTCTTGCGACGGAAACTGAGAACATTTGCAGGCCAAAACGGCACATTCTTTCTGTTCCCACAGAAAGACTGGCAATGCCTCCCCTTTCTCTCATTATTCTATAGTACTTCTGGCAATTGTGGGCAATTTGTTTCAGAATTCTGATAAGAAGTCCTCTCTATAATATTTGTGTAGTTTTTACATTCTGTTTGGAAGTGTATAGCGTTCTTTCTTGATTCAGTTCTAATAGGCTTTATTGCCAAAGCTTCCGGTATGAATGATACAAATATAGTATGAAACAAAAAGAAAATAACAAATAAAATACATTATACATATTCAGTCAGTATAATAATATAAAAAATAAGCAAAATTACAGCAATCTATAGTGTATAGTATTTATAGTGTTCACTCATTTTCACTCATTTTGTGGCAGGCTGTTACATATTCTGCTGACAACATGGAACAGTCTGCTATCTCACCTTGTAAGTAGGGGATTGCATGGATGAATTCAAACTGTATCCTCGTTTTTCTCATTTCTGCAAATTTAGGGCAGTATTCAGGGCTTTAAAAACAGAGTTTTACAAGAAGAGTTTGTAAACAATAATGTTGCTTATAATGTTTAAACTCTCCAGTAGAACTGATCTTCATGCATTTATTATTGTTTGTTGCATTTTTTTTGCTAGGGTGAAGTTATACTCTATATATATATGCTATAATCTCTCTCTCTCTCTCTCTCTCTCTCATCTCTCTCTCTCTCTTTGTTTAGTCACCAAACCGAGTTCAATGGCTCTCACATTGACAATTTGACACTGTTTCTCTCCCTCACTGTAAAGCCCCAGGCAGGGTCAGTGTCGCTTCTTCATCTGTGGTGGTGAAAGCGCTAGAGTTTGTGCCTCGTGGCCTGCAATATGCCCTTCATGCTGGAGAGGCTGCACTGCCACGGTCATCAAAGGTCTATGAACGGAGAGAGAGAGAGAGAGGGGTGGGGGGATGTCGAGTGATGCAGGGGCCATTTGGAGAGACTTTTATGCTGTTGAAAAGCAGTCATAACTAGTCTGCTTGGTTTGCGAGTGTGCAGGCGTCGTGCCTCTCTGCATGACCACTCATATGCTATGCTGACAGCAGGGGAAATCCTGTAGACCAGTGGTTTTCAACCTTTTTCATCCCAAGGCCCACCATTTATTCAGAATTTGAGCCACGGACCACCATTTGAGGACATTTTAGCCCCACAGACCCCCCAAACTAAAGATCTCCATTGCTTCTGTCCATGTCCATTAATCTTCTAGTTGTGTAGATTAGGATTAATACACATGATGAATATTTTTAACTCTTGAGAGCGTAAAAATGAAACCAAATGGACCCGCCAGGGTCCATTTGGTTTCATTTTTACGTTCTCAAGAGTTACATCTGGTTAAACAACTTAGCTGGGGACCACCTGGAATCCTCTCAAGGACCACTGGTGGTCCCCGGACCACCTGTTGAAAACCCCTGCTCTAAAGCAATGCACACACACGTACAGACACATACTGACATCACAGACAAAACAGTCAGACATCAGTGGCAAACATATGAGTAAATGCTCATGGAAATATTTATGTACGTATGTGCATGCAGGCACACATGCAGGCATGCATGCATACACACAACACACATGACACTAGGGCTACAACTAACTAACTAATTATTTTCATAAACTATTCATCGGCCGATTAATTGGATTCAATTAATCGGATTATGACTCTTATTTAACTATCACCTTAAAGGGGGATTCCACCCATTTTCAAAAAAATCCTGAGGGTGTAGGTGTACAAATGTGAACCTAATGGACCTAAGTGGGTCCACTGATTTCATCGCGGTTCCCAATAGTTCTAGCATCTTAATGTGTTAATGATATCTTCCTCCCTCCCTTGTACGCTATACATGGCAGATAAAGCTACAAAAAAAGTGAACAAAATGTGAGTATTTGAGATTTTGTGCTTGTGTGCGTGCTGTGTACACTACATCTAGTATGAGTGTGTGTTTATTTGTACGAGCGTGTCGCTACACGAGTGGTTTAGTTTGGAGAGGCCTGAGTCATATTTCCGCAGCGACTGCTCCACATTAGTACCTGTCACCTGAAAAGTATGTCGCCACTATACCAGGCCCCCCCACCTCCCTCACCGCGCATGCATGTGTGCGTGTATGCGTGTGTCTGTATGTGTGTGCGCGTGCGTTTACCTCTAACAGATACAGTAAACTCTCGTCCGTATCAGGGTGACAAATGAAACGTCGCAAGAGGCAGGAGGGGAGTTTAAGATAAATGGCACGCAACCCCACCCGAATGTGGTGCAATTAAATCTCTCTCTCACACACACTCACACACTCGCACACATGCACGAGCCCACGTGCACACACATTTTTTTCTACCCCTCTCTCTTCTCTCTTCTTCTCTCCAGGGGTCCCATGCAGCTTCACTTTGTTTGTTTTAATTATTTCTCTGTATGCAAATGCCCACACCCCTCCATCACACACACACACGCACGCACACACACACACACACACACACACACACACACACACACACACACACACACACACACACACACACACACACAAACACACACAAACACATTCCTCCTCTCCCCCCTAGCTGTATAATTGCTGAAGAAGAAGAGGGGGGGTGGTGGTTATTGATTCAGTGTGAGCCATATTTGGGCGATGCATCAGCTAGCTAGACTGCCGCTGTGTGTGTGGTGTGTGTGTGTGTGTGTGTGTGTTTGTGTGTGTGTGTGTGTGTGGTGTGTGTGTGTGTGTGTGTGTGTGTGGTGTGTGTGTGTGTGTGTGTGTGTGGTGTGTGTGTGTGTGTGTGTGTGTGTGTGTGTGTGTGTGTGGAAATCAATGAACATTACAGCAAGCCCCAACCCATCCACACCAGTGCCACTGGAATGCTTATAACTTAACGCAGTGGTTCACAAACTGTTTCATGTCAAGAGCCCCCAAATTGACACTAATTTACTAAAATTTTATCCCACGAGTTTCGTAACCCATTTTTTTCATTCGGTGCCAATTCCTAATGTGATCCTGGGCTTTACACACGCGCCGCCAACCTGGGGACGCAGCGGACTGGCTTCATGATTCCTTCAATGCATGAGGAGTCCAAGCTGCCTTCTTTTCACCTGACGGGGGGGGGGGGGGGGGGGGGGGGGGGGGGGGGGTTCCCTGGTTGGATGTATAGTGCCTGGAAGGAACGCATTATTCCAACTAGTTCCTAGAGCCCAGGATTACTGCAGCAATCCCAATGCCAGGGACCCCGATGAGAGAATTGTTTTATATTTAAAACAATTATTATATTGTTTTATTAGTCATGGACACTCATTTATTGTTAATTTAAAATAGGAGGCATCCTAACCAGATGCCCAAACCACGCAATGTAGGAGGGTCTAGCACTGCTCAGTGAGTGACCAGATGCCAACCATAAGGTTTCCAGATCTAACCTGTGCTCCCCCTGCCTGTGTTGGATGCTCAACCCCTATTTACCCCTTCACTAAGCCACTGTCCAGTACCAATCCAAATAGTTTAGCGGCTGTTGCTATACATGTCAAAAAGCTTTCTTGTCCTGTCCTCTCGCTGCTAACGTGCCTGACAGTATGTTTTAACTTTCATTGCCTGAATTGCCTAAGTCGCCGAAAAAATATCAATTATATTTATCTTTTCGGCTGATGTTGCCTCGCCCACTTTTTGGCCATCGCCCGTCCACCTGCTATCGCCAGAATTGCTGGCTCTCAATAATTGGCTTCCGGAAACATCATCTGACTAAACTTTCGTACTGTAATTGGAAAAAGGATGGGTTGTGGAGCTTCTTGGTGAATGGCTAATTGCTTCTGATGTGCATGTTGGTGCGGAGAAGAAAACAGGTGCGCTTCCTCTAGTTGCTGCCACTAATTTGGGCAGTGGGTGCTAAGCTCTAGGTGCAACTAAACATCCAGAATCCAAAAGTGGAAGGAGCAGCACACCAAATAAAATACAGGACCAGGCTCAAATCCGATTATCCATTTAATAACACTGACGCGTTTCGCCCGAAGCCTTCATCAGAGCAATAGTGCATGTTGGTGCCTTGCATGTTTAGTTTAGCCCCTTATTTGTACCATTTTTTTAAGAAAGTAACCTGACTGCCCTCTGTCATCAACCGTCAGCCAAGTAACAGTGTGACCAGTTTGGTTTGGGTCGTCTCTAGCCTTGTTTTCAGTGGTACAGAGGTGCAGACATGGTCAAAGAAACCTCATACTCCTGTTAGGGTCTTCAAGGTGTTTTTGTTGACCGGTGAGGAGACCCTGTATAGGACCCTGTATAGCTTGGTTTTTTTGGTTTGACTTTTTTGGTTTGGCTTATTACATTGGTGGCCATCCTAATTCATCCTTCTGTGTGATAATACTGTCACCTGCATTAAGTATGAAGGCAACAGCCTTGCTGAGGTTACTATATCAGGGGTTTTCAACCGTTTTCATACCAGGGCCCACCATTTATTCAGAATTTGAGCCACGGACCAGCATTTGATGACATTTCAGCCCCACAGACCCCAAAACTATAAAGATTTCTTTTGTTTTTGTCCACAATTCCAGGCTGGATTTCATAGAAAACAAAACATACAGATCATAAATGACCATTAATCTTCCACATTCTTTAGTTGTGTAAACTAGGGCTGATTCAGAGGATGAATATTTTAACTCTTGAGGACCCTGCAAGGGTCCATTTCATGTTCACGCTCTCAAAGAGTTGGTTAACCAACATTCCATCATTTAGCTCTGGGGACCACCTGGAACCCTCTCAACCACCTGTTGAAAACGCCTGTACTAGATGATCCAAAAAGAATGCATTCCAGTTTTCCCAGCTGCAGAGATAGTTTGTTATCGGGCGAGGCAGGCATTTTCGGCTTGCAGTTTGCGTCTGTCAGAGACTACGTCACCATATAGGTGTGAAGCACCTCGAATAAAGGTGCTGTATAAATTCATCCATTTACTACTCCACATTGCTCCAGCAGTGGTGATGTACTCTCATTCTGAGAGAGAGTAGGGAGGGGGGGTTATGTGGAGAGAGAGAGGGGGAGGGGCGTAGAGGGGAGTAGAGAAGGGGTGCAAAGGATGAGAGGGTGGCAGGGAGTTGGCTGAGCGCTCAAAGACAGCAGTGGAGCCTGAGAAGAACCTCCTCAAAGTCACTCAGCTCATCCATCTTGACAACGCTCATCACATCGACCCCTCTTTCTCTCACTCTCTGACACACACACACACACACACACACACACACACACACACACACATACACACCACACACATGCACATCAAGCGTGCACTTACAAGGACACAAACACGAACGTACGCTACACGGTACGCATGTACACAGCACACAAACAAACACGTCGTAGTGTGCGCGGCTGTACGCACGTGTACACAGCAGAGCTGCAGGCGGACATGCGCACGTGCACAGCCAGCTCTCATGGGAGTGTGGGCACGCGCGCTCGGCACACAGACGCATGCATTTAGTGGATGTGTCATTTTGCTCGTGTGCACATACCCGCCGCACACTAGCAGTCCTGGACCCTTGCAGAATGACGCCTGGCCCAGAAATGAATTTCCTCCATTCACTTTAGATATTATGTATTGTCAGCCATGTATCGTGATACGTATCGCTGTTAAAATGTATCGTTACCCATAACTGTAACTGTGATGGTGGTGATGTTTGGAAATGGTTCAATTTGTGGTTTTGGTTCTGTGTGTGAGCATGTCTGAGCGAGTGATGCATGCATACTAGGGGTGTAACGATATAACTGCATTGAAAAATCTATTTTCAATTTCAAGAATCGAATTATATCGAAATGAAAACAGCAATGTTGACTATCGTATCATTTTGGAATGCAGTGTCGAATCTTTTTCTTTGCATATAATTGATATTGCATTAACACTACATCAAATTTAGCATTTTCTAAAAGAAAAAAAAAAGAAAAATAGTGGTTTAATTACTTGGTTTAAGACAATGTCAATGTATTATGAATATTTACTGTAACGATTTCAAATTATTCAATTGTATCAGATTATATCGCCAGAATGACCCAACATCGTCCATGTATCGTGATATGTATCGAATCACTGTTAAAACAGCCATAATGCATATGTGTGCATTCCCTGTTGACTGGCTGGATTACCAAAGCCTGTTGAATTGCTGGTCACAATGCAGTGTCTCTGGAGAACTGCCTTCCTATTTAGTGCAACCTTTTCAGAGAACACAGTGTGCAGCCCACTGAGAGAGTTACAGGGCTGTGTGTGTGTGCGTGTGCTGGCGTGCACGTGTGAATAACTTCAGTCAGTGCAGGGGCGGATCGAGGCCTGGGCATGGGGGGGCAATGCCCCCCTAAATGCCCAGCCTACCCAACCAAACATGATGGCTTGCAAAACAAGAAACATTCCGCTAAATGAACATTTTGAGTTGGGTGGCAGCTGGGTGAAAATGATTCAATGCAAACTAAGAATTCTTTAGTGGACATGTTTCCCCCAGAAAATTGTTTAGTCAAGGTGGTGAGGCTTCGAGTCTGTGCTCGTGCGCGTGCACGTGATGTAATTACAATACCGTAGGCCAGGGGTAGGCAACCTTTTTGACATGAAGTGCCATGATTTTTTCCTTGACACTCAGAGTGCCACAGTAAAAAAAATGACTATAATTCCCTTATAGTCAATAAGGGAATGACTGCATTTTCGCGGTCATCACATATTCAATGGCCATTTACTGCAGTTATGTCATTATTAGGCCATATTTCATTTCTTATCAGGACAGGCAGACTGGTAGATATTTTCTTTCACAATAGATTGATCAATCAGACCTAAGTGGACCAAAACTGTTCATTTGAGGGACAGAAGTATTACTTGAGAGGGACATTTAATTGCAGGGTAGCAACACATTACAGTTGGCATTAAAAATGCCTCATGCATCATTTGTCCATAAGTAGTCCCCTTATTCATGTTAGTAATGTATTTCACCCTGTTATTTCAACAGGCTTAAAACACATCTAGCATTAACAGAGACAGTGAGAAACTTTACAACAGAAACAGAAGGGGGACTTTTTAGGACAATTGACCACTGTAGTCTGTCAGTCACAATGTGGGACAGGTCTTTGAAATGAGACACTGTCCCACGCAAAGAAGGACATCTGGTCACCCTGTGACTGTCCCACAGAAACGGGGATATCTGGTCACGGGATACTGTACATACTGTACAGAATCCAAATATGGATTCCCGGCTTGAAAGGGTTAAACCAGGGGTTTTCAACCAGTGGTCCCTGAGAGGGTTCCAGGTGGTCCCCAGCTAAGTTGGTTAACCAGATGTAACTCTTGAAAAATGAAACCAAATTAAACCAAATGGACGGACCCTTGCGGTCCATTTGGTTTCATTTTTACACTCTCAAGAGTTAAAATTCATCATCTTAATTAGCCCAGGTCGCAATGACCGCCTTCAAGAGAAATTTATCATGTGTTGTGTTATAGCGCACTAAGTCACACACTTGCCCGATCGGGCAACCAGGTAGCAGTCTTCACTTGCCCCACCATTTTTTTTACTTGCCCCGGGCAAGCGGGCAAGTGTTAGTGTCAAGCCCTGTACTATAATTCAGTGAGATCAGGCTGGTGTGCGGGCGGTGGACTAAGTGCCCAGCATGGAGGGGGTATAACTGCACTGCAGAACAGAAGCCAGTCAGTCCATCTCAGCCATGTGTCTGCATGAGGTAGTCCTGTTGGGACATCCTTAATGGACAGAGCCGGAGGGAAACCCCCAGACGCACGCAGGACCGTCTCTTTATATCTTTTATGGGTCACGGTGCCCCCCCCCACAACCCCCCTCCCAAAGACCCCTTAATGCTCCTTATCTCTTTATTCCCCCCAACTATTCTCTGTCTCTCTCTTTTTTTCTCTCTCTCTCTCTCTCTCTCTTCCTCTTTTGCGGTGTGTGTGTGTGTGTGTGTGTGTGTGTGTGTGTGTGTGTGTGTGTGTGTGTGTGCGCGCGCGCACACTTCTCATCTGTGCACACGTTTGCCCAGTGATATCGGCGGTTGGTGGACAAATGTATATGCACGCGTATGAGCGTGCACACACACGCACGCGTGCATGCGCACGCACACGCACACGCACACACACACACACACACACACACACACACACACACACACACACACACACACACACACACACACACACACACACACACACACACACACACACTTCTTTCCCTTATCTTCCTCTCCTCTGCCCTTGATCTGCGTGATCTGCGGCGTAGAGTTTTTCCCAGGGAATTTCCTGCCCGTCTTTTTGTGAAATGAGAAGGAAATGAAGGATGGGAGTTTTTCGGCTCTGAGGTCGCGGCCCCTGCCTGCCTGCCTGCCTGCCTGCCTGCCTGCCTGCCTCCTCCCGATCCCCACCACCATCTCAACCATAAGCACTGAGTGCCTGCACGGCCCAGCGGCACCATGGGAGGTGTAGTCCTATAGTCCTCTATAGCCCCCCAGACTTTACACAGGGACAGCCAGGCAGGGGTCTCCCTCGCTGGGATGGATGAGAGCGAAGAATCGCTACCGTGCCGTTGTGTGTGTGTGTGTGTGTGTGTGTGTGTGTGTGTGTGTGTGTGTGTGTGGTGTGGTGTGTGTGTGTGTGTGTGTGTTGTGTGGTGTGTGTGTGTGTGTGTGTTTGTGTGTGTGTGTGTGATGGGGGGTTGGTGTTTGACAGATCTGAAGCAGAAAGAGAGAGACCAGTTATAGAAGTAAGGAAATGTGTGTGTGTGTGTGTGTGTTGTGTGCGTGTGCGTGTGGCGTGCGTGCTCAGTGTGAGTGTCAGAGTGTCCTTCAGGCTCACCTCGGCCCTGGGACCCCCCAGGGTCTTCCAGACGTCTGTAGCAGAGGCTCTGTGGTGTTTCACTGGCTGTGCGCGCGCGCACACACACACACACACACACACACACACACACACACACACACACACACACACACACACACACACACACACACACAGAGGCTCCGTTGTGTTTTACTGGCCGTGGCCCTGGCCGGCCTGTCGGCCATCTTGGAAATTTACTGCCCTCGCTATGTAGCTTCTGGAAGCGAAGGAAAAAGTGAAGGAGTGTGCCCACCTTCCCCCCAACTCCCCCTTGTCCTTCCCTAACAACCACCCACCCACCCCTCCATCCATTTGTGTCCAGCCCCCTCCCCACTCTCTCTCTCTCTCTCTTTTTCATCCCCACCTTCCCACCAAACCATCCTCCGTGACTCCTCAACTCCTTTTCTTCCCTCTAGTCTAGATGTTTTAAAGGGGAATTCTACCCATTTTCAACATCCTAATATGTCATTAGTATACCCTAGAGGTGCTGTGTGGACATGATAAAAAAGTTCCCTCATTCTGTGTTCCCAAGAAATGGAGGTCTGAAGAAAACCACTAACATCTTGATGACATCATCAAGATGTATTTTCACCATGTTAATGGATTTCTTTAGACACTTCTTTTTTCTGAGAGCGTACAAATGGAACCAAATGAACCTGTTAGGGTTCATTTGGTTGTATTTGTACACTCTCAGAAAAAACATTGAAAATGGGTGGAATTCCCCTTTAATACAATCTGGGAATACATTTCTCACGGACGTGTTTGTACAACCCGATCTGAACAGAATTTAGGCTTCATTCTGTAGATACACTAACAGAATTTAGGCTTCATTCTGTAGATACACATATGAATCGTCCAAAAGTCGATTCATATGACACTGAAATACCTCCCCATTAAAAAAAATATGAGCTGATTCTACCAAAAATTGAACGATAATTCCCAGCAGGTTGCTTGTTTCCTATCTATCTGCAGATCTCGTCACGTCTTGTGACATGAGCGCACCGCAAGCATGTTGTGCTGCGATCTACTGAAGCCCCTATCCTTCTCTAACCATCACCATAACTGTCGCATGTCGCACTGTCTAATAAAACGTCTAGCCTCCTCTAAACCTCACCCTCAACATAACCACCAGCATGTCGCGTGGTTATGTGGTTGTCTGGTGGCAAGGCTGACAACCGGCCACACTGCTCAAGGATTTCTGTTTTTCCGTGTCTTATCAATGCCAACCGTGCCAGTCGGTCCCCAGACTACGTGCAGTAGGTTGAGAAGATCGGCTTGATAAGTGACCTACTGGGAATTATCGCTCGATAACCGTCAAAACAGCTGCTTCTTATATACTCTTATATGTGCAACAAAATGGCTCCGTTCATATACTCTCAGAGTTAAATTGCCGTTAGAGACATAATTGCATAATCAAACTGCAGACCCTTGACATGAAAAACACAAGGTTGAACATCAAAGGCCTGCCTGGTTCTGTCCTCTATCGTTTTCCATTCCCTCCTGTATGGCTTGTTGTTGCTCTTGTCTCTGACCATGTGAAGAGGCTCTCCTCTCCTCTCCTCTCCTCTCCTCTCCTCTCCTCTCCTCTCCTCTCCTCTCCTCTCCTCTCCTCTCCTCTCCTCTCCTCTCCTCTCCTCTCCTCTCGAGAGACAGCGGAATCAATTTGGGAACCGCGACCGATGGTCCACCTGACCGACGGTGACGGGTGTTAAATGAGTCCCTACCGATAACAGGAGTACCAGTAACAGGAGCTAAATGAGTACCGTTACCATCGGCCTGCAAACCTGATGATCGTTGTTTCACTATCAGCTAAAAAACCTAACCCTTAATCCTAAACATAACCTCAGTAAAACCTATGCCTAAACATAACCTTAAACCCCGGCCGATAGGATACCTGCCACGACCATTAGGATATTTGCCGTGACCAAAAGGATATCTGCCTTGACCGTTACTATCGATCGGGACTCATTTACCACATCCCCGACCGTTACACTGTTGGTCACGACCGCTGGTTGCCGTTGCAAAATGACCTCTCCTCTCCTCTCCTCTCCTCTCCTCTCCTCTCCTCTCCTCTCCTCTCCTCTCCTCTCCTCTCCTCTCCTCTCCTCTCCTCTCCCTCCTCTCCTCTCCTCTCCTCTCCTCTCCTCTCCTCTCCTCTCCTCTCCTCTCCCATGCTGCTCATTGCCATTCAAGACACACATTCACAGCACCGGCCACAAGTGACAGTGTCATGCGTGTGTGTGTGTGTGTGTGTGTGTGTGTGTGTGTGTGTGTGTGTGTGTGTGTGTGTGTGTGTGTGTGTGTGTGTGTGTGTGTGTGTGGTGTGTGTGCGTGTGTGCGCACACAGCACTCTCTCTTCTCACACACATCACACATGCACACAGACACGCTCGCTTCACTTTCACGGATGCACACAAGCATAGACAGACCGACAATTATTATGCGTGCACTGCAGTGCAGCGCCCACATCATGCGCGGACACAAAAGCAAACACGTGCACAACTATACACACACACACACACACACACACACACACACACACACACACACACACACACACACACACACACACACAAGCACACACACACACACACACACACACACACCATCCGTCACATTTACATTTCAAACTGCCGGTACCTTCCACCGACACATTCATTATTTACCAGCCTCTGGCCAAAGAGGAGAACACCATATCCACACTCCCCAGGTGTGTGTGTGTGTGTGTGTGTGTGTGTGTGTGTGTGTGTGTGTGTTGTGTGTGTGTGTGTGTGTGTGTGTGTGTGTGTGTGTGTGTGTGTGTGTGTGTGTGTGTGTGTGTGTGTGTGTCACAGAGACAGAAAGAAAGAGTGAGAGAGTGCAGTGGTACTTCAGTGCTCAAAGAGCAGAGGACTACAGTTAAAAAGTGTAAATTGAGGTTCTGATGCTTCTCAGAGGGTCAGTTTAGATGCAAAGCTTGTTAAGTCTGTATGGCTGGTGGTTTGGAAATACAGGGTCGTTGTAGTGAGTGGGTGGTATAAAAGGTTATGCGTGTATGGTCAATAACCTCAGGGAGGGTGGAGTTATTGACCATTTGCAGGCCGGGGGCCAATCTTCTTTACATTTTTATTCCACGCTTTTCCACCCAGTGCAAATTATCTAATGTGATCCTGGTCCAAGCTGCCTTCTTTTCACCTGGCAGGGAGGAAGTTTCCCTGGTTGGATGTAGCACATGGAAGGACCACATTATTCTAACCAATTCCTGTCCCCTCCATCAGGCAGTCCAGCTGGCCAGGGGGAGGCCGTCTAGATTGGGCTATCTAGTGGACAAACTGCAACAAAACATATTTTGTACACTCTCAGAGTTAAATTGACATTGATTTACGATATGCTATTGGGGTCTCCAATGTAAACGATAACTTGTATACCTTTTTTTGTCATGCAACACCATGTACTGTTCGCCAAAATATATATGGACTGCCTCTGTGTGTGTGTGTATGTGTGTGTGGTAGGTGGACCAGATCTAAACTGTTCATTTAACAGACAGAAGTATTGCATGTGTGGGACGAGTGGGGAAAATGCGTTGCCAATGTGGTTAGCATTGAGACAGACAGGCCAAGGGCTCAATTTGTGGGACACCTGAAAAATGTTGGAAACGAGGGACTGTCCCACACAAAGAAGGGACATCTGGTCACCCTAGTGTGCGTGCCTGTGTGTGTGAAGCTTTACCGCAGTAGGTATGACTCTTGGACTTGACGGACAGATGGCAGATGGGAAATAAGAGGTGGAAAAGGAAGGGAGAAGATATACTCAGGTCCCGAATGATTGACACTTGTCACTCATTCCCACCTCTCTCTCTGTGTATCTCACCGTTTTTCTCCCTGGCTCGAACATCCACGGTGTAGTGGAGTATATAGTATCCCGTGTGCTTGGAATGTCTTCGTATGGCCTGAAGTGTGATCGTGGTAGACTGCAAGTCTATATAGGCTGGATCTGGCTAAAAGGTTGTATTCCTACTGGATAGTATGTCTAGTGTATTTGCCCTGCTTTTATAGCAGGGCAAATACAGACATCTAAAAAAACGGGGTTACTCCAGGTGGTATTTTGCATTTCTATAATCATGTAAAACTGCTTAATGGCAACCTATCCATGCCTCAATTAGAATGTAATCAGCTCCACTGGATTCCTTGACCCCAAAAATGTCCAGCTTTAACCACTGCACTCTTGATGTTAGGTCATCTAGGAGGCGAGATATTGAGACATTAGTCTCCACCTGGAAAAACATTTTCTGATTTGTGAGGCTATAAGATGTCAAAAAATATGGTTAAAAATGTCTTCAACCTACAAAATGGCATAAGGAACTGGGCTACATAGTTTTGTAAGCATTTCGATGGTTTTTGGGGGGGATTGAACGTCACTTTTTCGCCTGCGATGCTTGGTGGCACAGGCGTTAAACGACCCCCCCCTCCCCCGCCCCCCAGCAGTACATCCCCCCCCCTCCCCAGCCCATGTGTGAGTGAGTGTGAGAGGAGGGAGGGAGGGAGGGAGGGAGTGTTTTTCATGGGTGTTTACGCATGTGAAGCCTGCATAAACACAGCCTTCCTTCTGTCATCGTAGTTGGCTGGACGGATGGATGGGATGCAGCGACATGTCTGGTGTGTGTGTGTGTGTGTGTGTTGTGTGTGTGTGTGGTGTGTGTGTGGTGTGTGTGTGTGTGTGTGTGTGTGTTGTGTGTGTGACCGTTCCTGGGGTGTATTTATTGTCTGCTAAATTGGTGACTCACCACCGCCGTGCCCATGTCAAAACCCAGCAGCGGATAGGCTGGCAAACGGCGGAGGAGAAATCACACAATCTCCGCGACAGACGCGCGCGCGCGCGCGCGCGCACACACACACACACACACACACACACACACACACACACACACACACACACCTCGTTGTGTTGTTATGGCCTCCTCCTCCATCTCCTGATGTCTCCTCACACCTCCTCCTCCTCACCGGGCCGCTATGGAACGTAGAACATCCGGACCCCATGATGCACTGCAGCGGACCCTCATACCAATGTCGTTCAGTAGCAAATTCACATTTTATTATTGAGTGTGGAACTATAGCGGTCCTCTGGAGTGAGTGTGGAACTATAGTGGTCCTCTGGAGTGAGTGTGGAACTATAGTGGTCCTCTGGAGTGAGTGTGGAACTATAGTGGTCCTCTGGAGTGAGTGTGGAACTATAGTGGTCCTCTGGAGTGAGTGTGGAACTATAGTGGTCCCTCTGGAGTGAGTGTGGAACTATAGTGGTCCTTCTGGAGTGAGTGTGGAACTATAGTGGTCCTCTGGAGTGAGTGTGGAACTATAGTGGTCCCTCTGGAGTGAGTGTGGAACTATAGTGGTCTTCTGGAGTGAGTGTGGAACTATAGTGGTTCGTCTGGAGTGAGTGTGGAACTATAGTGGTCCTCTGGAGTGAGTGTGGAACTATAGTGGTCCCTCTGGAGTGAGTGTGGAACTATAGTGGTCCTCTGGAGTGAGTGTGGAACTATAGTGGTCCCTCTGGAGTGAGTGTGGAACTATAGTGGTCCCTCTGGAGTGAGTGTGGAACTATAGTGGTCTTCTGGAGTGAGTGTGGAACTATAGTGGTCTCTGGAGTGAGTGTGGAACTATAGTGGTCCTCTGGAGTGAGTGTGGAACTATAGTGGTCCTCTCCAATGTCGAAGTTGCAGAGTGAAATAACACAGCAAACCCTCCCTGACTACAGTACAAGCACCCAGAACTTCAGTCACCAAAACAGGGCAGTAAATGGAACTGGAGTAATTTTCATAAAACTCTTAAGGTTATGAACTATAGATTACTATGTCTATATCTAATGCAAAGACCTCTTGATCGTATAAGCATTTGGCACATTCACAAACATTAGTTAAAATACTTCTAAAATTATGAATAATGTAATGTGTTAATAAACCTGTATGTATGAGCTTGAGAGGAAAATATTATGCATCAAAGGTGATGCTCTACTTAACTGATGAGTTGAGACCAACGAGAAAATATGCAACGAGCTGATATGACCTTTTGCAGAAAATATTTTTTCTCTACAACTCTTTGATTGGACTAATGTTTCACCATAATGTATCACCAGTCCAAAATACACCAATTCGGTCCATGGATGTGCCAACGAGAAATTTTGGGTGAAATCGATATCCCACATAATTAATCAGTGTTATGACCAATGGCCCAGGCTAGGAAAGTTTTGTAGAAAAGCTACTATATGAGAGGGACCCTTCAAAGGACAGGCTGATGGATAGGGGTGTGACAATACATTTTAACAGTGAGTCGATACATGGTTGACTATACAACACATGGATGATCCGATATGATTCAATGATTTGAAATCTATTTAAAATACATTGACTTTGTCTTAAACTAATTAAACCATTTTTTTTTCTTTTAGAAACTGTTAAAATTGATGTAGTATTAATGCAATCGATTATCTGCAAAGAAAACGTTTTGATACTGCATTGCAAAGCGATACGACACATTGTCAATGTTGCTGTTTTAGTTTCAATATACATTTTGATTCTAGTAAAAAAAAACACAAATTTTCGATGCCGTTACTATATCGCTACAAACCTACTGATGGACTAAAAACAGCTTCCGAACTGAACCAGTCCTCACCTGGTAGAAAAGGGCTCTCTGATGTCAACAAAAGTCTGGGGTAAACATAAAATAGAAAATAAATCTCAAGCCTTTGTAGTCGTCAATGTAATGCAACAATTCCCTTTTCTCTCCTTCATCATACAGAGCCACCGCGTACAGAAGCTGTGCTGTTGTGTACTACCAGAGAGGATTATGGGGATTCCTGGCCAGCCCGGTTGGCAGGGGTCCGCGGCGTGTTTGGCAGCGGCATAACGTCGCACTGTACTGTCTATACGACCGTGATGATGATGATGAAGGCGGTGGGAGTGATGTCGTCTCCCGTGCAGACATGGCCCCTGCTCGCCACGCAGGGAGACCCCGACAACACACCTTGGCAGGTTGCTCCTGGCGGGGGGTCAGCAGCAGCAGCAGCGCAGGCCCAGCCTGGCCCATGCCGGGGCCCCAGAACGGGACGGATCAGCACTGCTTAGTTGGAGCCTCGTATTCGGAGCAGTCGTACAGCAATGCAGGTAAGAGGATGAGAAAATGCTTGCATGTGTGTTCTGCAGTGGTAGATGTTTTACCTATAGGTTTTATTTAAAGGGGAATTCCACCCATTTTCAATTTTTTTCTTGAGAAAAACGTTTGTACCCTCTCAGGAAAAGGGGTCTGAAAGAAAAACCATTAACATGGTGAAATACATCTTGATGATGTATTTCACCAGATGTATTGCACCATGCTAATGATTTTTTCAGACCTCCATTTTTTAGGAAATACAGAATTGGGGGAACATTTTTATCTTGTCCACACAACATCTCTAAGGTATATTAATGACATATTAAAATGTTGAAAATGGGTGGAGTTCCCCTTTAAAGGTATTATAGGCAGCATTGAGGCAGCATATTTTTCTTCTTACTAATTATTATATTGGTCCAAAAATATTGTGTTTGTTGTCTTGACTTCAGAACCAGAGTTGGTTTTGTCTGTGGCGTAATCGTCTTCGTATAAATAATTTTCGAAAGGCCTTTGAGGAATATGAATGGGGAAACCGATAGCCCATATTTACTTGCAGCTACAATGAATACGCTTTTGTCCATCTACACGAATGTGGTGCATGCCGATAATTGCAGATACGTTGTAGATCTGCTAATTTATGGCGCAAATGTGTACCCCGCTTGAATAGGCAGGCTGGGCTTTTATTGTGTGTTTTTAGAGACGGATACAATAGCCACACACATGCGAAATGCACTCAATAATATTGTTTTCTGTTGTTGTTTGATATTATCCAACATACAAATAAAATGCTGAGACGAGTGAGAGACGCTCTCTCGACTATCGACAACAACTTCCACGTGGCTGCAACAACTTTCACGCTGCATTAACGACATGTTGCCTGGATCCTCTAATGTTCGTTCAGTCAGTCATTTGTTACCCCCCCCCCCCCCCCTTCCCCCTCTTCAACACAGTACACCCTATCAGCCACAGCCCTCTCTTCCTCCACCCCCACCCCCCCCCCCCTCTTTTCACACCGTACAAATTATCAAAGAAAAATAGTTTCCAGGGAGGAGAAACACATGCATTCCATTAAAGATATACACATACATATTTTTTTCCTCTTTTCTTTTAGCCTTGCCCTCGTAGTAGAGAATAGGGTACAGAAAGCGGTGTACCCTACCCACAACACCCCCCTCCTCACACACACACACACACACACCCCCTGGTTGCAGAGTTAATCTCCCAGAACATGTGTGGCCCATACGGATGTTCTGCCCTGGACATCCCATTATACCCTTTTGGCAAAACTACAGTCAGACGTTCAGACACACACACACACACACACACACACACACACACACACACACACACCACACACACACACACACACACACAACACACACACACACACACACACACACACACACACACACACACACACACACGCACGCCACACCTGTCGTTCTACTTACTTCTGTGTGTGTGTGTGTGTGTGTGTGTGTGTGTGTGTGGTGTGTGTGTGTGTGTGTGTGTGTGTGTGTGTGTGTGTGTTTGTGTGTGTGCGTGTGCGTGTGTGCGCGTGTGTGCGTGTGTGTGTGGCACTATGTGTGTGTCCAAGCGCTGCAGTGCACCTGGCTGCTGTGCTAAATGCACACAGCTGTGTGGTATTGGGCATTGAATATTGACTGTGTGTGTGTGTGTGTGTGTGTGTGTTGTGTGTGTGTGTGTGTGTGATAAACATAAAGAAGACTTAAAGACTTAAAGAAAAGTTGTGTTAAGTTGCGTGATTGTACTGCAGGTATGTGTTTGCAATAACTGTGCACATTGTGTGTGTATATGCGTTTGGCTGTACTGTAAGTGTGTGTACTGTTTGTACGCCATCACGAGTCCTGTGGGTGTGTGTGTGTGTGCCTGCGTGCGTGCCTGCGTGCGTGTGTGTGACATCTGGAGCGCGTAACCCTGAGGACACAAGGTGCAGGCTCACATATCTTCACTTTAGATCTTTTAGATTTTTTTTTAAACAAAGGCGGATCTTGCCTCTGCAGGAACACTTGAACTTGCGGTTCAAAGACGTAGCGCTGACAAAATAACACGAACCATCGCAGGGTTTAGAATGCACCGCCGAAAGGTGTATGTGTGTGTGTGTGTGGGGGGGGTCGACATGTTCTTGATGTATGAGTCAGTCAGTTTATTTTTATTTTATTTTATTTTTTTCAGATCAATACTCATTTAACTCTTATTACAGCAGCATTTTTGATGAATTGTGATATAATAACACGTTTATCACTAATCAGCTCGTATTTTGACGAGCCAAATTTCCAAACAGGAAGTGTTCATCTTATGTTAACGTTTTGGACGATGTATGGTTTCTTTTTTTTTACATTTCTGAGTAGTAAGATGGAAGCTTCTGGAATATACACTTGTCTATGTAATACTCACTGTTTTGACCAAAAATAACATCTGGGACAAGGAATGAACAGCTGTAAAGTTTAGTTTTCTCCCCAAAAATAGTTAATGTGTAAACAACACAATACACTGAATCTTGTGATTTACAAACACTGCACTGCACTGCATCTCAAAGGCAATTATATTTTACTCTTATTCCACTTTAATTATTAGTTACTGTTATTATTAATACATTAATTTCTGCTTTTGAAAATAGCCGGTCAACTTGTATTCCTCGATACTTTTTGTACATTTATTTAGCCTACTCAAAAACAGTTTTAATTCTGAACTAAATAATATTAAATAATAATATTTAAAGGATTTTTTTATGGATTTTTTTTCATCTGAATAACCCTGTCCAGGACATGTTTCAGGACACACCTCTTCAGCAGGAGACCTGGCTCAGATCTGAACCTATTTGGATTAGGCATTACAGTATGTTTTAAAGGGGAATTCCACCCATTTTCAACATTTTACTTAAGGCTGTTGAAAATAGTTAATTAATGGGATTAAATTAATTTTGTTGATTAATCTGATTAAAAAATTTAACGCAATTAACTCATGTGCAAACTCACTCAACCCACTGAGCATTTTCTCATTGAAAGAAATGGGTAGAGCACAGATTTACGGAGACATATAGCCGTGTGTCTCCCTGTAACCGGAGCCATAGAGTATAGCTGGAGGATCTACAAGCATTGAGGGCTTGTAGATCACCTATTTTGATAAATATTTTAAAGATAAATGGTTATTTTTATTTTTTTTTTTTTACAGATTTGGTTTCCTTTTTAAATGTTGAAATCCTGTACAGGAAAACATGCATATTTTGGACATAGTTCGAATGGTGATTAATCATGATTAAATTAATTTTGAAGCTGTGATTAATTTGATTAAAGTTTTTAATCATTCAACATCCCTATACTATGTCATTAATATACCTTGAGAGAGATGTGTTGTGTAAAAAAAAAAGTTCCCCCATTCTGTGTTTCCTAGAAATGGAGGTCTGAAAAAATCATTAACATGGAGAAATACATCTTCATGACATCATCAAGATGTATTTCACCATGTTAATGATTTTTCTTTCAGAGCCCTTTTTTCAGAAAAATATTGAAAATGGGTGGAATTCCCCTTTAACAGCGGTGACTAGTGGTGTTAGCAGGCTAATTGGGACGATGGTCCATGGTTGGAAAGTGCTCGGATGGACATCGGACGAAAAAACGAAAATAATTCATCTCTTGGGCGACATCGTCTGGTACCAGTTGTCGATTTAGGCGTTTCAAGTGTTAACACACACTGTTAGGAACCTGTTGCCCAGGCTGGGTTCGAACCCACAGCCTTCCACATGAAAGGCAAATGCTCCAACCACACTATCGGGTGGTTCTTGAGTTCTATATCACAGTATCGATGCTTTCATATCTTTTTAAGGAAAAAAAAAGAACGTGGACTTTTTCCTGGATTGTGATTCAGCCATGTACATGCTAGTCTGTTCGCTTAAGTATCTCTCTCTCTCTCTCTCTCTTTCTCTCTCTCCCACTCACACACGTGCACACTAGCACACACACACACATTGTCATCATTTGACGCCGTGTGTGTGTTCTCTCTGACACACGTGCGGATCACACCGAACGCATTAATGCAGACGCTTAGCGGGAATAAAAATGTTTGACGACCGTCAGTATCGCAAGAGGACACCGAGCAACCTCCTAGTGTGCAGCTGTTCAACCCCCCCCCAGCACCCCCCAAACCACCCTGACACCTCCCCATCTCTCTCTCTCACCCCTCCACTCCCTCCCCCTAACAGAGAGAGCTGGTTTGAGGCTCAATTGTGCATTTTGCAGATAACCCATTCCAGACCGGAGACACAGATTCTACAACAAAATGTGTTCTAAAATCATTAAATCATTACATTTTCATTAAATTATAATTTCAAATGCAATTGGACACCAAATATAATAATTTTGGAAGTATTCAAATTCGCGCCTTACAGGGCACAATATTGGACCCATCGGATATATTAATGATGTTTGGACGATTTAACACTTTCCTGGTTGTCCTTTTGTGTGTAATATGTGGTTTTAAATATTTTTGATTTTAGCAGCGAGCACAGTGCCATCGACACTACTTCCTGGACTACAATATCTAAAATTTAAAATCTAAAAATTATTCCCTTTAATTTCTGATCGGGATAGGTCCCAAAAAGACTTGATCTGAGGATCATCCCTACGACATGGAGGATATATTGTGCGTTCCCGGTGTCAGGGGGATAAAGTAACAGAACTACTAGAGGCGGTGTTGGTTGCCACGGCTACGCTGGTAGGGGAGACCCTGCCTCTCTATTACTACTTAATTTAGACCGTCCTAATTGCATTCCACACAATCTGTGCACGCACGGCCACAGTGCAGAGAGAGAGAGAGAGAGAGGGAGAGAGAGAAGGAGAGAGGGAGAGAGAAGAAAAAAGCCTACACCAGACCCCCCCGCTCACACTCACACAGACCCCATATAAAACCCCCTATGCCTAGGAGCAGGAATAAAAAATGCCTTGCAAAACCACCGCCATCGCATGCATGCATGCATGGCTCCGCCGCCGCCACGCATGGCTTTGAAATCTCCTCCTCCTCTCCTGTTTGCAGTGATAAAACGTTTTCACTCGCTCACTCGCTTGACGACAACCAAACCCGAGCGTAACGGTTTTTTTTTCCCTTTTCACCTCTTTTTAATTTCCCGCTCCTCCTCCTCGCACCACTTTCCCCCTGAGAGCTAGTATAGTGCGTTATCGTCATTTTCCCCACTTATGCAAAATAAATAAATACATCGCAAATGTCCGACTGGGCAGGAAGGGGCGTGTCAGATATTGCGAAAATGTTAAAGGAGCATTCAGTGATTTGGGTGATTTGGAAAACCCTCTGATCTCCCTGGTAACAGGATGTGCACATGCACACACTCTGCAGTGCAGGGGGAAGTGCAACAGGCCAACAGCACATAAACCAAGGCCCACCCCCACTCAATCCTGATTGGCGGAAGGCCCCCCTCTCGCTCTCATCCTGATTGGACGAAAGGCTTTTCTCCCAAAGCACCAAACTGAAACTAGGGTTTTATGACCCCAGGGTTTCACTGGGCACAGGGAGGAACTCCTAATATGGAGATCTCTCATAATGGAGAGGATTAGCCAAAAAATAAGAATGTGTGAACAAGTGTGTGGGTCTAACGAGTAATATAACATAATATTATTGTGATAGTGAAAGAGATTACGTCCTGCGAAACAGTAATTCTACAGTTACCTCTAATATTGCTAGTTACTTCCGTCATGCTGCTGCTTTTTTTTTGCTGATGGCAAAGGGAGATGAGCTAATGCCACTTTACGTTAAGCTAAAAAAGTGTGATGCCACCTATTATTATTATTATTATTATTATTACATTGAGCACACTCCAAATGACCCAACATTTTACTTAACTGCCATGGTGTCAACACTTTACCCCTGTGTCTGATCACTGGTTAGATTAGCATATTTGCCAATATGTGACCCGATAATGACAAATAAGGGCCAATATTGATACTTTTCCGATACCCATAAAGTATTTGCCGATTCCGATATGATAAAAAAGGGAGAAAAAGAGCCGATCCGATACTTTTGTATCGGTATCGGGACAGTAATGTGTAATGTTGCATAATACTCTTGAGCCCAAGTAATAAGTAATGCAACATTATTACTTTCCTTAAGGGGTAATGAGTAAGAAGTAATATTGCCCGTTGGTGTGCGTGCACGTGCATGCGTGTGTGTGCATGTACGTGCAGGTCCAGGAGGTTGTATGAGGAAGAACGGCCAGTAAACTCACCCTAATTGTCCCTGCCTCTAGCCTCTAAGCTTTGCCCCCCCCCCCACTCCCACCTTTCAAAAGGACGGGTGCACACACACACACACACACACACACACACACACACACACACACACACACACCACACACAAACACACACACACACACACACACACACCGAGTACCATGTGAGAGAGCCTCAACTGTCCCTTTGAACCCTCCCGACAGTGCTTTGCGGAGCTGCCTGAGTGAAAAGCCCCCGATCCCCCACAATGCCCGGCTTTATCTGGGGTGGGTTTGAAATGATTGGTAACTGTTGAGCCAGTGTTTTCAGGTCCCTGACCCCGCGCTGCTCTGCAGTGACACGGACACTAGATTACAACATAGCCCCAATTATCCTTCTCTCTCTCTCTCTCTCTCTCTCTCTCTCTCTCTCTCTCTCTCTCTTCCTCACTCTCCTTCACTGCCAACACACACACACACGCACGCACACACACACACACACACACACACACACCGCACAGCGGATATAGCGCCACGATGGTGGCACTGTATGGCTTTTAAGCCATTTTGACCTGGGAACTGATACGACAAATTTCTTGTAAAAACATGACATTTTTCTGAAAAAACAAAACAAAACATCAACTTCAGATTTTCACAATCTTTCAGAAATGTCAGATCTACAAGCTCATAGCGTGCCACTTGGTGGGTGAATGTAACGTGAATGTAACGAATGCACGTTAGAGCACCTTGGATAAAAGTGCTCTATAAATGCACCATGTACCATTGTGAAATACAATATCTCGACCGTGATGGAAAAATTATGATTATTGCTACTACTACTAGTTCTACTAGTAGGCCTACTAAAACTACAGTAAAGTAATACTGGTACTGTGTTATAGCCAAAGAGCCAATATTCACTTAAAGGGGAATTCCACCCATTTTCAAAATTTTCCTGAGAGGATACAAATGTGAACCAAATGGACCCTAGCGGGTCCATTTGGTTCTATTCGTACCCTCTCAGGAAAAAGGGGTCTGAAAGAAAAATCATTAACATGGTGAAATACATCTTGATGATGTCATCAGATGTATTTCACCATGTAAATGATTTTGGGGGAACTGGGGGAACTTTTTTTTATCATGTCCACACAACATCTCTAAGGTATATTACTGATAAGAGTGGACTTTAAGATACAGAGTGTGTGTGTGTGTGTGGTGTGTGTGTGTGTGTGTGTGTGTGTGTGTGTGTGTGTGCGTGTGCGTGTGCGTGTGTGTGTGTGTTGGAGGTGCATGTGTTGGGTTTGATTGACCCCTCGCCTCTCTCTCCGACCTGCCCTTTGTCTGTGCCCCCCCCCCCCCACATCAGGGTTGTGCGTGTGTGTGTATGTGTGTGTTTGAGAGAGAGAGTGAGAAAGAGTGGGTGGGGTTGGTGGGGGGGCACCATTTATATCGTTGCCTGGGAATTAAGGCCCCGTGGCCTCTTTTGTTGAGGGGTGGGCCGGGGTTGGGATGGCTGGGGGGGGCAGTGAAGGGGCCGGGAGGTGGAGGGCTGCTGCCCCTTTGTTCCTCCAGAAGAGTGGGCTTCAGTTCCCACAGACCTGCATGGAGGACCGGTGGGGTTGGGGGGGGTGGAGGGGAGGGGGTTGGCCCCCACAGCGTGTGATATCGATGAGGTCATGTTTACGGAGCCCCAGCAGCGCGCGCACGCGTGCATTCACATACGCACGCACACTGCCCGCATGCACACACGCACAGATACAACAGGTGTTCCTGCAGTCTATAGAGGGGTCAGAAACCTTTTTGACATGCAGTCAGAAAGGTTTTTTTTTTTTCTTTTTTCTTGATAGTCAGTGTGCCATATCAACATTAAATCTAATCATGACACTACATAAAAAAATGTCAGATTTTAATTTGGCCATACATACATTACAAATCTTCACACTTTAACGTCTAATAAGTTAAAGTGAATTACACAAAGGAGATTAATTGTTTGGTTTGGTTTGGTTTTACTTTATTGTCCCGAAGGAAATTTGTCTTGGGCATACGAGTGCCACTGCGTAAAAAAAGAACAAACACACATACTGTACAACAATGACAATACAACAATACAATCAGCAGTAGACAGCATAGGATACCACCTCAGAAAAACAAAACAAAAACAAGAATTGTAGAACAGCTTCCCCAATAACTACAGTACATGCCCAAGTTGTGTTTTCACTGTTTAATCCACGTTTATTAATCAGTCTTTAATTAATGATCCACTGATGTATCAGTCAGGGACGGCTCCAGACATTTGTGCATGGGGGGGCTATGGGGGGGCTGAGTTTTTTTCAGCAGGGGCTAGTGAATTTCGGCAAAACAATGAAATATATATATATATATATATATATATATATATATATATATATATATATATATATATATATATATATACACATGTACCACAGTTTCAGAGATCTGCAGAAACGTAAATGGACACACACACACACACACACACACGCACACACACACACACACACACACACACACACACACACACACACACACACACACACCACACACACACACACACACACACACACACACACACTTCTACAATACTTGATCTCACAGACAGACACACAGAAGTAGTCGCAGCACTGCACTCACGCACAGACATAGTGAGGCGGCCTTTACATTAACATGTAGGCTATAATAAAGGGACGCACAGGCTAGAAACAGCTTCTAACTTGATCTCACAGACACACAGAAGGAGTCGCAGCACACTGCGAACATACTGTACACACACAGTGAGGCGCGGCGGCCAAATGCGAACATGTAAATACAGGGACGTGCAGAGTGTGTTAGGGTCCAGGGACAGAAATCACATAAGAGGGCACTTTTGGACAAATGGCAAATCTACAAGCTCACAATGCTTCATAGCGTGTCGCGGTGGGAGCCTGTAGATCAGCTATTTTTGGGGGCAGTTGTTCTTGCCGCTAGTAGAAGGCTGGTTACTGGTCGCACCATCCCCACAACACACGCTGCTCCCCTGGCTTCATTTTTCGGGCACTTCATGTTGGTTCTCTGGCCCCGAATCAGACTGCAGGTCTAAGTTTCAGGTCTACCGTCAGCCGAGTCGTCCACTGAATCGGCTCTTAGGCGTCGCTTTTTACCGAACACAACAAACCGGTCCATTGTACTGGACTTAAAACAAACGGTGCAGCAACCGAGTTAGTTGTCCCTCCAAAAAACACAGTCAAAAGGTTTGTGAACTATGAACTTGGCGGGACGCTCTGTTGATTGGAGCATTGCAATGCGTATTGCGTACGTGACCGTTGCGGGCGAAAATGACAGGTGGTGAGAATTCTGAGAAATGGATTATTTCAGTATTATACATCATTCAAAATTACAAGTATCATGATTTTATAGCAATGATTTACATGAAAGTCAGTCAGTTTGGTCTTCCATATATTTTATTTATTCCCTGAATATTTTTCATCACAGTCATGTTTTTGGCCAGGGGGGGCTTAGGGGGGGCTAAGCCTCCAGCAGGGGGGGCTAGAGCCCCTGCTAGCCCCCCCCTGGCGCCGTCCATGGTATCAGTCCCTGCATCAGTTTGACAGCTATTTTCTGTTATCGGTCGATATTGGTATCTGTAGTCTACTAGTCATCTACTAGTCAGCTGTATACTATCTGTAGATTCTATGTTGGTGTGTTGGTCATCTGTAGTCTACTAGCTGTAGATTCTATGTTGGTGTGTTGGTCATCTGTAGTCAACTAGCTGTAGATTCTATGTTGGTGTGTTGGTCATCTGTAGTCTACTAGCTGTAGATTCTATGTTGGTGTGTTGGTCATCTGTAGTCTACTAGCTGTAGATTCTATGTTGGTGTGTTGGTCATCTGTAGTCTACTAGCTGTAGATTCTATGTTGGTGTGTTGGTCATCTGTAGTCTACTAGCTGTAGATTCTATGTTGGTGTGTTGGTCATCTGTTTTCTTCGAAAGCTGTAGACATTTGTTTCTTGTATTGAAGATGTATGCCTAGTACAAAAGGAGGAAATAAGATAAGAAGAACAACAAAAAAAAATTTTTTCATATCGCTGCATCCCTAGTTTTAATTCATACAGGCGATATAATAGACAGAAATGGATATGAGCCTCGTGTTCTTTGCATCACGGCAGGATCCGTCGCGCTGATGGTGTAAAGGACATGAAAATAGTTTGGAAACCACCACAGTGCGGTACTTGGTAAAGTACCCACCACTGGGTGCTGTGGACTATTATAGCTCTGCTATCTGAGCAGGGAGCACCCCCCTCCTCCCCACTCCATTTGTCTCTTCTCACTACAAACCCTCGCCTCCTTCCAAAATATTTGATCTGCTGATGCCCCCATGCAGCCCTGACACACCGCGCTTGCGCGCACGCATGCGCGCGCACACACACACACACACACACACACACACACACACACACACACACACACACCACACACACACACACACACACACACACACACACACACACACACACACACAACACACACACACAGCATTTCACTGAGAGTGCCAGACATATTGTACCACAGTGTGTGTCTACATGGGTGCAAACTTGCAAGCTTGCCTCCTGTAGCTGAGTGTCTGTGAGAGAGAGAGAGAGAGAGAGAGAGAGTGAGAGAGAGAGAGAGAGAGAGAGAGAGAGAGAGAGAGAGAGAGAGAGAGAGAGAGATTCTACAACAACAAAGGCAGAACGTGCATCTCTCTCTCCTCTGCATGATGATCATGACACACCGACTCAACTCCAGAGCAAGAGCTAAACATGGCCAAGTTTATGCTATACCGCCCACACACTGGCGGATGTACTCATCTGCACATGCATGCGTGCACACGAGCGAGCACACACACACACACGCATGCGCGCACACACACACACACACACACACACACACACACACACACACACACACACACACACACACGCATACACACACACACACACACACACACACGCATACATGGGTATGCAGATGTGCTGGCATAAAGTTAGACACTCTCATGCTCACTGAGTTATACAAATGTGTACAAAATGCTCTCAATTTCAACTTCAATTCAAGGAGCTTTATTGGCATGAGAAAACATAACATTTACATTGCCAAAGCAAATGTTACTATCTTAGATATCCATATTGAAGTCATTAGCGTTATCATTTCATTGACGGAAGTATTTCAATATTTTAGCTTTCAAATCTGTCTCTGATGTGTTGGTACAGTAGACAGAATGTGTCTCTGATGTCTTGGTACAGTTGACAGTATGTGTCTCTGATGTCTTGGTATAGTGGAAAGTATGTGTCTGTCTTGGTACAGTAGACAGTATGTGTCTTTGATGTCTTGGTACAGTGGACAGTATGTGTCTCTGATGTCTTGGTACAGTGGACAGTATGTGTCTCTGATGTCTTGTGAGTAACTATAGCAATTACAGTATTGCCAAAGCACCAAACACAGTAAAAAAAAAAAAATAAAAAAATAATAATAATAATAATATGATGGAAAAACAATATAAATAAAACATTAACTTGTAATAACCCGCAACCCTGCAGCGTGACCAAAACTGGAAAACAACAGACCACAAGTTCAGCAGGGCTTTAATAGTTGACCGGATGTTGTATTGAATTAGAAACATTCCAGAAGTCTTGTAATTGGGGTCCCTGACCGTATGTATATAAAACCTATAGCCAGCATATTGAGCTGTGCCAAAGACTTATCCTGTCACCCTATAAGATCCATAGATGACCCTGACCACTCATGAATCCTGCCTGCACTGACCTCGCTCGCCTCTCTCGCCCATCACGCTTTCGTCTCTCTCCCTCTCCCCAGATCTGTTTTTCTCTCCAACCACCCCCGCATCTCTGTCTGTCTGTCTGCCTGCCTGTCTGTGTCTCTTTCTATGTCTATTATCTATTTGCCTCTCTCCCTCTTCTCTCTCTCTGTCCCTCTCCTCCCTCCCTCCATTGCTCCACTCCTAACCAATCAATGGGTGGGAGCCACAGGTGTAGTGATTTATCAGGCCGCTGTCACTGGGAGAAATTGTAAAAGATCAATTTACACAAGCTGGGCTCGCACCGAGAGTTATTGACATAACATGGTCCATCGGGCGCCTGGACCCCCCCAAGCCCCCCGCTCCACCCCCACCGCACATCATTTTGGTCTATCCCTCGCTCTCCTTCTTTTCCTTGAATGGATTGCCTTTTCGGCCTTTACGTTCAAACCTATAACCTCTCTGTTTCTCCTAGATATTTGATGTTCATTTTAGCTGCCCCGTCATCTTCCTATACAATCCCATTATAACTTAAAACTCCATTTTAACCATGATAGATTCATCAAAAACACCCAGTCTTTTCTTCTGGTAAATGATATTGTGGGCGGGGAATTTAATTTACTGTTCTATTTTCACATGCAACAACAAGCTCATTTGTAATGAGCCGTGTTTTGGCAGAGTTACATATTACATATTACCCATTTTGGCAGGGTAATATTGTTACTAAAACTACTTTTACTGGAAAATGTAACAATATTGCGGTAATATGTAATTTGTTATAGAGCCCGACCGATGCCATATTTTTGGGGCCGATACCGATTTTTGGAAAAAACTACGCCGATGTTACCGATGTTTTGGACCGATGTTTAATAATGAATTAAAATAATAAAAAATACATTTGAAAAACTTCTAAACTCCAAATTTATTTTCTCTTTCAAGTAAACCATAGAATACGACATTGACGTCATTTACTTTTGTGAAATAATTCAATTTCTTTCTTCTTCTGTTCCAGGCATATATCGGCTGATATATCGGCCATATATCGGCTGATATATCGATACGAATATCACTGATACCGATGTCGATATATCTGTATCGATATTGGCCGATATATCGGCATGACCGATATATCGGTCTAGCTCTACTGCCAAACACTCGATATGGGCTTCTGGCATATATGTTTTCAAATGTGGGGTCGGCAGGCTCAACGGTGTTAATTCGAGGGTCCTAGACACAAAACAAGTTTGGGAACCACTGATAGAGGGTATTCAAATTCAATTTTCTGCCTCCTCTCACCTCACCCCGGGTTTCCCATCATTAGCAATGTAACACAAGGAGAACAACACCTATACCGAACGTGTATGTGTGTGTGTCTCAGTCTCACCTGTAACTGAGTGACAACCGCTCCTCCCCGTCTCCCTCCTACTCCGTGTCACAACGCGCGCAGACAGTCACACAGCTCAACTATAACAGTCACACTTGTGCACGCGTGCCGTAGACATACACACACACACACACCTGCACATCAGCGACCCGCATGGGGTTCCGAATACGGTATGATAATTTGATGGTAACAGTAAGTGTTTTATTTTCACTGCGAACCCGCGCACACACATCATCTGCCAGCATTACAGCTGAGCGTTGAGCTGACAGACACCTGCCGCCATGCCAAAGCAGACGAGCACCTGTCACTGTAAAGAGATAGTGTCGCGTAGCAGCCAGGAAAAAAAAACCTCCACAATCTCCAAATGTGCAGTGGTTCCCACACATCTTCATGCAATCGAGGACCGCCAAATGGACATGTATTGAGAGAGAGGGACCAGTTTCTTAATGGTCACGCCTATTGGTTCATAATCGTGGTTATAGGTGCTTGTGGTCGTGACTAGTGAGCAACTACTGTATGGTTGCAACCTGGTCGCAGTTACTTGCTTATGTTTGCGACCAGTTGAGGGGCACGGTGGCACAGTGGTTAGTGCTGTCGCCTCACAGCTAGAAGGTCCTGGGTTCGATTCCCGCTAGGGGCGCTACTGTGGGTGCTGGCGGCGTGTCTGCTCCTCCGCGTCATCAGTGCCCATACCCGAGGCGGGGTTGGTGAAAGGGCCTTTCTGTGTGGAGTTTGCATGTTCTCCCCGTGTCCCCTAGGGTAGATACCCTCACAAAAACATGCAGTAATCCTGGGCTCTAAACTGCCTCCCCCTGTCCAGCCGGGGCGCCTGATGGAGGGGACAGGAACTGGTTGGAATAACGTGTTCCTTCCACGCGCTACGTCCAACCAGGGAAACTCCCCCCTGTCAGGTGAAAAGAAGGCGGCGCGACTCCTCATGCCTTGAAGGAAGCATGAGCCCAGTCTGCTGCCTCCCCAGGTTGGTGGAGGGTGTGTAGAGCCCAGGATCACATTAGGAATTGGCACTGGGTGAAAAAATGGGTTACAAAATCGTGGGATAAAAATTATTAAAAAAAAAAAAAAAAAAGTTTGGACCATTTTGCGCAATAACGCATTACAAATATTTAATTGTGATATTGTAGCAGTGATGCTTTCAGCAGAAATGCAAGCTATATCGCATTATTTTATAAGCCCTAAACATAACCTCCAGCACGGAGCAGTGCATGTTCAACAACCTGGTCGTCCCGCAGAGCCCAGGAGGTGCAGGGCAAAGTTACCCCGTCCCCTTCCCCATGTCGAAGAGTAAGAAAGTGATAACGACCTGGTCGAGTCGATGTGACCTGTTTGCAGCGTGTTCTGTAGTCGCTGTTGTATTTCGCCCCCCTTCCTAGATTTATTAGTCTAACTCTGCGGACCCCCATTTGAAAAGACACGCAGTATGGTACTTGAGTAATTGTAAGCACATGCTGATAATGCAAATGATCATTGATTTCATGTTGGTACGTTCATGAGATGTAGTGACATACAATCTATGCCGTGTTGTTGATTTCATGAGTTAATCCTTCACTTAATTAAAAATAATAGTCTCATTGTCATTACAGATATTTTTACATATACAATCCGTGCTGGGTTAATGTCACTTAATTAAAATAATAATAATAATAAAAAAGCCTAGTAATCATATCGGTCATTGTGATCAACTGTTTATTGCCAACTAGTATTAGCAATATCAGACATGAGTTTGCTGATCTCACATTTAAATTGCAGCCGTCCATAGGTGCCCCGTGAGAGTGGTTTTGAAGGAGTCAAGGGATTCGCACGCCTTCATGACTGTTGTTAGGGCATTCCACATTTTGGTAGCAAAAGGAATCAGGACCTTACATGTGTACGCAATGGCTGAACTTCTTGTATTTCATGTAGACATAGCACCATAGTGTAAATCCATAGTTCATTATATAGCTCTTCCACTATTTCTGGGCTTACGTACAATTCAAGATGACTATTTCTTAATGTATTTGATGTTTTACCAAGTCTTTGTCTGCTTACTGTAAATCAATCTGGATTAAGAGCCTCTGTTAAATGCCTAAATTGTAAACTGTTATGTCACAGGAGATATGCATACAAGAAAGTCACGCAAACTTCATCATCTGACGTGAAACAGCTTTGCCGCTGCGGTCGGGGGTTCCCCACTCACCACACTCCTTCCCAGACCCCCCAACCCCCCACCCCACCCCAGTCAAAACATTCCCCACAAACGGGGTGATGATGTGGGGTAGGGGAGCCGCTGGGCACCCCATATCACGGTCGGTGTAATAATAATAAGCTTCCCCCGCCGCACGCGGCACGCTCGCAGTTAACGCGAGGACAATTGCAGCAATTTCCTCTTTCGCTTAATCATCTGCTTTTTTTTTTTTACGTTTTATTATGATAAGGATGTAACTATAACCGCAGAGGTGAAGTTACATTACAATGAAGTCAGACTGTTTAATAATGTAATCTTAAATTACGCCGTAATTACTGCCTCTTAGTCACTGGGGGTGTGTGGGAGGGGGGGATTCAATCACCGGCCGCTTCCATACTGTACGACACAAAACAGAGCCTTATCAGGGCTATTTTATACGCTGGAAATGAATAGCCTTATAGCCAGCCTGCCTCTCCCCTGCCAGGGGTAATTAGACAGACATAGTCTTCTCTCTCTCTGGCTGTGCACGCGCGCGCGCACACACACACACACACACACACACACACACACACACACACACACACACACACACACACGGCCCAGCTATATCTCCTAGAGGAACATATCCATCATATGGACTTTAGATACAACAACCATTCGCCTGATGGAAGCACTCGGTGTGTGTGTGTGTGTGTGTGTGTGTGTGTGTGTGTGTGTGTGTGTGTGTGTGTGTGTGTGTGTGTGTGTGTGTGTGTGTGTGTGTGTGTGTGTGTGTGTGTGTGTGTGTGTGTGTGTGTGTGTGTGCGCGCGCGCACGTGTGCGTGCGTTGCGTTGCGTTGCATTGCATTGGTCTATGCAGGTATGTGTTTGCAGGCAACTTTTTAGCCAAATCAAAATAGATATATAGCTATATGTTGCCTTTTCCCCTCTACACTGTTTCTACTTTGACGCTGTAGCTGTTTCCCTGCAGACAGGCACTTGCTTCGTCCTGCAGACAGTCCAGAACTTTGTTGTTGTCAACAAATCATGAAAACAAAACATTTGTCGGCCTCAGGAAAGGCAGTGCTAATTTGTGAGGAGGAGGGGGGTGGTTTGGGGTGAGGCAGCGTTTTAGCCAATCTCAGCACAGCCGTCTCCAGCAGATTCATAATGAGCCAATAGAGTGGAGGTGAGGTGGAGTTTGATTATGTTTTACAAACACAGTGTTTGTACACTAAAGTTGCCTCTATTACCTATAAGTTTGTTTTTTTGCCCCCTTTTCTCCCCTGACCTGTAAACTAGTCGCAACCATAAGCAAGTATAGTGCACAACCAGGTTGAAACCTGCAACCTAGTTCGTCGATAGTTGCTGTCTCTCGAAATGTCCAAAATGTTAAAAAATACAACATGCGATTTTGTGATTGTAATCATATTTTAGATGGTGCGAGGCGTTTTGTGCATTTTTGGAAGGATTAAGCATGTAAGTGATTTTCATAAAGAAACTGTCGCATTGCCCCCTTTCATGCTCCATGGAATTGTTTCAGGCTTTTTTCTTGGGTCAGGTCAGCGTTCGCACAAATGCACGCACAAACACAACTGCCCTTTTTGGGTGCATTTGGAACACTGTATGTACGTGTCTTCCCACCTACCTGTGCACATGTGCACACGCATGTGTGTGTGCACAATCATTCACAGTCATCACACGCAGAGTGACACAGATACTAAGATAACGGACGCACACACACGACCACCCCCCCCAAACCCAATTTGTCACTTCTTTTCAAGGGGGTGTGATTTCTTTAGAGGCAAACGCTTCATGCCAGATATTATCATGTGGCAGGGAAATCTAATGCCCCTCAATAGGTTTTCCCATGCAGTGGGGTAAAAAAAAATAGAAATTAGATTTGAGAACTGGGAACTTCATTTGCAGAGAGAGAGAGAGAGAGAGAGAGAGAGAGAGAGAGAGAGAGAGAGAGAGGAGAGAGAGAGAGAGAGAGGAGAGAGAGAGAGAGAGAGAGAGAGAGAGAGAGAGAGAGAGAGAGAGAGAGAGAGAGAGAGAGAGAGAATCCATACTGAAGTGCTGAATCAGCAGCTGCTTTTCTTAACCCATTCCCTCCCTCCCATTCCCATCCTCTGCCTTTTCCCTCTGGCTTGTTTTTTTCTCTCTCACTCTCAGAGAAGGAGACACAAGCAGAGACAGTGAAATCCTCCAGCGACTATTGACAGTTTCTTACTGGCCGCGACCACTGACCGCATTCACAGCTATAGTGTGTGCGTGTGGCCACGATGAGTGAGAAACTATAGTTGCGATCTGGTTGCGACTACTTGCTTATGTAGGTCACGGAAGACCCTAAGACTAAACATTACCTCAAGCACAGAGCAGCGCATGTTCACCAACCTGGTCGTCCCTCGGAGACCAGGAGGTGCAGGGCAAAGTTTCCTCCTGCCCTCAGGCGCGTCTGTTGTCGAGCCGTCCCCTGATTTATAGAAGCTGTACTTGAAACTGACCAGAATAACTGGTCGCGACTACTAAGCAGTGTTGTCGCAACCTGGCTGCTAGTGG
Source organism: Benthosema pterotum (assembly GCA_039105355.1). Classification (NCBI taxonomy): domain Eukaryota; kingdom Metazoa; phylum Chordata; class Actinopteri; order Myctophiformes; family Myctophidae; genus Benthosema; species Benthosema pterotum. Next base: position 16,895,818 of record CM076988.1, read on the forward strand.
ATTCGCTTTCTGGCCACTAGTGGGTCTGCGATCTGGCCGCTAGTGGATTCACGTTCTGGCCATTAGTGGATCTGTGATCTGGCCGCTAGTGGATTTGTGATCTGGCTGCTGGTCGCTAGTGGATTTCGCCCTTCCTGCTCACAAGACTCCTTGTGGATTTCTTCATCGTTCATATGCACATCTATAAAGGAGGAAGCATCCAGCAACCTCTGCCTCCCTTCTCTCTCTCTCTCTCTCTCTCTCTCTCTCTCTCTCTCTCTCTCTCTCCCCCTCCCTCCTCTTTGTTTTCTCGTGGGCTTATATTTTCAACACTGTCTCTTCTCAGCATCAGAGCAGGTGAGAGCGCTTGGAGTGAATTCGCCAGGGGGGAGGTGTGTGTGTGTGTGTGTGTGGGGGGGGGGGGTTGTCGGAGGTCGGAGGAAGATGTGGGAGAGGGGGGGTGTTGCATGACGGAAGCAAATAGGCTGCTGTCAAAACCACTGAGGAAGGTAAACACTATAGAGTACTGCTGTGGTCCTCTCCTCGTCTCTCCTCTCCTCTTCCAAGCAGATCTCACATAATATAGCATACATGAACTGAAATGACATTCCATAGATAAACCACTAATGGAGCCAAAAGTCTGCTCATATGACACTGAGATACCTCCCCCGTTGACGATGACAGAGTGGTGCAGTCTCTATCCAACTTCTAAACAGGGGCGGATCTAGGCATGGGTATGGGGGGGCAATGCCCCACTTAACGCCCAGACTGCCCCACCAAACATGATGGCATGCAAAACAACCCAAGATATTTCAAATTAAAGTGCTTCTATTTAAAATTATTTCAAACACTACTACTACTACTACTGCTACTAACTACAGTTGTGTCACCACTAAACCAACAGCATTTCATCAAACAGAAAACTCTTTGAGTCAGACCTTTAGCTTTATGCATGCTGCGTGTCTGTAGCAACTTCAACAACAACTGATGTTATTATTGATGCTTTACTTGCCCAATAAAAGTCATGTAACTGAAATTTAGAAGTAGTCCCCCTGCCTCTAAACTCTAAAATCTAAACTCAACCACCCCGAAACAGCCACAGTGAAATGCACTTACTGTATAGTGTGTGCTGTGTGGCTATAGTTTATCTACGGAATGTCAACTCCGTTCATTTATACCACATTGTGAGATCAGGCTGCCTCCTCTCCTCTCCTCTCCTCTCCTCTCCTCTCCTCTCCTCTCCTCTCCTCTCCTCTCCTCTCCTCGCCTCCTCTCCTCTCCTCTCCTCTCCTCTCCTCTCCTCTCCTCTCCTCTCCTCTCCTCTCCTCTCCTCAGGGTCAGCTGACACCAGTGAAACACAGACAGTATAACTGGATGAGAGCGAAGCCCCTACAGGGTTGACGATATGAGGGGTGGGCTGCTATATATAAGGGCATCTTACTCCCAGGCGTCGGGCGGGGGGGCTTCCAATTTATCAGGGGGTTGTTTTTTTTTAAAGGTGGAAGGAAGGGGTGAGGGGTGTTGACTGTGTGTGGCTGACCCTGTAGCATGCACACACCCCCACCATATACCATACCCCTGTTACACAAACACACACATCAACTCCCCAGCATCCTCTCCTGTTTTACACTGTAAAGCAAATAGATTTTTATGTCATGCTGTCAGCACGTTGACACGCATGCCCACACACACACACACACACACACACACACACACACACACACACACACACACACACACACACACACACACACACTCCGTGCGCACTGCACCCAAACCACAAACACAGATATACCGCAACAAACAAGACAGCCTAACACATACGCATGCAAACAGGCGCGCCTGCACTCACCCACGCAAACAGACCTACTGAATGCATGCACATTGTGTGTGTGTGTGTGTGAGACAGAGAGAGAGAGATACAGTCTTGACAGCCGAGGTACAGCGATCAGTGGTGTTGGAAAAAGTACTCGTAATTTTATTTAACCATTTATTTCCCAACAGCGTAATTGACGTAATAAAAGTCAGGATCTGCCGATGACCTATTTGACGTAATTATTTAATACCCAATGATTGTGACATTAATATTAGTTGATTAGCATGATCGGCTAATGGCAGGTCTCCCTCATCTAGAAATGATCAAAATCGTCGCGTGCACGCGCATCCAGTATGTCCATCGCTGATCATGATCCAACAATCGGTGCGCCAATGCGCCTTGATTTTACATATTTGTGATCATTAACACTATCGCACCGAGTCCCCCACGTTGATGGAAACAACTCAGTGTTTTGCTGACAGCTGTGACCCGATGAACCGGAAGTCCTCAGTACTATGTGCTGGTTGGCAGCCATTTTCCAGGGGTGGTGTGCATCACTGCCACCACCTGCCATGTAATTCTGTGGATTGTTGATATATTGATTTCAACGGGATACATTTCATTCTGACTGAGATTGTGATTACATTGATCAATTAAATAGCGCTCTGGTAGAGCAAATAAGGCCAATTAAACTAGTAGGGAAAGTCTCAAGTAAAAGCATGAACACAAAATGCTGTGTTAATAAGTTTTCATACCGTTAGGACGTCTGAGGGCAAGAAATAGTGTGCACGCATCCACCTACAGTATGTGGGGCAGCTGTGGTGTCGACTGGCCCTATTCTATAGCAAAGTTTTGAGCCTTAACAGGGGTTGACACTAACACTTGCCCGCTTGCCCGGGGCAAGTAAAAAAAAAATGGTGGGGCAAGTGAAGACTGCTACCTGGTTACCCGATCGGGCAAGTGTCCAACCTTTTGCACTATAACACAACACAACACAAGATAAATTTGTCTTGAAGGCGGTCATTGCACTCTGCCTCTGTGTCTTTCCCTGCTTTCTAGCTATCCACAATTCCAGGCTGGATTTGGGAAACAAAACAGGGAAATTAACACATCAACATGACTATTAATCTTCTACAGTGTAGACCTGGGCTAATTAAGATGATGAATTTTAACTCTTGAGAGTGTAAAAATGAAACCAAATGGACCCGCAAGGGTCCATTTGGTTTCATTTTTACGTTCTCAAGAGTTACATCTGGTTAACCAACTTAAAGGAGAATTCCGGTGGAACAGGCTTTCCTACCTGAATTTCTAGTTGTTAGAACCCAATACAGGTGGTCCAGGTGTCGGCTTGTATAAATACGTTGTTTTGCGGGGACCCCCGACCCCTCCGTAGGCTTATAGCGGGGCCGATGGGCGTTGCTCAAATTCGCCTATTTCCAGCGCAAAAAAAATGCTTTTTTCGCTATGTATCGACTCCTCATGCTTTATATGTTATTGTGAGGCACTGACTTTGCAGCATAGCAACCTGTTTCTATGTGTTTTGCCGTAAAGCGGAACTGCTGCCATAAAGCGGAACTGCTGAGACCCGCCCCCGGAAGTGCCACCAGCACTAGCTTTGTTTACCATAGCCATGCTGCCAGAGCCTCGCTCATTCACCCTGCAGTCTCCGCTGTTGCTGTACGCTTCGCGCACATACATAGAAGATCACTTTATTTAGCAGTGCTATTGTTTTAGCAGCGTTTGATCATGAAGCAGTGTGTTTTTCCCGGGTGTTTGAACAAGAGAAGCCCTGGAACTGCGTAAACTTTGGCTCGCCTGGGAACCCCAAGCTGTGGATTACACCACGACCATCGCAGGTAATTTTTTGTTGATTTATAAGCTATTCTTTACCAAGCCCTTCCCACGTTATCTACAGTAGGTATGTACTGTATGTATTTATCGACATTGTATAGATACTACTGGTAAAAGAAATGTTTTGTGTTATGGTCGCATAGTCATAAAAATATGGGCGAATAGTCATAAAAACAGACTTTGTTTGCTTTCAAAGAAGGGGGATGGTAAGAAGGGTCTACTACAGAACACCACTTCTCCAATGGAGTGCCAAACATTTTCATTGTAAGTGCATCATGTAGTGCAATGTGGGACGAGAGCTGGCCACTACAAAGAAAAGTAACTATATAACTAAAGGTGACTTTTACATATATTTTTATTCCCTTTAGTAAATCATCAGCCAATTGCTTCTGTGGTATTCATGGGTGAATAATGGGATGCAATTGTAATATTGTCATTGCAAAGATGTGTCCTTCTGTAAGCAAATAATTCAATTGTTGATTTATTGTCACATTCTAACTACGATTGGATAAAATTGTATTTGCATTACAATGCTAATAAAGGGGAGATGCCTCGTAGATCAGATTGCTGTGTACTTTGACATTCTTTTCATTACAATGTTTTGTTCTGTTTTTTTCCTTTTCCCTGTAGGAAAGGAGAAGATGAAAATACAATTTTCAGAGGCATCAAAGAGCTACATTCTGAAGTATCAGTTTGAGGCCACGGTACAACTGGAGTTCAGTCTACAACTTCTGCATCGTGTGAAGGAGTTGAGCAAAGCAAAGCCACTGGAGCCTCTGAGAGAGAAAGGGAAAAAAGTTCCCCCGGCCTAATATAGCAAAAGTCCCCAGGCCGGACGTGAGTGAACTAAAGTCCAAGGTTTCACGTAGATTCAGCCATCAGAGGAAATAGATGTGCAATCATTTGCAAGTAAAAGTAATTTTCTTTTCTTCATTACTCAATACAAAGTACGATGCAGTGCAGAATCATTGAATGTCAAATAATATAGTCCCCAAATATAGGATATTCACATTGGAAACACACTGTCCTGTATGCTGGCCAACAGGGTTTTTTCATGTCATCTTGTTTTAGTGTTTTAGTGACTTTTTTTCTTTTCCCAATATTATTTGAAAGCTTATACCATTTAAAAAAAACTTTCATTTATAAGACATTGTTGAAAATAATGTTTATATTTTGGTAAATCATGGATTTCTGTATTCATTATGAAATATGGCGATGCAGTAATAGTTTACAGGGAAATGATTTTTGTTAGACCAGTGTTACCCAAACATCGATAAGAGTACCATGGACCCCTATAAGGATTTTACTTATCCAAAAGAAAATGGTTCTCAAATAATAATTTAGCGTTAGCTGGGAACCCTGTGGAAGTCCAACAAAAGACCCAATATTGTGAAACAGTAGATTATTTTTTGCAAGTTATTAGTAAATGAACACTTCAACTGCACATAATTTGACTTTATTTTCTTGATGGACTATCACATGGTGTTGACGATTTCACATGAGCCACAACAATAGAGTCAATAAGGTGGGGTGGTTTGAAATACATGTAACTGCTAGACAAAGGCCATCATCAAATGAATAGAGATAGGTGGGACACAATACAAAATAATTGCAATGGCTGTATAAAAAGAGGTAGATGTGTGTAGTGCAATATGTGATTGTGTATCGCAGGAATCTAAACAAGGGTCCAATGATATGCATCAATGACTCAATGGATGTTGTTTAGTGTAGAGGCCAAGTGTATTTTGCTCTGAGATCTCCAGCTTCCTCTACAAATCCATGGTACAGTCCTGAATCCGAGGGGTATTTTCTTCTTACGGCACCAACGACACAGCAAGGCAGAATAACACGGTTTCCAGCTCCAAGCTTTTCACCTTTCAGCAACCACTCCAGAAGAATTCTGTAGGAGGCCAGCCGGCACTGACTGTGGAGAGAAGAAGCACATTAGCCTACTGTTAGACAATGATATTGTTGTATAAAAACATTTCACATTACCACATTACAAACATATACACACACACATATATATATATATATATATATATATATATATATATATATAGAGTCAAAGTACACAGCAATCTGATCTACGAGGCATCTCCCCTTTATTAGCATTGTAATGCAAATACAATTTTATCCAATCGTAGTTAGAATGTGACAATAAATCAACAATTGAATTATTTGCTTACAGAAGGACACATCTTTGCAATGACAATATTACAATTGCATCCCATTATTCACCCATGAATACCACAGAAGCAATTGGCTGATGATTTACTAAAGGGAATAAAAATATATGTAAAAGTCACCTTTAGTTATATAGTTACTTTTCTTTGTAGTGGCCAGCTCTCGTCCCACATTGCACTACATGATGCACTTACAATGAAAATGTTTGGCACTCCATTGGAGAAGTGGTGTTCTGTAGTAGACCCTTCTTACCATCCCCCTTCTTTGAAAGCAAACAAAGTCTGTTTTTATGACTATTCGCCCATATTTTTATGACTATGCGACCATAACACAAAACATTTCTTTTACCAGTAGTATCTATACAATGTCGATAAATACATACAGTACATACCTACTGTAGATAACGTGGGAAGGGCTTGGTAAAGAATAGCTTATAAATCAACAAAAAATTACCTGCGATGGTCGTGGTGTAATCCACAGCTTGGGGTTCCCAGGCGAGCCAAAGTTTACGCAGTTCCAGGGCTTCTCTTGTTCAAACACCCGGGAAAAACACACTGCTTCATGATCAAACGCTGCTAAAACAATAGCACTGCTAAATAAAGTGATCTTCTATGTATGTGCGCGAAGCGTACAGCAACAGCGGAGACTGCAGGGTGAATGAGCGAGGCTCTGGCAGCATGGCTATGGTAAACAAAGCTAGTGCTGGTGGCACTTCCGGGGCGGGTCTCAGCAGTTCCGCTTTATGGCAGCAGTTCCGCTTTACGGCAAAACACATAGAAACAGGTTGCTATGCTGCAAAGTCAGTGCCTCACAATAACATATAAAGCATGAGGAGTCGATACATAGCGAAAAAAGCATTTTTTTTGCGCTGGAAATAGGCGAATTTGAGCAACGCCCATCGGCCCCGCTATAAGCCTACGGAGGGGTCGGGGGTCCCCGCAAAACAACGTATTTATACAAGCCGACACCTGGACCACCTGTATTGGGTTCTAACAACTAGAAATTCAGGTAGGAAAGCCTGTTCCACCGGAATTCTCCTTTAACTGGGGACCACCTAGAACCTGGGGGGCAAGTGACCATGACCTGAGGGCAAGTAGAACCTGACTTGCACTTGCCCGATGGGCAAGTGCCTCGGAGACCTTAGTGTCAACCCCTGCTTAATAACTCCAGAAGATCAAAGATCTCGTTTTGGACAGCCCATAGTTTCCCACGGTATATTATGTACATGAAATGTATGCCCTCCCTTTTGACTGTCTTAGCCACATCTGCTTTAAAGCCTGATGTCTGAAACTCGATTTAAAGCCTGATGTCTGAAACTCGATTTAATACATGAAACTTTTGCATTGTACATTGGGTTTTGCATTACAATCAACACTCTTCACCATCGCCTCTCCATCTCTCTCTCTCTCAACCAGACGCTCTCTCGGGACCCGTGCATATGCCAGTGCAGTGTTTATTATGGACTGCTGTTTGTTTTTATTTTATTTTATTTATTTTTTGTTGTTGCTATTTGCATCCCCTTGCATTCCTGGCACTCTTTCAATTTTCTCTAGTCTCTTAGCCTCTAAGCCTCCCTCTCTCCCTCCCCCTTTGCCATCTCCACCCGAACCAAACCTTCTCTCCTCCTCCTCCTTTTCATCCACTCCCTCCAACCCCCTGCCCCCCCGCCTCTCTCTCTGTGTCTCTGACTTGGGCTCTCTCCCATCCACTTACCATTTTTCTTCCCTGTGTCCTTACACAAACAATTCATCCTGAGTCTTTTTTTATTTTATTCTCCCATATATATATATATATATATATATATATATATAGAGAGAGAGAGAGAGAGAGAGAGAGAGAGAGAGAGAGAGAGAGAGAGAGAGAGAGAGAGAGAGAGAGAGAGAGAGAGAGAGAGAGAGAGAGAGAGAGAGAGAGAGAGGTAGGTGAGAGGCGAGAGGGGCTTATATTAATTCCTCTGTCCTGCTTCTAAAGTGCTGGGAGAGAGAGAGAGAGAGAGAGAGAGAGAGAGAGAGAGAGAGAGAGGGAGAGGGAAATGACCCCCCGGGTCCTTTTAGAGTGCGCTCAGCGGCTGCCTGCTTGGAAGGGGAGACTGAACATTATTAAATACGTGCTTAGACAACCTGCCCACCGCACCACAGAGGGAGAGAGAGAGGGAGAGGGGAGAGAGAGGGAGTGCTTAGACAACCTGCCCACCGCACCACAGAGAGAGAGGGAGAGGGGGAGAAAGGGAGAGAGGGGGAGTGCTTAGACAACCTGCCCACCACACCACAGAGAGAGAGGGAGAGGGGGAGAAAGGGAGAGAGAGGGGGAGAGCTTAGACAACCTGCCCACCACACCACAGAGAGAGAGGGAATGGGGGAGAAAGGGAGAGAGAGGGGGAGAGCTTAGACAACCTGCCCACCACACCACAGAGAGAGAGGGAATGGGGGAGAAAGGGAGAGAGAGAGGGGAGAGCTTAGACAACCTGCCCACCACACCACAGAGGGAGAGGGGAGAAAGGGAGAGAGAGGGAGAGAGCTTAGACAACCTGCCCACCGCACCACAGAGAGAGGAAGAGGGCGAGAGAGAGGGAGAGGGGGAGAGAGAGAGAAAGAGAGGGAGGGGGTCAAATTGACCACCCTGAGAAAGGTGGCATTTAGAGCGCCACACTTCTGTGCCACGGGTGGCATGTCAAAGAAGAGTCCTTGGCCAAGACACTGAACCCCAAATTGCTCCTGATGTGCTGGTTGTATCTTGCATGGTGTAAGCTGAAATAGCTGTGTGAATGGGTGGAAGTAATGCGCTTTGAGTAAAGGCACTATATATACAGTAAATGCAGATACTTACTGTAAATGGCAGAAAATAAACATTTTTTGTTTATTTTCTAAATACTAATTACTTGTTCGGGTACTGCAGTGGCAGCCACTCGCCAAACTATCACTATATATACACTGCCCCCTGGCGGTGGGTGAGTTATAGACCTGCGGACTATTTCATGGAAACTCCATGGAGTGAATCCTAGACCTATAATTAAGTTTTCATATACCGGTAAACTTTTCAGACGCTTGACTTTTGTACCCTTTTAGTCTTGTGCTGTAATGCATGTAACTGATTGTGTCTGAAGGGAGAGACAACAAGGAAAAAAGCCGCATCACATTTCATTTAATATGCGGAGGAATCCAAATCGATAAAAAGAACACGGTATCAACTTTTAAATGGCCAGCGGACCTCGGCTGACCCCCGCGCTCCACTTTCCTTTCACCGCGCGGTTCCCTCGCTAAAGACAAATCAATACGCGTATGCAACAACGTTTCAGACGTATACTGCGGAATGCCTCGAAATAAACTCGGCACATGATTGCTATATTCCAACGAGCGCCACCCCCCACCCTCCCCCCACCCCCCACCGCGTCCTTTTAGCTGGCTTTGCATAATGGGATGAACAGCGTGCCGTACGAGCCCCGCTGACCCGGCGCTTTGCCGTGGCTAGACCTCTGTGTAGGAGAGAAGGAGTTCCAGGCTGGACATTTTGACCCCGTTTTTCTGTTATTCCGACAAGACAGAAGGCCCTGACCCGCTCTGACTCTCCTGGGACACACAACACGCATGCATACAGTAGTCGGTTCTGTTTATTATTGCAGTGGAAAGCGATATACCGCTTCGTCCCGATAACAACAACACGTAGGTCGCCCTGTAGTCTAAATGTCTTACCATCTGCTGTCTGAGCGCATGTTCCTCAAAGTCACATTACTGAAATCTACAGATTATTTGCGAACGCAGTGTCTTACTTGCTCGTTTTAGTTGCGTGCGGAAAGTGAATGCAGTTTACGTGCCCAAATATGGAGTGTGTAACACATGTCACTCACTCACTCACTCACTCACTCACTCACTCACTCACTCACTCACTCACTCACTCACTCACTCACTCACTCACTCACTCACTCACTCACTCACTCACTCACTCACTCACTCACTCATTTCTGATATAAGCCAGATTTCTGCCTGGCTTATATTGTAAGTGGCTCACTGTGTTTGTGATGAAATGCCAAACGTCGAACGTGTCTGTGTGACACACTCCATATTTGTATACCTTCACCAAGAACTCCAAAATCTGTCCAGAATCCACATTTGGGCAGCCTGTCAAAGAACTTCATATATGGCAGTTCCAGATTTGGGCATGCCAGACAATAGGTCTAACCCTACGTTTTAACGGCGGGGGAGGCGGGCGATGATTAAAGCGACGTCGCCCGACATCCATTATTTCTCTATGGGAGCCGCCGATTCGGGCGACAGCAGCAGAATGGGCGACGTCGGCCGACGAGGGCGGGTGGCGTCGCCCGGAAAGATAAAAATTGGTGAGCTTTTAGGCCGAATCGGCCGACGTTTGGCCAGGGATAACCAATCAGAGCCAAGTGCTGCTTTTTTTGCCCTCAACCCGAAACCATTCGGCACAGTTTGGTTCCTAGTTCCGTCCCACTTCCTCCTCCACCATACTATTTTTTTCAGTGCACCACAGCACCGTCGTTTACAGTACTCATTTTGCATGCCATTCTAAGCGAGAATTTACGGTAATGAACGTCGACGTTGCTGATATCGGGCGACGTTTTTTTTGTCCATCACCCACCGTTAAAACGTAGGGTAAGGCTTTGAGATGTAGTTTTTTTTAAGGTTATAGGGTTTAGGAACCCAGCCAGGGACGTACACACAAAGTTCCTAAATAAAGTGGTTGAACAGATAGCAGCTAATCTGACAGATAGCTGCGGCTAATACAAAAGCCTCATTTTGCGTTGCCTTTGTGCTGCTGTCGCAGCATTGCGATGACGGCATGCATTAGCGTGTGCCACGGTCGGCCACGCAGCGGGCAACGCTCTCGTAAACCAAGGAGAATGAGGAGCCCCGCTTTCACTGCCCCCCCCCACCCGCTTATGATGTCAGTGGTACGGCCGTATATATAAAAAACGTGCACGGTGACATCATCATGCACCGGGGCCGCTGTTTCCTTCTTTTTTTCTCCTCTTGCTGCCCTGCCCGCCCGCCTGTGTGAATCAATTTAGCCGAAAGCTTTTATCCGACACAACGAGCAAATCATCGACCCCCCCAGCTATGGCTAGAGTCCGAACCTCACCGTTATTGTTGAGTTGAGGCGCGTGCATACTGTATCTGTGTGTGTGGGTGTGCACATGTGTTGTCGGGGAAGGGGGGTGTATGTGGGGTTGTCATGAGGCTTGGTTTCGTGCCGGGAAAGAAAAAGGAAAAGGAAAAAAAAAGTTCAGCGTAGCCTCCGGGCACGCTGGTATCGAAATTTGAACCTGTGACCCCTCAGGATGTCACGGATCCAGGGCCCCCGCAGGCCCCCCCTCCTGTGTGTGTGTGTGTGTGTGTGTGTGTGTGTGTGTGTGTGTGTGTGTGTGTGTGTGTGTGTGTGTGTGTGTGTGTGTGTGTGTGTGTGTGTGTGTGTGTGTGATTGGCCCAGTGCCGCTCTACTACGCTGCTCTATGGAAGGATGGAAAGAGGGAGGGAGGGAAGGAGGGCAGGTTCACAAGGTTTTGGGGTCCCGGCCTGAGCCTCTGGTGGTTCTGCGGGGGATTAGGAGGCTGCTAAAGGTCTGGGCCTGCTTCTGTGCTCTTCTCCTCTCTCTCTCTCTCTCTCTCTCTCTCTCTCTCTCTCTCTCTCTCTCTCTCCATCAACCTCTCCGATCCCTCCAGGCGATCAGCATCAGGCTGCCAGTGGATAGAGAGAGAGAGAAAGTGAGAGTCCAAGAAAGATGGCTTCTCTCTCTCTGTCTCTCTCTCTCTCTCTCTCTCTCTCTCTCTACTTCTCTCCATTTGCCTCCTCTGTCTTCTTTCTTCCATCGTTCTCCTCTTAGTAAGGGCAATTTATCAGGTATTTGATGAGTCCCACTTCAGAGACGTTAGGACGTCATATTTTATGTGTTTACATCCACTTAGAAATGTAGGCCTATGTGGAAGAAATGCAAACAAAAGCAGTAAAATATGTCGCATGATATTGTTTGGTCTGTCTCTTTAATAGCAGCACCTCACCAGACTCTGAATCGCAGGGGGGGGGGGGGGGGGGTTGTATTTTTTAAGGTGGTGATTCAGGGCTGGAGCCAGGCAATATAAGACATTTCTTGGTAACGATGTAGTCCTCCAAATTTTCATACCTTGCCCCAACTATCTGTTCTCTCTCTCTCTCTCTCTCGGTTGCTGGCTGTGAAAGGCTAAGAGGCTACAGGGGAGGCTGTCTGTGTCTCAGTGCGCCTTTATAGTATAAATGAGGGGACCTGCTCTCCTCTCTGAGGCTTTCAAATCAATAACTCATCTCTGTTTTGTTTCCCTCTCTCTCTCTCTCTCTCTCTCTCTCTCTCTCTCTCTCTCTCTCTCTCTCTCTCTCTCTCTCTCTCTCTCTCTCTCTCTCTCTCTCTCTCTCTCTCAACTCTGCTGCCATCCACTGCCAAGCTAAAGGGCTCATAATGTGCAAATAAGGACCCGACCAACTTCTTTTTCATGATTCACACTTCTTCCACATAGTGAAGTAGAGGAGGGTGTTGGGTGGAGGTGGATGTGGGCGTGGGAAGGCAAAGGGGTGATGGATGCTGCTGAAGCAGTGTGCCTGGGGTGGAGGTGGGGTCCACAAAGCCCTCCCTCCCTCTCTCTGGCACAGTGCAGAGTTGGCTATAGCTTTAGCTATATACAGGGTACAGCCACAGCTGACTCATTTTTTTTAAAGGATAGTTCAGATTTTTCGAAGTTAAGCTCTATTAAAACTTGCTGTTACAAGATAGACTTTGCACATGCACCCGGCCTACTGTGGGCTTCACACAACAGACCAGCAACACGTGCACCAAGGCCCTAATATACCTTAGAGTGATGACCAATTTAGTGCTTTTTTCAGACATCCATTTCTAACAAACACACAATGTTGAAAATCAGTGGAATTATCCTTTAGTTGTTTATATGGATGCAGCAATTTCAATTTGCTGATCACGTCCTTTTCAAACGATCAGATTGAGAGTAAACTGAATATTGTGCTTTTTGGAGTCTATTATATTATTATTGTGATATGGTATAAGTCATATATGTCCAACTCAAGGCCCGGGGCAAAATCAGGCATGTGAATCAATTACCTTCAGCCCGTGGAATGATATTTAATTACTATTAGAACTGGTCCTCTGGTATATCGCATGCACCATGATGAGACACTTGCTTTAATTCAATCTGCAATTGCATTGTAGGTAACTTTTCATAGTGCTGCTGTTTTATTTCTCTATGATGTAATCTTCACTGCTCTACTGTGTCCCTAATGTCTTGTCTATGCATTCTTGGTGAGCCAAAGATGAATTTCCACCCTGGTGGACAATAATTTAAATATACAATAAATGTATTATTATTACTGTTTTCTTTTTTTTTGTCATTTGCCAGGTACGCCCTATTAAACTGGTGCCCGTCGACCTTGACTTTTTCTATTTTGGCCCGCTGTGTATTTGTGTTTGACATCCCTGGCATAATATAGGAGTACATACAGTACATGTGTGTTGGCAGTGTGTAATCTGGATATGAGTTTGACCTATTGGAAGCAGTTGACAACCAGGTGAACAAACTTCATTTCTCCATTGCTTTGTATACCTTTGTACACTTGTTTTCTTTAGCATGCTCCTAATTCTATTCATTTCTGTGAACATGCACTACAGACACACACAACTTGAATGCACAAGTTATGAAAGACCCCAAAATCCCTTTGGGGAAACCCTGGCCCTTATCATTCCATGCGGAGCGGGTAGAAAACACACAAAATAGCCTGTAAAAAAGCAAAGGCTTTTTTAACTCTTTAAGCAGTAAGCGTAATTAACTTATGTACTGGTGCCAATGTTCTGCCCTCTGAACCAACGCAAAGCCAAGGAACATACTGTCATGTACAGATGTATGGTAGAGATAGTGCCTAGGTGAAGCGTGTGTGTGCACGCACGCACGCACGCACGCACGCACGCACGCACGCACGCACGCACGCACGCACGCACACGCACACACACACACACACACACACACACACACACACACACACACACACACACTAAAAAGCAGCTCACATAAACGTGTCACATAAACAGCTTTGTGACACTTTATCTTGTAGCCTACCTTAATTTGAGTTCAACCAAAAACAAATCCATTGCTTCTGTGTCGAGAGGTATACAGTAAGCTCTATAACAACAGTGCAAGGTGCACAGATGTATTGGAGCCTAATATGCCATATATTCGGTATAAAATATGTATTTGTATTCGAAATATTCGATATTCGTTCAGGGTTGACGGAATATTCGACTGTCATATTTGGCCAATATTTGCAGGCCTAACACACAGGCGCACGCGCACATAGACTCTCTCTCTTCTGTCTGGCCACACAATGCTCACATGCCGCTCTACAACGGATTATCTCTTGTCCCTTCAAATGAGAAGGACATTTTGAATTCTACTTTCCGCCACGGATGCATGTATGGCAGCGCTTTTATAACAGTCTCTACACAGGTGTCTCCTTGTGAGAGAGGGAGGAAGGGGGGGTGGGGGGTGGGGGGTGGTTGAGGAGAGAAAGATGCCTTAATTGAGTTATGCAAATAAGGCGTCAGCCCCGTAATCCCCTGGCTATGCGCGTTGCCACCAGAGAACATATACTGTAGCATGAACATCTGTGTCGGGGCTGAGGAGGACCATCCTGTTCACTTTCAATATACCTACGCTATGAGTATGCTCACACACCACACACACACTTACACACACACACCGGCACGCACACACACGTACAGTAATGGTATACAGTGTATCACGGCAACGATCCGTGTTCTCTCCCTCTGTGTGTGTGTGTGTGTGTGTGTGTGTGTGTGTGTGTGTGTGTGTGTGTGTGTGTGTGTGTGTGTGTGTGTGTGTGTGTGTGTGTGTGTGTGTGTGTGTGTGTGTGTGTGTGTGAATTAAGTTTTCAGCTGTCAGCAGCGGTCTCCTTCGGTTTTCAATCACAGTGGATTTTCCCTGCCAGTAAACCTGCAGCTATATGGCTTTTCCTGTACGTAGGAGGCGTGTGAGTGTGTGTGTATGTGCGTGCATGTGTGTGCGCACATAGAATTTACGATCGTGGTGACAGACTTGCCTGTGTGTGTGTGTGTGTGTGTGTGTGTGTGTGTGTGTGTGTGTGTGTGTGTGTGTGTGTGTGTGTGTGTGTGTGTGTGTGGTATGCACTGACTGCGATTAAAGCAGGATGCAGTGATTTGGGTGATTTGTAAAACCCTCTGGGTCCTCCAAGTAACATGTGCACATGCACACACTCTGAAACTAGTTTTTTTTTTTTACCCCAGGGGCTCAATGGGGGACAGGGAGGAACTCCACACACACCAAAAAGGGAAAAAATAACAATATTTTAATTAAGTGAAATCACTTACTATAGCTTTAATTGTTAAGACCTTAATTGAATACTTTTGTATACGGTGATTAACTATTAAGGTACCTAAATGATATTCATGAAACTGCAATCCTAAAACACGAATGTCTTCACAAGTATTGTATTACTATAACATGCGTGAGTGTGTGTGTGTGTGTGTGAGTGTGCATGTGCGCTCGTATGTCTGGTGTTAGTGGTGTCCAGACAGTACGTAACATGTATTATCCATTGTTTATTCATAAGTTCTGTCTGTGTGGGAGTTTGTTTATGTGTTGTGGTCGTTGGTAGACATGCTGCTTGTGTGTGCTTTATTCTGTTCCCCCATTGCTCTACCAGATTTAGATTTACGTGTCATTGTCGTGATTTTTTTAATAGGGCTTTGTCATTTTATACTGGATATTTGTCTATTTGTGTGTGTGGGGTGTGTGTGTGTGTGTGTGTGTGTGTGTGTGTGTGTGTGTGTGTGTGTGTGTGTGTGTGTGTGTGTGTGTGTGTGTGTGTGTGTGTGTGTGTGTGTGTGTGTGTGTGTGTGTGTGTGTGTGTGTGTGCCATTTTTCAAGAGTCACAGGGCTGCAAACAAATATTCCATTCGAACACTTAAAGCAAACAAATAACCAAATTATATAGATAGAAAATATAGAGTTGTGCAAGAGGCAGAAGTTATAGTTTTACCATGCAACGTTGCCGTGTGGAAACGAGAGCTGGGTTAAAATTTAAAATGCGTCGTTCATTCAACGCGTGGCGAGCTTTTAGATCAGTTGTATTTATCACGCGATGCTCCGTGTGCAGAATATAGTCTACAGCAACGTGCACACAGACATAAAAGGGGGCTACAGCCCCTGCCCTTTTACATGTCTAAAACACAGAAGTGCCCTCTTACGGGCTGTTGCCTCTGACTCCTTTAACACACTGTTTACACGGACCTGCGTCGACACAGACCACAGTCAGACTTTCGGCAGCACAGTTGACTAACTTGCTCGGTAGAAAGCAGTTAATCGCAGCTTTGTGACACGTTTATCCTCATGTATTCCACCTTAATTTGATTTAAACCAAAAACAAATGCATTGCTTTGATTATTATTTCCTGTTTTGTGTCTATAACTGCGCTCTGTACGAGGTGCTGCACAGATGTATTGCAGCGAAGCGTCTTCTCATAATAAGTCCCTGCAGGCTTGTATGCTATTAAGATAATTATGAATCATTCATTTGATCTCGCAAGAGATGACATTTCTTAGACTCAGTCAGCACCGCGTATAAAGAAAAGGGAAAGTTTTACTGAACAAAAGGCTTCCAGTAGCAGCCTAATACGTTGTATGTGATATATAAGATATACTGTGTATATTTGTATTTTGAACTGTTAATTTCCAATTTTCATTACTTTTACACTACATCTCAGAGGCAAATATTGTTTTTCAGTACATTTAAAAAATAGTTACTACTAGTTAGTTTAATGTCAATATATTTGTTGTAATTGTACTTGCAGGGAGATAAATGAACTGAGTGATCCTATAATACTGTGTCCATGGGTTGTGTTGCATCTACGTGGGTGTATCATGAGTATGGCTCAATATATACATCTCTTTTATATAGGGGGGGTGTGCGCGCACACGTGCATGCGCTAGATGAGTCAGTCAGGACTGCCATGTTGAGTTGACCTCTTGACTATTGGAGAGAGAGGGAATGGGAGAGAGAGAGAGAGAGAGAGAGAGAGAGAGAGAGAGAGAGAGAGAGAGAGAGAGAGAGGCAAAGAAGGTGAGAGGGAGAGAAAGAAGGTGAGAGGGAGAGAAAGAATGAGAGAGAGGCATAAAGATGGTGAGAGAGGGAGAGAAAGAATGAGAGAGGAGCAAAGATGGTGAGAGAGAGAGAGAAAGAAAGAATGAGAGAGGCGCAAAGATGGTGAGAGAGAGGGAGAGAAAGAATGAGAGAGGCGCAAAGATGGTGAGAGAGAGAGAGAAAGAATGAGAGAGGCGCAAAGATGGTGAGAGAGAGAGAGAGAAAGAATGAGAGAGGCGCAAAGATGGTGAGAGGAACACCAAATGGTTGAGACGGTCTTGACGGATGTCCCTGCCATGTGTTATACAGTATCTTGTTGCTAGGGTGACCCTCCCTCTTTGTGTGAGACAGTCCCTCATTTCCAAGACTTTTCAAGCGTCCCACAATTGCCACTATATTTCCACTCTACAATCTCTTGTAGATAGGAATTGAAGTCATTCTTTTTGGAATATTGACAGGGTAGGGGCGCTGCTGTGGGTGCTGGCCACGTGTCTCTTCCTCTGCGCCATCAGTGCCCAAACCTGAGGCGGGGATGACGAAAGGGCCTTTCTGTGTGGAGTTTGCATGTTCTCCCCGTGTCCCCTAGGGTAGATACCCTCACAAAAACATGCAGTAATCCTGGGCTCTGAACTGCCTCCCTTCTGGCCAACCAGGGCGCCTTATGGAGGGGACTGAAACTGGTTGGAATAACGTGTTCCTTCCACGCGAAACTTCCCCCGCAGGTGAAAAAAGGCAGCTTGGACTCCTCATTCATTGAAGGAAACGTGAGGGTGGGTTGAAAAAGTGGGTTGCAAAATCATGGGATAAAAATATATATTTAAAAAAGCACATCAAGATGTCCAGCAGGCTGTGGTGGAATTCCCAAAAAGTTGTCCAGTTGTTAAAAAAATCCTTATTGCTGTTTCCCCTACCCCCATAAACTTAGAATGGGATGTTGTTGTCAGTAGTGTGCTGTATATGTGTCTATGCCACGGCATAGACACACATACAGTACGCAATCCTCTTGTGTGGCGTGAAAACGGTTAATAGTTTGACTACAGCCATAGACATAGACAGAGGGAAGGAGTGAGAGAGGGCCATGCGGTGTAGTGACTCTTCATACACCCCCACTGTGCACGTGCACGCACACACACATGCGCACACTTTCTCCGCCTCCCCAGCCCTCCCTCCATCAACCCCCCGGTGAGTCACACGCCCAGCGTGAGTGTACAGGCCTCTACCCACAACCCCCTGCTGCTTGTTTAGAGCAACAACAACAACAACAACAGCAGAGGGATCACAGAGCGCCCAGATATATGAGAGAGAGAGGGAGGATTAACTCAAAATCCACCATTGACGTGGATCAGCCATTAGCGTCAATTAAATGATATATAAAACAATTGCTCAACGCTATACGCCATTGCTGTTGATCGCCGCCAAATTACTCCTTTACAGTGGGTAACAGGAAGGCTGTGCCCCCCAATCCAACACGAACGCGTGGAACCGGAGCAGTGGTTTTCAACCTTTATGATACCAGGGCCTACTATTTATACAGAATTTGATGACAAACGGCCCAGCATTTGATGACATTGATTTTAGCCCAAAACTAAAGATTCCTTTTGCTTTTGTCCACAATTCCAGGCTGTATTTGGGAAACAAAACAGTCAAACTTACAGATCAAAATGACCATTAATGTTCTACATTCTCCAGTTGTGTAGACTTGGGCTAATTCATATGTTGAATATTGAATATTGAGTGTGTAAACATGAAGCGTAAAAATGAATCCAAATGGACCCTTGCGGATCCATTTGTTTTGTTACGCTCTGAAAGAGTTACATCTGGTTAGACCACCCGTTGAAACCCCCTGCCTTAGAGTATAGGCAGAGTTGCTTAAACTCTGTTCGCTTCATGGGTTCAGTCCAATGGTCCTGGACCTGAAGTAGGCAGAAATGCATTGGACTCAGGAAACAGCACAGCTTCATTTGACTTAAATCCCTTTATGAGTGTTTTGTAGTAGTAGTAGTACTAGGGTAGTAGTGCTATTATATACAGTAACACCAAAAGAGGATCCCCTATGAACAGGGATGCCCTTACTGTAACTATTTTTGTCTCGAACTTAGAGGAGCAACTCGGGAGTCGGGATGTTACGTGCTGCTCCCAAAATGCGGTGACCCGTTTCGCCAGATGGATAAAAGACGAATGCATGAATAACTTGTTACTGCTTTTCTCTTTTTGGTTAGCCGACACAGTTTCTGCAGGAACTGCTTTTCTAATTGATTTTGTCCCGTCAAGTGGGTGACTTCCATCCTTTTTTCCCGATCCATTTATATTATTTATTAACTATGTTTGACATAGTCTTTGCTTTTCTCATGCTTATCAAAAGCTTGGTGACTAAATTTCTTTGTTCCTGTTTAAAAGGTGCCATTTTTGTGTGTGTGCGCATGTGCACGCAAATGCACGTCGTGCACGCACATAAAGCAGGCACAAAATGTGCGCGCCCACTCGACACGTATGCACAAACGTGCACCCACACGCCACCTCTAGAATCCCATTAAGACGTCTTTAAGAGCGTCTAATGGAAATTGATCAGTGATTAAGATCGTTTTGCGTTGCGGTCCAATTAATCAATCCCCCGCAGTGATTGCGAAGGCAGGTTTGGAAGGCCGGAGGGAGGGAAGGAGGGAACCGCGGTCGGTCGGGCGGGCGGTCGGTCGACCTCTGGCGACTTGGCGGCGTAAACCTCGGTGCTCCGTTGGGGGCTGGACCGCCGGCGTCGGTTGATGGTCAGTGTGGAATTCTAAACAGCCCCGATTTCACCTTCATGTAGCATCGTTAGAGACTTCTGAATGATTTCTGACACAGAGCAAGATGGGGGGGGGGGGGGGGGGGAGAGAGGGGGGAGAGGGAGAGAGAGAGAGAGAGAGAGAGAGAGAGAGAGAGAGAGAGAGAGAGAGAGAGAGAGAGAGAGAGAGAGAGAGAGAGAGAGAGAGAGAGAGAGAGAGAGAGAGAGAGAGAGAGAGAGCATTCACTCAGGACACAGAAGCAATTTTGGTGTTTTAAAGTGCAAATACCATACATTCTGAACATTCTTTTTAATACTTAATATCATGCTGTATATGTCCCTCATGCTCATTTCTAATGGTTTGAGTGAGCCTCAATTACCACTGTGACCACCACTGCATACCACCAGTGCTTATCATTTCTTTCTGGACTTTGAAAGCAGTTTTAGCTGCAGTACCACACTGTCCTGAGGTGGTGGGGGCGCTGATATGCAGACAATTTAATATTTCAATCGTTATAATACTGATGCTAGATAAAACCACACTTGCAGTCAAAAATCTCTATAAGTATCTAAATTGAACGTGCTTTTCACAAAAGAATGGATTAATTAGAAAAAAAACTTGGAAAGTTTGCGAGACGGAATGATAGCAATCTGCCTAAGAAACAGAACGCTCTAATGGCGCTCCTTAATATACATAACTCGGCCATGGCTTTGGCGACGAGGTCTAAAAATTGCAAGAATGTTAAAGAGCACAGTGTGTTGTGTGTTATCTCGATGATAGCATGCTGACTTTATGATTATCTTAATGAGTTAATGTTGTGTCTAACACCTTCTCTTCTCCCTGTTCCTCCTCCTTCACCCTGTTGCCTTGGACAGGCTGTAATTTACTGTGTGTGTGCGCGTGTGCGCGTGTGTGCGCGTGCGCGCGCTGAGGAGGAATTACTGCCTGTTCCAGATATATACGTCATCCTCTCCTGTAAGTGTGTGTGTGTGTGTACGTGTGTGTGTGTGTGTGTGTGTGTGCGCGCACACACACACACACACACACACGTCTGATTGTGCATGTCTACTTGTGTGCAAGCAGGCACTCATACAGTTGTATTTCTGTGTGTGTGTGTGTGTGTGTGTGTGTGTGTGTGTGTGTGTGTGTGTGTGTGTGTGTGTGTGTGTGTGTGTGTGTGTGTGTGTGTGTGTTGTGTGTGTGTGTGTGTGTGTGTGTGTGTGTGTGTGTGCGCCTGCTTTGGCACATGCACACTTTGACATTTGGCATGTGATCAGAAATCCTGATGATCCTGATGGGCAGATGACATCATTTTCAAATGATTTGATCGGGACGGGAGCAAAAAAAGCTTGATAGGTTAATCCCTGGTATCAATATTTTAGATATGGTGGTATTATAGAATATTCGTTTGCCACATAATCTGTGTTTTACGCTTTTTATTCCATTGGTTGTTCCTGCTTAATCCGTTAAACCCAACTTTTCCTTTATGTTTAATTTGCCGTTGTTTGACTATTATCGTAAAATTGCGACTTTGTCGTGGACAATCGTGGCGAGGTCGACCCATTATGATGACGTAACCGGAAATCAAGGTGTGCTGTGGGCTGCAAGGGCTTCTGGGAAAACAAGTATGATGAATTATGTTTCTTCTTTCATCAACAGGCCCATGGGACTGTTTTCAGGCGTGTATTCACGGATCGAAGCCACAACACTTCGGCGTTTGCTTCTAAGGTAATTTATACAATCCTGGCAGTAATGTTATATTGCAGTGGTTTTCAACCAGTGGTCCTTGAGAGGGTTCCAGGTGGTCCCCAGCTGAATGATTGAATGTTGGTTAAACAGATGTAACTCCTTGAGAGCGTAAAAAATCATGTTTACACTCAAGAGTTAAAATATCCGTCATCTGAATTAGCCTAAGTCTACACATCTAGAGAATGTAGAAGATTAATGATCATTTTGATCTGTATGTTTGCCTGTTTTGTTTCCAAAAGCAAAAGAAATCTTTAGTTTTGGGGGGGGCTGTGGGGCAAAAATATCCTCAAATGGTAGTCCATGGCTCAAATGCTATCAAAATGGTTGAAAACCTCTGTTTTATTGAATCACAAGTTCACAACACATGCAGGGAACCTGTTGGTGAGAACATGTCCAGTAGTTCCGGTCTGGTTGACTCATGTCTCCTTAATTCGCATTGCACAGGTGAAGTCCAGAGAATTGTCATGAGAAACGCATAAACGAGGCAGAACTCCCATTTATTGTATAGCAGAGAGAGAGAGAGACAGAGAAACAATGAGAGAGAGAGAGACTTTTTTTTTTTGACTTTTATAAACCTTTATTTTCTAAAACATAATTACAGCCTTAAAACCATTTTACAAAAAAATTTATCAAAAATCCATATTCCATACATTACAAAAGTACCAGACTAAAAACCAACTGATCCTCCACAACAGAACAGAGAACCTCATTGAAGCACCACTGAGAAACAAATTCATCGAGAGAGAGAGAGAGAGAGAGAGAGAGAGAGAGAGAGAGAGAGAGAGAGAGAGAGAGAGAGAGAGAGAGAGAGAGAGAGAGAGAGAGAGAGAGAGAGAGAGAGAGAGAGAGAGAGAGAGAGAGAGAGAGAGAGAGAGAGAGAGAGAGAGAGAGGAAATGAGAACGGGCAGGGGGGGGGGGATGAGACGGACAGAGAGCGCTCCTCCAAGTGACCGCTTTGACGGCTAATTAATTCAGCCGTGTGACCCGTGGAAAGGTTGAAACGCCAATACAGCAACAAATGGCCAGCGCTTTGGCTTTCCTCCAGTCCAGGGACAACCGTGTGTGGACACACAGTGTAGCAGGGTGACAGCATGTCCTCGTTTGTCAGTCCCTCGTTTCCAAGACGTTCCAGCCATCCCACTGGCTGTCCCACACTGTGACTGGCATGTGGGCATCAGTGTTGAAATGCCCTAATTGTTAGTCCCTGGCAAAACATGGCAGGCAGGAGTTGTCCTTTTAAAAAGACTAAGTATAGATTTACTTACTTTTAACAGGCTTGCAGACTTGAATGCGGCGCAATATTTGTTTCGAGCCGCTCACTTTATTTCGGTCGTGCAGGTCAATGTTAGCAAGAAAAACAAAAGTCCCTTTGCTCACGCCACGCAAATATTGACTGAAGACAATGTGATTTGTATATTTTTACTATATTATTTTAGTGTATTAACAGCTTGAACATTTAGAGCTCTAGTTTCACCACACGCTAAACCCTTTATCCCTAACTTGTTGGCTTTTTTTTTTTGTCTAACTATTTTGAAAAGTCACAGTTCAGTCACTCACCGGCGGCAGAGGAAACCATGCAAGCCACCGACCTGCACACACAGTAGGGAGAAATTGGCGGGTTCAGTGTCTTTGCTCAGGGACACTGCAACACTATAACTCTGCCTGGGGGATGTCCACAGGGATCGAACTGGCAACCTTGTGGTTCCCTTGAGCCACTGCTGCCTCAGTCTCTCTCTCTCTCTTTCTCTCTCTCTCTCTCTATCTCTCTTTCTCTCTCACTCTCTCTCTCTCTCTCTCTCTCTCACTCTCTCTCTTCGAGCATATTAACTAAACATGTGAAAGTATTGCTATAGGAGTATGTGTGTTTACGTATGCGTGTCTGCGAGAGTCAGTTATGGCGCGTGTGTGTGTGCGTGCGTGCGTGCGTGCGTGCGCGTTTGTGTGTGCATGCATGCATGATACATGCGTGTGTTGACTGCGCTGTGTGGCAGGCAGACACAGCTTTGCTCTGAGAACTACAGTACTACAGTACCCTGCATGCCCTCCAAAATGTGCTGAGCTCTCGCAAAAAGAACTTTAACTATTTTGAAAAACGTTTTGAGTAGTTCAAAGTGCCAATCTCTTGCCAAGTTGTGAGCTTGCAGACTGGCCATTTTAACTATTGAAAAATGTTTTTTTTAAAATAGTTTTAAAAAGCAAAGAAGTTGAGGGATAAGGGGTTTAGTGGTGGCAAATCTAGGCCAGTACAATCATTTGTCTATCATCTTTGATCAATAACAACAACCTTATTTCTTGTTGGAGGGAGAGAATCAAATAAAACCATAAAAAAATAAATTATTTTCTTTTTTTGTTGTTTTCCCCCAAAAATTGAAATTGAGGTTTCAGAGAAAAAAAATCGAGGTTTTGTTTTCAGGCAAAATCGTGAAGCCCTACAATATTCAAAGATGGATGTGTGCTGCGTTTTTCACGATTTCCCCCAAATAGCAGGTGTATACGCCTCATAGCGCGCCACTTAACAACAACAAACAGCACTTATTCTTTCTGACTCATACAGTAGTACAGAGAAAGAGGAAAGACCCTCTAAAAAAATCTGGGTTCTGGATGACAGCGATGGCCTATAGCGGACAATAAAGCAAACCCCCCGATTGAATTATTTAGCTACTCCACAAACATTTTCTCCCCACCACCACCACCACCACCACTCTCCTCCCCTGCCAAACGCCAGAGAAAAAGGGTCGCCCTGCCTCCTCCTCCTCGCCTTGAGTTATGACGGGATTTCGGTGGCGGTGGGAAGCCTCAGGAATAATAGACCCTTTATGGGTCTAAGCTAGAGAGAGAGAGAGATTCTCCCCGACAACTCTCTCACTTATGCCACTTCATTTTGTCGGTGGCACACACAGTCCTAAACCTGGAAAAATGGAAAGCGCCAGAGGGAGAGAGAGGCAGAGAAAGAGAGGGAGAGAGGGGGGGGGGGGGGGGGGGGGGGGGGGGGGGGGGTTGAGGTAATAATGAACGTCTGCCGTCGTTCTGCTTACTTCATAAACTTGTCACAGCCCCCTTTTTCATTTTATTTTCTGAAGAAGAATAAACAAACGAAACAAAAAAAAAAAAACGATTATGCCCCCATACCTCCCCTTCCCCCTCCCCTCCCCGTAGGGTGACCAGATCTAAACTGTTCATTTGAGGGACAGAAGTATTGCATGTGTGGGACAAGTGGGAAAACACGTTGCCAACGTGGTTAGCAAGTTATTAAAGGGATAGTTCAGATTTTTTAAGTTAAGCTGTATGAAATACTTGCCATTAATATAGTGGTGGCAACTGTATGGATGTTCAGAGTACCGTGGTGGGAGTTCTGCTCTACTCCCACCACAGGACTCTGGCAATCAAAACAGTTGACGCCACTATTTAATGGACAGTATTTCATACACATTAACACACCCAGTGCCAGCCCTTTTTCATATTTTTTGAGGTAGCTGCCAGCGATTTTCATCTAAAAGTCATATTTCATATTTCGGTCCATGTTTCCCGTCGGACAAGTTATTTGGCGACACACTTCCGGTTTCCGGTTGGTCCGTCCCTTATTATGGTCCGTTCTAAATGGTCGCTGCTCGCTGCTGTTATCATGGGGATCGTATCAAACCAGCGACGGTAAGCGACGTAAACAGACGTAGATCAACCCAAGAGGCCTCAGTCATAATTATTTTTAATTAAAAAATAATAATAATAAAAAAATAAAAAAAATATATATATAGATTTCAGTTCAAATATAGCAATAAATAACTGATCTACAAGATCAAAACACATTGCGCTGCTAGGCATTCTGAGCTTTGCCATC
>CM076988.1:16926169-16968669 GCA_039105355.1 Benthosema pterotum
ACCTCAGCCCAAGAAAAGAGGCCGCAGCCTCGGTGTCACTCAGACCAGGACCAGTTATATCAACAACTTTTCTCAGAGTAACAGCCCTATTAGTATGCAGTATACTGTTGAGACCTGGAGTTGTATGGTCTTGAACATCCAGCCTGGCTCCATTAATGAGAGACTCTTCTAATAACCAGTGTAGAGAACATGTAGGTTCTAGCCTCTTCCATTTGAACAAGTTCCATACCTTAAAAAGTGCTTTATAAAAAGGAGGCAAGACCTGTAGGTTTAAAGTCTTACAATCCATCAAAAACAGAGCAAAGTCTAGACCCAGACCAGATACCCTTCTTAAGAAGCTGCTTGCCAATTCCCTCCAAACAACATCTCTTGGTCCAGTCAGGTAGCGCTGTATGAACTGTAATCTGAAAGCAACTACTCTGCTTTCTATGTGTATCAAACCTTGGCCCCCCTCCTCCCTTGGTAAATACAACACACTCTGCGGCACCCAGTGTAATATGTCCCAGAAGAAAGAGAGAGAGAGAGAGAGAGAGAGAGAGAGAGAGAGGGGGAGAGAGAGAGAGAGAGAGAGAGAGAGTGTGTGTGCATGCGTGCGCGCACTCGCACACTTATGGATGTCTTAATTCAGCCTTCTAAGTTTCCTTATCATGTGTTCTGCTGCTTGCCCATTCATTAATAGTCCTGTTTTAATTAGCCATTAGTGAACACGGCCCCCATGTCATAGATATGAGAAGGGCTGCGAGTGTGTGCATGTGTGTGTGTGTGTGTGTGTGTGTGTGTGTGTGTGTGTGTGTGTGTGTGTGCGTGCGTGTGTGGTGGACAGCTCCATTCTTCTAGTGTGGCAGCAGAATAATTGCCAGGGGGACAGGGTCTTCAGATGGGGGTTGGGGGCTCACTGCTCACTTGTGAGCTAGATCTTTGTCCAGCAACTCACATCGTACCCTCCACCCCAACATGCTAAAATCCTGAGTATGCATCACAGTCCCTGCACCACCTTAAAAATGCTATCTAAGGTTCAAAAGTTGAGCCAGGTTGAGCCTTCAACCTGGTTGCAACCTGGTGACTAGTTTGTGACTAATTCTGTCCTGGTCAACGTCAGGTTGCAAGGGTTAGGATAAGGGTTTGGTTAGGGTAGGGGTCTGGGCTCAAGTTTGGTCTGAGGGCATTGGATAGGATTTGTTTAAGGGTATATTGCAACTATTTACAGACTAGTCACGGCCATAAGAAATTAATCGCTTGGATCTCGTTGTCTTTCATGGTAAGTGCATTCCAAGAAGTTTTGGAACCAGAAGGGAGAAGAGATTTGGATGTGTGGAGTGTTGTCAAGTTTAGTGAGGGGACTTCCTGGTTCCCTATGTGTTGGTTCGATTCCCACTGGGGACGGTGGGAAACAGTAGGAAATTATGGGGTAAAAAATTTAGAAGATGGGTTCAAAAAGATTTGAACCCATTCAGATCCTTGAGCTCACAAGCAGCTCATATGTTTCCACCCGCCAGTATACGCCCACCTGATAATGCCTGTCGATGCTCACATTCCCTGCCCTGGTCATAGTGTGTGTGTGTGTGTGTGTGTGTGTGGGGGGGGGGGGGGGGGCGTCTAATTAGCAGCATGAACAATAACAGCAAACCTGCACAGGGAAAGCAGGTCACGAAGACCATCCTCACTGTCTCACTTAATTAGCATTGTTTACTAAGCTAGTGTTGCTACCATTGTGCTTCCATTTAGCACAATATGGCACCACGCATACTGCCCCCCAACACACACGTGTGCACACGCACACATGCATACACAAGCACTCACAATGCCATATCAATTGTGTGCGATGATATAATGTAGATTGCATATCTGACAACCATTCATATATCTACAAACAAAACTATCCTTATCCATCTTTGACCTCATGAACCCTGTTTTATTGTTGACCGGTGGTCCGTCCCCCAAGACTCACTCCAGAGGACCACTATAGTTCCATGCTCACTCCAGAGGACCACTATAGTTCCACGCTCACTCCAGAGGACCACTATAGTTCCACACTCACCCCAGAGGACCACTATAGTCCCACACTCACTCCAAAGGACCACTATAGTTCCACGCTCACTCCAAAGGACAACTATAGTTCCATGCTCACTCCAGAGGACCACTATAGTTCCATGATCACTCAAGAGTACCACATTGCACATTACTGTCTTAGCAGTAGCCTATGTGATTAATTTTCAGCTTGTACTGCCACTGAATGCCTACCGAGTGGCAATTACTAACTTTCCGGCCTTTACAGCCCATATGTCCATCTAAACGGAAAAGCATTTGATTGTACTTTAGTGACTTTAATTGACATTAAATTCCCTTTGACACCCAATTTGCCATTCAAGTCGTGTATGCGTTCGTAACCCTCTACACGTGTCCGCACGTGCATGCTCGTAAACAGACTCCCTATGCAGTCTATGCACAGCCATAAAGTCCTTCTTGCGCAACAAACGAGATGCATCCAACAGTCAATGAAACAGCCTATTGATCGCATGCATGTATAAATATTGGTGATGACATGATTGATGCTATTTCTTTCTAAATCCCTTTGGCATATGGGAGAAATAAAAAAAAAACATTTGCCTTCAAGTGTCATGCGTGTGTGTTGAAGCTGGAAGTACTCCCACTACCACCCCCCCTCCCCTGAACACTCCAAGGAGGGTGTGTGTGTGTGTGTGTGTGTGTGTGTGTGTGTGTGTGTGTGTGTGTGTGTGTGTGTGTGTGTGGGGTTGATCTTCAGTGGGAGGTCAGTGAAAACTGGGCCAAATCAGAGTGATTAAAGCCCTGCGAATCAATAACGCCTTTATATTAGATTTACTCACTCGGATCGCACAGTCAGCAAAAAACATACGTAGCGTGTGTGTGTGTGTGTGTGTGTGTGTGTGTCACGCACATGCACGCACACACTGGGGCGTTGTGTGTTGCAATGAGCCACATCCATGAGCTATATAAGCGTGTTCAGATTGAGGAGGATCCGTGTGTGTAAATCTTCAACATGTCTTGTCATCAACGTCTTGTCATCAACATACCAGATGAGGAGGAGGAGGAGGAGATGTGCTTGTTTAGCGTCGCTGTGTATTCCTTTCGTTCCATTCTAGAATATACAGTATATTAACTCTATGCTGCCAGCACTGTTGGGTGCCATTAAATCAGCGATCGTTTCCATCTGGACAGAGTTTCTGATGCAAATGGCGTCACCGGCATAGACGGCAAGGACGGATCTAGGCATGGACACGGGGGGCAATGCCCCCCTATATTTAAAAGTATTTGAAACACTAGTACTGCTACTAACTACAATCGTCTCGCCACTAAACCAACAGCATTTCATCATTGAAAACAGAAAACTCTGAGTCAGACCTTTAGCTTTATGCATGCTGTGTGCCTGCTGCAACTTCAACAACAACTGCCATGGCAGACCACACTCCCCGGGCAGACTTTCATATTAACCCCTTGAACCCCTATAGCATACATGGGCAACTGGAGGCCTGGGAGCTACATGTAGCCCCCACATTCTCTTAATGTGGTCCGCAGGTTATATTATTGATTTCAGCCAGACATGCAAACATGACCCGCTTTTAATTACTTCAGTCCTAGCTGAAGAAGTAGTATTGGAATTTTATTGACCAATTGTATATGTCCAACAGTTCATACTGTTACCAGTATTGAATGCATTTACTGTAAGTTAAATTATCATGATTCCAATTCAACAATCGGAAAAATAGCAGAGCTACAAGCTTAAAACGTGGCACATTGGGGCGCTTTTTGAGGTTGTACATCTGCTATTTTTGACAGTAATCTGCAGTGTAGACCCTCTGGCTTAAGCGTGGAAATACTGCATAGTAGTGTCCCTCTCCATGCATCATCAAAGTTGACCAACCCTGTCCTTTAGCGTCCAGATTTTCGGTCATGTTGCATAATTGGCCAGCAATCAGCAATGATTGACGAAAAATAATTAGCCATCAGGTGGGCTAGTGTTTAGTTATGAGTAAATCGGTTTGACGACCCCTTCAAGACGACCACCCAGCCAGCCTTTATTTTCTGACCCTCCCATTGACCATTCCATAATCCGTGGAGGATCTTTTTTTTGAGCTTGTGTATTATTGGACACGTCGTCTATATATACGCACATACAACAGTGGTGTTGTCTCCATTCAACTCGCCAAACAAGTAAATAAATAGCTTGGCCAGTGACAATTAGCCCCAACTAGTTTAGCAAATGAGCGACGACTGTGAATGCGTATACGTGTGCGTGCGTGACGTTCGCACACGCGAGCACTCATGCATGCGACCGAGCAGCCGACCGTCTCTCTCACACACACACACACACACACACACACACACACACACACACACACACACACACACACACACACACACACACACGCATCGCTGTTGCCCCTCATCTCCATAGCGACGGTGTGCTCACCCCCTACCCCCCCGCCCCCACATGTTTGTCTCCCAGTAAATCTAAATTGGCGAGTGCAGTTAACCCTTCACCTTCTCCCCCAGTAAGCTTCCCCAGTCTATGGTGTGGAGAGGGAGGGAGAGAGAGAGAGAGAGAGAGAGAGAGAGAGAAGAGAGAGAGAGAGAGAGAGAGAGAGAGAGAGAGAGAGAGAGAGAGAGAGAGAGAGAGAGAGAGAGAGAGATCAGTGCCGGTTCTAGGAGAGATGTGGCCCTATGCAAAATTATTTTTTGTGGCCCACCCAATGCACTACCATGAAAACTGTTCAATCAGGTGCCCTTTGAGATCACTTAAAACATTAGGGGCTCCATTTCCGTTACATGCTAAACCCCTTATCCCAAAACCCTTATCATTTTTTTGCTATTTTGATAAACTTTTTGGAATAGTTCAACATGCCAATCTATTGACACGCTGTGAGCTTGTAGACTGACCACTTTAACTATTAAAAAATGTTTTTTAAAATAGTTTTAAAAGGCAAAGAAGTTAAGGGATAAGGGCTTTAGCGGTGTCATCGCTAAACCCCTTATCCCAAACACATAGGCCTATGTCTTTGGAAAAGGCAGGGGTGGGCAACTTTGATGATGACGTGTTGGTCGTAGATCTGCTCATTTGGAACTATAACTTAAATAATGAATATTTCATTCATTTACCTGTGGGCCACATTAAGAGAAGGTGGGCTACATGGGCCACCTTGTAGCCCATGTATGAGATAGGCAGGGGATACAAAAAAAAAGAAAAAAACAAAATACAAAAAACATACGTATATCTTCTCCCTGTGGTGTGGCACCCTTACTGGTTGTGGCCCTAAGCGACAACTTATAATGCTTATGGCTAGAACCAGGAGAGAGAGAGAATTGCAGTCACTGTGAGAGTAAAAGGGGAGAGAGGAGCAGGGGTGGATCTAACATTTCCCAATTGGGGGGGCAGGAGAAAATGGTATGGGTGGCACTTCATCGCCCGTGCTGCGAAGCGACATGGGTGATGAATCCGCTCCCATACCATTTTCAGTTACAGGACTTATATTAGGCAAGTAAACATCACTAATAACACCAGTTGTTGTTGTAGTTGCAACAGGCAGGCAGCATGCATAAAGCTAAAGGTCTGACTCGGAGAGTTTTCTGTTGTCAATGATGAAATGCTGTTGGTTTAGTGGTGTGGCAATTGTAGTTAGTACCAGTAGTAGTGTTTTAGATAATTTTAAATATAAGCATTTAATTTGAAATATCTTGGGTTGTTTTGCATGCTATTGTGTTTGGTGGGGCAGACTGGGCATTTAGGGGGGCATTGCCCCCCCATACCCATGCCTATAGATCCGCCCCTGGAGAGGAGAGTAGAGAGTAGGGGGGGTTAGGGGGGAACAAAGGCAAAAAGGAGAAGCAATTGAACATGTTAGCACACAACAGAGCCACGAGGTCACGCAGAAGTCAACGCTTTCCCTCTTTTTTTCCCTTTCCTTCTCTTTTAGATTCCGACTGAAGATTATTAAATCGAAAAAAGGAACATTGGAGGCGTCGTGCCCCTTTTTGAGTTTTTGTTTGGTTCCCCCTTATTCTTTTTTTTTTTGTTTTTGTTCTTTAAAAAAACTGTGCTATTGTACTAATTGTTCATAAATCGGAACATTTTGCATTTTGATATAATCTATTTTTTGGGGGGTGACTTTGGGTATGTGTGTGTGTGTGTGCGTGTTCTGAACGAACTTCCAATCTGTTTACAGCCCCCTGATTGAAATTACACAATCAATTACGACCCCCCGTCGCGGCCCAAATGAGCGGGGCCTAAAAAAGACTAGGGGGTGATTGGTTAAATGTTATTGTTGGGGGGTGGGGTGGGGGGGTGGGGAGGGGGTGTTGGAGGGGGGGGGGGGGGTTGTGGGTGGCTGGGGGAGGCCATTATCCAACAATCGGGGTGGTTAATGCAAGAAAATGACATTCATTAAAAGGCTCGACGGGAGGGCTCCCGGGGGCCCGGCCCTGGCAGCTGACCCTCCTCATTCAGAGCACACTCTGCGCGGACCCCCTCTCTGTCTCGCGCGCACACACACACACACACACACACACACACACACACACACACACACACACACACACACACACACACACACACACACACCACACACACACACACACACACTATAGTGTATGGGAAGGCTGGATCAAGTCAACACCACTGAATGCTCCTCCTTTGTGGAGAGGAACGAATAGTGTGTGTGTGTGTGTGTGTGTGTGTATGTGTGTGTGTGTGCGTGCGTGTGCGTGTGTGTGTGTGTGTGTGTGTGTATGTGTGTGTGTGTGCGTGCGCGTGCGTGTGTGTGTGTGTGTGTGTCAGCGATGCCATATTTTGTGGGAGAAGCATCCATGCCTATATGTAAAACAAGACCCAAAACAAGCAACTGCACTAGGCCAGGAATTTTCAACCTTTTTGATACCAGGGCACACTATTCATTGAGACATTTTAGCCCCACTGACCCCAAAACTAAAGATTTATTTTGCTTTTGTCCACAATTCCAGGCAGAATTTTGGAAAGAAAGAAATCAGTCAAACATACAGATCAAAATGGCCGTTAATCTTCTACATTCTCTAGTAGCTGTTTAGACTTGGGACAATTCACATGATGAATATTTTAACTCTTGAGATGTTTAAACTTGGGACAAATGGACCCGCAAGGGTCCATTTGGTTTCATGTTTACGCTTTCAAACAGTTACATCTGGTTAACCAATTTTCCATCATTTAGCCTGCGGACCACCTGTTGAAAACCCCTGCACTGGGCTATTTAAAATATCACATCTACAAACAAGTGGGAGGAGCGAGATCCCCTAGTGACCAACATCCACGTTTCGACCACTTGCTTACTATTCGCGATGGTCCCCCGGACCATGGGACTTTGCCCTCCACCTCCTGGGCTCCCGTGGGACAACCAGGTTGGTGAGCATGCAATGCTCTGTTCTGGAGGTTATATATAGGCTTAGGCCTTAGAGTCTCCCCTGACATATAAACTAGTCGCGACCACAAGCACCTATAGAAACTGGTCACAACCATGTTGCGACCACGTCGCTGATGTTTTTAATTACAGAAATATCAGGGCAAAAAAGAAAAAGTGTGGAATGTTTTTTGAAAAATGCCATGCGGGTCCCTGGCACAGAATATCTTCAGATGTAGCCATGGTCCTTGGACAAATACCTTAAAATGAGTGTGTGTGCGTACATGCATGCAAGCGAGAGAGTTGGTGTGACTAACTGCAAGTGTGTTTGAGAAAAAGACAAGAAAAGGCATGAATAAAATGACATCAGTTCTGAATGGATGATTCTGTGCTCAAAAACATGATTTATTGATTGTACCATATTTCGGTGTATATGGTTCTGTTATGGCTAGACTTCATTTCGCTTTCAGTCTTTTACAGACCTTTAAGGCTCCATTAAAGCATGCAGGCTGGGTGTGGGACCACCCACCTGAACCCCCCCATGCATGTCATGTTGAGAAGCTGTTCTATTTATATCGGAGACCCTCAAGGGTCCATTTCTACACTCTTCTCGAGTTAAAACAACTCGTTTTGCAGCGAGGTGGGGAGGCTATTTTCGTCGCGGAGTTCCTCCTCGGTGAGAAACGACTCTCGACTCCTCAAAGTTTTCCACCAACGCATAAAGACTTCCCGGTCGTGTTCTATTCAGAGAGACGAGGAGTCGAAGAGGAGGAGGAGGAGGGCTCACTGTTTATTTCTGTTCCTCCCACAGAAAAAAAATGAAACACAAGGTCTTGTTCAAGAGTTTGCACTCTTATCCTCGCATAAGAAATGTCTGAGGCACAATATGGTTCCACACAACAAAAGTGCAGAATGCTCCAGGGACGTGCAGAGAGTGTTAGAGGGGCAGGGGCTGAAAACCCATATGAGGGCACCTTTGGACGAAAAAAATAACAAGCTATTTCGAGGATCCTTTAGCCTGTGGAGATGCGGTGTAACAACATGGAATTCGGAATTTGCTCAGCGCGAAATGCTGCGTTCTTGTTCAGGAGACTGAATGCTGCCTTCCAGGGGCAGATCTAGGCATGGTAATGGGGGGCAATGCCCCTAAATACCCAGTCTGCCCCCCCAAACACGATACCATGCAAAACAACCCAAGATATTTCAAATTAAAGTGCTTATATTTAAAATGATTGGCGCGGCTTCATGGCCCGTGGCGCGAAGCGACACGGGCGATGAAGCCGCACCCATACCATTTTCTCTTGCCCCTCCAACATGTTCTCTTACCCCCCCCCCCCCCCCCCCAATGGGACATGTTACATCCGCCCCTGCTGCCTTCCGGTGTAGCATTGAACATTGTGCATTTCTTTCACCATAACATTTGGTGTGTGTGTGTGTGTGTGTGTGTGTGTGTGTGCACGCACGCATGCGTGCGTGCGTGTGTTGGGGATGGGGGGGACACATGGCAACAAGCTTCACCTATGCTCAATTAACCCCGGTGTACAACCCTCCTGTGTTTTAGCAGGTTCTCCACTGGAGTGCACTTGCTGTGGGGGGCGAAACCCGATATGTGTAATATGGGCATCGTTGATGGCAGCTATAGTGCCTTTTTGAGAGTGGAGTAATCATTTCTGTGAAGAGCTGTACGGTACGGTACAGTAGGCTACAGCTGTAGCATGTAGAATATACTGTATGCCAGCAGGTAAAGACATGGTGATATATGTTTGTATTTGTATGTTTTAATATTATAGCCCAGGGGTTTTCAACAGGTTGTCCGGGGACCACCAGTCCTTGGTCCTTGAGAGGGTTCCAGGTGGTCCCCAGGCTAAATGATGGAAAGTTGGTTAACCAGATGTAACTCTTGAGAGTGTGAAAATGAAACCAAATGGACCCGCAAGGGTCCATTTGGTTCATCATCTGAATTAGCAACTATTTAATTAAGAAGTCTACACTGTTTCGTTTGCAAAATCCAGCCTGGAATTTGTGAACAAACTTTATGTCTTGTCTCTTGACTTTATGTTTGTCTCTGCATTGTGGCATGTGATATTGCTTTCCCCACCCCTTTTTTATACTAATTGCATTCACCTGGAATCCCATGTCTAAAGGAATCTCATTAGGCAGCTGGAATAGTACAGAACTAGAGTTGAAAACAACACTTCTTGCTTCTATGTACAGTATATGCTTTTGTTTGGCTTTTATGAACCCGTTGTGACGTGGCCTGGTGGTTCCCAAAGTGGGAGAGAGTTCCAGGGGGTCCCTAGCTGCAAGAGGGGGTCCTTAGGAACCAAAGGGACCCTTATTCAGAAAGTCTGGAACAGACTTCACTTGGTTAATTTACACTGATTTGCCAATATAAATTAGAAATGCCATTAAAGGCATAATCACTGATTTCACCTAATCTAAATATATAATATATCTATATAATATATCCTTTCTTCTTTTTTGGTTAATCCTACCTGCTGCCTATATAAGGAGTCCCTCCCTGTCCCCAGTGAGCCCCTAGAGTCAAAACCTAGTTTCAGATTGGGCTTTGGGAGAAAAGTCTTTCGTTTCGTCAGGATGACAGGGCGTCCTTCCTCCAATCAGGAGCGAGTGGGGGTGGGCCTTGGTGTATGTGCTGTTTGTCTGTTGCACTACCCACCACTGTAGAGTAAAGGCCTATTCAGAGATGGATTTTCGGTGCCCACCGCAACCACCGCGACCACCGCCACCACCGTTGCCTACAATATGATGTCATACCACCGCAACCACTGCACCTCCCAGCCATCCTCTCGGATTTTACTAACCACCGCACCGCGCGGTGGTTCCAGTAGCCTACTCTAGGAGCACCGGTTGCTTGTTTTTAACGGCTGCCAGCTGGTAAAAAAAAAAAAGAAAGAAAAGAAAACACACCACAGCACGACGGCCAGGAGGAGAACGAAGGGATTCAATGATAGACACAATGACATAAACAGAATACAAAATAAACATAAAAGCAGCAGAATTTATTATAATTGAGGGAGGTAGGAAGTAGAGAGAAAAGCAGAGGGGAAAATAAACAACAATGGACGCGAGGAGAACAGGGCAGGGAGGGCGAGGTGCTACTAGTGGTCTAGCGGTGGTCGCGGTGCTCTGAGCGGTGCTCGCGGTGGCCACCGAAATTCCAGACTCTGAAAGAGCGTTTAGAGAGAATCTTGCTACTGGGTGACCGGAGGGTTTTCCAAATCACCCAAATCACTGAATGTGCCTTTTGAAAGGGAGAGATCACCGTAGCACAATTCAGTTCAAACTGTGGGGGTCCTTGAAAGTAAATGGTTGAGAATCACTGCTAGAGCCGTAAAAATCTTCTCTTATCTGGGTCCCTGCATGGCACAGCTATTCAAATGGGGGTCCCAAAGGCTAATTAACTTTATATGGTGGTCCTTGTCATGAAAAACTTTGGGAAGAACCATTGCTGCAGGCTTTTGGACTGGGTTTTTATCCAAGCCGTGTGTTATTTATTTATTTTAGTGTCCGTGCTACTGCCGCTAGCAGCAGCAGTATGCTAACCGCGTAGCAGCAG
Source organism: Benthosema pterotum (assembly GCA_039105355.1). Classification (NCBI taxonomy): domain Eukaryota; kingdom Metazoa; phylum Chordata; class Actinopteri; order Myctophiformes; family Myctophidae; genus Benthosema; species Benthosema pterotum. The sequence goes on from CM076988.1 coordinate 16,937,153, forward strand.
CAGCGTTTTGGATCGATTCCCCCACCGCCGAGGAGGGAAAACAGCTGTAGCCGGCCCGCTAGCCAGGTCTCAGGGCTTACGCTAAATCGACTGGTTGACCCTTCCTGAAGACGGGCCAGGCGTGAGGCAAACCGCACCGCTCAGCCAAACCGGGACCTTTGACCCCCAGCCATCTGCCTGCTATGGATCCCAAGAGGCAGGAGACTGCGCGGCCAGCCTCGTCTCAGGATTGTAGAGATTTGGGATTCAAGCCTGTGTTGGCGTTCGGTTTTCGTTCTTGGCACGGCTACATGCCATGTTTGTGTGTGTGTGTGTGTGTGTGTGTGTGTGTGTGTGTGTGTGTGTGTGTGTGTGTGTGTGTGTGTGTGTGTGTGTGTGTGTGTGTGTGTGTGTGTGTGTGTGTGTGTGTGTGTGTGTGTGTGTGTGTGTTTGTGCGGACCACTGCGAGCGAGCTATGTTAACACAAACAACAGCATAATAATAATAACCACGCTCCATGCCGCGTTGCGGTTCGATATCATTTCCTGGCGCGCTGCTGTAACGTTTCTACCTCGTGTGTCTCTCGGCGTGCCAGACTCATCAGACAGAGAGAGGTGAGGTAATTATCACGTGCACCTGTCAACGGCACGGAAAACAGGTGCGTAGCCGACGACCGTCGATCGCAACTATACTGTATACGTATGTTCCACATCTCAGCGGATATTACGAGAAAGTTGCGTGCGGGTGTGGAGAGAGCGAGCCGGCGTGTGTGTGTGCAAGCACACATATGTTGTCTTTGTGGTCCCCCCCGTCTTGCTTGTGAACACACACACACACACACACACACACACACACACACACACACACACACACACACACACACACACGTGTGTATACAGTGCGAGTATGTGTGTGTGTGTGCGTCCTAGTGTGCACATTTGGGTGACCAGATGTCCCACTTTGCGTGGGACAGATCCCTCATTTCAAGTACTTTTCACTCCAGAAGACCACTACTGTATAGTTCCACACTCACTCCAGAAGACCCCTATAGTTTCACACTCACTCCCAGAAGGCCAATATAGTTCCACACTCACTCCAGAAGGCCAATATAGTTCCACACTCACTCCAGAAGGCCAATATAGTTCCACACTCACTCCAGAAGACCACTATAGTTTCACACTCACTCGGCCAATACAGTATAGTTCTACACTCACTCCAGAGGGTCTGCTATAGTTACACTCTTTCCAGAGGACCACTATAGTTCCACACTCACTCCAGAGGAGGAACACTATAGTTCCACACTCATGCTTTCATAGTAAGGGCTCACTGCATTCCCAATAAGTTGTTAATCCTGTTTCATCCCGTTTCCCCACTTGTCCCACACATACTTCTGTCCCTCAAATGATCAGTTTCGATCTGGTCACCCTAGTGTGTGTGTGTGTGTGTGTGTGTTTGTCTGTGTGTGTGTGTGTGTGTGTGCGTGTGTGTGTGTGTGTGTACACGCACGCTCGTGCGTGTGTGTGTGTACACGTGTGCGTGTGTGTGTATGTGTGAGGTTTGTGTGTGCACGCGTGCGGGAGGTGCTGAGTTAAGTCCCTGATTGAGAACCAAGCCACAGTATCTAGCAACATGGCTGGCTGTTCCCCTCAGCATCTGTTTCAAGCAGCATGGGGCCTCCGCGAGCACAGGAGGGAGGGAGAGAGGGAGAAGCAACGCTGAAGCGTCTTTCTTTCTTTATCTGTCTCCTCTCTCTCTCTCTCTCTCTCACCGTCTCCCTTCTCATTATTTGCGAGGCAAACATCAGAGTCGAAAGATTCTCTTTGTCTCTCTCTTACTCTCCCTCCTCTCTCTGTCGTCTCACTGTGAGTTTGTTGTCTCTCGTCTCAGTCTCGGAAGAAGTCAGTGCCGGGTCATATCACAACACGATGCGTTTTCTGCTGTGTGAGTTTAGCGGCAGACATTCGCTATATAGCTCCCCGCCACGCCGGTTTCCCTTTTTAATGCGCGCTGAGTGGCGCTGTCAAAACAACGCGAGTCGCGGGGCTGTCGAGGCGCACACTGTGTAGTCTGGTCTGTAAAAAAAAAAACAGAGCGGCAGACGAACTGCTCGGAACCTACTGTAAGGCAGACTTTTCGGTAAACTGTTTAATTCTTTGGAGTTTCTCTCCTGTTGTGAGTTATATACTTCTGTATGCTGTTGTGTTAGTCGGTAGGGAGAGAGGGGAGGACGCACAACTATCGAACGCACTGCAGGCCACGCTGTAGTCTGTAAAATATACAGAATACAACGGATTTGTAGTGTTTTTACCATCCCCCAGTGTATTTTCACATCCCAAAATGTATTTTTTTAAACAATCAGACCTCTTTTAAGATATCTGGGATTTTCTGTGTGTTTGAAATGGGGCGCATGACTTGACACACTCTGATTCTCCTGTTCAGTGATGTCACTAAAAATCGAGTGGGGATACCAATTCTAATAGTTCCTGGCCATTTAACTTTGCCTTGATGCTTTAAAGTATATATAAGCAATAAATCTCAGAATTTCATGTCATTTTTCTTCTTTTTCTTTTTTATCTTTGACCATTTTTTCATTATTAGTTAACCTGTAGCCTCGACACCCAGGCTTTCATTTTCGCCCGCGTCAGTGGCGGGGCGGGGGAGGGGCCGGGGATGACAACACATTGGTGAGATCAAATCAGATCAGCTCACCTGCTCGCCGTCTGAAAAGTGACGACACCCCGCCCCACCAGGCCAAATCATTTCAGGTTAGGCCAGGCTAGTTCAATTCCTGAAAATATCTAGCATCTAGCATATCATGACAACCAACGGAGCCACAGTACATACTTTTGATTTTAAATTCATAGTGGATTTAATTGCATTACACTTATAGCTACAGTACATGTCAAAGCACTTCTTTCATGTTTACATGTCAAATTCAGCGCTGATATTTTTTTCATGCTTTAGTATTTGATGAGTCTGTCTGTGCTATTTCCTCATTTTGTATACAAATTCAGTTTTTCTCCTTTCCTGAAGGGTCTGACTCAACAACATCACAGGCACTCACTAGTGGGAAAAAAATGTATATTCAGACTTATATTCAGGCCATTAGAGTACATGCATAGTGTACATACCGGTACATGCACTTTGTACAGAAATAGATGATCTAAACTGTGTTTTCTATTTCTTTGAGACTATAACCTCCAAGCGTTCCAAGCGTTCAGGATATAGGCCAACACCTACGGCAGAATGCAGCACAAATATGATGTTGTTGACACTCATCAAGTGTTCTCGCCTCTGTGCCGTTGTCAGGTGAAGAAGCTGGCTGACATCTCACTGTGGATGAACTTCTCACCACCTCACGCTGAACCCAGATGAAACCCGAGCTTCTCTTCCTCGCAGGTAAGTCCAAGTTTAAGTCTACGTTTCCCTTAGTGATGGGAGATTAATCAGCAAACTATATGATTGTGCTTTTGATCTGTGAAAAATCGCTATAAAACACCGTCATTCGATTGTGAGACGACAGAAATGCCACACCGTTGAACCTATGGATCAGTCAAAGAGCATTCGCCTTTCAATCCCCAGGGAAATAATAAAATAATGTTTTCCACACTTTTAGACCACATCTGTGGTCATTACAGTATATGGTCATATCCAACAATGCATTCCAAAAATTGGATAAATTTTCATTTGCCATAAAAATGAAAATGCGTGATGACATATCCATATCCACTATCTCAGCAATAACAGCAAATAGAAATTAAGCTTATCGTTTCATTCCCATCACTAAGTTGTCCTTCAAAAGATATCTGGTGTTTGAGTCGGTCTTTTTTTAAAATGCTTACTACTGTGTATTACTCGGTTTAAACTTCATCATCACGCCAAAATACTCTATGTATATAGGCTGTGTCATCGTAATGCCTTTGCCATTGAAAGTGGATTCAACAGCGAATTTAACGTGTAAAACAATACTCGGGCAACTCGCGAACTGCAGTTAAACAGCTCCACAACGTCTCTGTAACTCGCGATCCGCAGGGAAAGTGTTAATTTCACAGAGGCGAGTGAGATACGCAGACAGTAAACAACGTAAAGAACAAAAGTAGCTCCTTATGTCATGTCAAGGAGGATAATCAACACCTGATGTTTTACATCAACAACCAATCAACACCTGTTCACCACACATGCTGTTCCCCAAAAAACACCCAAATCTACAAATCTGCCAATAGTTAAAGTATAGCATCGAACTGCAAATGTATCTCCGTGTGCGCGCAGACATGTAACTCGAGAATCCTTCGCACCGCACCGACTTCATCTTTGTCACACACGTTCGCGCTTTGTCCCGCAGTGTTCTGTTCGTCCTCCAGTTTGTCGGACAGACCATGGTCCAGAAACACCACCAAAGGCTCTGCAGGCTGTTCCGGAGGGCCTAATCGGCCAAAGACTCCATTGCCTGTGCAATTTACTGCCTCTGTCTTAGCCAGTTGATTGCCTTGGCAACCCCACACCTGCCAATTGATTAGTTAACCAGTTCACTTTTCACAGTCAGTTTGCAGCAATCTTCAGACACAGGCATACAGACAACTGATTTCTCCAAATACAGTATGGGCACAAAAAAGACACAGACAATAATGTCTGTGATAATCTCCTTTTCTGTAGTCTTTAGTTCCAGATTTACATTTCCACTTAGTTTACAATGTCCATTTGATTTTGCAAGCTGGCATGTAATGGAAACAAGCCTGCTTTTCTCTAGCATCAGTATTGTACTGACTCAATGGAAACAAGCCTCGTTGTTATCTAGCATCAGTATTATAATGACCCAATGGAAATAAGCCTGGCTTTATCTAGCATCACTATGATAATGACTCAAATACAAAATGCATATCTGCGCTCCCGCCACCTCAGGACATTGTGGTACTGCAGCTAAAACTGTCTTCAAAGTCCATAAAGAAATGACAAGGGCTTGTGATATCAGTGAAGATTGAGGCTCAAATCTTTTATAAATGAGTTTGAGGGATATATGCAATATTATATTTAGTATTAAAAGTATGTTATTTGCGCTTTAAAAAGTAAAACCCAGTGAGTTACCACCACTGAAATTAGTTACCTGCTTCAATGTCTTGTGTTTAGAGTGTCAGCCATGAGACCGCAGGGGAGGTCGAGGGTTCAATCCCCGGCCGAGTCATACAAAAGACTATAAAAAAATGGTACCTGCAGGGCCCCCGCCTGCCCTACACTCGGCATTCAGCATCAAGGCTTGGGTTTCTGGGTAAAAAAGAGGTCCCTGCGACATACTAGTGTCATGATGTCCATTGGGCGGTCAGTACTTGTACATCAAGCTGCCCCACGAGACTGAAACAGGAGCCGCAGACTGACCTGCTGGGCCCCATGGCTTGGGAACCGCTGCTTCCCAAAAGGCTACTTTTTGTACTCGAATTGTACAAAAGGAACTAAATACACCCCTTCCAGCAAGTGGTTCCCAAACGTTTTAACGTCAAGGACACCCAAAATGACATTTATTATTAGCCAGCGGTCCACCATTTGAAAAGATGTGCCGTCACGGAAGAGTTTTACAGCTCTATATCTAGCACCCCGCAGTCATTTCCATCTGTGGGAATGTTATTCTTTTATTTTATTTCATCAAATTCATCAATAAATGCTGGCATGAAGGGAGTTAAAGGATAATTGTGAAGGAAACTCCTAATTGTCTGCTAGCCCTACCCCACCATGAGCTTAGAATGTGTGCTATGAGATGTTCATATTTTGCTGCGTCTTTTACTCCACCATGTCAACAGTGTGTTGACACTCACACTTTCACTTTTGGTTCAGCCCTGGTTCAGCCTGTTTTCTCACAAAGTGAGTTTATGGCTGAACCACAGTTGACCCGAAAGTGTGAGTGTCAACACACTGCTGACATGGTGGAGAGACAATATACAGCAAATACATTTTGGAGCGATGGAAACATGTTGGGGTCTCGAACTGGAACAATTTCTCGGGGGGTGGGGGGTAAATCGACTGCAAATAAGAGTAAGAAAGCCTTCTGAGGGTGAAATTCTCCATAACAATATGTCTGTGACCTTATTTTGGGAAACCTGTGCTGTAACAAACTCATACACAACGATGACAACAACAACAACAACAACCGTAACAACGATGCACCAGTTGGCGGTGGCTCTGCGACGAGGCTTCTCCTCCCATCCAGCAAGCCTATAGCTATCATTATCTGTTAAAGAGCCCCATGCAGTCCCCATGGATCATCATTACCAGGCCCCGCATTAGAAAATACTTTGATTAAACTCCCCCTAATCCAAGGCAGACAGCTGCCCTCCATTCAGTGGCTCTGCCTAATCTCCCCCCGCCGCTAAATACCACCAGCCACACAATGAGCTTCGACAAATGACAAGTTACGTGTTGTTGGGGATGGTGGGGGTGGGGGTATAGAAATAAAAGGCGGTGGAAAAAAACAAAGGGGAAGAAAGATAGGTGTGTGTCTGGGAGGTGTGTGTGTGTGGGAGGGGGGGTGCTGATAATCATGAGCCGTATCATGCCAGGAGATGGCTAAAAGCTGTGTTTGGAATGAATAGGGAGGGAGACAGAGAGAGAGAGAGAGGGAGAGCGTTATCAAGAGGGGTTGTGGTGCAGATAACAGCGGCGGTCGAACGAATGATGGACTTGTGTCTCCTCGCCACCACGTGTTGCAGATGAAATGTTGCACACAGTTGGGGGTGGGTGAGGGGAAGGGGAATCTCACTGCCAGGGGAGGATTATCCAGCGGGCCCGTTGGGCCCGAACCCAGGGGCCCTCTGAGCTGCAACTTACGGTCCAAGTCACTGTTATTTCCTGTCTTCACACCGAACGCGAGGACCACGTATACGTGTCTATGCCATGGCTTTCACGTTTGAAACCCTTATTTTGATCTCCGAAACCGGATGACGTAAACGTGTTTATGGTGTCTTGACCATTCTGCCCTCTAATCCTTAGTGGAAAAATATCCGGGTCGATCACGAGTCCTGGATGTACGCTACGTACTGCTTTCTCTAATTGTAAATGTCTGGTATGCCGGAAAAAACAGACATTGAGGGGTAGAATCTGAGATAATGCCATTCAAATGCACGGAATAGGCATAGGTGTGGGGGCATTTTTTTTTACTGTAAAATGGCCATGCCCATTTTGTCCCAAATCAAATGCAACAAAACACGATTGGCAAACGATACGTCCGGAACAAAAGCTGGATTGAAGAATGGAATCAATTAATGTTTGTGATCCTTGAGTTCGGCGGGGCGGGGGGGGGGGGGGGGGGCGGAGGGGGCGGCAGGTAGGGGCGGTAAATGTATTAACAATGGGCTCATTCATATATCAAGTCAGAGTCAATAAAATAACCCCAGGAGTCCTAAACCACCACGATTGCATTTATTTGGTGTATAGTTATTCTGGCTGTTTATTATTATTTTGTAGCAATCCCTTGATGTAAATCCTGCTGAAATGCAGGTGAATATCATATACCTATCATAATTGTTGTGCATACCCTATGTGCCTCCCCTGGAAGAAATGTGGGGGTGCCCTTTGGGTGACGGCGGCCCAGGGGCCCATCATTTCTAGATCCGCCTATGACTCACTGCAGCTGCAAAAAAAGGTGATGGTGCTGACAGACAGGATCTACTGCAATCAAGATGAGAGAAGAGAGGGTGAAGGGGGGAGAGAGAGAGAGAGAGAGAGAGAGAGAGAGAGAGAGAGAGAGAGAGAGAGAGAGCGAGAGAGAGCGAGAGAGAGCGAGAGAGAGAGAGATGGGACTTGTACTTGTCGACGGTACAAATCACCACAGGGAGGTTATCGGGGCCGCCGGCAATCACTCTAATGACAACACGGTGTGACATGATAGTTACACAGTGCTCAGAGAAAATCACTGGACAGATAGAGACTGTATGGCTGTATGCATGGCCAGGGAGAGAGAGCAGATACTGTGCGCCAGGGTTTTTCAACCATTTTGATACCAGGGCCCACCATTTATTCAGCATTTGAGCCACGGACCACCATTTGAGGACATTTTAGCCCCACAGACCCCAAAACCAAAGATTTCTTTTGCTTTTGGCTGGATTCATTATCCCAGCCTCCTGAGAGGAGAAAACCAGGCAGACCATTTGTGGGATTTGTAGTCCATTTCGCCTCTGTAGTCCACTCCATTTTGCCTCTGAAGATAGGCCAACTTTGGAACTGGCGCACACACAACCACATTGCATTATTGGCTATAAGGAAGTAGTCGCGGATAGATGTTAACTTATTTTGTCGAGGCTTCTCGCATTGCATGTATAGCCATAAACGTTTGTATGTGGGCAGTGCTGGCTGCTAGAGAGTGACTCACCCTAAACACGTAGGCAGACAAAACACACGCACGTGCCACGCACGCACGCACGCACGCACGCACACACACACACACACACACACACACACACACACACACACACGCACACGCAAGTATGAACTTTGTGTGAATGCTATCATATACACTGAAATACAGCTATATGCATGCGCGTACATTGGATGCAGTGCGTCAGATGTTAGCCCTGAGGGCACGAGCTACGTTTTTATTTATAGAAAATCAATTACAAAGCAAAGCTTGGTAGACACGCCGTCGTCGGCATATGTAAAAGCGCTGTGTATCAGTGAGTCATGACATAACCTCGCCCGCATACAGGAATTCCCACCGAGGAGAAGTAATCCGGGAAACAAGGCCCAGTTAGCTGTCATTCCTGGAGGATCAATTAGCCCTTCACTAAGTCCCTCCCCAATCCGGCCTTGTCCAATAGGCACTTCAGAAGAGGAAAGCTTGACCAGCCAGGAAAGCTTGACCTAGATAGCAACAGTTGCTAAACTATTTGCATTGGCATTGATCAGTGAACAAACCCCACCCCCAAAGGGTGGGTTTTTGAGGACTCATTGGGTGCACTCTGATTGGTCTGACACACTTGTCAATCAACTCAGGAAGTGCGAGGGGGAGAGAGTCGAGTAGTTTGCGCAAATTTTACCTCCAACGCTGCCTCTGGTATAGCCCGGGATTTACTTTTATTTACTGGGATGTGATAGGCAATTGGACATCACTAAATTAGTCACACGAACCCTAATACTGTAGGCCAGCATGCAGGGGCAGTCAGAACACTATGCATTGACTCTTTTTACTTTTTACTTGTTACTGTTAAACACACTATTTTCCAATAGTAAGCAAAGACAGACAGAAATGTCTGTGGGTGAGTGTGTGTCTCTGTGTGTCACATGCGCTATATTTGGGAATTTCTGATGCAAATATGGATAACTCCATAGATATGTATTTAGACATGCCTGACCCTATAGAAATGAGCATGCCATATGGGTCCATCTTAACATTACGAATAACTCAGCTATAATGTGGAGGACAGATTTAGGTATAGTTTCACTGTTACAGTTAGGATTCTGTCTGTGTTTTTTTGTATTTACCGTGTTAAACAAGCATAGCAATTGATTCAAATAACAACCCATTTTTAGGTGGCAGACAAACATTCAAATATATCTTCGCCAAAGATAGCCAAACATTATGCTTCTTATGCCTAGGTCAACTAACTTACTTTGAGCATTTAATCAGTATATTTGACAATATGGCAGCTGTAGGCTATAGATGTACCAGGAAGACGCGTGGGAAGTGAACGCTGCTCGTTTATGCAGACGCACAGGCTTTTCTGCCTGGCTTTCATAGTATACAGCTCACCACGTTTGCAATAATCACCTTTCGTCCACATTCTCAGCATCACACTTTACAACGTTCTTGCTCAAAGTCACTCCATGACAAGGATGACTGTTATTACGTCCAGGTCGGTCAGTGAATCGTGTGCAACATGCAGCCGCGCTAATCCAACAGAGGGTCACTCTTCCTCCCTCCCTGCAATCATGACAATGACCGCCGCCATTACACCAATCACCTTCGCCGCCGCGGCCATGAGGAAGTGAGCGCTGTCGGCCCGGAGGGAGGGTGGGAGGTTGGGACTCCCCACGCTGCCCGCCTTTCTCAGACACCGTACATCAGTCCGACTCTCATTTCCATAATAACGGCTCATCATTCCAAAGAGCCCCCCCCCCACCCCAATTTTATTTATTGTGTGTTTGGAACAGGAAGCCATGGAGATGCCGCCCATACATGGCGGTTATGTGACGCAGCTGCGTCGGTAACAAACATGGCATGGCAGGGGAGTGACGGGAGGGGGGAGAAGGTGAAGAGGTGGACGAGGGGAGAGGAGAGAGAGAGAGAGCTGGAGGGTGGGGGCGATTAAGTGGTGAAGAGTGAGAGTGATGGCGAGAGAGCAAAGCGAGAGATGAAAGAAAATTGTTGCGGTCGTCAGGCAGACAGAAACCTCCTATCTCTGTTGTTATCATATCTACAGTATATTGTCGTCGTTGATTATTTGTATTTTATCTATGTAAATTTATGTCCTACTTGGTTGTGCCACGCGAATAGTACAGTAGTTACATTAGCCTATCTATAAGCTAACGTTTTTTTTAACATCTTATATTTTGTGCTATTTTCAAGTGAAAAGGAAAATGGTTATAGATTGTAAGAGTATGTACATCACCAATGAGGGGGCGGAGTCTACAAGGAAGGCGGAGCCACGGGTCGAGGTTAACTCTCACTACTCTTGTATGCCAATTAAAACCGTTGGCTCTTCTTTACACCAGAACGTGTTCCCATTCCCTCATTGTTCTTAAATTCTGCTCAATATAACCAAACCAGACATGCTCAGCTATTGGGCCAACGCACCACAAGTCCTCTAATGCACGGGGAGAGGACAGAGGGAGAGAGAGGAGGCGCTGTGTTTGTGACTTTATATCAGTGGTTTATGATTATCAAAAGTGGTCTGAGGATAAGGAACCACTCTCTTTTGGACTCGAGGGAGTTCCAGGTGGTCCCCAGCTAAATGGTAGAGAGTTGGTAGACAAATAGTCTACTGTTGTAACTTGAGCCGACAGACAGAAGTTTCACTGAGCAGCAGAAAAAAGGGAAAGAGAAACTTCACTTGTTGTTAAGCATGATTAATTATCTGACGTGATATCCAGTGTCTATATGGAGCGGTGTAGTAAAGGATCGCTGCTGTACCTGACAGGCATTACATTAGCAACGGGTATAACACTACGAGGTAAATATGACGGGTCGCCATTCCATATATTGACTATATAGGGGTGCTAGCAGCAATGCGTACCATGGACGGACCATGGACACCTGAAGGGGGTTCCTTCACTGTAGAGCATCTGCATGTGCATATCTTGTTAATGGGTGGATTGTTTTGCTTCGGCAGGAGTCATTTTACTCCTGTGTTTCCTGTATACAGTATATAATGGCAGGCCGTAGGCTCCAGTATACTGTACATGCATGCAGACCGAGTGATAAGTAACCTATACTGATGATCATCGTTTGATAACGAGAAGCATACCGTTTGGACATACAGGGATTCTGCTCGACGACAATAAAAACAGAGAGGGATGGCGAGAGGTTGTGTTTGCTCCGCTGGGTGGAGAGGGAGGTGATCCAGGGTGCTTGAGCGGTGCTCTGCGTGTCGGCACCCCCGGCCAGCCAGCGGCGAGTGGAGGGCCCACTTCACCCGCCGCTACGTGTCGACAGCCCTGGAATCATCCCACAGTGGCAGCAGACTGATTGAAAACACGCCTGGAACAATATACTGTAGAACGCTGTCGCCCTGGGAGATAAATATCACTTCTTACCTGATGCGCTGGTTGCGATCTCTCCACCTTATAGACAATCTGAGACTAGAAGACTTTCTTACATTTGCCTGTAGTTTTTATGTTCCCATCAAAGAGGTCTGGGTGTTATAGCTAGAGCTAGAGCTATTTTGTTTATTTCCATCAAAATAAGTAGTATTGCTATTTACATTATGAATATAAAAAAACTGCAATAGAAATAAGCAAATTAGAACTACAACCCGACCGTGTGTGTGCGTCAGTTTGCTTGTTCACAGGCTGTATGTTATTTCTAGATCTAAATATTTTCTTTTGCGAATGCTAGGTTGTAGTGCTTGTTTTCTGTGTTGAACATATACAGTTGTTTGTTGACAACTGGTTCATGCAACTTACTCTCTGATCTTGATCTCTTTATAAGTGTCTAAATCGTAAAATTGTAAAATGCGTGAATAACAGCCAGTATTTTGGCATATTGAATGGAACATTAACCCGATTTCCATTCTTTGTTTAAAGGGCAATTCCACACTAAAACAAACCCCCCCCTAAACCGAACCCTGTTGCCATGGTAACCTACCTTGTATAGTGGATTCTCACTGTAGTGACTCCTGTAGCCCACTCTGAGGACCCCCCAACCCCATTCCAGGGGCTCCATTGAATTCTGGTTATTCACTGCCATAGTCCCATTTTGAGCAGTGAAGGAGATAAAATCCGACGCCCAAAAAAATATTTTTTTCCATGGACCGTCTCCAAATGGTCTCCAGCAGCCCTCCGATGCAATGTTAGCTTAGCATTAGCATCCAGCGTTGTACTATACATGTAAACTACTCGTAGACGCAATTCTGCTCCCCCTCGCTGTTTTTTCCACTTTGTCATCCATTCACAGCTGTACTGTGGTCACACTGTCTTTGTTGTCACTGGAAAGCATGGAAATGGTCCCATTTCTGAATCCACACAGGACTGAGTTTGTTCTGTTGTTGTGTCGGCTCTGTCAACATAGCCAATCCAGTGTTGCCAACTTGCCAACCTCCAAAATACAAAATACACTAGTGGCACTTCCAAAATGCATTAGAATGCGCTAGAGCAGTGGGTTTTCAACCATTTTCATACCAGGGCCCACTACTACTACTACAACTACTACTAGCACTACTACTACTAGCACTACTACTACTACTACTACTACCACCAGTACAACTACTACTACTACTACCACTACCACTACCACTACCACTACCACTACTACTACTACTACTACTACTACTACTACTACCAGTACAACAACTACTACTAGTACAACTACTACTACTACTACTACCACTACCACTACTACTACTACTAGCACTACTACTACTACTACTACTACTACTACTACTACTACTACTACTACTACTACTACTACTACTAGCGCTAGTAGTAGTAGTAGTAGTAGTAGTAGTAGTAGTGCTAGTAGTAGTAGTGCTAGTAGTAGTAGTGCCACTACTACTACTAGCACTACTACTACTAGCACTACTACTACTACTACTACTACTACTACTACTACCAGTACAACTACTACTACTACCACTACTACTACTACTACCACTACTACTACTACTACTACTACTACTACTACCAGTACAACTACTACTACTACTACCAGTACAACTACTACTACTACTACTACTACTACTACTACTACTACTACTACTACTACTACCAGTACAACTACTACTAGCACTACTACTACTACTACCACTACTTTTTCCAGTACTACTACTAAATGCAGTACTACTTGTAATACTAATTGCACTACTACTACTACTACTACTACTACTACTACTACTACTACTACTACTTCTTCCAGTACTACTACTAAATGCAGTACTACTTGTAATACTAATTGCGCTACTACTACTACTACTACTTCTGTTAGTAGTAGGACTGGTGCTAGAAGTAGTACTGATAGTAGTAGTAGTAGGAGTGGGGCTAGTAGTCGCACTGCTAGTAGTAGTAGTAGTACTGCTAGTAGTAGTATTAGGAGTGGTGTAAGTAGTAGTTCTGCTAGTAGTAGTACTTCTAGTAGTAGTATTAGTAGTAGGAGTGGTTCTAGTAGTAGGATTAGTATTTGTATTAGTAGTACTGCTAGTAGCAGTACTGCCAGTAGTAGTAGTAGTAGTAGGAGTGGTGTTAGTAGTAGTAGGAGTGGTGTTAGTAGTAGTAGTAGTAGTAGTAGGAGTGGTGTTAGTAGTAGTAGTAGTAGTAGGAGTGGTTTTAGTAGTAATACTGCCAGTAGTAGTAGTAGTACTGCTAGTAGTAGTAGTAGTAGTAGTAGTAGTACTACTACTAGTAGTAGTAGTAGTAGTAGTAGTAGTAGTACTACTAGTAGTAGTAGTAGTACTGGTAGTAGTAGTAGTAGGAGTGGTGCTAGTAGTAGTACTGGTAGTAGTAGTAGGAGTGGTGCTAGTAGTAGTACTGGTAGTAGTAGTAGTACTACTAGTAGTACTACTGCCAGGAGCAGTAGGAGGAGGAGGAGGAGTGGTGCTAGTAGTACTGCTAGTAGTAGTAGTAGTATACTACTACTGGCAGTACAACTACTGGCAGTACTATAGTACTGCCAGTAGTAGTAGGAGGAGGAGGAGTGGACCCTTACGGGTCCATTTGGTTTCAAGAATCTACTATGTAGAAGAAATGCTATTTTGACCAACATTTCACCAGCTATTTCTCCTAAATTTGTCCAGGAGACTAAACCCAACATCAAATGGTGGTCCTCCATGGATAAAATGCAGAATAAATAGTGGGCCCTGGTATGGTTGAAAACCCACTGCTCTAGCGCATTCTAATGCATTTTGGAAGTGCCACTAGTGTATTTTGTATTTTGGAGGTTGGCAAGTTGGCAACACTGGATTGGCTATGTTGACAGAGCCGACACAACAACAGAACAAACTCAGTCCTGTGTGGATTCAGAAATGGGACCATTTCCATGCTTTCCAGTGACAACAAAGACAGTGTGACCACAGTACAGCTGTGAATGGATGACAAAGTGGAAAAAACAGCGAGGGGGAGCAGAATTGCGTCTACGAGTAGTTTACATGTATAGTACAACGCTGGATGCTAATGCTAAGCTAACACTGCATCGGAGGGCTGCTGGAGACCATTTGGAGACGGTCCATGGAAAAAAATATTTTTTTTGGCGTCGGATTTTATCTCCTTCACTGCTCAAAATGGGACTATGGCAGTGAATAACCAGAATTCAATGGAGCCCCTGGAATGGGGTTGGGGGGGTCCTCAGAGTGGGCTACAGGAGTCACTACAGTGAGAATCCACTATACAAGGTAGGTTACCATGGCAACAGGGTTCGGTTTAGGGGGGGGTTTGTTTTAGTGTGGAATTGTCCTTTAATTACCCCGTAAACCAAAATCAGCCTTTTCCTTGTAGACATGAAAATCATGTACAAAAGTCATTTTTATACCCCTGGACAAAAAACTAAAACTTTATTTTACAGCATTGTAGAATAAGACCACTTTATGTGTTTTGGTTAATCTCATGGGTAGGTTTTGTCTCATTAGCATAATTCGGCTTGATGACGTAGTCAAGCCGAATTATATGCTAATGAGCCTACTGTACTACTGTATATAAATCATATTCCATATAGTCAGTTAGAAGCCGAAGCCCCGCCCCCTCTTCTTCACAGCGGAGCGGAGCTGCTGGTGGTGGTGTTGGTTGATAGCTAGCTAGTAGCTACTAGCTACCATAGACATATATAAGAAAGTGTAGTTACTACAGTGTGTTTTGCCTGTAGGCTGACAAGCACTGACATTTGTTTGCTCTCGATGCGTGATTTTGTGGATGACAGCTGAAAACTACTGTTTTTAGTAACTGTCGATGATGGAGAGGTTGGCGACGTTTTCACATTCAAGGACTATCTAACGGCTGCTGCTGCCTGCCAGCAGTATTGCCAACTGCCAAAATCCAAAGTGCACTAGTGGCACTTCCAAAATGCACTCGAATGCGCTAGAGCATTGGGTTTTCAACTATTTTCATACCTAAAAAGCACTTGGATTTTCCACCAGGAGTTTTTCCACTACACCGCGTTCCAACTTATTATGCAAATCATGTTTTTGTTTGATTTTCCAACATATTTGATGCAAATGATGATCAGCATAATTTTCAAGTCATTAGCTGTCAATTCTTATTTCAAATGTTATTGAACAAACCTGCTAATGAAAACAGAATTTAGATAATAAATTAAAAACTCCAGATTATTATGCACATCATAGTTTTAAGACATTTTCTAGTTTGTAAAGAACTGAAAATAGTAATTTATTGAATTCATAGCAATAATGAGGTCATATGTACTGGGAAAAAAAGCTATTTCAATCCATAACATCTTAACAGGTCAAGTTACATGTTAACATAGGACCCCTTGTTTGATAGCAGCTTGCATCCATAAAACTTGTGAGTTTATGGAGAGTTTCTGCTTGAATGTCTTTGCAGGATGTCAGAACAGCCTCCCAGAGTTGCTAATTGGATGTGAACTGCCCCCCACCCTCATACTGTACATGAAGACCATTTTTCAAAACAGTCTTGTTCACTGATGAGTGCCGTGCAACCCTGGATGGTCCAGATGGATGGAGTAGTGGATGGTTGGTGCATGGCCACCATGTCCCAACAAGGATGTGACGTCAGCAAGGAGGTGGCGGAGTCATGTTTTGGGCCGGAGTCCTAGGGAAAGACCTGGTCGGCCCCTTTAGATCTTTCGCTTGAGGATGCTCCAGACATTCTCAATAGGATTGAGGTCAGGGGGGGGGATGGGGGCCACACCATGATTTTTTTTTCCCCCTTTTATGCCCATAGCAGCCAATGAAGCTGAGGTATTCCTTGCAGCATGAGATGGTGCATTGTCGTGCTTGAAGATGATTTTGTTTCAGAAAGCATGATTCTTCGCTTTTGTACAGTGGAAGAAAGTAGTCAGTCAGGAACTCAACATACTTTGCAGAAGTCATTTTCACACCTTCAGGGACCCTAAAGGGGCCGACCAGATCTTCCCCTAGGATTCCGGCCCAAAACATGACTCCGCCACCTCCTTGCTGACGTCGCAGCCTTATTGGACGGCACTCATCAGTGAACAAGACTGTTTGAAAATTGGTCTTCATGTACAGTATGAGGGTGGGGGGCAGTTCACATCCAAGCAGCAACTCTGGGAGGCTGTTCTGACATCCTGCAAAGACATTCAAGCAGAAACTCTCCATAAACTCACAAGTTTGATGGACGCAAGCTGCTATCAAACAAGGGGTCCCATGTTAACATGTAACTGGACCTGTTAAAATGTTTTGGATTGAAATAGCTTTTTTTCCCAGTACATATGACCTCATTATTGCTATGAATTCAACAAATTACTATTTTCAGTTCTTTACAAACTAGAAAATGTCTTAAAACTATGATGTGCATAATAATTTGGAACAGAGCTTTTTAAGTTTTTAATTTATTTTCTAAATTCTGTTTTCATTAGGAGGTTTGTTCAATAACATTTGAAATAAGAATTGACAGCTAATGACTTGAAAATTATGCTGATCATCATTTGCATCAAATATGTTGGAAAATCAAACAAAAACATGATTTGCATAATAAGTTGGAACGCGGTGTAATTTTGGCGCTAGGGGGGTCTGAAAAAGCGCTAAATATAGTGACAAATGCGCGAAGTTGGCAACACTGCCTGCCAGCCCTGCTGCGTACCATCAGAGCTATCTAGTAGATGAGTTGCGACATCGAGGGGTCACAAACTGAGCGCTCCAGCGCTGTTCATGCAGCCCGAATAGGGACAAAGTGGAGATGGAAATGCATTGTTTTCAATGAGGGCAGAAAATAAAAGAGCCGACATTGGTCTAACCCCATGAAGTGGACGGAGTTGTCGTAACTCCTGGCTGTCCCATAGCCTGTAGGGACCGACCGTGGCCGTCCAGGCTATGGGACCATGATGATGGGACTGCTGTAGTCAGTCAGTCTCTTTTCTCAGATCCGCATGTCGTACACACACGCACGCACGCGCACGCACGCACACACACACACACACACACACACACACACACACACACACACACACACACACACACACACACACAAAAACACACACACACACACACACGACGCTAGTAAAGTTAGCGCGCTGTAGTACTGGCTTGTTGTTGACAAACAGTTAGGCTGTATGGTTTGGACGGCGAGATATGCTAATTAGCATACTGCTCATGAATATGCTAATGAGCTTACAGTACTGGCCCTACAGTCCTGGAGAATCAGGCCAGATTTTTTTCCATTGTATTTCACACATGTTTAAACATCATTTCTGAAACATAGCGACTTTTTTAATCATAAATATTTGGTCTGTGGGGCTATAATACATTACTCTGTGGTGTGACAAACTGGGAATACATTTTGTATCATATATTTTTTGCTTTACGGGGTCTTTAATCTTTCAGAAGATAATCCCACCCCAACTATTTGTATGTTGTATAACAAAAAAAATACATTTTTTGGGAGCAAATAGAAGTGTCAAATCAATCCACACTTTCAAATGCATTAAAATGAGAAGAAAGTGCTTTACATTCTACTTTTGAGATTGTTTAGTGGTGAGAGGTTCAAATGCGGAGGACTTCAAACTGGTCCCTTTGATTTGAAGGAGCCACAGGGGCGGATCTAGGCATGGGCATGGGGGGCAATGCCCCCTAAATCCCCAGGCTGCCCCACCAAACATCATGGCATGCTAAACAACCCAGATTTCAAAGATATTTCAGATTAAAGGTAGGGGAAGTGATTTCACTTTTGTCAGATATCACCCAAAAAAAAAAAAAATCTGTTAAAATGCTCTATTATAAGGTGTGGAAACCACATATGGAGTTTCCCCCTCCCCCACGTTAGCAGAGGAGCTAATAAAAGTTCCCCAGGTCACCACAGTTCTCCTCCAATCAGGAGAGAGCAGCAGGTTCACATAGTGTAGCTACTTTTGGGGGCCCCTAGTGCACCAGGCTGGTACTACACCATGAATTTCAAATCACTTCCCCTACCTTTAAAGTGCTTATATTTAAAATGATTTGAAACACTACTACTGCTACTAACTAACTACAGCTGTGGCACCACTAAACCAACAGCATTTCATCATTGAAAACAGAAAACTATTATTGATGCCCAATTGCCTAATAAGAGACCTGTAACCAAAAATGGTATGGGTGCGGCTTCCTTCGCGCCACGGGCGATGAAGCCGCCCCCATGCCATTTTCCCCCTGCCCCCCCCCCCCCCCCCCCCCCAAATGGGAAATGTTACATCCGCCCCTGCGGAGCAACATTCAAATGTGTGCATGCAAGCATAAGACAAATACACGTGCGCGCGCACACACACATGCACCCCTGAAAGGCCACAGCACGAGCGCCGTCCACATACGCCGATTACATGTGACTTCCTGTCCTGTGCGTGCAGAGAAGGAAATCAGTCTCAGCCATACTCCAGCTCAGAGGAATGTCTCTCTCTCTCTCTCTCTCTCCCTCCCCAGTCACTCCACTGTTCCTCCACTCCTTCCTTAGACCATCAAGACCTGGAACACATGCGTCTGGGTCACCTTATAGCTTTTAACACCTTGAATGCCTATAATTAAGCTTAATTGCTCTATGTAGCTCTAGTCATGATTTTTATTTATCAAAAAAATCTGATATACACTACATATCCTGTTTTAATGGGCCGAGCCTGCAGTGTGAGACAGTAGGGGAGTAGTGAGACATATGAACAGCAATACAATAAGTCGATACATGGTTGATGATGCAATACATGGTCGATATTGGTTCATGGTGTTCATGGTGCAGAGTTCGTGAGCGGAGCGGAGCGGCCGAGAATTCCGCTCATCGCTCTCGACGTATTTGGTCCCGCTCGCAATCCACTCCCGTGGACCCCCTCCCAGACCGCTCTCGCTCCGCTCCGCGCTCTTATTCATTTGGGCAGCTCCGCGCTCCGCGCTCCGCTCAGCCCGGCCCGCTCAGGGGCAAAATTTGACGGCTGGAAAAAAAAAGGCTGCTGCTTTTTCTTTGTCAGGTATTAGGCTGCTTTAGGGCATTAGGCTACTATCAATGTCTGTGCTGTGCGCGTCTGTGCTGCGTCCTCCTATACTCCTCCTCCTTCCCCCACAGTCTGTCTCAAACAAACGGCTATGATTGCTTATTTGCTTATTTTTTGGAACCACGGCACATCACAAACACCTAAAGTTCACCACCGACGTTGTGAACATGTCACTGCTTTCTTGTCAAATCGCGACCTCCAAAGCTTTAGTCTTTGAAGCCGGGCGTGCGCTCAAACTCGGAAGATTTTCTTTTCTCTCTCTCTCTCTTCGCCGGCTTTTGTCAGACCCGGATATAAGGTTTCACAATTCGGGGGGGCAGGCGAAAACCTTATATGAGAACAGAGTTACATTTAGGGCGTTTAGGGGGGCATTCCCCCCCTGCGCGCAGCCTTTTATCCGGCTCTGTAAATGCGCCGAAAAAAAGAAAAAAGGAAAGCAAGAACGAAGGCGACCTCGGACATTCTTTCCCCTCCGCGTTATGGATTATATCTTTGATAAAACACTGCAAAAGGTAGGCTACACAGTGACAGTAGCCTAAGTTGACATTGATTCTCTCAGAACACATGCACACGGCTGCGTTGTGAGCCGTATGGCAACATTTTGCGTTTGGTCCCGTGGGCGCCGCGGGCTAAAAAATAAAATAAAAAAATCGACAACATTTTGACACTGGGCCGCGATTCGTCGACATTCCAAATGTGTCGATTACATCCATTTGCCCCCCTCACAGCATAAACATTTAAGACAGGAGTTAAATGTGCAGTTACACTACTGTCTACTGTATATTAACCCAGACAGGTGCGGCGAATAATCTTATGCCGCGCTATTTCGTTTACAAAATGCCATACGGGATAATAGGTTATTGATGATGTTACACTGTGGGGGAATTGGACATCATTGGGGGGGTCGCTGCGCTCAAATTGCCGTTATGATGTGCAGTGCTTCAAAATAAATAGCGAGGTGACGCATCTAAGGCAAGATAGACAGCAAGACAGTCAGCTTACTTTTTCTTTTTTCCAATTTCCATCATGATCATCATCTCCTCCTTCCTCCCGCACCTCGGAGAGGATTTTAAATGTCTTGATCGTGTTGCTGGCACTGTAGGCCTATAGTCGCCATCTGAACCACAACCACACGTTTATGCTGTGCTACTGAACACGTGTGCCGTTGTCTGGACTGAACGGCTTGGAGCGGGCTGGAGCGGAGGATAATTCCCACTCCAGAGCGCGCTCCGACCCATTTGAAAACGCGCTCAGCGCTCACTTAAAAATCCACGCGCTCCGCTCCCCGCTCCGCTCGCGCTCCGCTCCCCGCTCCACTCGCGCTCCGCTCCGCTCACGATCTCTGTCATGGTGATATTATTATTATATTATCAAATAATTATTATATTATATAATTATTTGAAATCAATACAGTAACTATTTAATTAGATGGTGCAGGTTTTTTTTCTGGGAAAATATATTATAATGGATATAAATATGTAAACACAGTTATCTGACATTTTCTTCGAAAAATTGCTAAATACGATGCTTGGTATTGGTAACGATTCAATACCGATTGCAAATCGATATGACACAAAGTTAAACGATACAATACAGTATTTTCTGTTTACAGAACGATGTACTTTATTTTAAAAAATAAAATAAAAATGAGATATTTCAATATAGTTACTATATCGTTAGACCCCTATTAGGCAGCAAGTCCACGTGGCGGCGGTAACTTGTTTTTCATTTAACTGTTGTTTGAGAAGAAATACTTGGAATGAATCTGTTCTCAGGACTCAATAGGTTAGACCTGGGTCTCTCTCTCTCCACCCACACATCACGCGTCATTTGACATCAAAGGCATGGGGGGCAATGCCCCCTAAATCCCCAGGCTGCCCCACCAAACATCATGGCATGCTAAGGGACTGTACCGGGGGGGGGGGGGCTGGTGCGCTGGAAGTCCGGTCAAAAAATAATAATCATGCCCCCCCCCCCCCACCTCAATTTTTTCCCCATGGCCCTCCCCCCACTTCAATGTTGTTTTCCCATGGCCCTCCCCCTACAGGTACAAAATTGCCCGGCCATTTACTTTGAGATTTTTTCTTCAGTTCAATGAGCATGCCAGCTGTCGTGAGCATCACTGCCGTAGCCAGGAAATTATCAGTGGTGGGGCATTCATGTTTTCAGGGGGGGCAATATTTTTCATAGTTCCCCACCAAAGTTGCATATTAAGCACACACTCACATGCTCAAAAAACACACTAATTGGAGAAAATGGCTACATGTATGTGCTCCAATTATACAGCAAATAAAGACTATATTATACTCAACAGAACAAATAAACATACAGTCATGAAACACGATTGCACTACGACAAAGCACTACCATAAAATAAATAAAATGAAAAATATAGTTTGTCAGTGTCTCTGAAAAACTAGTCTTGCAAACATGACACTAGAGTAGACCATCAGAATGGCCACTTAACTATCAGCATTGATTTCCCAATAGTTGTCATGTTTTACACGTGTCTAAAAGGGCTTTTACTTATTTGCGCTGGCCTATTTGAAAACTATAGCCCCGTTGTGCGATCTCTCAGCTTCGATGGCAATGCTGTCTGCAGTGGTCGCGCAACAGAAAATACCATCCAGCACGTTCGGTTTCTGACCCCCCAATGTCGCAACTCTACTAGATGGCATGATTCTACCCAGCGCAGCCTGGGTAGAGTAGCTATGTAAGCCTGGAGTATAGACAGAGCAATGCAGACACCGTTCACTTCATGGAGCAAAGGGGACAACAAACAGCTCATTTGAGGCTACTCACCACAGCTCGACGTGCTGCTTTATAAGCCATGCATCCGCCCGTATCGGGCTTTAGAAAACGGCTCTGCTGTCATTATTTATCAAACCGAACGCAGTCCTTGGTAAAAAGGCAAAGTTTTCTTTTCCCTACGTGTGTTGTAAACAAAGAGCGGTGGACGCCATGACAGGATCTCGCTCAACTGCATGGAGGGAGGAGGGTCCATGCTGCAGATCCGTTTCCTGTCCTATTCTGTGCAAATGGCAAAACTAGTACTCTTTCCTACTCTTCCAGCAGTCCACCCGGAGTCACGACATTGAGGAGTCAGAAACTGAGCGCTTGAGCGCTGTTCAAATGGCCTGAATAGGGACAAACTGCAGTTGAAGTCAATGTAGAAGAATCGCCATTGGTCTACTAGCTCTATGAGTAAACGTAACTCAGTCTATACTCTAAAGCTCTGTCTCCTTTTTTCCCCATGGCCCTCCCCTCCACTCCGATTGTTTTTGCCATGGCCCTCCCCTCACCTCATTTTTTTTCATCATGGCCCTCCCCTCCCTACGCACCAGCCCCCCCCCCCGGTAAATTACGAACAGTCCCTAAACAACCCAGATTTCAAAGATATTTCAGATTAAAGTGCTTATATTTAAAACGATTTGAAACACTACTGCTACTAACCAACTACAGCTGTGGCACCACTAAACTAACCGCATTTCATCATTGAAAACAGAAAACTCACTGAGTGACCTTTAGCTTTATGCATGCTGCATGTCTGCTGCAACTTCAAGAAATACTTGGAATGAATCTGTTCTCAGGACTCAATAGGTTAGACCTGGGTCTCTCTCTCTCCACCCACACATCACGCGTCATTTGACATCAAAGGGACCACGACGGTCCTCTGCTGTTTACCCTCCTTAGCAGGCGCTCATTACAGAAACATCAAAATAAGCCGTGCAGAGAAAGCCGACCGGTGGCGAGGGGCGAGTTAACCATCCCCCCCCCCCCCCCCCCCCCCCCAACGCACACACACACACACTAGCGCATGTGTGTGTGCACGCACGTCACGGTATCAACCTGCCCCCGAAAACCGTCCTCTGGTGGCACGGAGTGCACAGTCATGCACACTGCGACTCATGCATGCGACTCTGTGGTGCGTGTGTACGGTTTAAAGGAGAATTCCACCCAGAAGTCTTTCTTACCTTTATTTGCTGTTGATTTGTTTCCCAAAAAGGTGTTCAAGTTTTTATTTTGTGGAAAAGACATACAAATAAAACAAACTTGTTATTGTCTGTTTCCCCTACCCTACCATAAGCTTAGAATGGGACTATGGGATGTTGTTCAAATTCACCTATTTCCGTCACAATGTTTTGTTATATATTGTCTCCACCATACCAACAGTGTGTTCAGCAGTAGTTCAGCCATAAAACTTGCCCCCCCTCCCCCGAAAGTGAAAGTGTGATTTTCAACACACTGTTGACATGGTGGAGAGACAATACATAGCAAAAAGTTGCATTTTGGATAGCCCCATTCTAAGGTTATTATGGTGGGGAGTTTTTTTGCACAAAATAACAACTGGATCACTGCAAATGAAGGTAAGAAAGTCTTCTGGGGTGGAATTCTCCTTTTTTTTAAAGGCATGTATGGTGCGAGGGGGCTAGTGTGCACGCATACACCCTGAACCGAGCACAAGCAAACACACACTGCTTGTGTGTGTATATAATAAGCGCCGCACATTCAGACACGCGCACACTACTACCGCCAGAGCACACGGCCTGCTAACGACCGCACAATTAGTGTAAATTAGTGGAAGCAGTGTGCGGTCCATGCTGTGGTCATTAGTTTGTTGGAGAGCGAGAGAGAGAGAGAGAGAGCGCGAGAGAGAGCGAGACAGACCGTAGGGGTGTCGTGTGTTCCAGGATTAATCCTCCCTCTACCCCACAGAGTGAGACGGATAAGTGTTCCAGGGTCACTGTCCGACGGGGCTTTTCTCATGTTCCATGCTAATGATGCCCCGTGCAGCCCTTATAGGCCACAGAGTATAGTATGGGGACGAGGCAGCACCTTGAAATAGCCCCATCCACTTGATTAGGTTTAATTGGATGGCATGTGGCAGGCGGCAGGCCCATAGATTAATACTGTATATACGCGTACAGAGTAGACGGATATGCCGCAGTGGCTGCCGCTGCGAGACGCAGCAAAATCCATCAGTGACTATTGACCTGGTCGCAACGTGATTTCACGAATCTACACTCAATAAAAAAAAAAGAAAATCAGCGGGCCGCTTGCAGGGAAGTCAACATGGGGGAATCCTGCTGCAGTTTCAGACAAATCCCTTCATATAGCTCCACAGAGACGCCCGACGTCAACCCCCCATCCCACACACACACACGTTCACACACACCCTACCCCCACAGAAACACACAATCAAAGCGCCTTGTGTACGCAACACAATGCTTACAATACAGCAGCGTATAGCCGGTCGCTCATAGACCGCAACAGCATGTCTTTTCACCATACAAGCGTGTAATGCCAGGTTTTTATTTGGAAATTAATTCCTAATCTAATCTATACAGCCCCCTATTAATAACTATTATGAAGCACATACACCCCAGTCATGGAATTAATCAGGGAGAGATTGGTAATTGGTGTAAAAATGTAAATGGCGCATTGTAAAACCCCTGCACAGCATCGAGTGTCTGGCACTATAGATGGAGGTGCCAAAGCCATCGCCGGACTAATTAGTTTGCAATTACGTTTAATAAGTTCTGTGGAAGCCAATCATCCTGCGGTCGGGAGAGCCGGGCTGGCCCCAGCCTGTTCACAGAGCCATAGAGAGAGACAGAGTTACCACATCAACGTTCACTTCATAGGTCCACTCCAATGGGGGCTACTCTGCATAGACTTCTATTGATAATGGAGACAACAAATGGGACAAGTCTTGGACTAGAAGTGGGCAGAAATGCATTGGACTCAGGGCAACAGCCAAGCTTTAATGATCTAAAGCAGGGGTGGCCAACCCGTGGCTTGCGAGCCACATGTGGCTCTTCAGCTGGTTACATGCGGCTCTTAACCCTTTAATTACCAATGACGTAATTGAGGTAATTGACATGCAAATCCAAGCCTCCCACTGACGTAATTGACGTATTGTGTGTTTTTGGGTGGATCTGGGTGTCTAAATATAGTTTCCAGGTGTAGTGTGGGCCCTCCGCCAGCAGAGGGAGCCCTCCCCCAACTTTTCACAAAGTTTCATGTAGCTGTGATAATTACAATGGACCCTTATAGATCTCTAACTAGCCCTAACAAAAACAACAACAAACAAAGCAACAAAGGGATTTTTTTTTTACCTTACCTTATGTGTCTCCAAATAACAGCACAAAAGATCAAAAACATGTAAAAAAGATTGCCAATAGATCCAAAGGTCAATAAATCCAATAATTTGTATCAGGACTCCCATGCTGATGACAGGCTGCAAGCCACAGCCATGGCTTTGCAGCAGGCAACAGAATTTGCTGTTCTGTGTTTGCAGTGTTGCCAACTTCCAAAATACACTAGTGGCACTTCCAAAATGCACTAGAAGGAGCTAGGGCAGTGGTTTTCAAACCAACTCACCAGCAAAAAAGCACTTGTTTTTCAAAAAAGTACTAGTTTTTCAATAATTTTGGTGCTAGGGGGGTCTGAAAAAAAAAGCTAAATATAGTGACAAATGCGCCAAGTTGGCGACATTGGTTGCCAAGTGTTTGGAGAGAAATAAGCAACCAGGTTTCATAATAATAAACTACTTTACACATAGTGCATGAAAAAGTTCAAATACCAGAAAATATCAGAAAATAGCAGTTCTGCAAGCTCACAACATGTTGTGAAGTGTTGTGAGGAAAGTAAATGAAAAAAATAATAATAATGTTAATCCTTGAGAATAATAAAATAAAATATGCATATTTCTTTTTTTCTGGGGAAAGTGGAGACTTGCAGGGTTAAAATGAGACATTTGTGACATTTGTGGTCATATCACACATTTTTATTTGGACATTCAAATATGTACTTTATTAGGGTATTTAGCTGGTCTGGCTACAGCATTAAGCCTAATTATGCTGGTAGGGAAAGGGTTAAGGGGCTTCCACATGAAACCATCAAAAACGCTCGGCCTGGCGCAGTCATTCATTCCCTATACAGTGGTGCCTAACCACTCGATCATGGACTGATTCCTAGTCGACCGCGGAGGTGTAGGTGTATATTTTTTGAGTTGTCATATACTTTTGGATTATAAACCCCGTTTCTAAATACAAGTCTATATGTTTTAATAGTGTGTCTTTGCATTGCGCACTTGCACACAAATACACATGTCTCATGGCAGGAGAGGGGGAATCTATTTGCGACCATGATGGGCATCGCAACGGTTTTATAACCATTGTGACCGTTTGATGTGGCTCTTTGCAGTAACACGGTGAAAAACGTGGCTCTTAGTCTATGACTGGTTGGCCACCCCTGATCTAAAGCCTGTTTATTTTAGATTGTTTTCTAGTAATAGTACAGCATAAACATTGTAGAAGTTGTCATGCTCCACACCCCAGCCCTAAAAGCGCTCTTATTTGCACCACACTTGTCGAAAAACAAATAATGTATTTCCAACTCCAGTTTGTTCCTGTTCAGGTTGCATGAACAAGTCTTTTTCCCCATGTCATGTGAAAGCAGGGAATCATAACTTCATATTGAGTTTTGGAGACATAGGGCTCCATTTTCGTTACCATCTAAACCCCTTATCCTAAACCCCATTATTTTTTTTTTTACTATTTTGAAAAACCTTTTGGAATAGTTCAACGTGCCAATCTATTGACACCTTGTGAGCTTGTAGATTGGCCATTTAAACTATTGAAAAATGTTCTTTTTAATAGTTAAAAAAGGCAAAGAAGTTAAGGGATAAGGGGTTTAGCGGAAATGGACGAAAATGGAGCCCATAGATTATAGATAATAATGTCTTGCAGAGAAACGGCGAGTTGAGAAAACAGGCTTGAACGTTCTCTTCTGTGATCTGACATTACAACTTTAGCTACATGTGTAAGATTTTATTTACATGTCAAATTCAGCTGTGATATTTATTTCAGATATGCTCTAGTGTGTGAAGAGTCTGCCTCTGCTATTAAATCTTTTTAGTCCTCCCCTGTACAGTTTGTCTCCTCCCCCATTGACTTTACGCAATGACGGTCTCTGTATCAAAAAGAGTTCCATTTTACCTTCATGCCAGGCCAAAGCAGGCGCTCAAATTAATTAAAAAATAAAGACCTGGGCACCTCTGCGCTGTGCTCACTGCTGTGATGGTGAAACTAAAGCCTTTAATTGCTTGATGTTGAATGACACTACCTGGGAAGAACTTGTACTGAGATCAGCCTAATAACGAGCGACGTGAACCCTGGATTCGGCGTCTGGCAGGATTTACCAAAGCACTCTGTAGAATTTGGCTACCGGCCGTTATACCCAGAATGGATCCCCGCCA
The DNA here is from genome assembly GCA_039105355.1 of Benthosema pterotum. Lineage (NCBI taxonomy): Eukaryota > Metazoa > Chordata > Actinopteri > Myctophiformes > Myctophidae > Benthosema > Benthosema pterotum. The sequence goes on from CM076988.1 coordinate 16,965,177, forward strand.
TGCCCACTCACCTGCCACTGCAGGGGGATGGATGGCAACGCAAGCATGGTGCCATCAAGCAAAGAGGTGGCATCAGCGCCCAATCAGGGGGCGGATCTAGCCATTGGCATGAGGGGACATTGCCCCCCTAAATGCCCCACCAAATACGATGGCATGCAAAACAATCAAAGATATTTCAAATTATAGTGCACATATTTAAAATGATTTGAAACACTACTACTGCGACTAACTAACTACTCTTGTGGCACCACTAAACCAACACCATTTCATCATTGAAAACACAAAACTCTCTGAGTCAGACATTCATGCATGCTGCGTGTCTGTTGCAACTCCAACAACAACTGATGTTATTATTGATGCTTAATTGCCTAATAAATGTCCTGTAACCAAAAATGGTATGGGTGCAGCTTTGAGGACTTGAGCAGTGCAATAGTGTTTGTTATAATAATCGTACGCGCGTGCACATGACAGTTTTGATCAAGTGAGTGGGGCCTGAAATTAATCGATCATGCCAAAAACATGCTAATCAACTAAAATTGATGTCAAGATCACTGGGGATTAAATAATTATGTCAAACAATTTACCGGGAGGTTTGGATTTTGAGCTTTATTGCGTCAGTTGAATTTGGGAGATAAAGTGTTAATGTGGACCTGGGTGGCATCGGGGGGGCAAAGACGGAGAGACAGAGAGAGAGAGAGAGGATGAACGATGCCCTTCCATCTTCCTCTCTGACTGAGCTCCATCCTCTGGGACGATGTCAGTGAACAGAAAAGTAGACCCAGGGTTTTTCTTTTTCTGTCTTTTTTTGGCATCGGATGAAACAGCTCCTGAGAGAGATGAGGCGACATATTAGCCGCTAAAGCGCTGACAGCTCTCGACAAAGATCTCCTCCTGTGCTCGTTGGACACACACACACACACGCATGTACACACACTCTCTCACACACGCACACACACACACAACTAGAGAGAGGCTGGCTGCCGCTGCAGGCATCTTGGCTCGGGCCGTGTGTGTGTGCACGCGTCTGTGTATGTGTTGCACGCGCATGTATATTGCGTGTACGCAATAATGTGGGAGTGTGTGCATGTGCACGTAATGTGCAGACATAGTGGTATGTATGGAGGTGTGTGTGTGTGTGTGCGTGCGTGCGTGCGTGTTTTGCTCACACGCGTGTCTACATGCATGCCTGTGTGTGTGTGTGTGTGTGTGTGCGCGCGCTAACTAACGGATATTGGCAGTGCCATTTGGACCGGTGCCTGGCCCCCTCCGCGTTAATAAGAGTAATCAGCGGCCCCATGCCTGCCGTACCAGCCTACATGGCACAGCGGAGACATGGCACAGCCTTGCACCCCCCACCTGCGTGTGTTTACACAGGAACACATAGCCTGCGCGCATGTACTCACACACACTCACACACATGCGCGTCACGCAGGTATATATTCGATAACATGCGTGTTGAGCAGTAACACACTACTACATATTACATATTCTTGTAATATTATCACCTTTTCCAGCAAAAGTAGTGTAATGACGTTACTCTGCCAAAATGGCTAATATGTAATGTGTTACTCCACTGAAACACTCCTCATTACTTATTGCAAATGAGCTTGTTGCTGCATGATATGAAGATAGAACAGTTTACAAGCTATCAACAGATAACAACAGAGATGTGCAGTAGTTTGTAGACCCTGTTCCACCGCAGCATTCTGCCCACATGACCTACACTACAAGTAGTCATAAGTTGTCACTAAACAGATCTGTTGTGCATCTCTCTACTTTCTTGGGAAAGTAATAAAGTAATATGTAACATTAACCTTTGAAGTGATAAGTAATATAATCATATTACTTTTGCAAGGAGCTACTAAGTTCAAACACTGGTGTTCAAGGATACACACACACACACACACACACACACACACACACACACACACACACACACACACACACACACACACACACACACACACACACACACACACACACACACACACACACACACACACACACATTCATACCAGTAAGTGAAAGTAAACATATACTGTAGAATGCACACACAGTCCTGCACACACACACACACACACACACACACACACACACACACACACACACACACACACACACACACACACACACACACACACACACACACACACACACACACAACTCACACAGTTAATGAGGGGAAATGTAGTCAATACAGTACAATTGATCAGCATTGTCCAACGACGGCGCGCCATCGATTTGGGGCGGGGGGTTGGTTGGGGGGGCCAGTAATGCCTCATTAGCCGCGTCTTGGATGCACACGAGCAAACACACAATCAGGTGTGTAATGTATTGTGCCGCAAACAAATCATAGCGTTTAATTCCAGAGCGCTCTGGCTCTCCTCGGCTTCGCTTCATTTCGCCCCTCGTGTGCATTTTATACACCGCATGAATTCACCGCCCCGCTATAAATGCCTCAACTGCATTCCATATGTTTTCATTAATATCAATGTTGTGATAACAACATTAGGGGACCTGGGCCTCGCAAGCCCGGAGTTTGCGGCCAAGGAGAGGGAATAATTGCAAGCCTTGATATTGTTATTGCTCTTTTGCAGGTGAATATAAAAAGGACAAAATGAATCAATCACCAGTGTGGCTGTCCTTTGTATTAGAGTAGTGGCTGTTCAACCGGTAGTCCAACGGGGACCACCAGTGGTCTGTGAGGGAGGTTTCAGGTGGTCCCCGTCCGCGCAGCTAAATGATGTAATGACAGTAATTGGAAACAATCAATATCAAAATCAGTTTTCGAATCGCTACCAATACTATGGTATCTAGCAATTTTCAGAAGAAACACATCATGTGTTCAAATACAATGTCTATCTATTTGCCAGATCACTGTGGCAACTTACTGTATATCCATCCATTATAATACATTTTCCATAAATGAGTTTAATTAATTCCTAAAATACACTATACACATATTTCACACACAGTTAAAGTACTGAATTGATTTTAAGTCATTGAATCTTATCAGATCGTCCCAATGAACCAATATCGTCCATGTATTATATCATTAAACATGTATAGTGATAGGTGTCGAATCGCTGATAAAATGTATTGTTACACTCACATTGAGTGTTATCTCTCCCAATGGTACCAAGACCAATTCAACCTGGAATAAAGCATGGATTTGTGGCCAAAAGTTTCTGATAAATGGTGTCCAACCAGTGTGGAATTATTTTTGTGCATGGGAATGCACACACATCCATTCCCAATTTTACGTTAAATGGCAATAAACACAGTTAAAACTACTTAAACCAGGATATCAATCTATATATATTTTATAGTAAGGATTTATTTTTGGAGTGGCTTAATGTTCAAGCCATAATTTAGAGATGCTGGGAAGTCACACATACTGTAGTAATTAATTCAACAGAGTTTCACAGATTGTGAAATTGAAACATTAGTTAAGGACGAAGCCAACGACAAACAATACCATTTGGACCCAATG
>CM076988.1:16976169-17008669 GCA_039105355.1 Benthosema pterotum
ATGCAGCGCTTCATACATGCAGGTCACCTTTAGTAGCGATGCCACAGTACTGTTTTTTTCTGTTCTGATATTGATTCTGAACTAAGCAAGTTTTGCAATTTTAGATCTAGACTTAAAGTATGATTGCTCCTTTAATAAGGATATACTAACCAAGAGAAAATTGTATAAGATTATCAACCTTGTTTTAAAAAGATCCCTGCCTAATAAGACAAATACGCCTTAAAACACTATACTTGCCTTCTATAACTAAAACATGCAGATAAAAACCACCTTCAATACTTTATTTCTTTCATAAATAGAGAATCTTTCACTCTATAGGAGGTGCTCCTGTCGCAAGATGATGATGTCACAGAGCATGTTCATCCATATATTGTATAGAGCTAGACCACACGTGACATCATCATCCTGCACCAGGAGCAGTTCCTGTTGAGTGAAATATTCTCTATTTATGAAAGAAATAAGATGCCATTGGCGTTTTTATTTGTTTATTTTAGTTATATAGGGAACGTAAAATGCTTTAAGCAATGTTTATCTTATTAGATTATCAACCTTTTAAGAACATATTTCTATCTACAAGAGTTCTTACCAAGTACAATTCACTTATGCCACTTATTCACTTATCACTTATTATTTTGGTTGTTTCTAGTACTTTTACACTCAGATATTTTCCCTTATATTTAGAATGCCTTTTTTACAGTGTATATTTAGCTATTAGTGTAGCTTTCTGTGCTACACAAAGATTAAATTCCCTTTCAATCAGTGGATAATTTTATGTCGTAGTGTCTGAGCACTAGACATGTTACATCATGATGATGTAGGAGCACCTCTCACCTCACGTGATACAGGTGTTTTTTTTGCTATGGATATACTTCAAATAGAATTGAATATATAGAATAAAAGAGTGTAAATTCCACCCATTTTGTCATTAATATACCTTAGAGATGTTCTGTGGACATGATAAAAAAGTTGCCCCATTCTGTGTTTCCTAGAAATGGAGATCTGAAAGAAAAAAACACTAACATGGCGAAACACAACTTGATGACAGCATCAATGTTAGTGATCTTTTGGGACCTATTTTTCTGGGAGTGTACAAATGGAACCAAATGGACACTAATGGGGTTCCTTTGCTTACATTTGTACACTCTCAGAGTTACAGACCCATATAAGGGTCCCTTTGGTTCCTCACCATTTCTAATTAGGGTACCCCCTGGAACTCCCTCAAGTACCTGTACTTTGGGAACCACTGATAGATGGTCTCTGTCACACTAATACCTGCTACTGTATCTCCGCACGCACGCACGCACGCACGCACGCACGCACGCACGCACGCACGCACGCACACAGTCACAGATGCACACACACAGAAACAATAACGCACCAACTCATGCATGTTTTTTCTTGTGGTGCCGACGCAGAGCACACCCACTGCTCGACAAACATGCACATTATGCAAACGCGCGCACACACACACACACACACACACACACACACACACACACACACACACACACACACACACACACACACACACACACACACACACAAACGTAGTAACGTACACACGCACATGTATATGCGCACACACAGACACAAACACACGGCCTGGTAATTAATTGCTGTGATATTTAGGAGTGTTCCAGTAGACAGATATGACAAGAGACAGGGACAATTACTTAGCCCGTTTAAGCTACATTAACTCGCCCAGATATTACACACTTGCTCACAGACACACACACACACACACACACACACACACACACACACACACACACACACACACACACACACCACACACACACACACACACACACACACACACACACACACACACACCCATAAGTCCTGCAGTGAAATGTAGCTGCCCCCCCCCTCGCTATCGACAAATTACTAATGTAAGGACAAAAAAGCAAGAGGTTTGTTTATTGTACGGACGTAATGGGGAATAAATTTCAATTATATGCTGTGTCACTTCCTTAAGTGTGTGTTTCTGCAGCATGCCGAGCACGCCGTCTACAGTACCATGGTGTGTGTGTGTGTGTGTGTGTGTGTGTGTGTGTGTGTGTGTGTGTGTGTGTGTGTGTGCGTGTGTGTGTGTGTGTGTGTGTGTGTGTGTGTGTGTGTGTGTGCGTGTGTGTGTGCGTGCATGCGTGCGCGCGTGCGTGCGTGCGTGTGTGTGCGCGTGCGTTCGTGTGTGTGTGTGTGCACTCGCGCGTGTGCATGCATGGTTGTTGGCGTTTGTTTCATATGTGTGTATGTGTGGCTGCATGCGTATTCATGAAAGGGAGATGGACAAACACATCCGCGCGCACGCGTGCACACACACACACACACACACACACACACACACACACACACACACCACACACACACACACACACACACCATTGCACACACCATTGCACACAGTGATCCTGATAACCTAATGCCTCGACATATAGCAGTCCCCAGTGATGTGTGTGTTTTATTTATATATATATATATATATATATATATATATATATATATATATATATATATATATATATATATATATATATATATATATATATATATATATATATATATATATATATAAATAAAACACACACATCACATCATCACACACATCATCAGCCAGTATATATATATATATATATATATATATATATATATATATATATATATATATATATATATATATATATATATATATATATATATATATATATATATATATATATATATATATATATACTGGCTGGTCGATGATGAAAGCAATTGTTAGTTGCAGAGTTTCTTGTTTGATGAGGTCAGATCAAGTTACAAATGGATTGTCAGAACAGCTCAGCTAGCGATTGTAATGGTTTTCGGTTGGAGGAGCTTGCACGCCTCTGTCGTCAAGCCGTCCCCTCATCTAGAAACTATAGTTCAAACACAACCAGAAGACCTGGTCGCGACGAGGAAGCAAGTGGTCACGACCTGGCCGCTAGCATATTTGCGACCTGATCGCGATGTGGTCTATATTCACTGGTGGACTTTACCTTTCCTGCATGATGTCACGAGACACGGAACAAACCTGGCTCTATCCGCTTCTGGCAAGCACAGTTTGATTATATTAGGCAGATTTACTGGCAGCATCCTTTATTTTTAACATTTTTTCCCAGTCCAACTAAAAAAAATATGTTTTTTTGTTTGTTTGTTTATTTGTTTGTTTTGCAGACAGGTTGACCGGCACTCATGTGCGCTAGATTTTCTCTCACCTCCGTGTTAATGCGTCCATCATGGATACTTGTCAAACACCCACTTGTTCTTTTTTTTTTGGAATGTTTTTCACGAGAGTCTTGGCACAGCCTGGCTTATAGCACTGGCCCAGAGAGGCCATCTTTGTTTTGTTGTTTTTAACACGTTGCCAAATGAGCAGCTATAACTTTTTGGAGGACTTGGCAAAGGGTCCCTGACTCTTATTATTTTTTATTATTGTTATTATATATTTTTTCTACTCTGTTTTCACCCCCATTTTAATGATAAGTGGCTGCATGTAACGGGGGTCAACGAAGGCCGGTCAGACTCAACCATTTTCACCTTGCAGCAGGAGTAGGGGGGAGGACGGGGGTGAAGGGGGGGATTATGTAAATGATGCCTCTGTTCCGTCTACTGTATATCCATAATGTTTACTTGCAAACTGCTTATTGACCCGATAACGCAGACCCTAATGCGTGGAGTTCAGCGGTTCAAGGTACATTATATTCCCTGTGCATGTTGTAAATAAGAGGCTGAATAATGCGCTATAATGTCCGACAACAGCAGAGGACACGTTACACCGCCAGCCCAAGGTTACTGTATACGTGTGTTCAGGGACGTGCACACATAGACAATGGGGGGGGGGCTTCATTTAGCTCCCCTTGCCCCTTTTACCCATCTATAAAACAACTGCTCGGCCTGTGAAAGGGTACTTGGGAATGATTTTGTAGATCAGCTATTTTTGATACGACGATACATGCAATGTGGCCCCTCTGGAGTGAGGGTGGAAATATATAGTGGCACAGTCAGGTTATTTTAACAGACTTAAAAACACATCTATAGCAGGAAAAGAGACAACAGAAAGCCACATATTGGGGCATTTGAACTCCGAATTCTGTCTGTCACAATGTGGGATAGGGGCTCAATTTGTGGGACACCTGAATAAAGTCTTGAAAATGGGGGACTGTCCCACACAAAGAAGAACATCTGGTCACCCTAGTTGGACAAGGAAAAGGAGAGACAGACACAGAGGCATAGAGCGAGAGAGAGACAGAGAGACATACAGACAGTCAGACAGACAGAGAGAGACAGAGCGAGAGAGAGCGAAAACTATTAGAGCGTGGCTTTTTAAGCAGGCATTAAGATAGCCAGCTGATAAGGCCTGAGAAAGAGGGCGAGAGAGAGTCAGATAGAATGACACACAGAGAGAGAGAGAGAGAGAAGGATACTATGGGAGCGACATGTGGAAGATGATCCACACAGTGAGGGCGTGGAGGAGGAGGCTGTGATAAGCTGACTAAGCTATGCAGGGAACAGTCCCTCTCTCTCTACCCCTGTCCTCAATGCGCCTGACATGGTGAGCTTGCAGATCAGCCATTTTCAATCCCACTCCCACCCCGCTCCTGTTGATTGTCATCCCTGTCCTGTCCCGATCCTGTCCCAATCCCACAGGAACACGACGGGACCCACTACAGAAGGAAATTTTAAGTAAAAGTAAAGTTGCCTGATACTCCTTCATTATTCAGTCTTGTCAAAGTGACAGTCTTCGGTGATTGGTTCATACAAACATTCAGAATATTTAGAAAGCAGATAACATTGTCAATGGGACAGCCGATGAGTGTTACTAGCATGTGAACAGAAGCAATACAATATGTCGCATGATGTTTATAAAACCGGACGCTTCTTTAAAGGAACTAGTTCTCATAGGTTGATGTAATATCCAGGTTAATGCACTTGCGATTCACCACAGTGAGAGCCGCCATGTTTGTAGTTTGACACTGTTGAGAGACTGTTGGCCAATCAGCTGCTGTGATTCCTTATCAATACTGACCCATAGATGGCATCACCAGAACCGAATTGATTTTCGCCAGGGAAAGTAATTGAAATCAGGTCTGTCACTGTAGTGTACAAAGGCTTCTGGGAAAATGAGTTCAATGCATGTGGGTGGTGGTTTTTACTGGTTTCCAGCAGCCATGACGGTTTCTAGTTGTTTCACATCGCAGTCGTGGATGTGATATCATGTTTCCGTGGAACTATTTTCAGGGAGGAACTATGGAACTATTTTCATGGAGGGAAATCAATCAACCCAGGCAGCCTATAGTAGGATGGAATATCAGTAATATTTAAGCACTTAAACTGTTGCAGTGGTTATATGGAGAGAGAGAGCGGCTGCCAGGAGGACTTCATCATCACTGTTATGCTGCTTGCCATCTTATGAATGAATACTGTTTAATCATGTTGAATGAATGGATATGCACTGGGAGAGGGGGGGGGGGGTGCTCCGTCAAGCTTGACAATAACTAAAATGACTTTTTTGTCAGGACTAGCTTTTTTGTCAGGACTAACTAGAGCATGTCGACTAAAACTAGTCTAAAACTATCAAGAATGGAAATTAGTAAAATATGACTAAAATGAATAAGCATTTAGTCAAAACTGACTGAATCTAAATATCTGGAACAAACAAACTACAACACTGGTTGTTGTTTTAAACAAACAAACAAACAAAAACTATAGCCTACTGGACAGAATCAAAAAATGAATTTCTGGCCAGAATGGGTTTAAAGATATATTTTTTTAGCTTATTTATTTTGTGTGTGCACACACACACACTCCTGCACGTGTGTGTCCGTCCGTGCACGTCTCAGTGTGAGTTCCGAGTCGTGCATGCCATGCTGCTGCTGGCCACCGTCTGATATTATGCAAACAAGTAACAATGAGCAAATAACACCAGACACACACTCACACACACACACACGGAAGTCCTAGTGCAAGGTCAGGCTCAAAGACAAGGCGGTAGGCAGGCAGGGGCGCTGTAACGGTGGGGGTGGATGGGGGTAGGAGGTGGAGGAGGGGGTCTAGCGGTGGGTGGGAGCGACCAAACAGATCATGATAAATTGGCTCACATTTTACAAAACGCTGCCCTTAATGCACCCCAGCTAGCCGAGCCCGCTAGACCCCTTAAGCGGGGGATTCTTTAATAGCAGGAGTTGGCCATTTGTGATATATGAAAACCCACAGCTTCGCCACTAATTGCGCAATTACAAGGCGGAAGCGTTTTTTTCTTCTTTTTTTTGCTGTGCTGTGTTCGTTGTGCCTGTGTGTGTGCACGCACCCGTGTGGACCTGTGTGTTTGTGCGCGTGTGCACGACTGTGTGTGCGTGAGAGAAACAGGGAGGCAGGCTGGTGTAAGGAGAGGAGAGAGGAATATAGGAGGGATTTGGAAGGAAGAGGACAAGATAGTGTTGACAAGTAGAGAGGGAGAGATGAAGGGATGGTAGAGAGCCTATAAGATTTAGATGCGCTTGTAGAATTATTCCATTCTGATGTCATCACTCTATGACAGGGGTTTTCAACAGGTGGTCCGGGGACCACCAGTGGTCCTTGAGAGGGTTCCAGGTGGTCCCCAGCTAAGTTGGTTAACCAGCTGTAACTCTGGCGGGTCCATTTGGTTTCATTTTTACACTCTCAAGAGTTAACATATTCATCATGTGAGTTAGTCCGAATCTACACAACTAGAAGAGTAATGGTCATGGAGAGAAACAAAAGAAATCTTTAGTTCTGGGGTCTGTGGGGCTAAAATGTTCTCAAGCGATGGTCCGTGGCTCAAATCCTGAATAAATGGTGGTCCCTGGCGTCAAAAAGGTTGAAAACCACTGCTCTATGAGAGTCTAAGTCCACATGTTAATTGTTTTGCTTGTGGTGGAATTAAGCAATGTTACACAAGAGGGTAGTGCTTTAACATGATTTCTTCCACGCATGTGGTGCTTACCGAAGGTATCGCAGAAGTCGATGAAATTATGCTAAAGCACTACCCTCGAGTGTTCCAAAAAAAACAAGATGTCACGCGTGACACCACTCTGTGATGCTGCACTGCACTGTAACCATACATTGTAACACTCTGCACCATCACCAGCTGGCATGGAATGGACACACACCTGGTTTTATCTAGCATCGGTATTATAATGACTCTAATATTAAATAATCTGGATTACAGTGCCCTCAACAAATCAGGACATTGTGGTACTGCAGCTAAAACTGCTTCCAAAGTCCAGGAAGAAATGACAGGACTGGTTATATCAGAGTGGTGATTGAGGCTCAAACCCTTAGAAATACACTTGAAGGACATACAGTATATGTACAATATGATATTAAAAATAATTTCGGAATGTATGTTATTTGCTTTAAAAAGGGTGTGTTTATCCAGTCTAGGAATCTTTTTGTTTACGCTAATGGCGCACCTGGCTGTACAACTCTGTCAGGGTGAAGAGATTATGAGACAAGTGGATCAAAACACCCTTTTTATTGAAAACTAGGACTCTATGTGTTATCATTTCTTGGCGGAAAGCAGTGTTGTTGTTGTCAGCTATTTTTTAAATTTACTCTCAAACTTATTGTATCTTACTTTAGTTGACTAAAAGTCAGTAATTTTAGTCTTAATCTTAGTCTTAACCTCTAAATGTATTTGTCTAGTTTTTGTCAACACGCTGTAGACATTTTAGTCTGGTTTTAGTATGCAAATTATTTTTTGCATTTTACTTTTTCACCCAGCAGATGCTGGGTAAAAAAGTAAAGTGCAAAAAATATATTTTACATTTAATTTTCTGTCCTCCTTTTGATGAAAAACATGATTGTAAGGAATACATCCAGGAATGGAACATGTTTTGATCTGCAAATGTATTTGGAACAAGTCACAGAAATCAATGATTTAAACTATTGTCTAGTTGTCCAGCCCAACCATCTGAACCCATGCAGTAGTCTACTTCCAAGGCGGTTGTGTACCATGCCAGGCTAGTAGCATACAGCCTATAACAACTACTACAACATCTGGTTGTACAACAGTTCAACACACTGAACCCAGTACAGTACAGCATTGCTCAAGACCTAAAGGACCAAAAAAACACTTTAGCTGAAAACAGCCACAGCACTTTCCCAAATGTCCTGAATAGGCACATTTGTGATGACTGATATCACCGTTTTTAGCCCAACAACTGTTTTTTAATAAAAAATAAAACAAAAACACTAGTTGCAATGGATTCAGCATCACGAAAACCCCCTAGTAAGACATTTTGACTTTTTCTTGTCATCTATAGGTAGTTAATGGTACGCTGACATATTACGCCAATGATGAAAATTGCTCAACCATATGCAAATTAGCATCCGGCCAGTTTCTACATGCTGTAGACCCCTACTCAACATTTCTAACATAAAGCCTTGGTGTACTGAACATTTCTGGGTTCAAATTTTGGTCAAATGGACTACAAGGTAAGAGTTACTTTGTGATAGAACAATGTATGTGCACTTAGACCGTCATAGAGTGATGATGCCATCAGAATGGTACAATGGCTCTAGTAGAGAATCCTAAGAGAATCCTAAGAGTCTTAGGCTAGTAGAGGAGGTTGGATAAAGGACAACTATGGAGAGATGCTGGTGAGGGATACTCTCTCTCTCTATCCCTTCATTCCCTACTCTCTTTACACTCTCCCCGTTCTCTCTCTCTCTCTCTCTCTCTCTCTCTCTCTCTCTCTCTCTCTCTCTCACACACACACACACACACACACACACACACACACACACACACACACACACACACACACACACACACACACACACACACACACTCCTCTCGCACTCTCTCCTCTGGTCATTGTGCTGTGCTTTGTGTGTGTGTGTTGTTTGTGTGTGCGCGTGTGCATGTGCATGCACAGCCCAGGTACACTGGCTTACTGTATATAGTGTGCCAGTTTTACAGAGCCACTGGGAACAGGAGAGGGAGGGAGAGGGGGGGCAAGGGGATGAGAAAAAAAAAGAAACGTGTCTTGTGCGTTGATGAAAGGACAATTTATTAGAAGCTGCTTTGGGGAGACAGAATATTCTGCCCCCCTGGTGCTTTGCAGACTGTCTGGATGAGAAATGGGAGCGTATTAGCCGTGTTGCGCCGGGCAGGGTCTAGACCCTGGGAGGGGTCAGCAGGCAGCCTGGCACAGCTATATAGCTGGTAGCGCCCATCCAGAGGAGGTGGGGGAACACAGTACTCTAATGTTTTACTGACGTTAGACCTGCTCCAGTGCTTACAGCAAGTCTCTCACTGCTGCCCTGTCGTTAATCCCATCCACAGCTCTGTAGTGACTTCCATACTGCCTTGCATTGCACTGCAACGAAAATAAACAAAACAACGTAACTGCTCCCCCCGAAACAAAGCCTTCTAGACCAGGGATGGGCAATTATTTTTTTCAAGGGGCCAAATGAGATACATAAATTATTGTGGAGGGCCAAGACTAAAGGCTGAACTAAAGTCTGTGTAATATTAATTTAATTTCAAGATAAAAGTAAGATTAAGACCAACCATTTTGACACCAGGGCCCACTATTTATTCAGTATTTCGGCCAGGACCACCATTTGATGGCATTTTAGCCCCACAGACCCCAAAACTAATGATTTCTTGTGTTTTTGTCCACAATACCAGGCTGGATTTTACAAACAAAACAGGCAAACATAGATAAGAAATGACCATTCTTTTACATTATCTGATTGTGTAGACTTTGGGCTAATTCAGATGATGAATATTTTAACTCTTGAGAGTGTAAACATGAAACCAAATGGACCCGCAAGGGTCCATTTGGTTTCATTTTTACGCTCTCAAAGAGTTACATCTGGTTAACCAACTTTCCATATTTAACTGGAACTCTCTCAAGGACCACTGGTGGTCCCCGGACCACTGGTTTAAAACCCTTTCACGGGCCGGTCAGAGTCAGCCAAAGCGCCGCATTTGGCCCCCGGGCCGCATAATGCCCAGTTATGTTCTAGACAGTGCCATTGCTGCGTATATGCACAATACGCACTGTGAGTTGGACAACTCGCCAAGTGGTACAACAAACTGTGCCCTAACGTGCCACAAAATAACAATTTTCCCAGTGTAATGACAAGCGACCATGTGTGCGTACTCACAAACGGCAAAATTAGTTGAACTGCTTGAGGAAACACAGCACTCTAGTCGGGCAACACAAATATCCTATGAGTAAGGCAACCAAACGGTCAGCTACTTGCCTGCTTCTAGACCTTGGCAAGGGTTATAGTGGTAAATGGTGTTTTTATATCAGATGTGCCCAAAAAGTACATTATGATCAGTGTTGGTCTATATTACTTAGGAAAGTAACTTCTTTACTTTACTCGTTACCCCTTAGACAAAGTAATATCATTACTTTACTTATTACTGGATTTGAAGAGTAATATATTACATATTACGTTATTACTTTCCCAAGTTCTCAACACCGCTTTGAAAAAATAGAGAAGTACAACATAATCCGTTTATTACAAAATAAAGCAGCAAGTGATTTGTAGTGTATATAACTGCGCAGGATGCAGCGTGTGGACTGGATCTACAATCTACTGCACATCTCTGTTGTTACAGTACCTGTCGATAGCTTGTAAATCTGTTCTATTTTTGCATGCAACAACAGGCTCATTTAAAAAAAAGTAACTTGGCGTTACTTGCAAAGTAATGCGTTACTTATTACTCATTTTTGCAGAGTAATCTCGTTACTTTACTTTTTGGAGCAAAAGTAATAATATTACAGTAATATGTAATCTAAAATTAGTTACTGCCCAACACTGACATTATGATCTACCAATAGATCACAATGTAAACTGTGCAGGTAGACCACATGACATACCCCTAAAAAAGTATATCAAAAATCTATTTTTGGCATCTGCCACTTGAATTAAGGTGACTTTATTGCCATACAAAAGGTCAGCTCAAACCCACAATGCAATATTTTGTTTTCAAGAGTGTTGCTGACACAGAAACGTCAGTAGCATTACAGATTAAATACAAAAACCCCTGCCAATAGGGTCTGATGTTCCATATTTAAACAATTTTCAACAATGGTATAATATCCTTTTTGCGGGTAGATTTCAAAAGTAGCTCTCAAGTCCCAAAGGTCTGGGCACCCCTGATTTACAGTATATAATGCCTTTATCCAAAGCGCTTTAAAGAGTGCATTACAAAGCAAATTACAAACATATACACACACCAATTGCGGCTGAAACCATGCACGGTACCAACCAGCACATCAAGAGAAATTTGGCGTTTGGTGTCTTGCCCAAGGACACTTAGGCATGTAGACAGGAACGGCCGGGATTCGAACTGCCGACCCACAAATCGTTGGCTGACCTGTTTTACCTCCTGAGCCACAATACTGGCACACGATACTGGCACACGATACTGCAATACTATTCCTTTTTTTCCCGTGGACTCTGTACTTGGGGACGACACGTGTCTCAATCTAACTCATTCCACGGGTGAATCTGAAGAAGGAAGGAGGAAAAAAAAAGATGGATCAGGGGAGAAAAACGGACAAAAGACAAACATAAATAGAAAACGCCGGCGCTGGGTTTAATTTCCAACTGTGTGGGAATTATCTGGCGGATATGCAGGCATGTTTGCTCACACTCCTGTGGCGGCAAAAAAGATTAAGAAGGAATCCCCCCCATTGGCTGGCGGTGACGGGCGCAGCCTGGACGTTTGTGACAGTAGGTAGGGGAAGGCTACAGCAAACAACACCTGTACACCATCATGTATACTCGCGTCCCTCCTGGGTGGAGAGCCGCCGCACGGCCACCATTAGCGTGTACGGCAATGCTATATAAATATCATCATCCATGCAGGTGTGTTAGCCATCCATTAACAAGGCTAGTGAGGAGCTTTAATCTTTTTTTTAACCTGTTTCAAAATGGAAAAGCCTCTTTTTTTTCGGGCACGGTGGCACAGTGGTTAGTGCTGTCGCCTCACAGCTAGAAGGTCCTGGGTTCGATTCCCGCTAGGGGCGCTGCTGTGGGTGCTGGCACGGTGGAACAGTGGTTAGTGCTGTCGCCTCACAGCTAGAAGGTCCTGGGTTCGATTCCTGCTAGGGGCGCTGCTGTGGGTGCTGGCGGCGTGTCTGCTCCTCCGCGTCATCAGTGCCCATACCCGAGGCAGGGTTGACGAACGGGCCTTTCTGTGTGGAGTTTGCATGTTCTCCCCGTGTCCCATAGGGTAGATACCCTCACAAAAACATGCAGTAATCCTGGGCACTGACCTACCCACCCCCCCACCACCCTGGCCAGCCAGGGCGCCTGATGGAGGGGATGGAACCGGTTGGAATAACGTGTTCCTTCCACGCGCTAAGTCCAACCAGGGAAACTCCCCCCTGTCGGGTGAAAAGAAGGCAGCTTGGACTAATCGTGCATTGAAGGAAGCATGAGGCCAGTCCGCTGCCTCCCCAGGTTGGCGGAGGATGTGTAGAGCCCAGGATCACTTTAGAAATTGGCGCTGGGTGAAAAAATGGGTTACAAAATCGTGGGATAAAATTAAAAAAAAAAAAAAAAAAAAAAGGAAAAGCCTCTTTTTAGCCGCATTTCATACTGTGGCGTCCATCCATCCATCATCCATCCATCAATCAATCCAACGATCCAGCCATCCACCCCCCCTCCCCCCACGACCCCCGAGTTAAAAAATAAAATGCTGAAAATGTGCCCAACATGAAAAGTACTGATTCAGAGTTTCAAAATGTTTTGAGAAATGCAGATTGCTTCACTGTGACCTTGTAGATTGGCTGTGGGGCCGTAATGTGTGTGGTTACTGTACGTTTTTTAATAATAACAATAATAATAATAACTAGAACTGTGCTCTGATGGTGCCAACTTAATTGCATAGGCCATGGCCTACTTGTGCGAGGGCAGAGCGAGCGAGCAGAGGGCAAGTACCCCCAAGACAATACTCATGACAATAGATCTCTTAATGACATCATCATTACATCAACAAGTAAACCAGCCAATCGAACTTTTTACACCCACCGACTACTAAGCGAAAACGGTACTTGCACTCACCTTCCTGTAAGTAAAGTTTTCAAAATATCCTATACCTCATGTACAATATACTTGAAGTCAATGTACTTACACCTACTTTCCACCACTATATACAATAGAAAGGCGTTACATACTGTATCAGTGTCTCAGGGAAAGATTCGAAAGATTGAGATGCCTCCGAAAAGTGTTACACTCCCCTTTTTTGTGAATCTGCGACACCCCACACACACACACCTACCTTTGTGGTTTGCATGTTTTGAGAAACCCCAGCAATTTGCATATTGTGATTTGTGGTGCGTGGTGGTTTTGCCGAAATTAATTTGGGTTCATTCTCACTTTTCTGTCTGAGCGGCTGGCTGGCTAGCCCGTGTATATGTACCCCTGCACAGCGAGAGACGAGGGAGGAGTAGGTGTGTGTGTTTGTGCCCGCATATGTGTGCAATGTGCATGTGTATAGCGGGGAGGGTGCTGTGCACCGAAGCAGCAAGGTTAAGGCTATAATTGTTTTTTCCCTCTTAAAGACATGTGGATAATTTTCCCTCGATCCCGTCTGGAAAGAAAAAAACAGATGGGCTCGGAGAAGCCAAGCTGCGTTTTTTTTTTCAGCGTTATTCCCCGTCTCTGTAGCCAACATGGCGGCTCCCCAGCATAACATGCTATACCCACATACGGCGCCAGCAGGGGGGAGGGTGAAATCCACCAGCGAGTATTAGACATTTGTCATCACAAGCGGTTTCTTTACTGGTCACGACTACTTCACTGGTCGCCGTCGCGGCTATTGGTGCTTATGGTCGCAACTAGTGGTGCTTGTGGTCACGAGTGCTTGCTTATCTTTCTTATATATCGTATGTCGCGACTAGTTTATTGGTCAGCGGAGACCCTGAGTCTGAACATAAGCTGCAAGCATGGAGCAGTGGATGTTCACCAACCTCGTCACCACGGAGCCCAGTAGGTGCAGGGCAAAGTTCCCCCCTTCCCTCTTTGGCCTCGTGCACCGGTTCCATCGAGCCGCCCCCTCATCTAGAACCAGTAATTCAAACGCAACCAGAGGACCTGGTCGTGACTATTAGGAAGAGGTCACAACCTGGTTGCTATAGTGGATTTGAGATCTGGTTGCTAGTTGATTTAAGTCCTGGTTGCTAGTTGATTTGAGACCTGGCTGCTAGTGGATTTAAGTCATGGTTGCTAGTGGATTCAGGGGTGGCATCCAAAACAACCCAAGATACCCAAGAAATTAAACTGTTTATATTTAAAATGATGTGAAACCCTATTACTGCTACTAACTAACTACAGCTGTGTCACCACTAAACCAACAGCCTTTCATCATTGAAAACAGAAAACTCTCTGAGTCAGACCTTTAGTCTTATGCATGCTGGGTGTCTGTTGCAACTTCAACAACAACTGATGTTATTATTGATGCTTAATTGCGTAATAAAATCCCTGTAACTGGGTGCGACTTCATCGCCCGTGGCACGAAGCGACACGGGCGATGAAGCCACCCCCATACATTTTTCTCTTGCCCCTCCTACATGTTCTCTTGCCCCCCCAAATGGGACATGTTACATCTGCCCCTGGTCGCGATGTGTCCTATAGTCACTGGTGGATTTCGCCCTTCCTGGGCCAGCGTTTCCTTCACCCGACATCTCGGGTGTAATAATCGCCGAACAAGGAACAACGCTTCCCCTATTTATCTCGCCCAGTTCCCGGTGAGTCTGTTAGCCTGCAATGGCGAGCCACGCGCCGCCGCCGCCTTGCGTTGTGACCTCCACTGGGCCAGACATTAATTTCAACCTCGCCGTATTCTGCGGCATCAATTAATAAAAAGTGACTGGGCTTTCAGCAAATGAACAGCGCGGGGCTGATAAACGAGGGACCCCCGCTGCCTAATTGCTCGGTCAATTAAGAGCTCACAATAGTGACGACGATGTTGCTTGCACTATTGTTTTAATATTTAAAAACTCATTAAATGGTGGCAAACGTCTCGCATATAGCCAGGCGGGCAGCCAGGCTTGACACTCACCTTTTAGTATAGGGATGATGGAGCTCTATAACCAATACCATGGCAGTACTGGGGGTAAAATTTGGCCCATACCTAGAGTAAGTACCCTCACATGTTCTCCCCGTGTCCCTTAGAGTAGGTACCCTCACATGTTCTCCCCGTGTCCCTTAGAGTAGGTACCCTCACATGTTCTCCCCGTGTCCCTTAGAGTAGGTACCCTCATATGTTCTCCCCGTGTCCCTTAGAGTAGGTACCCTCACATGTTCTCCCTGTGTGCCATACAGTAGAGTAGGTACCCTCACATGTTCTCCCTGTGTCCTTTAGAGTAGGTACCCTCACATGTTCTCCCTGTGTCCCCATAGAGTAGGTACCCTCACATGTTCTCCCTGTGTCCCTTAGAGTGGGTATCCTCACATGTTCTCCCTGGTCCCTTAGAGTAGGTACCCTCACATGTTCTCCCTGTGTCCCTTAGAGTAGGTACCCTCACATGTTCTCCCCGTGTCCCTTAGAGTAGGTACCCTCACATGTTCTCCCTGTCCCTTAGAGTAGGTACCCTCACATGTTCTCCCTGTGTCCCTTAGAGTAGGTACCCTCACATGTTCTCCCCGTGTCCCTTAGAGTAGGTACCCTCATATGTTCTCCCAGTGTCCCTTAGAGTAGGTACCCTCACATGTTCTCAGATCCGTGTCCCTTAGAGTAGGTACCCTCATATGTTCTCCCTGTGTCCTTTAGAGTAGGTACCTCACATGTTCTCCCCGTGTCCCTTTGAGTGGGTACCCTCACATGTTCTCCCCGTGTCCCTTAGAGTAGGTACCCTCACATGTTCTCCCTGTGTCCCTGGGGCACCTGATGGATGGGACAGGAACTGTTTGGAATGTCCTGCTCCTTGCATGCTCTACGTCCAACCAGGAAAACAACCCCTCATGTCAGTTGAAAGCAGGTGAAGGAAGCTTGGACTCCTCATGCATAGAAGAAAGCATGAGATCAAATTAGATAATTGGCACTGCGTGAAGAAAATGAGTTACAGAATTGTGTAATTTGTTAAGGATTCCCTAAAATCATATGTATTTTTCTACCGAGTAACCCCCCATCCGACAATGTCGGAAGTAAAGACTTAAAAACAGATTTACAATATGTATATATTAAATGAGGCTGTCAAATTAATTCATTTTGTTGTTTAATCTTATCATATTAACACATTATTTTTCTAAAAAAAATATCAGATCTACAAGCTTGTAGATTTGACATTTAACAGCCAATATACTGTATATAATATTATATATTAGTTGTTAAAAGCTAATAAGGTGAGACAGATGCGTTTCAGATCTTAATGCGCTAAGTCATGGGAGAGCGCGGATCGACTGATATGATCACTTTACCGCGATGGATGGATCGCTCTCAGTCGTTTCTCTTTATTATGATTGGCCAAAGGAAAAAAGAAATCAATATTTTAACAGTTCACTTACAGCCTTTAGTACGACCGCTTAATGCATTATTCATGACCTTCATATCATCGAGAGAAAGACATTTGTCAAACAGGAGGAGCAAAGGGTTCTTCTTGGAAATACTGTGTGTGTGTGTGTGTGTGTGTGTGTGTGTGTGTGTGTGTGTGTGTGTGTGTGTGTGTGTGTGTGTGTGTGTGTGTGTGTGTGTGTGTGTGTGTGTGTGTGTGTGTGTGTGTGTTTGCGTGTGTGTTTGCGTGTGGATCTGTGCAGGGGATTAAAAGAGATGTTACATACTGTATATTCACATCTGACCAGCAGTGTTGTCAAGTACAACGGAATATAGTAATAGAGTATACTCCCCCCCCCAGTAACTAGTAACTTAAAGATGGAGTTTTTTTCTACCCTAAAACATGATCATCAGGTATTAATGTTATTTGAAAAGTAAGATTTCTTTCCCCAAAAAGTGTACAGTGTTTGTTAAACTGTCATTTTTATGATTCCACCCTTCCAGTTAAGTATGCCTGGTTTGCCTGGTGGGTGGTGATGGGTGGAGATCCACCTGAACTGAAGCCACGCCCACAGCTTTAGTTGCATGATAAAGGGGGAGGGGTTAGGGGAGGGGCTGAACACGTGGAAGTTTTTTTCATTGGCACGTTTGACTGGAAAGATTCAGCCCCCAGGAAGAAACCCTAAATACAAAGGGAAGACATCTTTGCACATAAAAACAAACCAAGGGGTCTATTTACATACTGTCACCTCTTAAACATGTACAAAATTGGAAAAAATACAAAAATCATGTCACCCTCTCTTTAATTGTATTATTTCACATTTTGAGTAATGTATATTGCATTTACAATTTACACATACTGTATGGTACAATTAGGGCTGGGACTTCACCTGATTAATTGAGATTAATTAATTGCTTGTGCTACGCCACCCTCCCCCACATTGGTCACTTGACACAGGTGTGATTCTTTTATTTTAATCCTTGATCATCAACTGTCAACACCATTCAACTGAGTCATAACTCTCTAACTCAGTAATAACGACATAACGCTGATGTTTTTTTATTTTATTTTAATTTGTACATATATATCTTTTTTTCTTTCTTTCCAGGCATCAAAGTGAGTCTGAGTCTCATCCATGTCTCATCTGAGTCTCATCCCTGCATGGTAGAAACAGAGAACTGGAAGGTCAGGATGACAACCAGCGAGGGAAGGAAGGAAGGAAGGGAGAAAAAGAAAGTTCGTCTCCATGCAGGCAGGTGTGTGTGCCCGCGAGTGTGTGTGTGTGTGTGTGTGGAGGGGGTGGGGGGGCTTTTGGGGGGGTCGCCGTGTAGCTGATTATATCGGTTTTCAGGCAGCAGAGTGCTGGTAATGGGCTCCTACTCCGCTCAGACGCTAACCCCTGCACTCCGCAATACCTGCCGAAACCCCCCTCCTCCTCCTCCTCTCCTTCCCGACCCCCCCATACCCCCCTCCCCTCCCCCTCCTCCTCCCCTCTTCCCAAAACCCCCCGCCCGCCCGCCAACCCGCCCGATGGCGGCGGGGCGAGCCGCCGAGAGCGGAATTAATCAGGCCTACTGGGAGCTGCTTCTTCCCTCCATCCCCTCCACTCTGCAGGCGAGCAGCCCGCTACCGCTAGTCATTTAGCAGCCAATCCCTCTGTCAACCCACTGTCATTTAGACCCCCTTTTCATTATGCCTCGAACTGTGCTGCGCTGCACTCGCGTGTGCGCGCACACACACACACATACGCATGCACGGCGTGCACACCCGCACACTCTATATACCTCTCTCTGTCTCTGACGCACACGCGCCACAAAAAAAAATGAAAGAAGGAAAAATGGAAATGGGTGACAGATTAGCCCGACGCTGGGGTACTTTTTATAGACGCCTATTATGATCACTAGTCCTCTTTGTATCACAGATGCGCGCGAGGTGGGGGTGGGAGGGAGGGTGGGGGTGGGGGGGTAGTGAAGCTGTGTGTGTGTGTGTGTTGTGTGTGTTTGGGGGGGTGCAGTGGAAAAAATGCAGAAAAAAAAAGAGAATGAGCGTAAAAAGGGAAAGAAAGGAAAGCCGGGACACGGCGAGTTGGAATGATTGACACATGTAGGATAAGATAAAAAGGGAAGAGAGTGAACGTGATAATGGTCAGCCACCTCATCTGGTGTCTCTCTCTCATTCTCTATGTCTCTCTCTCCTTCTCTCTCTCTCTCTCTCTCTCTCACAGAAACAGAAAGTAAAAAAAAATCCAATATAAACAGCAGTAAAATATAGCTCTATTATATTAAAGCTACATTTAAAGGTATATTAAAGGATCAAAGGTATATTATTATTATTATTATTATTTATTACTTTTTTGGCTAATCCTCCCCACTGAGGGAGAGAGGGAGGACCCTCCCCAGTGAGCCTCTGGGGTCAAAAAAACAAACAAACCCTATCTCTAAACCCTAACCATAAACATAACCACAAGAACGGGAGCAGCACATTTTCACCAACCTTAATGCGTTCAGACTTATGGGACTTTGGATCTTTGGGCAGCTAATCCTCGGCCTGGTTGACTAGGTTTAGAAGACATTTTAGAAGACAAAATGATTGATTATTCATATGGAGAAACCCTGCCATTTAACCCTCATCTCTCTGGCTGAAAAGCACAACTTGACATCCCTGTCTCCTCGCAGCTAACATGCTTATTGAGCTGAGCAGTCCCGCAACTCTCGTGATGTCGTCCTTGCTCCAGAAATGGATTCCCCAAACATTCTCCTCATAGACTTTTCGAAAACAATTTACACACACATTGTTTTGGAACAATCAAAAAAACTAAACAAAAAGTGTTGTATCCTGTCGTTCCTTTTCATTGCTAATTAGGTATTGTAGCCTAGGGTAATATTGTGTTTGTTATCATGATTTGTCACAACCTGAGTTGGTTTTGTCTGTGGCGTAATCGTCTTTAGGCTATATGATTCATTTTCGAATAGTCTATGAGGAAAAGAGAAAAGCTCAGTGGCCTTGTGGTTAGAGTGTCCGCCCTGAGACTGGGAGGTTCGATTCCCGGCCGGGTCATACCAAAGAATCTAAAAATGGGACCCAATGCCTCCCTGCTTGGCACTCAGCATCAAGGGATGGATTGGGGGTAAGTCCCTGCGATATACTAGCGTCATGTCCAGGGGGTGTACTTGTACATCAAGCTGCCTCACGCTATAGAAACAGGAGATAGGCTCCTGACCTATATGGGCCTCAATGGCTCAGCCGGGCCTCCTGACATCATGGCCTGGCAAGGCTACTTTACTTAAGAAAAATGAATGGGGAAAATATTTCTGGACCACAGCAACATCATGAAAGGGGTGGGACATCTCAGCTCTATTGGACAAGGACTTGGCAGTGAATGGCTAATTGAATTGAAGTTAGTTGCTCTCTTTATATGAACGTTATCTCTCTGATTATTGAGTTATTGCATCTTCAATAAATCAATTTTCTATGTACACTTGGTGTTCAATTGACGCAAGAATACACACAAGGATTAGTCTTTAGGGTGGTTGTATTCGATCTGCTATCCTTCTCCTGTCACCACAACAGCTCACAAATCTTACAGCTGTGTTTGCACATTAGTTGTGCGCGTTTTTTTCATTTCATCAGTCATGTTTTTAACTGCTCTTCGGTGATTGTAATCCATTGGAAGTATACAGTATGGCTATAATGTCTTGGTACAGTGGACAGACAGTAAGTGTCTCTGTCTTGGTAGAGTGGACAGACAGTGTGTCTTTGATGTATTGGTACAGTGGACACTCAGACAGTAAGTGTCTCTGTCTTGGTACAGTGGACAGACAGTATGTGTTCCTGATACCTTGGTACAGTGGACAGACAGTATGTGTTCCTGATACCTTGGTACAGTGGGCAGACAGTACAGTACAGACGGCCTTGGTACAGTGGACAGACAGTTAGGAAGTGTAGCTCAGTCAACACCTCATTTAGTGGGTACATAGACTGTCTTCCCTTGGGAGCCAGGTCTGCCTATGGTGGATTCTCTCAATCGCGAGACTGTGTTCACTGAGTCTATATCGAGTTCATGTTTTTCTTAGTTTTGGATCAGTTGCAGTGCTCAAGTATTTTCTCTCTCTCTCTCTCTCTCTCTCTCTCTCTCTCTCTCTCTCTCTCTCTCTCTCTCTCTCTCTCTCTCTCTCTCTCTCTCTCTCCTGTGTGTTTAGTGTTTTCTCGCTTGCTCGCTCTGTCGGTCAGTAATTGCTCTGTTGTTAATGAGCCCCTGTGTGAGTGTGCGTGTGTGTTGGGGGACACACACTCACTGTATCCTGAATCATGTGACAATAGGTGGGCCAACTTTGTTCATCCCTCACAACGAAAAAGAAGGGAAAAAAAGAAAAGAAAAGGAAATAAAACCCGGGGCCATAATAACTACCAATTACTGTGGCTGTGGGTATCCCTAGGGTGCAGGGGAGAGAGAGAGAAGAGAGAGAGAGCGGGGAGGAGGAGGAGGGTGGGGTGGAGTAGGAGGGGTGGGCATACCCCGTGCCCAGGCTGGCCTTGTCTGCTAAGCCTGCTTAAGTGACCTATTTTAGGCTCCGAGGCAGCGTTTAAGACACCTCAAAGGTTAGATTATCCCGTGATGAAATACGCGGCGTCCGTCCACTGCGGCATAGCGCCCGCGGATGACCGCGCGGCGGGCCGTGACACCCAATTTAGTACAGGACACCGACCGCCTCATATTCTAAATGATTATCTCTCTTCTCTTCTCTTCTCTTCTCTTCTCTTCTCTTCTCTTCTCTTCTCTTCTCTTCTCTTCTCTTCTCTTCTCTTCTCTTCTCTTCTCTTCTCTTCTCTTCTCTTCTCTTCTCTTCTCTTCTCTTCTCTTTCCTCTCCTCCCCTATGAGGCAGAAAAAGAAAAGAAGAAAAAGAAAAACAACAAATATTCATGAGTAAACAAGGAATGAGAAATGGCCGGAGGAAAACGGAGATTAATAAATAGAAAGAAAAGAAAAGAAGAGAAGAAATGCATGAATAGTGCATAACGCACGTATATCAGCTATTGCTTGTGCAGATCTCATTTATTTGGGTTTGGGGCTGCAGATTGCATTTGGCCTTTATTACAGTAAGAGATTTTATTACTGAGAGTATAATCTCTCTATTGAATTCAATAACTACTAATAACCTAGACTTGCACAGTTGCAATCTATCTAGGTGCCAACTTGAGTCAGACAATCGGTCGCCCTAAATGGATCTCACAGATTTGTCAGTCAAGCCCGGACTCTCCTCCTCTAGGCCACCGTTGGCCAATGATTTTCCAGGCTTTTGCTTTTTGTGCAGTGTGGACAGAAATAAAAGAGAGGGTATCGAGGCTAGGTGACATCTTGCGCCCTGCGCACAAGTTGGCCATGCATGGCATCATGGCAAGCAGAGCGTGCCATGAGGTGAGCTTAACACTCCACAGCTGGTGCGACTGCTGCTCTTCTGAGAAACTATTTCACACAAAAAATGGTCTTTTTCTTTCAGCTACTTCGACTCATGTGAATACCCCAGACAGTTGCGTGATTCAGTATTAAGTATATGATGTTTGTTTAAGTTGCCTCTTCCTAAACAAACCCAATATAGCTTAAAACTCCCATTTTAACCATGATGAATGCATCAAAAACATCTGTCTTTTTCCTGGTCACTGATATTGTCCTCCTAGTACGTGAGTGGGGGCCGTGAATTTTCGTTTAGTTTTCATTTATTTTTAAAAAATATTGTTTTATTCTTTCTTGCTCACTGATGTGCAGCCGAGGCTGCTACATTTTCCAAAAGAATATTTTGAAAAGCAATTAAACCAGTAAATTAAAATCGACTAGAATATCTATATTCTATTATAATGTTTTACTTTTTTCTAGAAAGGGCAGCTACAATGAAATGTCTAAATACTGAATCGAGTAACTTTTAAAGATTTTTTTTTTTCAAGATCAGTGGTAGTTGAGTTAGTTAAATGTACCGGGTTGCTTCCACCAGCGGTGGGTGGGTGGGTGCAGACATGAAGCAGACCCTGTTAGCAGCACGCTAAGCACTGATCCCAGACATGTCCAATTAGGATGAGAGGCCTCTAAACAGGAAGTGCTTGTTTGACATCCTGTCACCGTATAACAAGGAGAAACGTCATTGTGCTTCTGTGTTTAAAGGGGAATTTCACCCATTTTCAACTTTCTAATATGTCATTAGTAGACCCTAGAGGTGCTGGGGGGACATGATAAAAAAACGAAATGGAGGTCTGAAAATCATTAACATGGTGAAACACATCTTGATGACATCATCAAGATGTATTTCACCATGTTAATGGATTTCTTTAGACGCTTCTTTTTTCTGAGAGCATTCATTTGGTTGCATTTGTACACTCTCAGAAAAAATGTTGAAAATTGGTGGAATTCCCCTTTAACGGTAACGGCTGTGAGTACATTCAATGGCCGCTTTCTTACTGTTGTTGTTGATCAGCATAAATCCTCATGAGCGGTGTTGCTATATCCGTGGAGTTAATTTACTTAAACTCCTAGTGAATTGAAAAATACGTTTTTCACACTTTTAGACCACATCCGTGGTCATTATACGGCCAATGCGGTCAATTATTGCACTTGAGTTAAGACTTGAGTTAAGACATCACTTTTAAGCCTTGTACATAAGTCGAGGCTTGAATGATGAGCCGTGTAGAGTTTAGCCGCGGCGGGGTTTTCATTTATTTTGCTGTGTGCCCAGGCATCAAAGCAGCGGCTTTATACGAACACATTGATGAAACGCAACGCTAGAAGAAACACAACCAGGAGTCACGTCACAAATGATTCATATTTCCTGTGGATTCGTGGCGGCGGAGCGCCGACCGAGGAGGAGGCAAGACGTCCCTGAATGGAGTTGTTTTGCGCCGAACAGATCGGAGGACGGGAGTGGGTTTGAGTTATGAGCATTCATTTAAACGTGGGTTAGGTGTGTGTGGGTTGGGGGGGGGGGGGGTATCCTGGTGTTAAACAAACTCCACTGCAGTGATAGTTGACAAATCACCTCACAGCCGGGGCATTCCTTGGCATCGGGACCTTTAGCTGAGTCTGGCTGCCTGTCTGTTGGCCAAATCCAGCAGCTATAGTGGAGCGGGGCTGGTAGGCTTACGTAAACATCTACCCGCTGCCTCAAAGAGGCTTGGATCTATGTATAGTAGGCATCATACTTAAAGCAGCGCTCCACCATGAATTTTACATTTTTCAAGAGTTTTGGTGTTTTTACCATCCCCAGTGTATTCTTACACCCCAAAAAGTCAACCCAATATCGAGCTATCTTTGATTTTTCTGGGTGTGTCTGAATGGGGCACGCAGGAATGGACACTCAGATTCCACTATTTAGTGATGTCACTAAAAATACAAATTTTAACACAAAAACTGCCAGGCTTTTGGAACCATTGCCTGCCGCGCCTTCTACAGTGTAAAACACCGGAATTTTGCTGCATGTGAACATCCTGTTTGGGAAGCTGGGTTGCTAATGTCAATGCTAGCGAGCTCAAACGGACCCACCCTTGCTCCCGAAAACACCAATGTTCCCATATGCACCACCGGATAATCAGCAGGGATCTTCGAACATCATACCTTTTATCCACGGAGCGTTCTCTAGATTTCGAGTTATTCAGCATTTTAGTCCACCGTTAGAATGTAGGTGGACGCCACCAAAACCCTAGGATCATGCAAAGGGGGCAAGCTCGACTCTGGCGTACCAGCCTGTGTCCAAAACTGTCGAGAAATCACAGAGTTGCAGTGTTGCTGCATTTCGTGCAGGAATGGACGGGCACAGACATGTAATGGAGCGGTTAGGCACCACTCAAAAAGACATAAAAGGGTGGTCACCCCCTGATACACGGTTACTCCTGACAGTGTAACAGTGTGCAGACAGAGGAGGAGGAGGAGGAGGAGGAGGAGGTGCGGGGCTCGCCCCGGAGCTGTTGTGCTGCGCTCGGCGGGCGCTGATGTTTGTTTGGGCTTCGGCCTGGCGTCCCATACATACATCCCACCCCCTCGGAGGAAGTGAGCTGGTTGGGGGTTCTGGTGGGGATCAACTTTTGGGCCCGCAGCTGAAGACCAAGGAGGGAGGGGGCATAAAAAATGTCCCATGTTTATTGTAGCTGCGGCTATAACTGGAAGTGACTGGCAGGGAGCTCTATGCGCTACGCACGGCGTGTCAGCGACCCAACACAGACCAGACACCACGGAACAGACAAGCTCTTCATACATAGAGTAGAGGTGACTGAGACCACACTGACTGAGGCAGGAGGGGCCGAAATCATTTTGCGACTGCGGCGTACGTCGCGACAGCTGGTCCAACGCTCTTGCCTGGTGGCCAAACGGTAGCTATGGGCGGCCAAACGGTCGCGACTAATCCGGCAGATGAGGTGCATGGGTGGAACATTTGGTATATACTAGTCTTTTGCTTATTGGCCTAAAACAGTGTTTTTTGGCCAGTGTCATTATTCTGCATTTTATCCTTGGAAGTCCATTTGAGTCTCTAAAACTAAATACTTAAAACTAAGGCTGTTGAAAATAGTTAATTAATGGGATTAAATTAATTTTGTTGATTAATCTGATTAAAATTTTTAACGCAATTAACTCATGTGCACACTGACTCAACCCACTGAGCATTTTCTCATTGAAAGAAATGGGTAGAGCACAGATTTACGGAGACATATAGCCGTGTGTCTCCCTGTAACCGGAGCCATAGAGCATAGCTGGAGGATCTACAAGCATTGAGGGCTTGTAGATCACCTATTTTGATAAATATTTTAAAGATAAATGGTTTATTTTTTTTTTTTACAGATTCGGTTTCCTTTTTAAATGTTGAAATCCTGTACAGGAAAACATGCATATTTTGGACATAGTTCGAATAGTGATTAATCATGATTAAATTAATTTTGAAGCTGTGATTAATTTGATTAAAATTTTTAATCATTCAACATCCCTATTTTAAACTATAAAAGATATTCAAGTTTTTGTCCACAATTTAAGAGAGATAACTGGCAAAATAACTATTCTACTTTTTCTAAATGTGTAGATTCTTGAAAATGTGGTTTGATTTTACACTCAAGAGTTGCAGGTCTGTAAGGGTCCATTTGGTTCTGTCCATCATTTAGCTGGGGAGGACCACCTGAATCCTCTCAAGGACCATTGGTGGTCCCCAGACTGCTGGTTGAAAACCACTAGCCTAAAATATTGTCTACTGGCTGGTGTCAGAAAACAAACGTTTACATTGCCAATGCAAATGTCACAACTACAATATAATAAAAACAGTTGACAATGCAGAAGGTATAGTTGGAGGAGGTACAGAGTTCTGCAAACATTGTATTGTTTTATACATGTTAAACAAGGCAAATAGCTTTTTTCCTCCTATTTTTTAAACAAATCACATCAAATGGCAACATCTCCTCTGTTTACATGGACATGGTCTAGATATTACAGATGGTAGTCCTTAGGATGGTTGTATTCCACTGGCCAATCTTCTTTTGTCACAACAGTGACTGCGCTGTAGCAAGTACCAGGGGAAAAGGTAGAAATTAATGTAGTAGTTATTTTTAACCTGGCAATTGAGGGCTGCAACCAGGTTATACAAAATGTGCTGAGCTCATCACATTTGTCATGATGTCATCTATGGCCTTTTCAACAAAAGAAACCTGTCGGCTGCCCGACTACTACATCAATGGATGGAAATATGGGGACAACTTACACTGTAACACCCTCTATCGATGGGGATGTATTAGACTGTGACACACCACATCAAAGCCCGTGGTTGCTCTTGAGACGCGTACATAGCCATGAATTCCTGGGCGCACGCCTGTCCACAATCTATTAAAAAAACACTGCAGGGGTTGAGTCTGAATTTATTCCTCTGTGTACAAATCGTGTCGGCGTTTCCATGTGCATGAATGAGATAATGGCACGCTGGTCCCCTCTGTACACAGACCGACTGAAATAATAATCTCAATATGCAGGTCACCTATTGCGTGGAATTATAATGTCAAATTTGCAGTCTTAAGAAATTCAAATTCAAATCTTGTTGTTACAATAATGCCCCATTATACAGTATAAGAGGTTAATAGTTTTAGGCTTTTGGTTCATCGATATTTGAAGCAACAACATCAAATGTGAACTGAAATGATGAAAAGGTGTAGTACAAAAAATAGAGTCCAATAACAATGTTGTTTTTAACATGTGCAAGAAGGGGCGAGGTTGCATGCACGCATCCTATTGTGGAGGTCAGTCAACATATGGAGGGAAAACTGTACTGGCCATATATGGAGTGTGTCTTGATTATACAGGGTTTGATCCGGTCAAACCATCCTATGAAATAGCTGGGCCTGGGCCAACCTACTGTATGTTTGAACTGGCTGTGGTCAATTTAGCAAATTATGACAGTGGGTGTATTATTATTATTATTATTGCTTGGATCCGTAGCCACTGGCACTGTCTAGTTTGTCCATCTGTACCTGCGTAGATGGATTGGTCATGCCTGCCTGATGCCTGTCATCATGTGGTTGTTTCTAGAATGTTGCACATTTGTTTTCTCTTCACCCCGAAAGCTTGCAGATTTGTCTATGATTATAAACGAGGATCCTCTCTGAGAGTATAGGCTAAATGTTGTCCAGTGGTGCATATTACTCCATTTACTTACATAATGTACTACGTAAAGTATAAATGGTAAATGGTGCATTTATATAGCGCCTTTATCCAAGGCGCTTTACACAGATTGTGCATCACATTCACCACATTCACACACACATTCATACACTGATGGCAGTGGAAACCATGCAAGCAATTAGGGGTTAAGTGTCTTGCCCAGGGACACATCGACACTAACTCTGCGGGAGCCCGGGATCGAACCGGCAACCTTGTGGTTACCATCCGGTAATTCTACCTCTGAGCCACTCCCACCCCACTACGTAAAGTACACATTCTGAGGATTTGTACTTGTACTTGAGTGTTATATTTCCTGGATACTTTTGAGGTATGGGGGCGCCACGGGCGATGAAGCCGCCCCCATACCATTTTCGGTTACATGACTTTCATTAGACAAGTAAAGGACATTTCTCAGTGTAAGGGAGGTGCTTTGCTGTTTAAGCTACACTCTGCATCAATAATAACATCAGTTGTTGTTGAAGTTGCAACAGACACGCAGCAATGCATGAAGCTAAAGGTCTGACTCAGAGAGTTTTCTGTTTTCAATGATGAAATGCTGTTGGGTTAGTGGTGACACAGCTGTAGTTAGTTAGTAGCAGTAGTAGTGTTTCACATCATTTTAAATATAAGCACTTTAATTTGAAATATCTTGGGTCGTTTTGCATGGCATGTGTTTGGGGGGGCAGACTGTGTATTTAGGGGGGCATTGCCCCCCCATGCCCATGCCTAGATCCGCCCCTGACTGACAACATGACGTGGTACTCTGATATACCAATTCTATTTCTATTTCCCGGCTTGTGTTTGTTTATTTTTTTTACTACAACTGTACAAAGTTGGCAGCCGCTTCCTGTTTTTGTTGACGGGCAGCACTTGATACTTGATAATAGTGTGGCGCTATGCTACGCATCCTGTGTGTAGGCCTTTACTCGCAGGAGGAGGGGAGAGGGGAGGAGGAGGATGGTGGTAGTTGACTGGGGGAAGCAGAGATGGAGCAGCAGGATATCTCAGAGAAAGCATGCAGGCTCAGTCAGATGGCCGCAGGCCGTTGGTCTCTCTCTCTCTCTATCAATGCAAAACAGACCATACTTCCTTGAGCAACCAGGACATTCAGCTTCATATATACTATATATATATATATAATATATATATATATATATATATATATATATATATATATATATATATATATATATAATACACACACACACAACACACACACACACCACACCACACACACACACCACAACACACACACACACACACAACACACACACACACACACACACCTCCTCCCTCCCTCCCTCCCTCCCTCCTTCTCTCTCTCACTCTCTCTCTCTTTCCCTGTGAATACATTCATTTTGAAAGCAAGACTGGAGGAGCAGTGGCTGAGGGAGAGAGAGAGAAAGACAGAACGATGAAGGAGAAAGAGATAAAGATACAGAGAGAGAGAGGGGGGGGTGATGGAGGGAGAGAGTGAAAAGCATCTTGAGCATGTCCGGAAACATCTGGATTCATATTCGGAGAGACAGAGACAGAGAGTGAGAGAGAGATGGAGAGAGAGAGAGAGACTCCTGAAAGGAAATTGCGAGTGGACCTAAAAAAAAAAAGAATGAAACTCTTATGTTTTGATTTATTTTAATATACGAGGGCCGGCCCCGCGCTGCGCCGCTGTTGTATAGGTGCAGTCATGTGTGTATGTGCGTGTGTGTGCGCGCGTTTGGAAGCATGCGGGCCGGGGGCTCATGAGGGTCGTAAATACAGGCTGGCTGAGTTATGTGACAGGGACATTAAGGACGAGTCCTCACCGTCCCTCCACCAGCTGATTGATAACAACTCTAATAACATTCACAAGCGCTGCCGTTCTGTGTTAAATTACACCAAACTGAAGGTCCACTGCTAATTGGATGAGGAAGATATGGCCAAGATGGAGAATGCATGAGGGATGGATGGATGGATGGATGGATGGATGGATATGGAGAAGGATGTAGAGTGGGGAAGGATCAACATATGTCAGACTTGCTGGCTAGCTCCATATACTGTGTACTAGGGTGCTTGTATACTCGTATTGTTTTACTTTGTATCATATCGATTTGCATATCGATTGAAATAATCACTGTGCAAGTATTTAGCATTTTTACGTAGAAAAACACATCATGTGTTCAAATACAATGTCCACCTATATGCCAGATCACTGTTTTTAATAATTTCTATCCATTATAATACATTTTCCCTTAAAAAACAACGACATGTTTTAGACATATTGATTAGATTTTCGAAATAGTTACTGTATTGATTTAAAATCATTCAATCGTATTGTATCTCCTTAATGACCCAATACCGTCCATGTATCGTATCGTCAACCATGTATCGTGATACGGATCATGTATCGTTACATACTGTATACAAATCTAGGTGATGATCCAGTGTCTCCATGTATGGTTATCCAGAGTATGATCGCTTGGTATGAAGGGTAAAATTAACACTTAATGGGTCCTAAAAAAAAAATAACATGGTGAAACAAAACTTCATCAAGTTGTGTTTCAATATTAAGTAGTGGTTGTTTTATTATTAAGTAGTTCTGGTCATTGGGGCCAAGTAGATGAATCCACAAAACAATTTGTATTGTTGAATTATTTCTACAATATTCGGACCTCCTTTATTCTTTTTTGACGTAGTGATATGGACACAAAACATATAGTTCGCTGTGATAACAGGATCAAAAATGAACAAAGGATGTGCTAATATTTTAGAAATGGATCAACAATACAAATGAAGTTCATTTTTGGATTCATTTACTTTTACTGCATGGTCCGAGTGACCCCCACAAAATGACCCGAACTACGTAAAACCAGAGTAGAACTCTCACCACGGGACTCTGGAAATCAATTAATACAGTTGACACCACTATATTAATGGCAAGTATTTCATACAGCCTAACTTAAAATCTGAACTGTCTCCAGGGGCGTATGTAACATTTCCCAATTGAGGGGGCAGGATAAAATGGTATGGGGTGGCTTCATCGGCCGTGTAGCTTCGCGCCATGGGCGATGAAGCCGCACCCATAATATTTTCAGTTACAGGACTTTTATTGGGCAAATAAGCATCAATAATAACATCAGTTGAAGTTGCAACGGACACGCAGCATGCTTAAAGCTAAAGGTCTGACTCAGAGTTTTCTGTTTTTAATGATATCAGATACCAGATACCTGATGAAGGTCATTTAGACCGAAACGTTGTCATCCTTAATAAAAGTATTCATAAGTGAAGACAGTGTGCGGGACCCCCTCTTCTTCTGTTTTTAATGAAATCCTGTTGGTTTAGTGGTGTCACAATTGTAGTTGGTAGCAGTAGTAGCGTTTCAAATCATTTTAAATCCTGGGGTGTTTGCATGTCATCATGTTTGGTGGGGCAGTCTGGGCATTTAGGGGGGCATTGCCCCCCATGCCCATGCCTAGATCCGCCCCTGACTGTCCCTTTAGTAAAACAAAAGTGAGAGCACTTTCCCACCACTCTTTACAGCAGTGATGGAGTGAGGATGTGGCGAAGGGAGGGGGAGAGAGGGGGATATATGTATGGAGGACAGGAGCTGAACGTGCGTTGTCATGTGGCCGATTAGGCACCTAGTCTATCTCCTCAACTCCAAACCCCCCATGCACCCCCATCCCTCTCCTCCTCCGCATTCGCCTCGATATGTTGGAGCTGCTTCCTATCCATCATCAGCTCCTCCTCCGTCAACACACACACGCACGCACGCACGCACGCACGCACGCACGCACACACACACACACACACACACACACACACACACACACACACACACACTTGGGAAGTAAAGGATTACATGTAACAGGATTACATAATCGGATTAGAAAAATGTAACAGGGTACATTACATTCTCTCCACACTCCCCCATCAATTTTGGGGCCTACAGTACAAATAAGTTAAAACACCAAACAATAAAATAATCAGTTGAACTAAAGCAGGCATGCTGACACATGATGATGAGGGGTTACGCTCTGCGCTGTTGCTTTCAACATTCATGTGTGGCTTATGGTAAAACTTGTTTTATCGAATTAAATACAGTTTTGCTTCAAGAGATAGTTCATATTTATGATGTATGAAATACTGTCAATTAATATAGTCGTGTCATTTGTATTAATTGATGGCCAGGGTCCCGTGGTGAGAGTTCTGCTCCGGTTTTGGTGAAATATGAAGTAGTTATGGTGATTTTGTGGGTGTCACCAAGGCCATGCAGGAAAAAATAAGTTATTCCCAAAGATCCATTTCTAAATTAGCACATGCTTCGTTCATTTTTGACCCATCTATCAAATCGGCTAAAACTGTTTTTTTTGTGTCCATATCACTACCCCGAAAAGTAGTGCTCCCCCCCATGTGCCAGGGGGGAAGGATGTGCTAATATTCTAGAAATAATTCAATAATACACATTACGTTTTTGTGGATTCAATTACTATTTTTACTGTGCCGACCTAGCGACCCCCGCACACCCTCCCCTCCAAAAGTGAATTACTTAAATAGAAGTTTTGCTTAAATGTCATCCAAAAGTAACTGAAAGTAATTGGTTACTTTACTTTTTAAATCGGGTAACCTGGATTACGTTACTGGCTACACATTTTTAGCAAGTCATTTGTAACTGTAAGGGATTACTTTTAAAAGTAACCTTCCCAACCCTGCACGCACGCGTACACACACGCACGCACGCACGCACGCACGCACGCACGCACACACACACACCACACACACACACACACACACACACACTTTGTCTCAACATCAGGGAAGCATCATTCCGTGCTATCGTTGTGTCACCTGTACCTCCGCCCATGATGCCCTGCACCGCGTAGCGTGACAAATGACCCCTCCTCGGTCGGCGCACTCCCCCCACCACCCCCACCCCGCGCTCCCCCAAAACGAGCAGCGGAGGAGGGAAAATGGATGGTGTGTGTGGGGGGGAGAAGGGGGATGTGGGTGGGGGTGAGAAACGGCGTCCAGGGAAGGGAGGGAGGAGGGATGGGGAAGGTGAGATTGGAGGGAAACTCTCCCCGGATTAGGTGCGGGTTAAGAGAATATTGATCTGTGTGCCGACGACTGTTGATCTCTCTTAGCGGCACAAGACAAATGGCAGCTAACAGAAAATCGAGCGCCAGACGCTTCTCTCCAAGGACACGCTGTGCTACACATGCTCTCTCTCTCTCTCTCCAGGGGCGGATATAGGCATGGGCATGGGGGGGCAATGCCCCCCCCCCCCCCCCCCCCCCAAATGCCCAGACTGCCCCACCAAACATGATGGCATGCAAA
>CM076988.1:17013669-17018669 GCA_039105355.1 Benthosema pterotum
CTACTTGTCTCTAACATTTTGTGATATTTCAAAAAATGCAGATCTGCAAGACCTGCTATGTTTCAATAGCTAAAGCTCAACAGTGATTAAAACAACAACACAGATTACCCACAGCAGGGAATAGCGGCACCGATGTTGAATATAAGACGAACACAGTTGGTTTGGGAGACAATGAAGAAAATGGAATTGGTGCAGGGGCGGACTATGCATTGGCATGGGGGACAATACCCCCCTAAATGCCGAGTGTACCCCAACTAACACGATGGCATGCAAAACAACCCAAGATATTTGAAGCACTACTACTGCTACTAACTAACTACAGCTGTGGCACCACTAAACCATCACTGTTTCATCATTGAAAACAGAAAACTCTCTGGCAGGAAGCGACACGGGCGATGAAGTTTCTCCTGCCCCCCCCCCCCCCCCCCCCCCCCAATTGGGAAATGTTACATCCGCCCTGAATTGGTGTTTTCTTTTGACTGAACTGACAATTGAAAACAATTGTCAGTTGCAGTACAAACCAGACGGGCCAAATCGGATCTGTGAATGAATTATCTTTGGCCTGTGTATTTCGTAGAGAGTGAGTGAGTTAAAGATATATATATATATATATATATATATATATATATATATATATATATATATATATAATATATATATATATATATATATATATATTATATATATATATATATACACTGTATATTATGTCAGACAACAATGATTTGGAATGCAAAGCTTCCAACCAAGCAGGTTAGTGTGGGGCACATGATTTTTAGTTTAAATCCAGTCCTATAATATATGATCAGCTTCCTCCTCCTTCGTCTTATTTTTCATCCCCACAAGCAGGGGATGAAAAAAAATAAAAAAATAAGAGACAGAGAGAGTGAGAGAGAGGGGGGAAAGAAATTGATGTGACACCACCGTGTTTCAGCAGAGAGAGAGGCCCTACAACCTGCTAATCCGCGGCACGCGCTGCACGGGGCGCGCGCGTGTGTGTGTGTGTGTGTGTGTGTGTGTGTGTGTGTGTGTGTGTGTGTGTGTGTGCAAATTGTGCTCCGTGTCAACAGATGGTATTGAGGTGAACGGCTGTAACCCTCATCCTCCCATCCTTCTCTCTCCCTCTCTCTCTCCTCTTATTCCCTCCGTTCTGGGGAGTTGTAAGATTTATGACGGCAGCCTTGGAAGGCAAAGCGGGGAGGAAAATAAAGGGAGGAGCAGCAGGGATGGAGAGTGGGGGGTGGGGGGAGGAGGGGGCGACATCTGGAGATATGTGATGCGGCGGTGTAGCGGCGGTTATAGCGCTTTAGCGGTGACAGCGGCTAATTTAAAGGTAGTAAAAGTGTTGGTGGGAGCCCCCCCATCCCTCGACAAGCAAGTGATGGACAGCCTACGATCCCCCTGGGCTGACCGCAACCGACTGCCGGTGTGAAGACATCAACGCAGAGCAGAAAATAGGCCTCGGAAGGAGGGAAGAAAGGAACGCAAGCTGTGGGGGTCCCTCACTTTCGTTTGGGGGTGGGGGGAGGGCGAGACAGACAGAGAGTTAGACTGACAGGGGTCGAAGGGGAGAAATGTCATTTCTAATTCAGTCGACTTTGCCTTAGTTGCAACCAGTGTTTGGGAGTAACAAATTCTACATTACATATTACTGCAATATCATTACCTTTTCCAGCAAAAGTTGTGCAACGAGGGCCGGCGGTTGTTCAGGGGTAGAGTCACTGAATGGTAACCACAAGGTTGCCGGTTTGAACCTGTTGGAAGTGTCCCTGAGCAAGACACTGAACCCCTAATTGCCCCTGATGTGTTGGTTGTGTCTTGCATGCATTCCGCCGCCTTTAGTGTATGAATGTGTGTTTTAATGGGTGTATGTGATGACACATTTGTGTAAAATTACTTGGATGAAGGCGCTATAAAATGCACCATTTATTTTGTTTTATTTCAACAATATACATGCGTGTGTGCATTTGTGTGTATACTGCGAGGTAATATTACTTTTTAAGGGGTCATAAGTAAAGTAAATATATTACTCTCCTAAGTAATATTGCCTAACACTGGTCATGATGCACATCTTCGCCGCAAATGAAAAATATGTTTTTCACACTTTTCAAGCAAGAGATAGAGGGAGAGAGAGAGAGACTGAACTGCCTTGTGGGGCTCTTTCGGTCGCAGTAGCCAAACGGGATGATAAAACTGGCGAATCTCCGAATCTAGGCTAAGAAAAGTCCCATTTCGGCGCTCCAGTACCTGTCCAGGAAGGCATGCATATGCATGAGGGCCCATATGGAGGGTGGGTGGTGGGAGGGGATGGTAGGCGACCAGACAGACCGCTGCTGCTTCCCTGCAGTCCAACACAACTAAATAGTGAGTTTGACCCATTTTATCTCTCTCAAATCCTCCATCTCTCTCCTCCTCCTCCACTGAATACACAGCCGGAGAATAATACCACTGGGAAGTTACATTATCTTATTCCCTTCTCCGTCTCACTCTCTCTCTTTCTCTCTGTTTCTCTCCCAGAACAAAACAAGCGTGCATGTGCACACACGCTCGTTTTCCCAACACAATTACCGCTATTGGCGAAGATCTACGCCAATCAAACATAGTTTCGCCCCCGCCATTGCCTTGGCTCTTCGGCAATTCGTACCTTAACAGTCCAATTGTTTGATACGGTCCTAATGCTAACGGCTGTTAGCATCGCTAGGCTCGTCCTGCTAGCTTCTGTTGACAGTTACACAGGATGGCGTATATACAGTACTTAGACATTCATTCTATCCATTTCTTTCAAACGCCATAGGATGGCTGTCATCTTAATCAGAGGTAAACAACAGAGGGATCGGTCACATCCTGTGCGCTGATCTAAAATGCCCCCCCCCCCCCCCCCCCCCTCAGAAACGGAAACTTGGCTCTTTTAAATATGAGTTCCACATTAAAAAATAATGGCGGCAGCTAACTACTAAAAATAAATAAATAAATAACAATAAAATGGCGGATTAAGGGTTAAGTGAAGAAGGCAAAAATGGGACTTGGGGGTATTTGGGGCAATAACTGTAATATGTCACAATTTAAGAAAGCTCTTTTCTGTGTGCACGCATGTGTGTGTGGCCGTGTGCGAGTGTTTATTTAATTATTCATTTATCGGTATTCTTTTTTTCTTTCACTTTTCTGTTTTTTATTGAGCGAACTAATTGCTGTAGAGAATTAATTAAGGATGTTGACTTGAGGAGTTGCACATTGATTATACTGTAAATATCCTCCTGAGTTTTGCTCTGCTAATTGGGCAGCGGCGGCACACGGACGGTTGCATCTCATTAACACCTTACTGTACCGTGTCAGCCGGAGCGTTTCTCCACACCACTATCGATCTGCGTCTTCTTCCAGGGAGCGGATTGAACCCTGCTGCGTTTTTAATGCCTTCAAACGCCACACATTCCACTCAGGGCCGGATCTACGCATGGGCATTGTGGGGGCAATGCCCCCCTAAATGCCCAGACTGCCCCACCAAACATGATGGCATGCAAAACAACCCAAGATAGTGCTTATATTTAAAACTATATGAAACTCTACTACTGCTACTAAATAACTACAATCGTCTCACCACTAAACCAACAGCATTTCATCATTGAAAACAGAAAACTCTCTGAGTCAGACCTTTAGCTTTATGCATGCTGTGTGTCTGTTGCAACTTCAACAACAACTGATGTTATTATTGATGCTTTACTTGCCTAATAAAGGTCCTCATACCATTTCCTCCCCCAATTGGGAAATGTTACATCCGCCTCTGATTCCACTCATTAGGTAGTTTAAGCTTCGCTTGGTGGATGTACGGGGGGGTTATGACGCAATCGCCGTAGCTATCGAAATCGCTCAGCAAACAGCCGCCCGCGATGCAGCGTGTGTCAAACAAACACTTGTTTAAAACACCCCAACGCACGTCAGCTAACTTTCCGAAAGAGTATAGGTGCTGGTACGATCTGTATTATTCAAAATCATGGTTAGTATGACATGGAATTAGTGTTGTTTTTTTCATGCCAGCACATTATCAC
Organism: Benthosema pterotum; assembly: GCA_039105355.1. Lineage (NCBI taxonomy): Eukaryota > Metazoa > Chordata > Actinopteri > Myctophiformes > Myctophidae > Benthosema > Benthosema pterotum. The sequence continues at coordinate 17,017,713 of CM076988.1, forward strand.
ACAGCATAGGAGAGGTGATGGTGCAATCGCTGTAAATATATGACACTTTCTTTCAATAAACATAGGTCATGACGCAACATTGTAGACACTACGATTAAATGTAGGGTCTGCCATTGGAGGAACGCTGTAGGCAGGTTAATCTATCAAACACTGATCGACCTCCTGTTGTCGTAGCGATCTGATATATCCATTCAATGCTTAAAGTCACTATTGATGACATTTATGATGCTTGTTATAACTCCTATTTTATTTGCTTTATTTCCGCATGATGCAGTGGTTTTCACTTTTTTCATATCCAGGCCCTGGTATTTATTCAGCATTTGAACCACAGGCCTCCATTTGTTTACAATTCCATGCTCTATAGCTCTTGTTACCAAAACAGGAAAACGTTTGTCAAAATAATGTAGGGTTAAAGGTATTATACGCAACTTTTTAGCCCTCTACGTCGCTTCTATTTTGATGCTGCATCTGTTTCCCTGCAGAACGACGCTTGCTTTGCCCTGCAGACAGTCCAGAAATGTTACTGGGTACTTTTGATTACCAACTTTCCATCATTTAGCATGGGGACCACCTGGAATTCCCTCAAGGACCACTGGTGGACCGATGGTTGAGAAACACAAATCTGGGCAACGTTTCAGCAGCAGCACAATCAGAGCCCTTTTGACTTGTAATCCACGGTGAAAAGTTGCTTCATAATATTTCCATAGACCATGTGAAACATCTTGTGTGAAAGTAATAACACAACAGTGCAATGTGTTGCAATTTGCAGAACCTCTGACCTGCGCACTGGGCAGTGAAAACATCCACACAGCTGCTTGTTTTGGCAATATTTGTCCAGTGGTTTGGGTCATCCACACTGCACCCGCATGCACACACACAAACCCCTGCTGTAGACTAATATGCAACTGGTGGTCCTTGCAACTAAACGGGTTGAGAATCACTGCATCAAAATCTTTG